>CM059814.1:39630451-40830451 GCA_030435695.1 Brachymystax lenok tsinlingensis
ATGAGGTAGTCACCTGGAATGCATTTCAATTAACAGGTGTGCCTTGTTAAAAGTTTTGGAATTTCTTTCCTTCTTAATGCATTTGAGCCAATCCGTTGTGTTGTGACAAGGTAGGGGTGGTAGCCCTATTTGGTAAAAGACCAAGACCATATTATGGAAAGAACAGCATTACTTTAAGACATGAAGGTCAGTCAATTCGTAAAATTTCAAGAACATTGAACGTTTCTTCAACTACAGTTGCAAAAACTATCAAGCGCTATGATGAAACTGGCTCTCATGAGGACCGTCACAGGAAAGGAAGACCCTGAGTTACCTATGCTGCAGAGGACAAGTTCATTAGAGTTACCAGCCTCAGAAATTGCAGCCCAAATAAATGCTTCACTAAGTTCAAGTAACAGACATCTCAACATAAACTGTTCAGAGGAGACTGCATGAATCAGGCCTTCATGGTTGAATTGCAAAGAAAACCCTACTAAAGGACACCAATAAGAAGAAGAGACTTGCTTGGGCCAAGAAACATGAGCAATGGACATTTGACTGGTGGAAATCTATTCTTTGGTCTGATGAGTCCAAATTTGAGATTTTTGGTTCCAACCGCCGTGTCTTTGTGAGACGCAGAGTAGGTGAACAGATTATCTCCTTATGTGTGGTTCCCCAATGTGAAGCATGGAGGAGGAGGTGTGATGGTGTGGGGGTGCTTTGCTGGTGACACTGTGTGTGATTTATTTAAATTTCAAGACACACTTAACCAGCATTGCTACCACAGTATTCTGCAGCGATACGCCATCCCATCTGGTTTGCACTTAGTGGAACTATCATTTGTTTATCAACAGGACAATGACCCAACACACATCCAGGCTGTGTAAGGGTTATTTGACCAAGAAGGAGAGGGATGAAGTGCTTCATCAGATGACCTGGCCTCCACAATCATCCGACCTCAACCCGATTGAGATGGTTTGGGATGAGTTGGACCACTGAGTGAAGGAAAAGCAGCCACCAATTGCTCAGCATATGTTGGAACTCCTTAAAGACTGTTGGAAAAGCATTCCAGGTGAAGCTGGTTGAGAGAATGCCAAGAGTGTGCAAAGCTGTCATTAAGGCAAAGGGTGGCTACTTTGAAGAATCTCAAATCTAAAATATATTTTGATTTGTTTAACACTGGTTACTACATGATTCCATATGTGTTATTTCATAGTTTTGATGTCTTCACTATTATTCTACAATGTAGAAAATAGTACAAATAAAGAAAAACACTTGAATGAGTAGATGTGTCCAAACTTTTATATACATATATATATATATTTTTTTTTTACATAGAATTAAGCATAATTATTATGTCTCCAGATTGCAGGAAAAAAATGCTGTTTCAGGTGTTTGAAAAATGCTAAATTCAGGACACAGCCCCCCTCGGGACCAGCCCCGAGCCATCCTCAGGTACTTTTTGCCCCTCAAGGTTTTTGGGTGCATGGCGCCCCTGCACATGCACGCAACCCCCCCCCCTGTTGTCCGGTCAGGTGACCTGGCACTCGAGCAGCTGTGCAGCCTCAGTATCGTTCTCCATTAAACAAACACAGTCAGCCGCACAGCCACCGAGACGAGCTCTGAATCCATACTGACGGAACATAGAATAAAACATACATAGGACGCGTTGTGACAATAATACGCCATGGGGGACCGTATGGCTTTGTTGCTGCTGGTTGTTGCGACCACGGCGCTAGCAGTTGAGGTAAGAAACCGGGTAAAGAAAGACGGGACAAGGCTAAGCTCCATGCCTATTCTTCTTCTCTTCCGCTGCTATTGATGGAGGGAGCAGCCGGGTGATTCCAAACCATGGGGCTAATTACGCATGAATAGAACAAAATGAAACCAGACATCCAGCAAGGCT
This sequence comes from Brachymystax lenok tsinlingensis, assembly GCA_030435695.1. Lineage (NCBI taxonomy): Eukaryota > Metazoa > Chordata > Actinopteri > Salmoniformes > Salmonidae > Brachymystax > Brachymystax lenok. The sequence goes on from CM059814.1 coordinate 39,632,337, forward strand.
GTGAACATATTCCACGCCTGAATACATGTTGGACAGCTTTTATCTAATTGAGTCTGACTCGAAATTATAGAAGTAGAACAGCCAGTGTTCAGATCCCTTGTTCTTTTTGCTCAGTGCTGTTATAAATTACTATATCATTGCTTGAATTGAAATCTAGTTTTATAGCCTTTGGATAAGTTTTATTTTTACTAATTCAAGATGAGAAATCATTACGTTTATTTTACACAGAAAGTAAGACCTGATGAAGCTTTCCAATCTATAGGCTACGGCTGAGATTCCTGTGTAGCCTATGTAAAAGAACGTGATTTGTTTCTATGCATAATTGCACTTCGAACACAGCCTAGTCCAAACAGGTTTCTATAGTGGCAAAATTGATTGTTGTATCCGGAGCTTATGGGTAACGTGATCACCATTTTGTAGCCACTTGTGTAGTATTTTTGTCATGGCTCGAATATATATTTGAGGTGGTGGGCGTGAAAATAAACATCTATAGTGAGTTATTATTTCCCTTAGATTGAGCTTTCTGTAGCCTAAAGACAGGTTACTCCCAAAAAAAGAACCAACGAGTAGACTTATGACCCATTAATTCTGCACATTGCGTCCTCGGTTAAGGGTAAAATCGCCTGTTTTCCCTACGCCAACCTGTTTCCTGTAAGCTAGAGAATAAAGATAATGTTGTGAGATAGAAGTAAGATGGCGGCGGTGCACTGCAGCATTCCATGAACACAGGCAGAGATTTTGCACATAATCACTGATCATCCGTCTCTCTCAGGCGATATGCCATGTCGGTGTGAATTTGGCCTTGTAAAGAGAGAGACCACAATTGTTCTCTTACGACATTCTTATAGTGTTACACAAACGTTACGCTGCAATTGGGGCTGAGTTGCTACATTTGGTATGCCTGAGTGTGGGAACTGCGGTTTGAATTTTAACAGATTGAAGGCAGTAGCGGATACATTTGATGTGGGTGATACTTGTAACAGGTCGATGCGGGTCTGTGGGCTAGCTAGGCTACCCACACAATAAACATTACTCTTCACACCTCAAGTTCAAGATGTCAATGTCACTCAGGCTTTACTAGGCCTTTTCACCTCCAGACACCTTACATAGCTAGTTGTTGTATGTATTACCCCTAGTGTTTCTGACTATATGCATCAATTGTTCTTAATCTTAGTTCAATATAGCCAAAGGGTGTTGGTGATATTTCAACATATTAAGATACTTTCAATCAATTAAATGCCAAATAGGCTATGAAGTTGATTTTCAACCTCCCAATACAGAAGTTAGTTGGTATTTCCCATATTGTGAGTTGTCAATAATTGACAATTAATTTCATGAATTCTTTGGGGAAAAGAAAGCTGACTTGGGTTATAATGCTTTATTAATTGGTATACACAGTCTAAGGACACAGAGGGCAGGGCTCTCTTGTTAATCTGGCCTCTATGCAGACTGGAGTGTACGGTGTGGGAGCTGAATTCCTTGAAAAATTGGTCAAAGAGCAACCCAGGCAGTCTGTCAAAGCACTGCAGTCATTCAAGCCCAAAGCAACACAGCCTCACGCCCATTAGCGTACATTATAACCATTGTCTCCCTTTGGCATCCACTGCTCATGTTGCATCTTCGTCCAAACATCCATTTAAAGCGCCAGTTTCCAATAGCGCTTTAAAGGGACAATTAGCTCTATGTTGCCGTCTCTACAATTCCTACCCTTGTAATGGTTAGTTGTTGTTGTGCCAATCATTGTCTCTGTTTTGGGATGTTTCTCATGCCATCCTCCATTTTAAGCACCTTTTTATGTTTTGGTGGTGGTGCCTCTTTTTCTGCCTGCCAGACAGAAATTCCTGGCCCTTTATGGCGTTGTCATGTTATGTTGTTATGGGGCTGTTGTGTTCTCCCCACGTTGGGATGTTCCTCGCCTTTCAGGATTTGTTGTATTTTGGACCCTCTTTATCTCCCATGCAGCCACACTGGACATCCTCACCTTTTAAGTAATGTGTTAGTCTGAAACGGTCATGTCACCTATCCCTTTAATGGCATGGAAGGTTTTCAGGGGAGCTGATCTCAGTGAAAACACCTGGCATGGTGGTGTAAGGACGGCTTTGTGCGCTGTAACCTGGCCTTTCAGATAGCATCTGGCTGGTTATCTCTATCTTGCTTGCCCTGGGCCGTGTTCAGTTGGCATGAAATGGAGTGAAACAGGGAGTGACTACCTGAACTTGTCCAATAAGAGATGTTTGTTTTCACGTTGCAAAACAACGTGAACCATGAACCACCTCCAACCATGAGAGAGTGGGTGTGTTCCAGGTCGTGTTTTTGCAGTCATGCTGCACATCTCAAAAGACTACTCTATCATAATAAAGTAGCTCCTGAATCGTTAAACACTTCTCCAGGCTTTGAGTTCTGATCATCTGCAATAATGACGACCTGGATGACCTGGAACGTGCCCTATAGCCCTGCTGCTATGGCAACCCCACCGCTGCCCTGTACAGGCCAATGGATCACGTCTTAACTGTCAGTGTCACCGTCATGGCCGCTGCGTGACTGTAATGGCCCGTGGCGTGTGTGTGACCTTCACATACAAACCTGGAACTTGATAATCTGATTGAGCGACCAAGCGCAGTCAAAGAGCCTGGTGGAAACTAATTAAGCCGTGATGGTTGTTCGTGATGATTTCTGTTTTTAGGGGGCTGACTCACTGTGGCTTATAGTTTTATAGAAGGAGTCCCAAATGGGACCCTATTCCTTATGTCGCCTTTCCAATAGGGTTCTGGTCAGAAGTAGCGCTACATAAGGAGTACAGTGCCATTTGGGATGTAGACATAGTCCACCGTTGAACAAATAGCTGCAGAGAGTAAGAGCGAGACGGAGAGGGAGGGCAGTAAGGTCAATATGATGTACATCGACGTATGGGACGGTGATCTGTGTGACCCGTTGATTGAGCGCACGTGGATATATTAGTTAATACATCCTATGGCAACACGCTCCTGACATCCACGCAGACAGTTAGACACACACATGCACGCTCGCTCTACACAACAACGCCAATACACAATCACACAAACACAGCAGCATGTGTCTTAGGAATTATGCTGCACACTTGTCCCTCGGACTACAAAATGGCCACTTCTTCTTCAGTCAGCCGCCTCTTATTCTTGATTGGCTTGGCCTACTTGACCAAATGTCTCCAAAAGCAATCAAATAAATGCTCTATAACATGTATTTTCTGAATTTCAAATCGACCCCTAGCCCTTAAACGTGTACAGGCTAGACACCTAGACACTGACTGTTTCTGAAAGAATTTGTAAGTATTGGTAATAGCTTATTTTTACCTTCGTTAAGCTAGGGTGTAAATATCACCATGTTGATTCCACCGATCTAACCATCCAATCCTCTCAGATCGACAGAAGTGGATAGGGAGTAGGGGGCTAGGGGTTTATTTGGAATTTAGCAATTATTCCTTCCCTCATCAATTATCCCTCCTCCTCCCATGTTGGGTCTCTTTGAAATGATTGAGCTACCCTCCCTGCCCACCTCCTCTCCTCCCTCCTTATCCCCCTCTTCCCTCCCTCTCCTGTGTTTTGGTGGCGGCGGTGCCCTCCCCGGTCGCCTGGCACCCGTGCTATAATCAGAGCGCCGCCTCCCAGAGATATTCCTGTCTCTGCTCTCATGCTTTCTTCCTTTCATTCCTCCCTTGTTATTCAAGTTTTTTTTTTTTTTTCACTGCCTTTTTCTTCAGAAGCAACAGGCCTAAGTCTTCCCTTGTTCAATATCTGCTCTTGCTCCCTCTCATTCCCACCTTATTTCTTTTCTTTCTTTTTACTGTTTTTTTCTCGAAGACAGGCCAACGCTTCCCTCGCTCAACCCTGGACAGTGTCCATCTGTATATTGGCCTTATGTATATTTATTGCTACATGTGCTGTGAGGGGAGTTATTATATGTGTGTCACTTTACAACAGTTTCAATCAACGATGACCTGACATTTGCAGAATCGAATCAGTGCTGGTCTAAATGTGGATTTGGGCTTCGATTTAATGCGGTTGCTCAAAATTGCGTTGTTGATTATAGTCTGCTGTTTTAAAATATCTAATATCTCTAAAAGTTCCTTTGTTTCATGAACTAAATTACTTAGCTGAACTGTGAGTAGCATTGTGTGTGTGTGTGTGTGTCGTCAAGGAGTGGGATATTCTTGGCTGTGCCCCAGTTCCTGTTTCCTTGTCCCCACCATTACCTGGGATGGGTTTCCTGTATTTGTGTGACGCAGGAGGAGACGTATAGCCTACGTGACAGTAATGGAACATGGGTGTGTGTGTACATTTGAGTTTGTGTGTGCGGGCGTATTTGTCTCGCACTTGATTCGTTTTGTGTGTGTATCTCTCCCGTGTGTGCACATTTTAATTTTACTTGATTAATTTGTGGTGTGTGTTTGTTCTGTGCCCCACTAAGATATGTGGGACGGGTAAGCAAAGCATCACTGCAAGGGTATGCTGCTGACCGCATGCATTACCTTAATTCTCAGTATGGGGAGCTAGTTCTTGGAAACATGCAAACATATATCATACTCTCATACATTGAGACTTCACATAGCAGACTTGTTCCATTGTGGCTCAGTTGGTAGAGCACTTGTCCTAGGCTTGGGCGGTATCCATAATGTTATACCTGCATTCTGACACAAGGGGTGCTGTTTTTGAACCCCTATGATAGTCTGTAATCCGAAGGTGCTAACAAGTACCTGTAAAATCCCATAGAGAATGCTAACGATCGCATTGCAAACATTTTGTACAGTTTCTGACCTAAACTATGCAATGACTCAAAAATGCTACTCACAGTTTGCTGCACGCACAAAACCACTATTGGCCAGCAAGGTCTCTTTATCCAAAACGGGTTTCTCTGCTGTTACCAAGCCTCCCGAGTGGGGCAGTGGTCTAAGGCACTGCATCTCAGTGCTAGATGCATCACTACAGACCCTGGTTAGATCCCGGGCTGTAACACAACTGGCCGTGATGGGGAGTCCCATAGAGCGGCGTACAATTGGCCTAGGGTCATCTGGGTTAGGGGATGGTTTGGCCAGGGTAGGCCATCAGTGTAAATAAGAATTTGTTCTTAACTGCCTTTCCTAGTTAAATAAAAAATACAGTGCATTCGGAAAGTATTCAGACCCCTGACTTTTTCCACTTTTTGTTACGTTACAGCCAGTCTTATTGCTTGCCGATGAGGTTGTCAACTGTCGTCATAGGGACACAGAAGCACATCTCGAACAGATGGGAATATACGTGATGGCCATGGCAACCAGTCTTCCGTTCTGGGTGTAATTGGAATGTTGGCAGGCAGGGCGTGAGGGAAACGAGGGGCTGACTGCCCTCTAATCACTAACACACTCCCACACCCAACCCACCCGAGGATCCGGTCCCAGAGACTAGCAGATACGCGCACATGTACCATTACACACACTCTTGCATGGAGTCTCTCTCTCTCTCACTCACACACACACACACACACACACACTGATAGGGTTCAAAGAGGAGCTCAGGGCAGGGGTTTAAGTCACAGCAGGCCCTGCTTGGTAAGTGATTAGTGAATGTGTGTGTACGTGTGCTTGCCTGTTCACGTTTCTCTGTGTCATTCTACCGGCTGTCATTCGGTCACCTCTCCAGCCTTATCTAATTAACTTGTTAGGCAGTGGTGGGGCGCAAGTGCCCCACTCCCGACACTACCAGGTGAAATGCAAGGCAAAATCCAAAAGTTGAATTATTAAACATGCACCAATATACAAGTGTTTCATACTCATCAAAAGCTCTGCTTCTTGGCAATATCACAGCTTTGTCGGATTTCAAAAGGCTTTACGCAGTAAAGCACTACATTTGATTGTTTGAGGGTAGCACCTTCAATATTTTCCATAACCATGAAATCTTTAGCCAGCGCGGTCGATAGAAAATGCATTTCACAGGGAAAACCTGTGCCTTACCTTTTGTAGGAAGCCCTCTGCAGAAGTTCTAAGTGTTCAACGAAGACAATCCATGGGTATTTGGTTAGAAAAAGTAATTTATTATATCCCATAAATCTCTGTTTGGTTGGCGCCTTGTGTTCAGAAAATCCAACGTGAAGAGAACGCGTTCAACTAAACCTATAAACTTTTCCGCAACAAAACAAAAACCTATTAAAATGCATCCTTAGCTTATCTTTTATGAATAAAAGTGATAATCTTTCACTTGGATGGTCACCTAAACGTTATATAAGTCAAATAAAGTGGACCGCTCAGCCAAACGTGCGCCCAAAAACGTGCAACCGAAATAGAGCTCCTCTCACCAAAACCCCTTCCTATTGAACACATTAGTTCCGATTGCTATGAAACTTTACGTATACACTGCTGACATCCAGTGGAAGCAATAGGTACTACATTCAGTGTCCTGTTTTAAAGATTTTCAATAGGCACTGTCTCAAAGTGAGCCATAAGCCACCAGAATGACATTTCCGGATGGAATTTTCTCTGGTTTTTGCCTGCCAGATGAGTTCTGTTACACTCACAGACATTATGTTAACACTTTTGGAAACCTCAGTGTTCCCTATCCAATAGTGCTAATTATGTGGATATCCTATTTTCTGAGCCTGAGTGGCAAGCATTTTACTTTGGGCACGCCAGACTCTCCAAAACCGACCCCTCAGCTGCCGCTCCCTAACAAGTTAAGTCATGACTGATTTCCTTTCTAACTAGTTTCCCATAGCGTCCAACCGGTATTCCAAACAAAATAAGGCTCTGTCATCCAGGGCAGTGGTGGAAAAAGTACTAAATTGTCATACTTGAGTAAAAGTAAAGATGCCTTAATAGAAAATGGCTCAACTAAAAGTGAGTCACCCAGTAAAATACTACTTGAGTAAAAGTCTAAAAGTATCTGGTTTTTAATGTACTTAAGTATAGTGGTGGAAAAAATACTTCAATTCTCAGACTTAAGTAAAAGTTAAAAGTAAATGCTATTCATCAAATTCCTTCTATAATGCAAACCAGATGGCACAATTGAATTTTTTTCCCCTTTTGATTTAAGGACAGCCAGGGGCACACAGGCTGTCCTCCAGGGCACATTCAGACACAATTTACATACGCAATATTTGTGTTTAGTGTCCACCAGATCAGAGGCAGTAGGGATGATAGGTGTGTGAATTGGACCATATTGCTGTCCTACCTGAGGATTCAAAATGTAACAAAATGTTTTGGGTGTCAGGGAAAATATATGGGAGTAAAAATGACATTTTCTTTAGGAATGTAGTAGAGTAAAAGTAGGTATATAAATAGTAAAGATAACTAAGTACTATTCAAAGTATTTTCACTTATTAAAAAAAACAAAAAAAACAAGTCAGTCTATGTTTTTATACAAGGCCTATTTCTCTTTCCTCCCCAGTCATTGTTGATGTGTGTCTGTCTACTCAGTATCTCTCTCATTCTAATCGATATGTTTATGGTCTGTCTTGATACGGCCTGGCTGCATCTACAATGGCATCTTATTCCCTTTTAGAGGGCACAGCTTTTGACCAGGGCACATTTCAAACACAGCCAGGGAGCTAGACAGTGTTGTACTAGTAGTGCACTACATGGGGGAATAGGGTGCCATTTTAGATGCACCCTGTGTCTCTGGTGGGTAGAGACAGGCAGAGGACACTCTCCAGACATAATAGCTGATCTCAGGCGACACTTGCACCGCCAGGGGGTCTCCCTAGATCTGAAAGCTGATCCCAGATCCCAGTGGCAGGCCTGGGACACTCAAGATAACACCTCACCGCAACAGAGCCACAATTAATGCCGCCCCGGGACTGGTTCACAGAACGGAGCCCGGCAGGATTAAATCAAAGTTTGTGTGTGCATGCAAGTGTGTGATGATATTATACACTTGGTCTTCGGTGTGTGTGTGTGTGTATGCATGTATGTACGACATTGCACGTACATGCACATTATGCATATGAGTGCGGGTGTGCATGTGCGTTTTCATGCTAATGTGAATACAATAACAAAGGAGAGGTTGGACCCAGCCAGAAGAAGAATTAACCCCTGGTCAAAACCCACGAGATCCCCATGCAAACCAATGGGAAGCACCCTATAACCATTGGTAGAGCTAGAGGACCGGAACAGTCAGTGTCCCACCAATAATAGCATAGCATAGAGACAGAGACACACACACACACACACATAGAGGCACATTCTCACTGGACAATAAGTACCAGACACGTTTTCTGTTTAACCAAACAAGTCAATACTGACGCAATGTCTATGTGGCTCTTAGATACAATATGGAGCAAAGATCATGTGTGCTTAAAGATGTGTGATAGAGACCTGGTATGTTTGTCTGGTTTCAATATAGGTCACTGAACGAGGTCACCTGACTGAAATGCGGCCATGATCCAATTCAATTAAAATAACTTTATTTGTCCTGTTATGGGCTGACCCCATTTTGTCGACTGGTAATGTTTTTAGTCGAGCAGTTAAAAAAATATGTTTTTATGGTACGTGTTTATTGACACCTTTTCTCAGTGGACTAATCCATTGCGGAGGTCGCGGTGATGGCACACCAGTATCACCAGTAGTACATTTACCATTAATTTCAAATTACAATGTTTATTTAGTTACCGTAATGTCTGTTAATGCAATATACCCAGGTCTGCTTCCCTTACACACTATCATAGAAAAACTATCAACGTGGCTTCTTCTCAATGTGTTATGGTGGATATGTACCCATGTTGACAGTATGTTCCTACTAGCACCAGCCACCAGCTGGCTAGGCGCATTCCAAAGATTATACGTGGGTATAGGATTGACTGACTTTATTTTCAGAAACGGACACTGTCTGTTTCATGGAGCACTTTTAGAAAGAGGCAAATCTTCCCTGTGTTTTCAGGCGGTGGCCAGCTCTATTGTAATGATGTGTTCTAGTTTCTATGGCATCAACTTTTTGCTGGTGGAGCTGTGTGCAACTGGGATCATTAGCCAATGCAGTGCACCAGGGCCAAAGGCATGATTGATTAGAGCATTCTCCACCAGTGCTGTTCTAGTAAGGCTAGTACAAGTAGTACCAAGCTTTGGATTAAGGTAGATTTACATTGGGGAGTACTGAGCAGTCTTTGCCACATGTCGAATGCCTTTCTACCCAATTCTCCCAGAGAATCACCCGATGTGCTATCACTTTACATTTGGTGTGGCGCTGTAGACCATTAATTACACAGGTATAAATTGTTTGTTGGCCGTGTGGGGGGGAAAACTCTTGATGTTGCGAGCCGGGACTGTTATTCCCGCATTTCCCTAATTTAAATTAATCTTAAATCAACTGTATTAGCCTTTTCCTGTGTGCTTACAACAACAGTACATAGGTCTGTGTTACCTCCTATATGGGGTACTTTACATGCAATATCTAGTTGGATGGTGCAGTAGTGAGACAACAGTATCTCGTTGTGACAGCAGCAGGAGGGTACCATGGGTGGTATCAGTGTGGATTGGGACCACTGTGGGATATCTCGGCCAGGCAGCTCAGCGTAATCCCCCACCCAGATTACTGCCGGCAGGCTGGCCAGCCGATAGATGAGATTGCAATGCTGGCAAGGCGATGGATGAGAGTGGGCAGAGGCAAGCGAGGGAGCAGGTGGCTCAGGGAAAGCCCTGTCTCCTCTCATAATGTCCACTACTCCTCTGTTCTCTTTTTCTATCTCCCGTCTTTCTTTTCTCTCTCATGTTTTGAACCCTGCTCCTAGGAAAACCATTAATCATTACTGTTATACCTCTCCTGACTGGTTTGTGCTCCAGGGTGAAGTTTTCCTAGGTAGATATCTAGGACCTGCTTTCCCTCCCCCAATCCTAACCTTAAACGTTGGGTCAGCTTTGTATTTCCTGCACTATGATCAGGGTCTAGGGGCAACTTCACTCTACTCCACTGGGGCTCATAGTTTATACGTACATCACCTTACTTGAACCTCATACGCACAAAGCCTCATTGTCCATTTATATCCCGCCCTCTTTCGTCTCTCGCTTTGTTGCTTTCTCTCTTTCTAACCTTTCCGTTCCAAACAGTCTGATTTATAAGACTGCAGTGGATTTGGCTGCTCCCAGGACAACCCCCCAACTGTTTGCAGCAGGATGGAGAAGAGAGGGGGATGGAGAAGAGAGGGAATAGAGGAAGGACATTATTTACAAGGCAAAAACAGATGAGGTGATTTTGAATACTGGAAAAGTGGTTGAGAGCAATTTCCCTTTAGTGTTCACACATCAGAGCAGCGGGTAGGTCTAAAAGCAATATGGGGATTGCTCCACGTAGGCCTTGTTCCAATTTCTTCACATTTAAGACACTTATCATCTAAGTGATAAGTAGGGGGTGGGTGGCTGACATGGAACTGGGTCAAATTTCAAACACACTAAAGTCCTTTTTACATCAGCAGTTGTCACAAAGTGGAATTGGGTCATCGTAGTCTTTCTATAACAATAACCTTTTTCCCACTTGTGTCAACCTGAACTGTGCTCTTTTGGCTCGCTTTCCAGTGAGTACTGACTGGTACGATGGCCAGCCTGCTTCTTTCCAGCATGATTTTAGTGGAGAATGGCAAGCTAACTATTCCTCTTCACTTTGGGCTGGAAACGGATATGTTATGGGGCCAGCTCAGCTCGCTTTTAGCAACTGGACCTAGCCGTGTGAAAAGAAAATATCCAAGCAAAATGGTTTGGGTTGGGACGATAATGTGGGTATAGGAGCGTCATGTCATATCTGACCCTATCTACTCCAGGGTTCTCCAACTCCAATCATTGTTGGGCATACTTTCGATCCAGCCCTGCAGTAAAGCACATTATTCAAATATTAAACTAATAAAGGTTGTCTCTGGAACGGAATTAGCTGAATCAAGTTTGTCAGTAACTGCAGGGCTAGATGGAGAACCCTGTTCTACACCATTGATTTCTCGTAGAGCAGAACTAAGACTCTCTGATCTTGCGCACACATCACAAGGGAGGTGTACCTTTTCACTACCGTAAATATACAGAAGAAAATGGCAGATGCAACAAAATGCTTGTGTTTCTAGCTACAGCAGTGAGGTAATACCTAACGATGCACACAAATCCCCGAAATTAAAAGAAAGGAATTAAGAAATATCAAGATGAGCAACGTCAGAGTCCGGAATATAAATATATATGTATATATGATGGTGTGCATAGACATGGACAGTATAGGAATAGAAAATGATACAACAGTAGTTGAATAGGATAAGCCTTGACTATAATACAGTATATATGAAGTGGGTAAAACAGTATCTAAACATTTCTTAAAGTTACCAGTGTTTTAGGGTTGTCCCAGACAAAAAAAAAAAGCTTTGTCGACCAAAAGTTCTGTTCTTTCGACCAATAGATTGGTAAAAAAAAATAGACACACCCTATGTGTTTTTAATAAAATTATATGTATTGAGCTTGCCTGATGTTTAAGCGCACTGTTTGATGAAATAAGACACACATGACTTATGAGGGAGCCAGAGATCAAGATAACCTGACCATCCTCCTGCTGGCTTTCGCAGATTCTGACGTTACTCTCCTAAAGTTGCCGGTAATAGGCTACACAAGGAGTCTAACCTTTCGCATGTGGAATGCCAATTTATCTTAGCATTTCTACCGATCTGCGTGTCAGTTAGGGTTTTCATATGCATATTTTTGTGGAACAGTTTCATTTAATTTATAATACCGTCTGCGTATCTCACAATAATTGTCATGTGGATAATCAAAATTATATTGATATGAAAATGATACAAACCTAAAAAGTAACTTCTATTACCATTGACAACGATGTAAAAAAAAAAAAAGCCTGCATAAAGCCAACAAATAAAAACAATTCATCCTACAAGTAAAAATTATCCTGATTAAAAATAAATATCCTATAAACCACAGTGGCCTGTCTGCAACGAACGTGAAACATTGTATCAACTTGGGTCTGGTCTGAAGCTCGCAGCATTGTATAAAATATGAATGTGTATATACATTTATTTAAAAAAGTTTACTTGTATGTGTGTAAAATAAATATATATTACACACTACCGTTCAAGAGTTTGGGGTCACTTAGAAATGTTCTTGTTTTTGAAAGAAAAGCAATTTTTTTTGTCCTTTTTAAAATAACATCAAATTGATCAGAAATACAGTGCAGACATTACGGTTGTAAATGACTATTGTAGATGGAAACGGCAGATTTTTTTTAATGGAATATCTACATAGGCATACAGAGGCCCATTATCAGCAACCATCACTCCTGTGTTCCAATGGCACGTTGTGTTAGCTAATCCAAGTTTTTTATAATTTTATTCAATTTCTGTGAGTCATATGTCTGTGGAACTTCTTCAGTTTGTCTCAGTTGTTGAATCTTGTTATGTCCATACAAATATTTACACATGTTAAGTTTGCTGAAGATAAACGCAGTTGACAGTGAGAAGACCTTTCTTTTTTTGCGGAGTTTATATATAGCTTTGAAAGACTACATTTATTTTTATTTAAAAAAGCAAGTCAGTTAAGAACAAATTCTTATTTACAATGACGGCCTAACCCGGACGACACTGGGCCAATTGTGCGCCGCCCTATGGGAGTCCCAATCACGGCCGGTTGTGATACAGCCTGGGATCGAACCAGGGTCTAGTGATGCCTCTAGCACTTAGATGCAGTGTCTTAGAACGCTGCACCACTCAGGAGCCTCCACCCGGCGTAGTGGATGCCAACCATCCAGCATTGGAGTAGTTGGAAGTTCTTTTTCCCTGCTTTTGAGAGGCACTGGCTATTGTACCGGGAGACTTACCGGGTGATATGCTAACTTAAATAATCTCCAAACTGCACGCAGAGACATGAAAATGGTATTCATGAGTTTGTCTAAGTAAGTAGAAAAACAACCTAAATCTCAGTGTCTTGCAGAATCCCTTTAACCCTGCACTTTGAGAGTTGTGTGGGGAGTTGATTCTCCACCGCTCTCCGGCTCCCAGATGGCGGTGTAGAAATTGGGGCGCTGTCCCTATGTCACCTCCCTCACATTCTCTGCGGTAAACAACTAAATGCATTCGGTTTTCAGGGGAAATGGAAAGAGAGCCTAAGACGCGACTTCCGATTTTGGACATTAACAAGGCTACGCTACATCTTCACTCCTCCTCCATATTTACTGGATTGGTTGAACAGTGCAGAACAGAACCTCTCCCAGCAGTAGTTTTTTTTTCTTTCTCGTCAGGCGCTGAAAGAAAGAAACACCGCTCAGGCATTTTATGTTGCACCTGCTACGTTAGGGTACTTCCCTCATTACAGATACCGGGGTATTTTGAAATACAGACTATGATTTTCAATACTGTTAAATAATATATGTATATTCTTTTTTGGGGGTGCCACATCAATACTTAGAACTATTAGTTAAGTATAAATACAATAAATCGAAGATGTCATGTTATCCGGTTTGCTAACTTGCTAGCTAATGGGCTAGATGTCAAGATCAAGCTTCTTGGTTACAGCAGAGCCATTCAATCCCCTCCTGGATCAAGATCCCTGTTTCCTAAATTGTTTTGTGGGTTGCATTTTGTTTTTTTAAATAGTGACCCTTGTGTGCACATTCGATAATACTGTATACACCGGTATGGTACAGAAACGGTATGACTGTGAAAATCTAGATATCGCCCAACCCTAGTTTACTGTACACATGGACTAATACATTCACACTCACACTTATCTTTTAACCTGTTTGTCGGTTTTATAACAATCTGGCCTTATTGCCATTTACTCTTATCTCCACCCAGCACAGCCAGAAGAGGTCTGGCCTCCCCTCAGAGCCTGGTTTCTTCCTAACTTCCTGCCTTTCTTGGCAGGTGTGTGTGTGTGTGTGTGTGAGGGATTTACAGATTTCCGTGGCGCTAGGGCATGTGGCCTAACAGGTTGGCTTGAAGGACATGAACTTCTTTAGGCTACACATCCGTCCCTCATAGAACTACACTGCAATCTGATCTGTCGGAGTTTGTTTGTGTGTGTAGACGTGCATGCCAGAATGTGTGCATGCACAGTGTGCTGAGTGTGCGTGCATATGAATGGACGTGTGTCTGTGAGTGTGCGTGTGTCTGAATGAATGTGCGTGCACTGTGTGTGTGTTACATTGTGCATTAGCTCGTAGGAGAATCAAGTCCATTCACAGTATGTCATCCTCTACTTCACAAACATTTGTTTTACTGCCAAACCACTAACAAGATTATAGAAAAACACAATGCAATCAGTCTCTTTCTCTCCTCTCGCTCTCTCTTTTTCCTCCCTCGTTCCCGGGTACAATGCTGTCTTTCAGTCTTTCGTTTGTCTCCGCCTCCCTTACAGGATTCTCATTACAAAACCTCCTTATGCAGTAGCAATGGACACACACATGCGCTCAAACACACTCACATACTCGCAGAGATAGATGTACACACATGAATCCAGTTACATAATAGAATTAGTACCCGTGAATAGGCATTGGATGGACAACAAAGGCGCACACACACGTAAGCCAAGCACGGCATGAAAACCCCTTGGCAGGCTGACATACTACAGTACATGTTCTTTCTCAGTGCTGCCACCTGTGGGATATCGAGGATGCGTGCTTGTGTGTGCAGTGCGTGTGCGTGCATGAGGTCCAATGTGCGTGCGTGTGTAAAAGCTTGATAGGTTTGGGGAGGTTTCGTGAGAGTCTGCAGTGGTGCTATGGGTTTGTCAATCACAATTCAGTAGGAAAGTCTACAGTAGCGAAATCCTTTTCTCTCACCATCAAAGATCTTCAAAGAAAGCCTATCCTTTTACCATTGGGTGCAGTGTGAATTCTCCCCTAGGATGCTGATCTTGGATCAGTTTAGCATTTCCAACACAAATTAAGGTTAGGATTGGGGGAGGGGAAGCTGATCCTAGACCTGTACTGAGGGGAAAACTCACACTGGAGTCTCATTGATGTAACAAGTCGGCGCCTGAAACGGCACCTAAACTCTAATCTGTGCCGTTATCCCAAAGGGCACTCAATTGGTCCCTGGTCAAAAGTAGTTTACTAATAAAGGGCCTATATCTCCTCCCTCAACCCTTTTGTCTTTACCTCGCTTACACCTCAAGCCATCTTCCCCCTATTTTTCCATCTTTGTTCTCCTCTTATTCCTGCCTCCTGCTTTTTTTTCCTAAATCATTGCCCCGTTCTCTCCCTTTCTTACACATTTTTTGTTTTTTTTTCTCCAATCTTCCATCCCTCTGCCCTCTCCATTCCTCTATTCCCTTCATCCATCCCTTCTCTACGTCGTTATGACGTTTTATGAACATTTATTTTTAAACATTCTTTATTATATTGTTCTATGTGTCATGTATTGCCAATTATTTTTGTGGAGCATGTGTTAGAAACTGCTACCATCTTGAACAGGTCTCCCTGGCAAACAACAAGGACAGTAACCTGTATAAACGCAAGGAAATAATTTAGCAAAAATTATTTTCTCCTGACCATTTGGGTTTCTCACTTACTACAGAACGAGAGTAAATGAACATCTCTTTTTGTCTCTCCTCCCTTCATCCCTCCACCTCCCCTCCCTCCTCTCAAGGTGCCGACAGATGGTGGGATGGGCCTGCTGGCGGAGCCCCAGGTGGCCATGTTCTGTGGGAAGCTCAATATGCACGTGGATGTCCAGAGTGGCAAGTGGGAGTCGGACCCTTCCGGCACCAAGAGCTGTATCGGCACCAAGGAGGGCATCCTGCAGTACTGTCAGGAGGTATGGAGATTGGGGTTGGATACAATATGATACGATACAATAACTTAATATACTCTTCCAGTCAAAAGTTTTAGAACACTTACTCATTCAAGGGTTTTTCTTTATTTTTACTATTTTCTACATTGTAGAATAATAGTGAAGACATCAAAACAATGAAATAACATACATGGAATCATGTAGTAACAAAAAAATCTAAATATATTTGAGATTCTTGTAATAGCCACCCTTTGCCTTGACAGCTTTGCACACTCTTGGCATTCTCTCAACCAGCTTTACCTGGAATGCTTTTTCAACAGTAGTTCCCACATATGCTGAACACTTGTTGGCTGATTTTCCTTCACTCAGCGGTCCGACTCATCCCAAACCATCTCAATTTAGTTGAGGTCGGGGAATTGTGAGGCCAGGTCATCTGATGCAGCACCACCTCTCCTTCTTGGTAAAATAGCCCTTACACAGCCTGGAGGTGTGTTGGGTCATTGTCCTGTTGATAAACAAATGATAGTCCCACTAAGCCTAACCAGATGGGATGGCATATCGCTGCAGAATACTGTGGCAGCCATGCTGGTTAAGTGTGCATTTAATTCTAAATACATCACAGACCGTGTCACCAACAAAGCACCCCCACACCATAGCACCTCCTCCTCTATGCTTTACGGTGGGAATTACACAAGCAGAGATCATCCGTTCACCCACACCGCGTCTCACAAAAACATGGCGGTTAAAACCAGAAATCTCCAATTTGGACTCTAGACCAAAGGACAAATTTCCACCGGCCTAATGTTCATTGCTCATGTTTCTTGGCCCAAGCAAGTCTCTTCTTTTTGGTGTCCTTTAGTAGTGGTTTCTTTGCAGCAATCTCTGTTCAGCCTCCTCTGAACAGTTGATGTTGAGATGTCTGTTACTTGAATTCTGTGTAGCATTTATTTGGGCTGCAATTTCTGAGGCTGGTAACTCTAATGAACTTATCCTCTGCAGCAGAGGTAACTCTGGGTCTTCCATTCCTGTGGCAGTCCTCATGAGAGTCAGTTTTATCATAGCACTTGATGTTCATGTCTTAAAGTAATGATGGACTGTCGTTTCTCTTTGCTTATTTGAGCTGTTCGTGCCATAATATGGACTTGGTCTTTCACCAAATGGGACTATCTTCTGTATATCCCCCCTACCTTGTCATAACACTAGTGATTGGCTCAAACGCATTAAGAAGGAAAGAAATTCCACAAATTTTAAAAAGGCACGCCTGTTAATAGAAATGCATTCCAGGTGACTACCTCATGAAGATAGTTGAGAGAATGACAAGTGTGCAAAGCTGTCATCAAGGCAAAGGGTAGCGATTTGAAGAATCTCAAATATAAAATATTTTTAGATTTGTTTAACACTTTTCTTTGGTTACTACATGATTCCATTTGTATTATTTCATAGTTTTGATGTCTTCACTTTTATTGTAGAATGTATAAAATTGTAAAAGAGAGACATAATGTTATCCACGAGTTCATCTGACTCTAGAGAAGTAGATAAAGTGGCCTCATTGGCAAAATCCCAAAGTATCCCTTTAAGAGTGTTGGGCCAGTAACTGAAAGGTTGCTGGTTCGAATCCCTGAGCCCACTCTGTGAAAAAATCTGTTGACGTGCCCTTGAGCAAAGCACTTTACCCGAATTGCTCCAGGGTCACCGTTAGTAATGGCACTCTACGAGGGTATCTCAGGGGGAGTGGGATATGCAAAAAAAACGAATTTCCAATTCACACATGCGTATAATACACACTTGCACGTGTATGAAATAGGACAATTGTAAGCACCCACCTTACTATTATTATTAGTAGTAGCAGTATTCTGCCATTGCAAGTGCCATTCTCTACCAGCTAAGCTACAGAGGACCAACTATAATGTCCATAGAAATGAATTTTGTTAGGTCACCATACTAAATACACATTTACGTCATTTAGCAGACGCTCTTATCCAGAGGGACTTACAGTAGTGGGTGCATACATTTTCATATTTGTTCGTACTAGTTCCCCGTGGGAATCAAACCCACAACCCTGGCGTTGCAAGTGCCATGCTCTACCAACTGAGCCACACGGGACCTACACACAATATCAATACACTATATAATGGAGGGAGAGGCAGTGGTAGTAAGTAAGAAGGAGGGCTGTGACCGGAGGGTAGGGACAGATGGGAGGATGTGGATGAACAGTGATTGGGAGAGAGCGAAAGAGAGAGTGCTCACCGCCCTGTGAACGGCTGGTGGGACAGATGGGTGATGTGGGAGAGAGGGAGGTGGAGAGAGAGAGATCAATCATAGATAGAAAATGGGATGGGGGGGGTGAAAGGAGATAATGATAGACAGACTGTGTTTCTTCTCTCCCAGGTATACCCTGAGCTGCAGATCACCAACGTGGTGGAGGCCAACCAGCCAGTCAGCGTCCAGAACTGGTGCAAGAAGGGCCGCAAGCAGTGCCGCAGTCACCTGCACATCGTGGTGCCCTACCGATGCCTAGGTACAAATGCACTGTGTATGTGTGTGGGGGGTAGGGAGGCCTGAGTGTGCAAGAGAGGGTGTGGGTGGGGTTGCCTGTGTGTGGATGTGTGTCTAGGGGGGAAATATGTGTTGTGTGTATGTGAGGGTGGAGAGAAATAGATTTATGGGAGAGAAAACAAGATTGAGGGATACATTGTGATTTATGTGTGCGTTTGTACTATTTAAGTTCCATCCCTTAGTAAAAAGTGGTTATTTTGTTGTTGGCTGTTTGTTCTTATGTCTGTGTATTAATTGGCTCTGTCTGTGTATGTTGCAGTGGGGGAGTTTGTCAGTGATGCCCTGCTGGTTCCTGATAAGTGCAAGTTCCTGCACCAGGAGCGCATGGACATGTGTGAGAGCCACCTGCACTGGCACACTGTGGCCAAAGAGGTGAGATCACGCGCACACACATACATGCTACACATTTTACAGAAAGCCACTCCATCCCGTAGGGGCAGGGGCGCACCCACAAGTGTTGACCCTCTGTCTGTCTTGATTGTTTGTATGTCTGTTTGTCTTACAGGGTAAAATAATAAAACGTTTTCTTATCTTTATCTAAGTTGGATACAGAGTACTTACTAGTTCATGTAGGCCATATACTATCCACCATATACACCACCATGAAGTGCATAAAACAAAAACATATATGAAATGAGTGTATAGTAATACACTATATATACAAAAGTATGTGGACACCCCTTTAAATTAGTGGAGTCGGCTATTTCTGCCACACCCGTTGCTGACAGGTGTATACAATCAAGTATACAGCCATGCAATCTCCCTAGACAAACATTGGCCTTAATGAAGAGCTCAGTGACTTTCAACGCGGAACTGCCTTTGGATGCCACCTTTCCAACAAGTCAGTTCGTAAAATTTCTGCCCTGCTGAAGCTGCCCCGGCCAACTACAAGTGTTGTTATTGTGAAGTGGAAACGTCTAGGAGTAACAACGGCTCAGTCGCGAAGTGTTAGGCCGCGCAAGCTTACTGAACGGTTCCGCCGAGTGCTGAAGCGCGTAGCATGTCAAAATCATCTGTCCTCGGCTGCAACACCTACTACTGAGTTCCAAACTGCCTCTGGAAGCAAGGTCAGCACAACTGTTCGTCAGGAGCTTCATGAAATGGGACTCTATGGCCGAGCAGCCGCACACAAGCCTAAGATCACCATGCGCAATGCCAAGTGTTGGCTGGAGTGGTGTAAAGCTCGCCGCCATTGGACTCTGGAGCAGTGGAAATGCGTTCTCCGGAGTAATGAATCAAGCTTCACCATCTGGCAGCCCAATGGACAAATCTGGGTTTGGCGGATGCCTGGAGAACGCTACATGCCCCAATGCATAGTACCAACTGTAAAGTTTGGTGGAGGAGGAATAATGGTCTGGGGCTGTTTTTCATGGTTCGGCCTAGGCCCCTTAGTTCCAGGAAGGGAAATCTTAACGCTACAACATTCTAGACAATTCTGTGCTTCCAACTTTGTGGCAACAGTTTGGGGAAGGCCCTTCCTGTTTCAGCATGACAATGCCACGTGCATAAAGCAAGGTCCATACAGAAATGGTTTGTCGAGATCAGTGTGGAAGAACTTGACTGGCCTGCACAGAGCCCTGACCTCAACTCCATCGAACACCTTTGGGATGAATTGGAACGCTGGCTGCGAGCCAGACCTAATCGCCCAACATCAGTGCCCGACCTCACTAATGCTCTTGTGGCTGAATGGAAGCAAGTCCCCGCAGCAATGTTCCGACATCTAGTGGAAAGCCTTCCCATAAGAGTGGAGGCTGTTATAGCAGCAAAGGGGGGACCAACTCCATATTAATGCCCATGATTTTGGAATGAGATGTTTGTCAAGCAGGTGTCCACGTACTTTTGGTCATGTAGTGTGTAATTAACAAAACCTTGAGCCATATGGATCAATTATCTCAGTGCTGATTTGGATCCATTTTGCCTTTTGAATAGAATGACATGGACAGGGGGAGCTGATCCTAGATCAGCACTCCTACTCTTGATACATGCAGCCCTTTGGTTTAACTGCCCCATCCCTCTCTCACCCAGTCCTGTGGAGACCGCACTTTAAATCTCCACGACTACGGGATGCTGTTGCCGTGCGGCATCGACCGTTTCCGGGGGGTGGAGTTTGTGTGCTGTCCGTCAGACAGGGAGACCGACAGCACTGAGCAGGACGAGGATGACTCTGATGTGTGGTGGGGAGGAGCCGAGACTGACTACACTGACAACAGGTACACACACACACACACACACAGGAGCTCATACAGTAAGTACTCACTTACATTCATACTTATACTATCCTCGTCCCCAGGCTATTGCGCACAGTGCATATCAGCCTGGGATATCAACGATTCAAAGTTGGCCTTAGTGGGAGAGACTATAGAATTCTATGGGAGTGACCTACTGAGTAAAGTATTTATTTAATTTGAGCTAGTCACACGACTGTGAGGTGCAACATAAGGGCAACGTAAACTGAAGTGCGCAAGACACATACAGGGGAGGGCTAGGGGGAAGGTGCTGTGGGTGATGATTGGTTGGTACATTAAGCCAATGCCTAAGCGCCTGGAGTTTCTACCGGTCTTTCTGTATTGGCTAACAGCGGCCAAGTTTGACAAGCTGGTCCACCAGACTTTTTGCCCATTTGGGCGGAAGTGTCTGGGAATGAGATTATACTTATACTAGCACTCACACACATACAGTACACTCACTCATAACAACATTACTCACACACATCCTCACCCCCTCCCTATTTCTCTCCCTCTCTCCACCTACCTCCATCCCTCTCTCGCTTCCTTCATCCCTCTCTCAGTATGGCAAGGGGGGCAGCAGAGCCAGCTGAATCTACACCCCAGCAGCAACAGGAGGAAGAGGAGGAGGAGACTGAGGAGACAGCCCCTGCCATGGTAGAGGAAGATGATGATGAGGAGGAGGGGCAGGAGGTGCTGGACAACGACCAGGATGGAGACGGGGACGACGACGAGGACGAGGATGATGACGATGACGTCATTGACGAGCGCGACGATAGCGAGCCCACCACCAACATCGCCATGACTACCACGACAACTACTACCACTGAGTCTGTGGAGGAAGTGGTCAGAGGTGAGAGGGACTCGGAGGGCCAGGGGCCGTGTGTGTACATCATTTGCTGTGCATTTACTCTGCTTGTCTATTTAAAGGTTGAGTGAGTATATGCAGGGGTGGAATTGTGGGGGGGGCAAATCTAGAAATTTACCACTGTAAATCAGTAGGAATTCAGCTAAATATATTTCACCTGAGTGTATGACATTACAGTAGTGTGTGTGTGTGTGTGTGTGTGTGTGTGTGTACACCATTGGTATGCTCATGCCTGTATGATTATAAGTATGCTTTCCAAATGGCACCTTATTCCCTATATAGTCCACTACTTTTGACCAGAGGCCTATGTAGGGAATAGGCCGGGTGCCATTTGGGACTCACCCTGTGTGAGTGTGTGTGTGCTGACGGCTCCTCGCCCCCCCCCCCAGAGGTGTGTTGGGCGAATGCGGAGACTGGCCCATGCCGTGCCATGCTTGCACGCTGGTACTTTGACCACGAGGAGGGCCGCTGTGCCCAGTTCATCTATGGCGGCTGCGGTGGCAACCGCAATAACTTTGAGTCGGAAGAGTACTGCCTGTCTGTATGCAGCAACGTCAGTAAGTCAGTCACACAGACAGCATCCTGTCTACCCGTCTGTCTGTGTGTCCACGTCTGAAAGCTAGCCTCTGGTTAGCTAGCTGCTAACCACGCTAATACTACTTCACGTTACATGCTAACCTCTGGTCTCACTAACCACCACTTGTACTGCCTGTCTGTCTGCTGCACTGTTAGTAAGTCAGTCGGACTACTTGTCTGTCTGCGTGTAGTGTCCATGCCAGCTAGTTACCTCTGACTAGCTAGCTGTTAACCACGCTAGTTCTCGCTAACCTGTGGTCACACTCAACTACATCTTGTTGTACTGCCTGTCTGCAGCATCATCAGTAAGTCAGTCACACGGACAGCAGAGCTTCTTGCCTAATTGTCTTCTCTGTGTGTGTAGCACTGTTAGTGTCCACATCTGCTAGCTAGTTTCTGGTTAGCCATCTAGCTAGCATCTGGCCCTAGCCGCCTGGCTACCTTGGTGCTAACTACAATAACCATGTCTGCTAGCTGCTAACCACTCTGGTCTCACTAACCACCAAGCATTGTGTGTTTACTGTAGGTTTGGGCGATATACCATATACCGGGGTATTTTGAAATACAGACGGTATGATTTTCAATACCGTTAAAAATAATATATGTATATACTATACCCCTGCCTCGTGGGGTTGCGTGCTACGCCTCAGCTTATAAATATAACAAATCTAAGATGTCAAATAAATGTTATCCGGTTTGCTAGCTAAGGGGCTAGATGTTGTTTTGTGTGTTGCTTTTAAGAAAAAAATAGAGCCCCTTGTGTGCACATTCGGTAATACTGTATACACCGGTATGGTACAGAAACGGTATGACTGTGAAAATCTAGATACCGCCCAACCCTAGTTTACTGTACACATGGACTAATACATTCACACTTATCTTTTAACCTGTTTGGGTTTTAGAAGACACTAACATAAGTGATTTCACCTTCTTTTTTTTTTTTCACATTGTGCCTCCTCCCCCTCACACTCCCTCTTTCTCTCACTAATCCTGTTTTTCACTCCATCTCACCTTCTCTGTAGCAGCCTCTGAAATTCTGTGTTTGTGTGTGCGCGTGTATAAGATTTCCACTTGGTTGAGCATATCGGAGGTGTGAAAGACAGTTCTGTAGTATGGGAATGAGACTACAGCTTGTTTCCACCAACTAGCAACCCTCTACCCTCACACACTCCCTCTGTGTCCACTGCGCTTCACACCCTTACCTTTCACATGGTCATCGAGCGGTCACTGCATGATCAACAAGCGTTCACAGTGGGGTCAAAGCCAAGGGATCACACTGCGGTCAGAACTAAAAACGGTACTCTTTAGGCTTAGCTTGTTTGACTGTATCCTTTAATTACATCATGGCCACTAAGACCGAACACGGGGCAGAGTCCAATTTAGACGTCCAAGTTGGAATTGTATTAATGGTTCTGCTTTGTTCAGATCGCAAACTGCTCTTGGTTGTTTTGGGACTATTAAGTGTCTGTGAAATGAAGTCGTGCTAATCTCTTGTGAGACAAACTAAAACAAAAAACAAGCTTAGCATCACACACAAGTTCCGAAGTATCAAATCAACTCTTCCTTATTCATTTATGTATTCATGTAAGAAATAATACATTTATGCAGTTTCATGTTAAATTAAGGATTTTAATCAAGGACTGATGATGATGATAATGTGATACACACACACACACACACACACATACATTACATACATACTCACACTTTAAGGATATTTCACAACAGGATATTTCACAACATCGTTACACTCAGAATGATATTACATAAATGAGTGTTACACTCAGAATGATATTACATAAATGAGTGTTACACTCAGAATGATATTATATAAATGAGTGTTACACTCAGAATGATATTATATAAATGAGTGTTACACTCAGAATGATATTATATAAATGAGTGTTACACTCAGAATGATATTATATAAATGAGTGTTACACTCAGAATGATAATACATAAATGAAAGCAATTTACTTTTTAATGTTAAACAGATAGATACAGGTCATGCAAGGTATCCCAGCCTTAAGGCATAACAGCTTTTTAGTAGGTTATTCTGTAGTAGAATAAATGGGGAATTGCTAAAGTAATATTCTAGAGAGGATTTTAATCAAACATCCAAATGACTTGGAATGTCTATGGCAGTCAGAATTAATGGAAGAGACTAGGTTTAAAAAAATTCTGGTAACTACCCCAAAAGGTTTAGCAGAAATCGCGGTTGGAAGATTCCCGGAAGCAGGAGGGAATAAGCAGGAAATCTGGAGTCCTCCAACCAGGACACAGACACCCCAACCACCCTTCAAATGCACACCTCTGCTTTTTCACTCTGTATTGTTTACTCTCATTCACTCGCTCGATGAATCACTAACCAACCTGTTGTTGCTAACACTAGTAGTATTAATCATCTAGTAGTATTAATCATCTAGCTTTAGTGGAGCTGCTACGTAGTGTTGGTAGTTTGGAACTTCAGTTTTTTCTTTGTTTATTGGTATTATATTACTGCCTCCGGATCCTTATTGCAATCAAGTCAAATCAAATAATCTGAAGGCATTTATCGTAAATCACTCTGGAAAAGATGGTCTGGATTTTGAAGAGGAAAGCAATGAAAGAAGAAACATAGAAAAAGGAATTGGGGGGAAGGTGAAGGAATGAAAGGGGATATCTGAAGACCATATTGTAATAGTAATTTTCTCTATCTCTCCATCTCTCTCTCCTCAATTACACCCTCACCCTTACCCCTCTCCTCCATGTCCATCTACCTCGCTCCTCCACCACCCAGTGCCCACCGCCGCCCCCAGCCCTCCCGACGCCGTGGACCGTTATCTGGAGACGCCCGGGGATGACAACGAACACGCTCACTTCGCCAAGGCCAAGGAGAGCCTGGAGGCCAAACACCGCGAGAGGATGTCCCAGGTAAGATAGAGGGAGCGAGAAGGGTGGGGGCAGAGAAGAGAAGGGGGCAAAGGTGTGGGGTGAAGAAGGTGGTGGGTGGAAGAGCGGGGGAAAGGGGGAGGGAAGGAGAGATAGGGGAGGGAGGATGGAGAAGGGGGGAGGGAGGATGGAGAAGGGGGGAGGTTGGAGAGGGTAGAAAGTGAGGAAGGGAGAGGGAAGGATGGAAGCAAAGACACTGTCAAGGTGAAAATACATGAAGGAAGGGTAGAGTAGAGAGAGGAAGGGGTTAGATACAGCAGTAACCTGTCTTTCTTCTTGGATGTGTGTAGGTGATGAGGGAGTGGGAGGAGGCAGAGAGGGAGGCCAAGAGTCTACCTCGTGCTGATAAGAAGGCTGTCATCCAGGTCAGACACACAGAGGATACTCAAACATATTAATAAATACTAAATCAGTGACTGTCAATGTCCATAGGTGTTGCGTGTCTGAATATTTGATATTGGCGTGGTGGTGGTAGGGACTCCTGTCTGCCTGTCATTTTTATTTGTGTGTGTGTATCATATACTATGTGTCTTATCATGAACCTGTCATCTATGTTGAATATGTTTTGTATCATGTATAATAATGTGTGTGTCTATCACACAGCGTTTCCAGGAGAAGGTGGAGGCCCTGGAGCAGGAGGCAGCCAGTGAGAGGCAGCAGCTGGTTGAGACTCACATGGCCCGGGTTGAGGCCCTGCTCAATGACCATCGCCGCCTGGCCCTGGAGAGCTACCTGACCTCCCTGCAGGCCGAACCACCCAGGGTAAGTAGGGAGTACATAGTAACAGAGTATAAACACACACAGGTAGAGAGTACACACACACATTGTTGCCTGGCCCTGTAGAGCCACCTAACCACCCAGCCACCCAGGGTAGGGACACTATACAGACACATACAGTAGATATGGATCATCCTACCATTGTCTTACTCCTCCCACACAGACCGACGTTCAGACTCATCTCTCTCGCGCACTCTCTCTCCCTTTTTCCCTTCTTCTCTCCTTTTCTCACTCCCTCTACCCCCCTTCTCTCTAGCCTCGTCATGTGTTCAGCCTATTGAAGAAGTATGTCCGTGCAGAGCAGAAGGACAGACAGCACACAGTTAAACATTTTGAGCATGTCCGCATGGTCGACCCCAAGAAGGCCGCACAGATCCGACCCCAGGTAATAAGCCCACTATAGGCCTTTTCTTTTCTTTTTTTTACACATTTTAATGTGTTTGACATGGTGACAGTAATTTTGTTGTCATTCTAATGAAGGCCAGTGAAGGCTGAAACAATTTTATTTGAACTTGAATTAGATTAATAAAGATTTTTTTATTGATGCTCTTATTACATTTTGCACGCACCTCGTCTCACGTTGGTTGAGTGCCTTCTACTCCTCTCCAGTGCAGAAACAACAAAATATTTGCCATTTGTACCAAATAAAATAATAAACCTAGAAACAACAGTTCTCATCCACTCCCAATGCCAAGTGTGCTCACACGCACAAACACCTATACACCACTGAAGGGTATTTTGGTAACCACCTGACATGTACAGTGTATGGCTCACAGAAGATGGCTTTTATTAAATAGCATTCAAATGTACTTGTAGGTACTGACCCACCTGCGTGTGATTGAGGAGAGGATGAACCAGTCCCTGGGTCTGCTCTACAAGGTGCCCGGAGTGGCCGACGATATCCAGGACCAAGTTGGTGAGTGTTATTTTCAGTCTCATCTCTCCTTCATTAACCAGGTTAAGGTTGACCAGGTCTGTGTGCAAGCATGAACTGATATGAATCAGTAACCTGCCCTCATCCACACTGTCACCAACCACTATCCATAGTTTATATCCACAAAACCCTCATCCACTTTTACTGTCATTCATGATACAGATAATCATATAACATCATGACATATCTCAATTCTCACCTACACCTCCATCAAATCAATAACTATAACTTCTCCCTCCCTCTCTGTGTTTGTCTGGGTCTTGAGTTGTGTGCGTCACTGAGCCATCTGTGTCTGAGTCAATCTCAGACTCTGTCTAGTTTCCCCTCCTCTCAGTCTGCTCCCCTGCCCTCTGCGCGCGCGCGCACACACACACACACACACCGCCTCCCAGCAACACAGACATTGGTTTTGCTTTTCTCCTGTCATTAAAACAAATGAGAACAGAGTGCGACATTGTGTTTCAAGTGAAGCGCCGGAGGAAGACTTAAAGGGTGCGTCCCAAATGGTACCCTATTCCCTAAATAGTGCACTGCTTTTGACCAGGGCCCATAGGGTACCTACAGAGCATTCTGAAAGTATTCAGAGCCCTTGACTTTTTACACATTCTGTTAGGTTACAGCCTTATTCTAAAATTTATGAAATATTTTTCCCCCTCATCAATCTACACACAATACCTCGTAAAGACAAAGCAAAAACTGTTTTTTATACATTTTTACAGATGTATAAAAATATATATATATATATATATATCACAATTTCATAAGTTACTTTACTCAGTACTTTGTTTAAGCACCTTTGGCAGCGATTACAGCTTTGAGTCTTCCTGGGTATGACGCTACAAGCTTTGCACACCTGGATTTGGAGAGTTTCTTCCAATCTTCTTTGCAGATCCTCTCAAGCTCTGTCAGGTTGGATAGGGAGCGTCACTGCACAGCTATTTTTCAGGTCTCTCCAGAGATGTTTGATCGGGTTCAAGTCCAGGCTCTGGCTGGGCCACTCAAGGACATTCAGAGACTTGTCTCAAAGCCACTGCTGCGTTGTCTTCAAATCAAATGTTATTTGTCACATGCACCGAAAACAACCGGTGTAGACCTTACAGTGAAATGTTTACTTACAAGCCCTTAACTACTTAGGGAGCTGTGGGGCGCTAGCCGGTGAAATGTAAGGCGCCAAATTCAAAATCCAAAAGTTGAATTATGAAACATTCATCAATATACAAGTGTTGCATAGTCAACAAAATCTCTGATTCTTGGCAATATCACAGCGTTGGTAGATTTAAAAAATACTTTACGGTGAAAGCACAACATTTGATTGTTTGAGGATAGCCCCCCTCATATTTTATGCATTAGCATAAATCCATAACCAACGTGGGTCTCACAAAACGCATAAAATCGCTAATATAAAATACCCATACCTTTCGAAGAACTTCTGCTGAGGGCTTCCCAAGTGTCCAACGAAGACATCCAATGGTTCTTTTGTTGGAAAAAGTCATTTATTATATCCATAAATCTGTTTGGTTGGCGCGTTATGATCATAAAATCCACCGTTGAGTCGCCCATTGAACCGTGAAGAGAACACGTTCAAATTATACCTATAAACTTTCTACAAACAAATCATTTTTAATGTATCCTTAGGTATCCTTTTGTGTATATTTGCTGTAATTTTTCAACCGGATGATAACGTGAACGATAGGAAAGAAAAATAGTGGTGCGCGTTCACAATCTTGCGCGTGTCAAACCTTGTTTACAAAAGTGGTCCCCTGACTACTTCCTCTTCCTATCTGTTTTGTTTACTCCTAGAACTCCCAGTCTTTGTATAGACTGCTGACATCTGTTGGAAGCCATAGGTCCTACAGTCTCAGTCCTGGTTAAAATAAAAATGAATAGGCAGCCTGGAGAAGGTCAAGTACAAAACAAACTGCAAATCCGGATGGATTTTCCTCAGGTTTTCGCCTGCTATATCAGTTCTGTTATACTCACATACATTATTTTAACACTCTTAGAAACTTCAGTGTTTCCTATCCAATAGTACTAATTATGTGCATATCCTATTTTCTGGGCCTGAGTGGCAGGCATTTTACTTTGGGCACGCCAGACTCTCCAAAACCGTCACCTATGCAGCCGCTCCCTAAGACGTTAACCAACATTGCAATTTAAAAAATAAACTGAAGTAAAAAAAAATAAGACAAACCGAAAAATAACTAATATTTAAGGAGCAATAATAAAATAACAGATGCTATATACAGGGGGTACTGGTACAGAGTCAATGTGCGGGGGCACCGGTTAGTCGATGTAATTAAGGTCATATGTAGGTAGAGGTAAAGTGACTATGCATGGATAGTCAACAGAGATTAACAGCAGCGTAAAAATGGGGATGGGGGACAATGCAAATAGTCCGGTTGGCCATTTGATTAGCTGGTCAGGAGTCTTATGGCTTGGGGTAGAAGCTGTTAAGAAGCCTTTTTGAGCTAGACTTGGCGCTCCGGTACTGTTTTCCGTGCCGTAGCAGAGAGAACAGTCTATGACCGAGAAACTATGTTTGGTAAGACGAGGGGTGTGAGTGTGTCTTTTTGTCAATAACAACTGGTGCGCAATGTCTAATATTAAAGAAGTCTAGAGGTATTGCTCGCCTGAGGTAGAGTACCTTTTGATAAGCTGTAGACCACACTATCTACCAAGAATTATCATCTATATTATTCGTAGCCGTCTATTTACCACCAAAGACCGATGCTGGCACTAAGAGCGCACTCAACCAACTCTATAAGGCCATAAGCAAACAAGAAAATGCTCACCCAGAAGCGTCGCTCCTAGTGGCCGGGGACTTTAATGCAGGCAAACTTAAATCAGTTTTACATTTTTACCAGCATGTCACATGTGCATCCAGAGGGAAAAAAACTCTAGACCACCTTTACTCCACACACACAGATGCATACAAAGCTCTCCCCCGCCCTCCATTTGACAAATCTGACCTTAATTCTATCCTCCTGATTCCTGCTTACAAGCAAAAACTAAAGCTGTTCCCGGGATTCATCCAATGGCATTAAGGAGTATACCACCTCAGTCATCGGCTTCATCAATAGGTGCATCGACGACGTCGTCCACATAGTGACCGTACGTACATATCCAACCAGAAGCCATGGATTACAGGAAACATCCACATCGAGCTAAAGGCTAGAGCTGTCGCTTTCAAGGACTAATCTGGACGCCTATAAGAAATCACGCTATGCCCTCAGACGAACCATCAAACAAGCAAAGCGTCAATACAGGATTAAGATTGAATCCTACTACACCGGCTCTGACACTCGTCGGATGTGGCAGGGCTTGAAAACTATTATGGACTATGGTGGTCTGCTTGAAACATGTTGGTATTACAGACACGGTCAGGGACAGGTTGAAAATGGTGGTCAGCGCATGCTCGGAGTAGACGTCCTGGAAATCTGTCTTGCCCTGCGGCTTTGTGAATGTTGACCTCTTTAAAGGTCTTACTCACATCGGCTACAGAGAGTGTGATAACACAGTTGTCCGGAACAGCTGATGTTCTCAAGCATGCTTCAGTGTTGCTTGCCTCGAAGCGAGCATAGAAGTTACTTAGCTCGTCTGGTAGGCTCGTGTCTTGGCTGTGTGCTTAGGGTCGTTGTCCAGTTGGAAGGTGCACCTTCGCCCCAGTCTGAGGTCCTGAGCACTCTGGAGCAGGTTTTCATCAAAGATCTCTCTGTACTTTGCTCCGTTCATCTTTACCTCGATCCCGACTAGTCTCCCAGTAACTGTCGCTGAATAAAATTCCCACAACATTATGCTGCCACCACCGTGCTTCACCGTAGGGATGGTGCCAGGTTTCCTCCAGACATGACGCTTTGCAATCAGGCCAGAGTTCAATCTTGTTTCTCATGGTCAAAGTCTTTAGGTGCCTTTTGGCAAACTCCAAGCCGGCTGTCATGTGCCTTTTACTGAGGAGTGGCTTCCGTCTGGCCACTGGAGGGCTGCAGAGATGGTTGTCCTTCTGGAAGGTTCTCCCATCTCCACAGAGGAACTCTGGAGCTCTGTCAAAGTGACCATCGGGTTCTTGGTCAACTCCCTTTCCAAGGCCCTTCTCCCGCGATTTCTCAGTTTATCATGGCGGCCAGTTCAAGGAACAGTCTTGGTGGGTCCAAACTTCTTCCATTTAAAAATTATGGAGGCCACTGTTCTCTTGGGGACCTTCAATCCTTCCCCAGATCTGTGCCTCGACGCAATCCTGTCTCGTTGCTCTACGAACAATTCCTTCGACCTCATGGCTTGATTTTTGCAACTGTGGGACCTTAATATAGACAGGTGTGTGCCTTTCCAAATCATGTCCAATCAATTTAATTTACCACAAGTGGACTCCAATCAAGTTGTAGGAACATCTCAAGGATGATCAATGGAAACAGGATGCAGCTGAGCTCAATTTTGAGTCTCATAGCAAAGGGTCTGAATACTTAATTTTTTCTTGTTTTTCCTTGTTTCTTACACCTTCCATCCTCCTCCCCTTTCTATTATCTCTCTCTTCATCCTCTCCCTGCTGCTGTCTTTTACCCTCTTCCCCCTTTTCTATGTTCTTCTCCTTTCTCCCACCTTATTCTCTTCCTTTTCTTCCATCTCCTCTTCCCCTCCCTCTATCCTTCCCTCTCTCCAGAGTTGTTGCAGAAGGAGCAGGCAGATATGGCCCAGCAGCTGTCCAACCTGCAGAGTGACGTGCGGGTGAGCTATGGCAATGACGCCCTGATGCCCGGCAGTCTTCCAGACAGCACCAGGTCCTACCTGGACCTACTGCCCCAGGAAGAAGGCCTGGACCTGGGCTTCATCCACCCCGAGAGCTTCAACCAGGTCAACACAGATAACCAGGGTAGGTGTGCCTAAAGCTATGATGAATACACCCAGAATCAGGGTGGGAACAGACAGAACCAGGGTAGGTGTACTATACATACAACCATGTTATAAACATAACTACACATTAAATGTACCGAATCCATACAGGGATGAGATCAAAGTGAAACTATATTAAGATACTCATCCTCCCTTGTCACTCTTGACAGGGATGAGATCAAAGTGAAACTATATTAAGATACTCATCCTCCCTTGTCACTCTCTCTCTCCCTAGTTGAACCTGTAGATGCCCGCCCTATTCCTGATAGAGGCTTTCCAACACGACCAGTGTCTGGTCTGAAGCCAGAAGAGATCCCTGAGCTCAGGATGGAGGCAGAGGAGAGGCACAGCACCGGATTCGAAGTGCACCACCAGAAACTGGTATCTACACACACGCGCACACACACATACCACCAAAGCTGGTACACACACCACTCCATTTTGTATATTTGCACTCTTTTCATAAATGGCCACAGATACAAGCATCATGGAGTTATCCCAGACATATCCATGCCCATATGGGTATATCCATATGTCTATCCATATGTATTGGCTGACCATTGGCATGGTAACCAAGGCCTGCCGAGACAACCAGGGTTGGTAACTGGCGTCTGCAATGCCAGGATGTTAGTTTCACACCAGCGCTAATTTATAATTGTCCTCAGATGAACACTGTCTTAAATTGAAAACGCGACATACACACACACATTCACACTTCCAAAAACGAGTTTCGTGCCCAATTAAATGTCTTATACATTAGGTAATTTTCCTCATTAAATAAGGAAAACATGTAACAATTATGTGACAATCATCTTGTATAACATTAACTTTAAGCTTACCTCTAAAATCCCTCGATAATGTAACTCTGAACCTTAATCCCAAACCACCTCAACTTTACCGAGGCCTCTTTAACACCTAAATAGTAATCATAACGTTGATTACAAATCATGTCTTTTGTATTCCGTCCAAACCCCCAAATGATTCCTACTCTCTCCAACTTAATTTCACCTTAATGCCTTGAACTCCTGACCCCAGATCTGTCTCCATAAATCCAGTCAGTATTTGTGATTACAGTCCCTCTCTCTCCTCTCTCTAGGTGTTTTTCGCCGAGGATGTCGGCTCTAACAAGGGTGCCATCATCGGGCTGATGGTGGGAGGCGTCGTCATAGCGACAGTCATCGTCATCACCCTGGTGATGCTGAGGAAGAAGCAGTACACGTCCATCCACCACGGCGTCATCGAGGTGAGGGGTAGAGGAGATGTGTGTGTGGACTTGTATTACTATCCTAGTGGGTACCGGAAATCCCCAAAACGTCCCCACAAGGATAGTGAAACAAGGGAAATTCTCCCACGAGAACAAAGGAGGTAGGGTTAGGTTTTTGATTAGGACAAAAGGATTTTGAATGGAAATCTATTTTAGGTCTCCACAAGGAAAGTAAAATATATGCTATGCATGCATGCATGCATGCGTGTACTGTTTTTGCCTTTGGCTCAGTGTTTCCTGTCTCTATTTCTGTTGTTTATGAGTTTGTTTGAGACTTGAACCTAAAGTCTGTGTAGAAGGTAAACAGTGCACATGTACCGTGTCAGCATGGGTACAAATCCATCCTACTGCATCAGTAAACATTTAAGGAGTGGGAACCGCCCCCACTCGTTTAACAACAACAACAAAAAACAGCAATAGTGTATGACACGTGTCAAACTCATTCCACGGAGGGATGACTGTCTGCAGGTTTTCGCTCCACCCTTGTACTTGATTGATGAATTAAGGTCACTAATTAGTAAGGAACTCCCCTCATCTGGTTGTCTTAATTGAACTGAAAAACAAAAACTCGCAGACACTCGGCCCTCCGTGGAATGACTTTGACACCCCTGGTGTACGAGGACATATCATATTTTGTGTGTAACACATCTCTCTCTATTCTGCAGGTGGATGCAGCAGTCACCCCTGAGGAGCGCCACCTGTCCAAGATGCAGCAGAACGGCTATGAGAACCCCACCTACAAGTTTTTTGAGCAGATGCAGAACTGAGGAATGACAAACCCCCTCACCCCTTCGACCGCTACCCTAACCCTCCACACCCCTACGCCCTTAACCCTATCCCCACTCCAAACCAACCCTATCCTACCCTCAAGCAGTGCAGGTTGGAACCAGGCACCACTATCACTCCTGGTGTAGATGGAGACTACCCTTCAACACTGGTCCAGAGTCAGTTTTTAGTTTGACTTGGAATGAGTTGAGGAATGGACTTGGTTAGGGAGATCTGACTCCAGACCAGTGTTATTTAAGTGGGCATTCTCTGGCTGTAGTGCTAGCCACACTGTCCCCAACCCTACACTACTGCATTCTCTCTACACTGGGGAACAGGTGAGGTCTATGGGTCAATGAAGCCTCATCGTCTCCTCCTATCCTTCCTTCCTCCCGCTTTCCTTCTCTGTGTATTCATACGACAGCTGTGCTGTGTTAGGTCACACAAGGCTAAAATGATAATAATGATGATGATGTACTCTGAATGAGTTCTTTATTTTAGTTATTCTATCGTTTCCGGTTTTGTTTTTCAAAAAAGAAATGAAAATTTGAAAAAAATATCATATGTAAAAGAGAAAAAAAACGTCTTTTTTTTTTATTGTGTGTAATGTAACAAAGTAGCTGTTCCTATTTAGTGCATGATAACAAAAATGACAACGGGGTTATTATTGAAAATAAAGATCTTTCTGCGTCTCCAGAGAGATTCTCACATAGAGATGATCATTCTAGCAGGATTGTACATTTGGTATCTTTCTCGTGATCACGTGACTTAAATGACGTTGGATAAAAAATATATATGAATCTCAGTGAATGAGCTCTCTGCTTGGATATCATGTTAAATACACTGTAAGAGAGATCTGTGCTTTTTGGATTTAAAAGTTTCTTTTTTTATTTCAACCATGCTATGTTCCTAAAACTGCGGGGGGCTGGCTTGATCCGTATTGTATATTATTAGAATTATGATTATTATCTTTAGTTTATTGCGTTGGCATCCTATTGCGTTTTGCAGCCCTGTTTAATTTTGTATTTCTTTTTTTGATTCCATGTTGGGTTTTTTTTAAGATGGGGGTGGTGTGAATGCTTGTTCCAGCTGGGGGAAGGGGAGAATGGAAGGAGGGGGGTGGATGATTCTGTGTGTGTTCTCCAGTCTAGTTAGTGTTCTTGTTCCGGTTCTATGTTTCCGCAGAAATAAACAACGCTCTTCTCCTCTGTACATTGTTTGTGATATACAAGAACAACCCAATACCATTTTGGGCTTACTTACTATTCCCAATCTGTTCCTTTCTTCCTTCGGCTCATCTTTCTCTCTCTGCTGAGACTATAAACAGAGCAGGATCGGTGCCTGGGGGGGTGTGCATGTGAAAGATTGAGAGAAGGATTGAGGAAGAGAGAGGGAATTACTAGCTGTTTCAGATGGATAGTCAGACAGGCAGTCTGTAAAATGAGTTTCCAACCACCCTCCTGTCTTTCCCCTACTTCAGGCTTGCTACTCACCTCTCTCAAGCACTTGTCATACCACGACCTCTACCATGGCCTATAAGGCAACCTTTAGGGGGTAGCAGGGCCATCAGGAATTGGATGGACTACAGTTTCAGTGAGGAGTAGTGCAAAAATATAGGCCGGGGATAGGGTGTCATTTTGCGACAGTACTAGAGGTAAGGCAGTGTTGTGGTGGTGTGTAGAGCTGTATGCATCACACACTTCTGCAGATGGGTCAGTCCTTTGCTTGGGTTTTCAGAGGATGCATCACCTCACTATAGCCAGAATAAGGCAGTATGGAGTTAGAGAGAGCAGGGTTTCTTTTTATTTCTCTGTGGCTTTATTTCCACTGTGTGTACTTGTGCAAGCCATTTGCTTTGACTGGAAAAACGCTTTCTACACTGTATTCCATAAATAAAGTTTTGAATCTACATACAGCTCTCGCTGAGTCATGACTCTTAAGTCTTGGGGGTTGGGGATATTTTCACTGCTGTCAAAGCCCATTAGAATTAGTGTGTTTTTATGAATTATGCACTACCTCCTTTTAAGCACAGGACCAAATGATTCCCTGATCTAGATGTTGTTTTCTACTGATACGTACACAAGGAGATAAAATAAGTGTTGTCCCCTAGTGGATCCACACACACCACACCTCAATTGCCCACGTGTGTGGATTCACATTCACACACACTTAACATTCAATTAATTCTGGTCACTGCAGTCCAAATGTCGGCAGGCACTGTTTACACACACGGTTAGGGTGCAGTATTGTTCCCCTGGGGTACAAAAGATCAATATACACAATGTACCTTCAGAGGTACACATGTGAAGGTACATTTTGGTTTCCCAGGGTGGATGTGTGGATTATTCATTTGTTTTTCGCCAACCTTGAATGGATGTGTTGTACCAGTTTAAGTGCTGTATTATTATATTAAAGTTTGAGCATGTCTGGTGCCAGTTCTGAAGTCTATAAAGGCTTACATAAGAGCATGTGACAATAAAGAACTAATGTAATATTGTAGCGACCATAACGCAACACTGAGCGACCTTGTCAAGAGGTACAGACCTCTTGGTTGTAATGGTTAGGGTATTAGCTTGACAATTGTAGTGCCCAGGTTTGAGTCCTGGTCTGGGCTTCTCCCTGAATTTGCTCCATTGGTGTCAAAATTGGTATAGCAAAGAGGCGTGTACACGTGAGGGACTTGATATACAGAAGAGGTAAATTTTTGCCACTTAAAAAGAACAAATGGCTTTATCACTGGTGGTATCCTAAAAAGGCAAAAGTGTATATTTTCTAAACGTACAATTTTGTACCTGTGGACTATATGGTACACTATTGTCTTTTTTAAGATATATAAGCACCCTATGTACTGCATAGTACCATGATTACAGACAGTCCTGAATGAATCATGAATAATGATGAGTGAGAAAGTTACAGATAAAAAAATATCATACCCAATGGTGACCCATCATTTAGGGCAGGTGGGGAAGAGCCCCACCTGTTTAGCTAAAATATGTTTTTGTTGTTGCCTGTTTTGCATGTTATTTTGGCATTAATATGTGTCGCATATCAGTTTGCAAAAAAAATGTATAATTGAGTTAATAGTTTAGTTTTTTGTTTTCTTGAGTAAGGTAGCTCCAAAATGCAGGTGTTTCAGCCTAGCTCAGTGCTTTCTGTGGTGGTGGGGCAGCTAGTGGAAAATACGGAGTGTAGGGGTTGGTAATGTTCTCTAGTTGTGCCGCGATTGGCTCAGTGTTCTGTCACAGCAAAATCTACAGAGAGAGCTTGAAAATTCAAGCCCCTTGGGTGCTGACATAGATTTACATTAGAATTGCCCATCCAAGAAGGCCCCAGGTCATTGGCCACAGATAAAATGTCATATCACGTTATATCTACCGTAGCTTTGATTGGACTGATGTCAACATCTTACTCTCAAAATTAAATAGCAAGCAGTCATCATGAATCAAGTTAACAATCTACTGTCGAATCCTTGTCATATTAACAGAAATTATAGATAAAACGTATCGGTGCTCATCAGCCATTGGACATAAACATTACATCACAAGTTGAAAGTCGCAAATACAACAATGAGTGGTTTGGAAGGAATCAGTAGCTAACTGCAAGCATTGCAAAGCAATCACTAGCCTGCTATTCAGTGGAGTGGGTGTGTGGTCCAAGTCTGGGTTTAAGGGTCTCTCTTCCAAGCTTAAAAGGATAAACATTCACATGCAACATCATGGGCCAGAAAAAGGTTAAATACGTTGACATTGCTGTCAATCCAGCACGACTTCTGCCACGTTCAAACAACTGGAAACTCGGAACTGGGAAATCTCATACTTCAGTGAGTTCAAGACAACTGGGAACTCTGAAAAAAACAAGCTCTAACTCGGTCAACCAACTTGGAACTCCAACTCGGGAACTCTGGCCATTTTCTAGAGCTCCAACCTGAAGATCACTGATGTCATGATTCAACCTTGTTTTTTTCAGAGTTCCCAGTTGTCTTGAAACCACCATAAATACACAGCAATGCCAGACATTGATGACAAAGTTTGCCACCTTCCTTCTTAAGTGAGCACAGCACAACAAGTTGAGTACAAAAATGTATTGTATGCTGCTGCATAAATTATGTAATATGCCAGGGAGATATGTATACTGTAGCGAAGAAAGTAATACCAAGTGTATGTTGTGTAGTAAGCTGTTAGTAGCCCTTGTGCCTCACCCTAATAATTTGGTCCCTTTCCCCCTCATAACTTAGTCTACTGTTCTGCACATGTAGCCTATAGCCTGTTTTAGAGAAACGTAATCATTGAATATTGTAAGAGCTTTCATTGTCTGCTTCTATGCCCCCTTTATTTATCTTACGGTTCTGACTTGTTGTACAGAGAGAATACTGTAAGAACGGCCCATGTTCTCAATTCTGTCGCTGTACATTTCAAAAGTGCTGAACAAATAGTTATATTGACTACGTCCGTCCTAGCTCGCTCATTGTCTTAATAGAAATTACGGCTTGCCTCATCCGCTCGTTGTTCCCTTACTCCATAGTTTGTACATCTCAATTGTCTGTAGAAACCACATTTGTTCAACACGTTAAGCTAGTCAGCCATATCAGCTATGTTTTTTAAAAAGGCAGTAAATGAGGCTGAATGAACTGTTTCGCTTCCAGACAAGGCTCTGCTGATAGCCAGGTGTTAAAGATTCACTCCATGGTACTGAAAATAAAGCTTTGCTGTTGGGACAGCTTTATGTAGGCCCTAACAGTTGGTGGGCACCGTGTGTCACTGTTACAGTGCAATTAATGTGTTGGTTAGTGTTGTGTTGTGTAGTGGCTTTGCTGGCATGCATTAAAAAAAAAGATATGTTTAGTTTGCCTCCCCAAGATTTACATGCTAAAATCACCCCTGATCATACCCCCAGGACATGCTAACCTATCCCCATTACATCAACAGGGGAGGTTAGCATTTTGGGGTTATATTTGTGCGTCCGTAACATTCTCACTCATCATTATTCACTATTCATTCAGGACTATCCGTAATCATGGTAGCATCTACATTAATGTAGAAGTGTTTAGAAACATTATCTATTCTTTTTTACAATAAAAGTGACTCCAAAATGACACAATACATTATTTAACATTCATTTCTATTGGGCACAAATTAATCTGAAACATAACCGAAAACAAACAGAAAATGCATCCAACAAGTCTGTATAGTCACAAGCTTGATGTAATCATTGAGTGCTATGAATATGGGACCAAATATTAAACATTTGACTACTTTAATAGACATATAAGTGAATTTGTCCCAATACTTTAAGTCCACAAAAATGGGGGGGACTATGTACAAAAGGTTCTGTAGTTTCTAAATGGTTCACCTGATATGGATGAAATACACTCAAATTAAAGCTGACAGTCTGCACTTTAACCTCATAGTCATTGTATCATTTCAAATGCCATTCTCTCCTCTACTGTTCTCAATCCTGAAAGTTCATGTATTTAGTGTGTGTTTGTGTACGTGGCGAGTCTGTATGCCATCTTGATGTCAAGGTTTTGAATGGTCTGAAGTTTTCTGACATGAGACCTCCCCACAATACACCACGACTGGTGTAGCATTCTCAAAGAGTGGCCGGGTGTATCTCTGGTAGAGGTCGACCGATTATGATTTTTCAATGCCGATGCCGAAACCGATACCGATTATTGGAGGACCAAAAAAAAAGCCGATACCGATTAATCGGCCTATTTTTATATATATATTTGTAATATGACAATTACAACAATACTGAATGAACACTTTTATTTTAACTTAATATACATAAATAAAATACATTTAGTGTAAGGATTTCTTAACTGGTGGCAGAGAAGTCAGGCGCAGGAGAGCAAAACTTGGTAATGTTCGTAGTTGTTTAATATATATCACCCAACGGTTAAACAACACGAGAGTACATGGGCACAAAATAATCCGAAACGCACCAGTCCAAAATAATGTGCACAAACACTAAAACAACAATCCCACACAAAGACATGGGGGGGAACAGAGGGTTAAATACAAAACATGTAATGAGGGAATTGAAACCAGGTGAAACAAATGGAAAATGAAAAGTGGATCGGTGATGGCTAGAAGACCGATGACGTCGACCGCTGAACACCGCCCGAACAAGGAGAGGCACCTACTTCGGCGGAAGTCGTGACATTTAGTATGAAA
Organism: Brachymystax lenok tsinlingensis; assembly: GCA_030435695.1. NCBI lineage: Eukaryota > Metazoa > Chordata > Actinopteri > Salmoniformes > Salmonidae > Brachymystax > Brachymystax lenok. The sequence goes on from CM059814.1 coordinate 39,671,992, forward strand.
TAAATAATGAAACATGTTCAATTTGGTTTAAATAATGCAAAAACACAGTGTTGGAAAAGAAAGTAAAAGTGTAAAATGTGCCATGTAAAAAAAGCTAACGTTTAAGTTCCTTGCTCAGAACATGAGAGCTTATGAAAGCTGGTGGTTCCTTTTAACATGAGTCTTCAATATTCCCGGTTAAGAAGTTTTATGTTGTAGTTATTATAGGAATTATAGGACTATTTCTCTCTATACTATTTGCAATTTCATATACTTTTGACTATTGGATGTTCTTATAGGCACTATAGTATTGCCAGCCTAATCTCGGGAGTTGATAGGCTTGAAGTCATAAACAGCGCTGTGCTTCAAGCATTGCGAAGAGCTGCTGGCAAACGCAGGAAAGTGCTGTTTGAATGAATGCATACGAGCCTGCTGCTGCCTACCACCGCTCAGTCAGACTGCTCTATCAAATATCAAATCATGGACTTAATTATAATATAATAAACACACAGAAATACGAGCCTTAGGCCATTAATATGGTCAAATCCGGAAACTATCATTTAGAAAACAAAACGTTTATTCTTTCAGTGAAATACGGAACCGTTCCGTATTTTATCGAACGTTTGGCAACCCTAAGTCTAAATATTGCTGTTACATTGCACAACCTTCAATGTTATGTCATAATTATGTAAAATTCTGGCAAATTAATTACGGTCTTTGTTAGGAAGAAATGGTCTTCACGCAGTTCGCAACGAGCCAGGTGGCCCAAACTGCTGCATATAACCTGATGTGAATGCGTTTTTGTTAAATCATCACCCGTTTGGCAAAGTACGCTGTGATTCGATGATAAATTAACAGGCACCGCATTGATTTTATGCAGCGCAGGACAAGCTAGTTAAACTAGTAATATCATCAGCCATGTGTAGTTAACTAGTGATTATGTTAAGATTGATTGTTTTTTATAAGATAAGTTTAATGCTAGCTAGCAACTTACCTTGGATCCTTGCTGCACTCGCCTAACAGGTGGTCAGCCTGCCACGCAGTCTCCTCGTGGATTGCAATGTAATCGGCCATAATCGGCGTCCAAAAATGCAGATGACCAATTATGAAAACTTGATATCGGCCCTAATTAACTACTTAGGGAGCAGTGGGGCGCTATATCACAATATACAAGTGTTGCATAGTCATCAAAAGCTCTGCTTCTTGGCAATATCACAGCGTTGTCAGATTTCAAAAAGGCTTTACGGCGAAAGCACAACATTTGATTGTTTAACGGTAGCACCTCCAATATTTCCATTAGCATAAATTCATAAACCATCGCGGTTCACACCAAACACAAATCCCTTACCTTTCTGGAGAAGAGTAAGCACTGGGTCGTCAGGGGGTTGTTTACGTAGTTTACTCAAACTTTTACAAAGTAGAAACAAATATCAAGCCCACCAAATGGACTGACAGCAATTGAAACAATTACGCACACAAACATGGGGGACAGAGAGGGTTAAATAATGAACATGTAATTGGGGAATTGAAACCAGGTGTGTAAAAACCAAAGACAAAACAAATGGAAGATGAAAAGTGGATCGACGATGGCTAGAAGGCCGGTGACATCTACCGCCGAACGCCGCCCGAACAAGGAGAGGGACCGACTTCGGTGGAGGTCGTGACATAAAGCCAACTAGGAGAGGAGAGGTAAAGCCAATTTATGCTTGCTCTGGCAATGTGACTCAGAGGCTCCGTACGGAGGGTGTGACGCAACACCAAATCAAGCTTTGTATCACATCGGCGTGCGCCTCCCAAATTTTGTAACAATGAGGAGGGCTCCGCATTGACATGATTGGCTGACGGTAGGTGGGCACGGTATATCCTGTGTAAACACAAACTCACTTCCTTGACAATAAATATGGAGTACTTTGATGAAAGGCTATCAGAACAAGTTCACAAATAAAAACATCTTTATGAAACCTTGTCGGGATTTCAAAGACAAGAAAATCAGTTTGAACTCCTGGAAAGAGATTGGGGAAATATATGGAAATGTCTGCTCTACTCAAAATTACAACCAAGTAATTGCAGCATTACTGCAAAAATGGAAGAGGCAAGTGGAAGGGGGAGAAAGTAAGGAACTTGTCTGTCGGGACCTGCATTAAAGACCAAAATTGGCTAAAGAAAATTGTGATGAATAAAAAAGTATACCAGTTTCATTTAAGGACCCAAAAAATTGACAGCTGTGCCATATAGATTGCAAAATAGTTGGGAGGAGATTTTTTATGTACCGATTTCATGACACATGGAACTGATACACAAAACAACGCCGGATTCAAAACATTGAGTTTTTCAATTTAAATTATTATACAAAATTCTTGCAACCAATAGAATGTTATATAGATGGGGGATACAACCATCCCAGCTCTGTAGATCTTGCTGCAACGAGACAGAATCATTAGATGATTTGTTTTTCTAATGTCCATATGTAGTTTGTTTTTGGTCGCAAGTTCAGGAATGGCTGAGGAATTGCAACATTTACCTGGCGCTTACTCAGCAAATAGCACTGCTGGGTGATTTAAAAAGTCATAGTCAATCGATTAATAATATAATAATACTCTTAGCAAAAAAATGTATCTTTAATTTACAATATGTACAATCTATGAGAATGATCTAAACGTTTGTGAAACATCAGAGTACAGTTGATAAATATATAGCAAATAGAAAAAGCAGCCAACAAGTGCTCAGCGTATGTGGGGTGGCTACTTTGTGTGGCTACTTTGAAGAATCTCAAATATAAAATATATTTTGATTTGTTTAACAGCTTTTTGGTTACTACATGATTCCATATGTGTGATTTCATAGTTGATGTCTTCACTATTATTCTACAAACAAACAAAACCCTGGAATGAGTGGGTGTGTCCAAACTTTTGACTGTTACTGTATATTTACAACTAAAGATTGTGGGGACTGTAAATAATGCAGACAATTACATTGATGGAAGGCACAATCTATCTGCATTATTAAAGCTGATCTACCCCCTAATACATTATTTTTTTACAAAAAAAGAGATCAGATAAACTCTCCTTCCTATTTTGCAACAAAGCCTCCTTCACTCATGCTGCCAAACATACCCTCGTAAAATTGACTATCCTACCGATCCTTGACTTTGGCAATGTAATTTACAAAATAGCATCCAACACTCTACTCAGCAAATTGAATGTAGTCTATCACAGTGCCATCCATTTTGTCACTAAAGCCCCATATACTACCCACCACTGCAACTTGTATGCTCTCGTTGGCTGGCCCTCACTACATATTCGTCGCCAAACACACTGGCTCCAGGTCATCTATAAGTCTTTGCTAGGTAAAGCCCCGCCTTATCTCAGCTGGTCACCATAGTAACACCGATCCGTAGCACGTGCTCCAGCAGGTATATTTCACTGGTCATCCCCAAAGCCAACACCTCCTTTGGTCGCCTTTCCTTCCAGTTCTCTGCTGCCAATGACTGGAACAAATTGAAAAGAATCACTGAAGCTGGAGACTTTTATCTCCCTCTCTAACTTTAAGCATCAGCTGTCAGAGCAGCTTACCGATCACTGCACCTGTACACAGCCCATCTGTAAATAGCACACCCAACTACCTCATCCACATATTATTAATATTTTTTTTTTTGCTCTTTTGCACCCCAGTATCTCTACTTGCACATCATCATCTGCACATATATCACTCCAGTGTTAATGCTAAATTGTAATTATTTTTCCTCTATGGCCTATTTATTGCCTTACCTCCCTAATCTTACTACATTTGCACACACTGTACATTGATTTTTCTATTGTGTTATTGACTGTACGTTTGTTTATGTGTAATTCTGTGTTGTTGTTTTTGTCACACTGCTTTGCTTTATCTTGGCCAGGTCGCAGTTGTAAATGAGAATTTGTTCTCAACTGGCCTACCTGGTTAAATTAAGGTGAAATAAAAAAATAAAAAATTATAGCCCATGTAGTATTTTATTTCAGTAGGAGAACATAGACAACTAAAATCAGATTAATACAATCAGTAGGTTACTGGTGCACACTGTACATCCACATTTCAATAGCCTAAAGAAAAACAAAACAGATTTAGAGGACTGTACAAAGAAGTTGAGGGAAAGACGAAATCAGTTGTGTAAATCCAGCAAGTATGTTTTTTTTTTGTGTGACAGTTGTGTCTTTGCCACATGGGCAAAGACATGCACCTTCAAGACATTGACTAGTTAGATTTTAATTTCAGAAATAAAATACCAAATAAGGTAGCAAATAAAGCATAATTATTATGTCAGTGATATGAAAGCTGTGCACATTGCTATGCTAAAAACGGTCGGGTGCTGAAAAGAACATCGCTGTAGAGATGCGCAGCCAGGACGCACGTTGATGTTCGCGAACACCATCAAATGAAAAACCACCCACAATGCAAAGCGGCGTTTCACATTGGAAGTAATCACTCTGTCTGTCGAACCGAGTGTCAAATCCAAGGTGAGTGGTGTTTTTCAGCAGAATTAAACCCATTCTCATCGTCTTCCATTGTATTAACGACTAATCTTACATGTTCGTCATCTTCATGCTAATGCAAGTCATAGCTAGCTGTTAAGAGACACGTGATAACGCGAGTGCTAAGCTAGCTAGGTAACGTTATCAAGGGTCGACTAATACTGTAACTTCACCAAATACTATAAGTTAGCTAGTGTCATGTCTTTTTTTTTGTTGTTGCTTCAGATGTATGGAAGATATGAACAGGGTTGAGTTTCCACAAGTTACCACAGCTGACGGCGGTAACGTGGCTATCTACAGTAGCTAACATTAGCCAGGAACCGTTAACTTCAGCTAGTTACTGTACATGCACTGTTTTAGCTTTCGCCGGTAATATAACGTTACATGTTCAGTTGAACTAGTTTGGTAGCGTTACTGTCAAAGTTAACTGTTGTAATTTGTCCCTCTCTCTGTTTGACAGAATGGCGATTCATAAACTATTCCGTCTGTCCTCGCTGTTCCGCTCCGCGGTGTCATTGACACTGCGCAGGAATGTCGGCCTGTCTGCTGTCCTCTTCAACCGGGCCAAGGACTTGGACCCTATCCAGAAACTGTTCCTAGATAAGATCCGCGACTACAGCGTCAAGAGCAAGTGAGTGCAATAAATAACCGCACTATTTGTCTGACTGTCGCAGCTGGCCTACTCTAATTGACATGTTTCTTCATGTTGGTAAGGCTATAAGTTAGCTAGACTTAAGTGGAATGACCCGTGATGTCATGACAGAAATGGTGGCAGGGAGTCTGCACGTCATTTTAGCACTGCAGAGCTATTTGCAGAAGGCTGGGCCATATGTTCAGTAGGTGAACGTTGTGGGACGTTGCAAATAGAAATGTCAGGAACAGAGCTGGCAGACTTGATGTCAGAGTAGTGTTTATTCTACATAATATATTTCTATCTGAACGTTCCACAATGTTGTGCCCCTTCTGAACCCAGCCCTATATGTCTAGATGGCAAGATTCATGAAACGCATAGGATGCTGAAGGTGTGTTTATAGGGTATACATGTCTGACTCATTATAGGGTATTATAATTCTAGGGTTGACTAGTTATGTGGTTTCTTGAGCTCACCCACTGCAACAACAGTAGGGCTTGGTTAACCAAGATTAGTCTGTTCTGTGTTTTAGTCAAATCAACTATATTCATTGAGCTTGTCTGATGCTTTAAGCACACTGTTTGATGAGGCTGGGCTGTGTTAAAAAAGAAAGAAAAAAAGACAGCGAGTGACTGACTATCACCCGTTGTCTCTCTCTCCTCCCTGCTGCAGTGACCACCACAGAACATCAGTGTTTATCAAATCAAATCAAATGAGGGATTTCATTCGTTCATGCTATCACACAGCATATGAGTCATCATTTCTTTTAAAATAAAGCGAGCCTTGAATAATTTGCTTAAATAAACCGTTCCATTTCCGAAATTGCATTCAAGAATGAATGCGACTCTTTAGTCTTTGCTGTAATAAAGGCTTAACAATTTTTTTTTCAACAGACTCTGGTACGCTTATAATGTATTTAGTGTTGTTTAAGCTGTTCCAAATGTTTAGAAAATGTATATTGTAATCTATACAGCTTTATCGTGCTGTCCGTGTTGCTTAAGCTGCAACATAATTACGGCCACTTCTGACTGAAAAGTTATGTTACTGAAATCCCTCATTTGTTTAGAAAAAACAATCCCTCAACACTTGCTCTCTTTACATGACACAGGTATGCATCGCACGCATGTGACCTATAGGGCCTGACCTATAGCATATCGTAATCACGTCAATAAATTGGTTATAACAAATTCCGAACACCATGACCTCAAAATGGATGCAGAGGATGTGACAAATAAACTCGAAAAGGGGGAATCTTTACTGGTTGCTCATGAGGTAAAGGGGAAGTCAGATGTGTGGAATAAATTTGGTTATTTGTGGAAAATCCTGGAGATCAAAAAAAATAAGGTAAGGCGCAATCGCTACGTGCATATGATGTATGCCAAACAGGTGCTGTATAGATTACAATATACATTTTCTGAACATTTGGAACAGCTTAAACAACACTAAATACATTATAAGCGTACCAGAGTCTGTTGAAAAAAAAATTGTTAAGCCTTTATTACAGCAAAGACTAAAGAGTCGCATTCATTCTTGAATGCAATTTCCGAAATGGAACGGTTTATTTAAGCAAATTATTCAAGGCTCGCTTTATTTTAAAAGAAATGATGACTCATATGCTGTGTGTTAGCATGAACAAATGAATGATTGATACAGTAGCCTATGTAAGTATTTCAAATATAGGCCTGAGTAAGTTACCATATTAAGACTAAACAGGATGCGCTTGTAGGTCTACAGCTCAATGGTGGTTATACAATGCTGCTAAACTAAGCCTACTAATGATAATTACATTACTTATAATTATGTTTGACAATTTGGAACAGTGTAAACACTAAATAAATTATAAATAATACAAGAGGCTCTTCTTAAAATAAAAAGTGTAAAGCAATGATTAAAAACAGACGAATTTGTGAAATTGTTTCCTTGACATGTCGTTGTGTGATGCTTGGTGCTTACGGGATAAGTAGGCTATTAAACAAACACTCAACAGAAGCAGGATCTTTCTTATTTCTGTAGAAAGTATTCAGACCCCTTGACTTTTTCCAGATTTTGTTACGCTACAGCCTTTTTCTAAAACGGATTACATTTTTTAAAATCCTCATCAATATACACACAATACCCCATAATGACAAAGCGAAAACAGGTTTGTAGAAATTTTTGCAAATGTATTAAAAACAAAAAACATACCTTATTTACATAAGTATTCACACCCTTTGCTATGAGACTCGAAATTGAGCTCAGGTGTATCCTGTTTCCATTGATCATCCTTGAGATGTTTCTACAACTTGACTGGAGTCCACCTGTGGTAAATTTCAATTGATTGGACATGATTTGTAAAGGCACACACCTGTCTATATAAGGTCCCACAGTTGACAGTGCATGTCAGAGCAAAAATCAGGCCATTAGCTTGAAGGAATTGTCCGTAGAGCTCCTAGACAGGATTGTGTCGAGACACAGATCTTGGGAAGGGTACCAAAACATTTCTGTACCATTTGAAGGTCCCCAAAAACACGGTGGCCTCCATCGTTCTTTCTCCTCTCCTCATTCTGCTGCTGCCTCCGCTGCATTGTTCAACACCAATATGCTGGTTAACTTTTCTATTATGCACATAGCAACATGGTCTAGGAAAAGGTGCCAATTCAACAACTGATGTGTTTCAGACCGTGGACAGCGACCACTAGCCAACGTGGGAGAAAGCAAATTTGTTATAAAATATTACTGTTGCACCATTGTTCTTATATTTAATATAACCATATACAATTTCAGTAGCACGTGTATTAGAGTGATGGACTGTGCCATCCCCAAGGCCTCCATGATGGATTAGTCCACTCACAGGGGCAAATCAGACAGGTGTCTTGTACACAATGATATATATATATTTTCTTTGCTACTGCTCGACTGAAGAAATATCGGTCGACTAAATGGGGTCAGCCCTAAACAAGTGTATTCTCTGCTACAATGTTTTAAAGGTTAATTCCTCATCTTTCTCTTTTCTCCAGGGCTGCAGCAGGTGGGATTGTTGATGCAGGCCCCTCTTATGAAAAGGGTGTCTCAGAGGAGATCACCAAACTGCAGAGGTTATACGGGACCGGTGACCTCACCAAATTCCCTGACTTCAAATTTACAGGTTCGTTAAGGCCATACACTGCAGTATAGAGCTGGGACAATAAACTGAAAATGATCAGACCTTTTACTGATATCATTAATAATGATAAGTTGCCTACAGTAGAGAAATGTGATGTTTGAAATAATATGGGCAATTGCTAATGGGACAATAGATAGCTACGACATTTCATGTAGTTTAAAGGCTACTATAAAAAGTAGCTGGGGTGTAAATTCATTTTAACAAACGCATTGTTTAATTTCTCGTTCTGTCAGAACTACTGCAGTTCAGCTCTTTCTCTCTTCATTATTAGTAACCATTTGGAGAATTGTTATGGATTTTGTCCATGTCGCCCAGCTCTACTGCAGTAGTAGCATTTATTGGTAGCTCAGTGAGACTAAATTGTAATACCACCATCTCACCCTACATAGCTTATGCTTAAAGCAGGGGTGTCGGTCATTCCATGGTGGGCCTAGTGTCTGCGTGTTTTTGTTTTTTTTCCAGTAAGGGGAGTTCTTTACTAATTAGTGACCTTAATTCATCAAGTACAAGGGAGGAGTGAACCCAGACAGTCGTCCCTCCGTGGAATGAGTTTGACACAGGTGGTTTAAATGATTCATTCACAATCAACCTGTGTTGTATTCATTGGGCACCAAACAAAGAAAATATATACAGAACATGAAATGAACTACCGGAACAATAAATGCTTGTTTTCGTTTTGCAAAGTGTTTTACTACGGTATGCACTAATGAATACGACCCAGGATTACTCACAATCTCCCTTTTCTATTCTCCAGAGCCCCAGCTGCAGGAAGTGGCCAAGTGAACACCGGCCATGATGACGTTGTCTCTGTCCTGCATGTCACCACTATAATGTACTATTTAATAAATGTTGGATTAAATGTGAGAACATTTGTTTTCTTATGCTAAATCAGTCAAGGGGTTATAGTGAGGGATTTTGCAAATCATGTTCAACCTTACATGCTTGCATTTTTGATCATTTACTGATTTTGAATGATAACATATGACGTTACACTAGTCTCGTTCGCCTGACTCATGGCGCTCCACCCTGTTCCAGCGGCTGTAGGAAAACACTGCATGGTGAGAAATGATTGTATTAAAGATTTATCAAAAATGTGTTCAGAGTAAACATCTTACAAAGAATACACTTACAGCAACCCATTCATCCATAGCCTAAGAAACATACTCTATTAGGAAAAAATGCAGTAGTACAATAATACTTTAGCTTAAACAAAACAAGAAAACACTTACAAAAGAGCCCCTAGATAGAATATGACAACTACTTTTGAAAGGCACTGGGCATATACAGGTGAGCAGGGGTCCAACTCAAAGGTCTCAATTCAATTAGTGTTGCCGAAGTTCAGCGCTATTGAGCCAACATATTCAGCGTTTAACGTGAAGGCAGTCTCTGCGAAAATAGGAACATTGCCTTTAAATTTCAATCGTAGCACTGAATCGATCCTAAAGTGTCTCCTTCACCTGCACTGTTCTGAAAGCAATAGTGTATGGCCAATATTCAAAATGGAGAGGAAGAAATCCATAAGACTATTGTGGTGATCTGTGTTTTTTGGGGGGATGTCTTCTGGTCTGACAAACAAGCAATTTCTCCATCTTAAAACAGTTGGATTTTGATGTTTATTTTTATTACCTGTATGCTAATTAGACTAACCCGGGGGGCTATGTAATTTTGGGCTCCAGAGTGGCGCAGCATCTCTGGAAGTCAATTAAGAACAAATTCTTATTTACAATGACTGCCTACCCCAGCCAAACCCTAACGACACTGGGCCATTTGTGCGCCGCCCTATGGGACTCCCAATCATGGCCGGATGTGATACAGCCTGGATTCGAACCAGGGACTGTAGTGACGCCTCTTGTTGTGCCTTGTGCCACTCGGGAGCCCTAATGTGATGGCTCCCTTGTGTTCACATAGCCATCAGAAAACATGTACAGTATATTACACTCAGATGCCATGTTCAAGTCTTTGGTATAAAATAAGGTTTAGATAGTTCATGTTTTTGCCAGTTGGGGGGGAAGTGAGCATGTGTGGAACGTAATTCCACGGGTCCGCCACAGGAGGGCGATATAGGCTGTAGTTTAACAAATTGGCCACCAGAGGGGAGTAGAGTACCATGTGACTAATATAATAGGCTTGCATTGAGGGCCCAGGTACAGCAAAACAGGAGGAATAAATGGCCTCTACACAGAGTTGTCTGCCTCCCCTTGCTATCCATCCACAAGGGTGAGGAGAGCAGGGTTGGTCAGTCCCCAAAAAATAAAATTCTTAGAGCTATTCATTTAGGTCAAATAAAACTACTCCAGTGTTGTCATGATGCTGGTGTGTGTAGTGTCTTTGGGAGTTGTCGAGGTCCTCACAGCATGAAGGACTGGGTGTGTTTGAAGTCCGCAGGCTGAGAGAGAAAAAACAGTAGCATATTTTCATTCTGTCAGAACTACTGCAGTTCAGCTCTTTCTCTCTTCATTATTAGTAACCATTTGGAGAATTTTACTACTACTGCCAAGAGAATTATACTAGAAATTATCATATTGTCTTTTAATATGGTTATAAAATTGTATCCAGAATCCATCTACAAAATGTCATGTGTAAGCGGTAATGCTCAAGTCAACATTTCCTGTGAATATAATACCCATCCATCAATACACCAACAGAAAATCGGAGAAGAACTCACATCTTGGGGCGGAGGGCTGTAGTTGGAATTAGTCCTGGAAGACAGAGAGGCATTTATAAAGATACTAGATTGTTTGACACAGTGGAGGGAGGGAGTTTACTAAATGTGATGCAGCTGTGGTCTCAGTAAAAACATTGGCCTCTATCAAAGAACCCCACTACATTAAACACAGTCCTATGGAGCGTAAAGGGCAACTTTTTCTGTAAAGGACTCACACACGTCTGCACGTAAGAGCACAAGTCCACAGTATGTTCTTCTATGTAAAGTCCTGTTCATTGTCTACATTTAAATCTATTACTCTGTCTGTCTGTGGGTCAGACTCACTTGTCTTCTGTTCTGTGGAGGTTCTGGCTGCTAATGTTTGCCACACCATGACACTGAGGGATCCAAAAGCACCTGGGGGGGGAGGGGGGGATCAAAGTTGAGTGAGGGGGTTATGAGGTTCACACACCATGCTCAGGGTTACTAACACGACCACACGGAGGGGGTAAACTAATCACAATTCAGCCGGGAGGGGAGTTTATTAGCAGCCAGGGTTCACTTGAAAAAAGAGATGTCAATCACAATGCGACTTCCCTAGATAAGCAGTGATTAATTATTATTATTTGTAATTAATAAAATATAATCATGATAGTATTCTTAGTCATCTAACTGGCCTAATCTAGAGTCAGTCAGTCTAACTGGGTCATAAAACACCTGTTAGTGTCTCTCGCTGTGAGAAGAGACAGGCTTGCACCGCTGGGCTCAATCACACCTGTCACTCTACTGAACTTACTCAGCACATTAAAACGCACACACCTCTATTAGTCAGTGGTAGTTACACAGCAATGCAGATGTATTCAGTGTCACGGTGTCTTCACTGTATTTTAATAATTGTTAATGGATTTAAGGAGACACAAGCTCTTACCTTCCTTTGTGTCCTAGAAATGAAGAGGAGAGTGGAGACAAAGTAAGAGGAAGTGAGCATAAAAACTTTCACTAGAAAATTGTATTTACTAACAGACAGACTGACAGACAGACACATATTGTATGTACATGGACAGACAGAGAAAAGAACAGACAGACTCACTGCTGAAGTAGCCATTACGGTGTGCATAATACCCCCCGAAGCCACAAATGGCGATGACCAGACAGATGACCACGACCGCAGCAACGACCCCTGCCGTGTTTACATCCTCTGAAAGAGTGGAGAGAGTGAAAGAGTCACTAGTTGGTTACAATACTAAGGACACCTCAAATAAAATGTTTCTATAAGCAGATGACATTCTCCTCTATGTAACCAACCCTCAAGCCAGTATCTGAGATATCTTGGATCTGATTTGTTTGTTTTGTACCTTCTCTGGCTACAGAATTAATTGGAATAAGAGTGAGTTAATGCCTGTTTGAGTGCAGGATACTTCTTGGTTAAAACATCTCCCATTTAAGATTTCCTCCGAAAAATGAACCTACCCGGGGATTGAAATTACAAAACTGTACTCTTCCCTATTTAAAGCTGAAAACTCTGTCATGTTTTGGCTCGATGACGCACCTGTGTCATCCTTTTGGCTTGACGTGGAAAATGAGGATTGCTACCCCTACTCCATTGGTGCAGTGATGATGTCCATTATATGCCTTGGGAAATCACTTTATAGACACAAACCCATTGCACATAGTATTTGGAAGCAAGTTAAGGTACACTTTGACCTCAGACCAATGTCATTCCTGCTCCCAATAGTGAGGAATCCTTCCTTTGCCCCTTCCAATTTAGACAATCCTTTTGAGCGCTGGGGAAAAGTTAGGATCCTTGCCATAAGGGATCTGTACTTAGTGGGGGCCTTTGCCTCCTTTGAACAACTGAGAGAAAAGTATGACCTTCTTAAGAATAACTTTTTCAGGTATTTGTGGAAAAATGTGGCTTCTGTCCCTTTCCTCGCCCCAACCTGGGCTCGAACCAGGGACCATCTGAACACATCGACAAGTCACCCTTGAAGAATCGTTACCTAGCACTCCGCAAAAGCCACGGCTCGGTTGTCCTTCTGGGGGTTATTCAAGAGGTCTTTCCTTTTTTGTTTTTGATGCTTGTCGTAACTGAGGGTTTTTTCTTTCCTTTTACTTTCATGACTATTTTTGTTGTATCCATTTGTTCTAATGTTTTCTTGTATGCAACAAAGAAGCTTAGAAGACTAATTGTACAGTTGTATACCTACACTTCACAATTTAATATAATTTATTTTGTGTAACAGACATATACAACAAAATGTACAATGAGGATATCACTTGAAAGTATTCATTAAAACGCTTGTTTCGAAAGTGGTCCTCAATGGTAAAAACAATAACACACTTAATGATTAAAAGGCAAGACAAAACAACCATAAATACATTCATTTACATTGAATGTATATTTTAATCAACCATATTAATTTCACATTAAAACAATCTATTCATTGCACATCATACCAATCATTCAAATAAATACACCTGACCAGCAGTAGGGGGTACAAGGGGCAGTGGAGCGGTTTCTCTTACTTAGATAACCTTTTCCAAATGAAAACCTTTGACTTCTTTTTCAAGCTATTTCTACTTTTTCATTGCTTGATCCCCAGGAGGAGGCTATTCCATAGACAAATGCCTGTATAGAAAAACGTGCTCCTCACAGTACTGTTTACTCTTGGGATTTTACAAGACATAACACTAGCTCTGGTATTGTAACTGTGTTGGTTATAGACCACATCAATGTGGTTTGAAGCACGAGAGTCACGCTAGTTTGTGGAAAGACAAAATTCTTATAATTACACACGCACACACACACACTTGCATGCATGCACACCCACCTATCTTCATGTGTTTAGCCTCACACATCTTGGACTGCCCCACTTTGTTTGATGCCAGACAACTGTACTGTCCCGTGTCGCTTCTCGCCACTGTCTTAAACTCCTGCCAGAGGAGAGGGAAAGAGACAGATGGCGGGCTCAGCAGAAAGAAAAAGAGGAAGGAAGATGATATAATGCACAGAATCTGTACAGTATTTTTGGCAATTGGTCTAGAATTTACTAGTGTGCTTCCAAACTAAGGGTCTATTTGGGTTGATGTCTGACCAAAGGGAAGTGACCTATATCAGAATATTGATTGCAGCACTTGTGCTGGCATTAGACTGGATTACTGCTACTCTAACTTCAGCGATGCATACAAGGCCCTCCCCCGTCCTCCTTTCAGCAAATCTGACCACGACTCCATTTTGCTCCTCCCTTCCTATAGGCAGAAACTCAAACAAGATATATCCGTGACAAGGACTATTCAATGCTGGTCTGACCAATCGGAATCCACGCTTCAAGATTGTTTTGATCACACGTACTGGGACATGTTCCGGGTAGCCTCAGAGAATAATATTGATTTATATGCTGATTCGGTGAGTGAGTTTATAAGGAAGTGCATAGGAGATGTTGTACCCACTGTGACTATTAAAATCTACCCTAAACAGAAACCGTGGATAGATGGCAGCATTTGGGCAAAACTGAAAGCGCAAACCATTGCATTTAACCATGGAAAGGTGACTGAGAACATGGCCAAATACAAACAGTGTAGTTATTCCCTCCGCAAGGCAATCAAACAAGCGAAATGCCAGTATAGAGACCAAGTGGAGTCGCAATTCAACGGCTCAGACACAAGATGTATGTGGCAGGGTCTACAGACAATCACTGACTACAAAAAGAAAACCAGCCACGTCACGGACACCGACGTCTTCCTTCCAGACAAACTAAACACCTTCTTTGCCCGCTTTGAGGATAATACAGTGCCACCGACGCGGCCCGCTACCAAGGACTGTGGGCTCTTCTTCTCCGTGGCAAACGTGAGTAAGACATTTAAACGTGTTAACCCTCGCAAGGCTGCCGGCCCAGATGGCATCCCTAGCCGCGTCCACAGAGCATGCGCAGACTAGCTGGCTGGTGTGTTTACGGACATATTCAATCTCTCCCTATCCCAGTCTGCTGTCCCCATATGCTTCAAGATGACCACCATTGTTCCAGTACCCAAGAAGGCAAAGGGAGGGAGAAATTTGGCTTCTGAAGAAATTTGGCTTCTCACCTAAAACCCTCAAACTTTTACAGATGCAGAATTAAGAGCATCCTGTCGGGCTGTATCATCGCCTGGTACAGCAACTGCACCGCCCACAACCGCAGGAACCGCAGGGCTCTCCAGAGGGTGGTGCGATCTGCACAACGCATCACCGGGTGCAAACTACCTGCCCTCCAGGACACCTACAGCATCCGATGTCACAGGAAGGCCAAAAAGATCATCAAGGACAACAACCACCCGAGCCACTGCCTGTTCACCCTGCTACCATCCAGAAGGCGAAGTCAGTACAGGTGCATCTGGGACCGAAAAATAGCTTCTATCTCAAGGCCATCAGACTGTTAAAAGGACATCACTAACACAGAGAGGCTGCTGCCTACATACAGACTTGAAATCATTGGCAACTTTAATGAATTGATCACTAGTCACTTTAATAATGCCACTTTAATAATGTTTACATAACTTGCATTACTCATCCCATATGTACAGTGGGGAAAAAAAGTATTTAGTCAGCCACCAATTGTGCAAGTTCTCTCACTTAAAAAGATGAGAGAGGCCTGTAATTTTCATCATAGGTACACTTCAACTATGACAGACAAAATGAGGAAAAAAAATCCAGAATATCACATTGTAGGATTTTTTATGAATTTATTTGCAAATTATGGTGGAAAATAAGTATTTGGTCACATACAAACAAGCAAGATTTCTGGCTCTCACAGACCTGTAACTTCTTCTTTAAGAGGCTCCTCTGTCCTCCACTCATTACCTGTATTAATGGCACCTCTTTGAACTTGTTATCAGTATAAAAGACACCTGTCCACAACCTCAAACAGTCACACTCCAAACTCCACTATGGCCAAGACCAAAGAGCTGTCAAAGGACACCAGAAACAAAATTGTAGACCTGCACCAGGTTGGGAAGACTGAATCTGCAATAGGTAAGCAGCTTGGTTTGAAGAAATCAACTGTGGGAGCAATTATTAGTAAATGGAAGACATACAAGACCACTGACAATCTTCCTCGATCTGGGGCTCCACTCAAGATCTCACCCCGTGGGGTCAAAATGATCACAAGAACGGTGAGCAAGAATCCCAGAACCACACGGGGTTACCTAGTGAATGACCTGCAGAGAGCTGGGACCAAAGTAACAAAGCCTACCATCAGTAACACACTACGCCGCCAGGGACTCAAATCCTGCAGTGCCAGACGTGTCCCCCTGCTTAAGCCAGTACATGTTCAGGCCCGTCTAAAGTTTGCTAGAGAGCATTTGGATGATCCAGATGAGGATTGGGAGAATGTCAGATGAAACCAAAATAGAACTTTTGGTAAAAACTCAACTCGTTGTGTTTGGAGGACAAAGAATGCTGAGTTGCATCCAAAGAACACCATACCTACTGTGAAGCATGGGGGTGGAAACATCATGCTTTGGGGCTGTTTTTCTGCAAAGGGACCAGGACGACTGATCCGTGTAAAGGAAAGAATGAATGGGGCCATGTATCGTGAGATTTTGAGTGAAAACCTCCTTCCATCAGCAAGGGCATTGAAGATGAAACGTGGCTGGGTCTTTCAGCATGACAATGATCCCAAACACACCGCCGAACGCGAAGGAGTGGCCGTAAGAAGCATTTCAAGGTCCTGGAGTGGCCTAGCCAGTCTCCAGATCTCAACCCCATAGAAAATCTTTGGAGGGAGTTGAAAGTCCGTGTTGCCCAGCGACAGCCCCAAAACATCACTGCTCTAGAGGAGATCTGCATGGAGGAATGGGCCAAAATACCAGCAACAGTGTGTGAAAACCTTGTGAAGACTTACAGAAAACATTTCACCTCTGTCATTGCCAACAAAGGGTATATAACAAAGTATTGAGATAAACTTTTGTTATTGACCAAATACTTATTTTCCACCATCATTTGCAAATAAATTCATAAAAAATCCTATAATGTGATTTTCTGGATTTTTTTTCCTCATTTTGTCTGTCATAGTTGAAGTGTACCTATGATGAAAATTACAGGCCTCTCTCATCTTTTTAAGTGAGAGAACTTGCACAAATGGTGGCTGACTAAATACTTTTTTCCCCCACTGTATATACTGTATTTTATACCATCTATTGCATCTTGCATTACTCATCCCATATGTATATACTGTATTTTATACCATCTATTGCATTGCTCATCCATATATTTATATGTATATATTCTTATTGTATATATTCTTATTCCATCCCTTTACTTAGATTTGTGTGTATTAGGTAGTTGTTGTGGAATTGTTAGATTACTTGTTAGATATTGCTGCACTGTCGGAACTAGAAGCACAAGCATTTTGCTACCCTCGCAATAACATCTGCTAACCATGTGTATGTGACCAATAAAGTTTGATTTGAGGTAGCCACTGTTGGTCTGAACTGTAGCTATGGTTTCTGTGTCCTACTGAGGTTTATATTATCATATACTGTGCTAGTGGTTGGTTATACTTCCATGTATTGGAGTCTGTTTTGGAGGCCTGCTACATCGGATGCATAACTTACAGTATACGGAGGTTGAGACGCTCCTATTAATCTCAATGAAACTTGGGCATAAGTGAGCTGCAGGTGAAGTTATACTCTATTTTCAAGATTTCTTCCCTCAACTCACAATAGGATAAAGAAGCTTGCACGTTGCTCTCGTTGTCCAGAAGTTACACTTCCAGTGTAGCAGGTAAAAACAAAACTAATATTTTCTCGACGCCCTAGTTTGGCTCCTACGTAACACACAGTCAGTGGGTGTGTGGCTGGGCCCTCGTTCTGTCAAATTCAAATTGCTTTACTGGCACCTACAGTGCATTCGGAAAGAATTCAGACCCCTTGACTTTTTCCACATTTTGTTACGTTACAGCCTTATTCTAAAATGAAGCACCAAGCCTACGTCCAAAAGGCTTCTTAACAGCTTCTACCCCCCAAGCCATAAGACTCCTGAACAGCTAATCAAATGATGGCTACCCAGACTATTTGCACGCCCCCCTTTATGCTACTCTCTGTTTATTATCTATGCATAGTCACTTTAACTCTACCTACAAGTACATATTACTTCAATTACCTCGACTAACATTGACTCTGTACCGGTACCGCCTGTATATAACCTCGCTATTGTTATTTTACTGCTGCTCTTTAATTACTTGTTACTTTTATTATTTACTTAACACTTATTTTTCTTAAAACTGCATTGTTGGTTAAGGACTTGTAAGTAAGCATTTCACTGTAAGGTCTACATCTGTTGTATTTGGCGCATGTGACAAATACAATTTGATTTGATTTGTATGGGGATAGTCACTGCACAGCTATTTTTTCAGGTCTCTCCAGAGATGTTCGATCGGGTTAAAGTTCGTCAAACTTTAACCGGCTCCAACGCTCGTCGGATGTGGCAGGGCTTGCAAACTATTACAGACAACAAAGGGAAGCACGGCCGAGAGCTGCCCAGTGACACGAGCCTACCAGACAAGCTAAATAACTTCTATGCTCACTTCGAGGCAAGCAACACTGAAGCATTCATGAGAGCATCAGCTGTTCCGGACAACTGTGTGATCACGCTCTCTCCGTAGGCGATGTGAGTAAGACCTTTAACTTCTTAGGGAGCGGCAGCAGAGGTGACGGTTTTGGAGAGTCTGGCATGCCCAAAGTAAAATGCCTGCCACTCAGGCTCAGAAAATAGGATATGCACATAATTAGTACTATTGGATAGGAAACACTCTGAAGTTTCTAAAAGTGTTAACATAATGTCTGTGAGTATAACAGAACTGATATAGCAGGCAAAAACCCGAGGGAAATCCATCCGGGAAATGCAGTTTTTGGTGACCTTTGCTCTGTTTGACACTCTCCCCATTGACTTCAAGGCAATCCAGCTCCTGGATTGCAGTACCTATGGCTTCCACTAGATGTCAACAGTCCAACAGTCTATATACAAGACTGGGAGTGATTGGAGTAAGAGAAACGGATAGGAACAGGAAATGGTAAGGGGACCTGAAATGTCAACATGTATTGTGTGTATGTCAACGGTATTGTGTGTAGATTGATGAGGATTTATTTATTTATTTAATCCATTTTAGAATAAAGATGTAACGTAACTAAATGTGGAAAAAGGGAAGGGGTCTGAATACTTTTCGAATGCACTGTACATTAAGTAAATTGTGCCAAAGCATCAATGGTATGACTGTATATACACTGTTCGTATCTCACCAGTATGCCCGTGAATGGGTTGAGGTGGTAGGTGGCGTTGGCCATGCGGGAGGGGGTCAGCGGCTTGTCGTCTTTGTACCAGGAGTAGGTGGCTGAGGGGATGCTCTGCTGGTCCATACAGCGCAGCTGCACCACAGAGCCCGTCAGGGCCGAGCTGGGGATCTCACAGGATGGGGTTTGGGGGGGCACTGTGGGGAAGATACAGCCACAATGTCACCAGGGTTAAGGGGGTGCACCAACATCATATCTGAGACAACACACAGACACACTCAGTCAGACACAGACCCTCTCAGTCCGCCAGACGGTGTGGTACCCACCCAAGACTTCGAGGGTGATGTTAGTCTCCCCCAGGGTGATGGTGTCATGAGGGGCAGTGATCTCACAGCGGTATTCACCCGCGTCTTTCTGGGTCACCCTCTGTAGGGTCACCGTTGCCCCCTTGATCCTTGCACGCCCCGCAAAGTCTCCTGGGAAACCAGTCAACACAGAGAAGAGGGGGGTGTGGAGATGTGGTTTCTTAAGGACAAATGTTCTACTTAAACTAACATCAACTATCTGGTAACGTCTCATACAAATTTCTTTGTAATGTTCATCACATTCTGCTTTATGTTGATGAAGCTCTTAAAATGTATTTCCCTCATGAGAAGAGTAAATGAAATCGGAGTCTGAAGATAGGGGTTAAAAGAGACAGAAAGAGAACGATGGAAGACAATGTGCCAGGACAGCCAATCACCTATGAAGTGTCCCTCATAGTAAACAAATGATACATCTGTTCCTTTCTTCTTCCACTCGATTCGAGGATTCTCTTCCTTCTCTGTCCGAAAATCACAGCTCAGAACCGCATCAGTGTTCTCACGGACCTCCACCGTGGGCATGGTTGTTGACACGGTAACAGGAACAATGGGAAGGCCTGAGGGATAGAGAGAGAGAGGTGCCACATGGAGGACAAGTTATGAACAAGTTAACACAGTTATAAATCAGCTATGAAGCAATTATAATCTGTTATGAACAAGTATATCATCTGTTTTAAACCAGTTATATTCAGTTATGATGAACCAGTTATAAATGTTGTATGAACCAATTATATCTGTTATAAACCAGTTTTTCCTCTGGACCAGGTTGGCGGTGGAGCATGATGACTCATGGCTGATTGTTTGGTTGGCTGGCTGTGTGTGTGTCTGTGCCTGTGTGGCTCCAGTTGAACATGTTCATCCTGACAGGAACAGGAAATAGGAGCAGCCCTTCCTGTCGGTTGATTGGTGCAGGGGTCAGGATTATTGTTTGTCATCCTGTTGCTGTCCACAGGTCGCCCAGGTAACGCCCATCCATTGAGGGAGGAGTGCATGTTGCGTGTGCATATGTATGTGTGTGTGGGGGATTAACTGGACCACAGTTTGGTACAATAACATTATGTACTGCACACACGCACACGGAATATTTGGGTCGTTCCATGAAAAGACTGCCTGCGTCCCTTTTTACATTTTAAGTAGAAATTGTGCACCAATATTGAATTTTAAAAGCCTGTTATATTAAATGAAGAGCCTTTTAATATATACTGTCCCACATGGAGAAAATCAGGTTTTTCAGTGGTGGAAAAAGTACCCAATTGTCATACTTGAGTAAAAGTAAAGATACCTTAATAGAAAATGACTCAAGTAAAAGTCCTCCAGTAAAATACAATTTGAGTAAAAGTCTAAACGTATTTGGTTTTAAATATACAGTCAGAAGTTTACATACACCTTAGCCAAATTCATTTCAACTCAGTTTTTCACAATTCCTGACATTTAATCCTAGTAAAAATTCCCTGTCTTAGGTCAGTTAGGATCACCACTTTATTTTAAGAATGTGAAATGTCAGAATAATAGTAGAGAGAATGATTTATTTCAGCTTTTTTTTCAGAAGTTTACATACACTCAATTAGTATTTTGTAGCATTGCCTTTAAATTGTTTAACTTAGGTCAAACAAGCTTCCCACAATATGTTGGGTGAATTTTGGCCCATTCCTCCTGACAGAGCTGGTGTAACTGAGTCAGGTTTGTAGGCCTCCTTGCTCGCACACACTTTTTCAGTTCTGCCCACAAATTTCTATAGGATTGAGGTCAGGGCTTTGTGATGGCCACTCCAATACCTTGACTTTGTTGCCATTTTGTCACAACTTTGGAAGTATGCTTGGGGTCATTGTCCATTTGGAAGACCCATTTGCGACCAAGCTTTAACTTCCTGACTGATGTCTTGAGATGTTGCTTCAATATATCCACATAATTTTCCTTCCTCATGATGCCATCTATTTTGTGAAGTGCACCAGTCCCTCCTGCAGCAAAGCACCCCCACAACATGATGCTGCCACCCCCGTACTTCATGGTTGGGATGGTGTTCTTCGGCTTGCAAGCCTCCCACTTTTTTCTCCAAACATAACGATGGTCATTATGGCCAAACAGTTCTATTTTTGTTTCATCAGACCAGAGGACTTTTCTCCAAAAAAGTACGATCTTTGTCCCCATGTGCAGTTGCAAACCGTAGTCTGGCTTTTTTATGGCGGTTTGGGAGCAGTGGCTTCTTCCTTGCTGAGCGGCCTTTCAGGTTATGTCGATATAGGACTCGTTTTACTGTGGATATAGATACTTTGTACCTGTTTCCTCCAGCATCTTCACAAGGTCCTTTGCTGTTGTTCTGGGATTGATTTGCACTTTTGCATACTATTGTTTGTACACATGAACGTGGTACCTTCAGGCGTTTGGAAATTGCTCACAAGGATGAACCAGACTTGTGGAGGTCTACAATTTTTTGAGGTTTTGGCTGATTTCTTTTGATTTTCCCATGATGTCAAGCAAAGAGGCACTGGGTTTGAAGGTAGGCCTTGAAATACATCCACAGGTACACCTCCAATTGACTCAAATTATGTCAATTAGCCTATCAGAAGATTCTAAAGCCATGACATCATTTTCTGGAATTTTCCAAGCTGTTTAAAGGCACAGTCAACTTAGTGTATGTAAACTTCTGACCTACTGGAATTGTGATACAGTGAATTATAAGTGAAATAATCTGTCTGTAAACAATTGTTGGAAAAATTACTTGTGTCATCCACAAAGTAGACGTCTTTACAGACTTGCCAAAACTATAGTTTGTCAACAAGAAATTTGTGGAGTGGTTGAAGTGTATGTAAACTTCCGACTTCAACTGTACTTAAGTATCAATGTAAAAGTATAAATCATTTCAAATTCCTTATACTAAGCAAACCAGACGGCACCAATTTCATGTTTTTTATTTTTATTTACGGATAGCCAGGGGCTTACTCCAACACTCAGACATAATTTACAAACGAAGCATTTATATTTAGTGATTCCATCAGATCAGAGGCAGTAGAGACGGCCAATGATGTTCTCTTGATAAGTGTGAATTGGACCATTTTCCAGTCCTGCTAAGCATTCAAAATGTAACTAGTACTTTTGGGTGTCAGGGAAAATGTATGGAATAAAAAGTACATTATTTTCTTTAGGAATGTAGTGAAGTAAAAGTAAAAGTAGTTAAAAATATAAATAGTAAAGTAAAGTACAGATACCCCCAAAAACTACTTAAGTAGTACTTTTTACTTATGTACTTTACACCACTGTTTTTTTAATATGAATAAAGCCTTGCTAAAGTGCCAAAATTCAGCATTTCAGTCCCTCTGTGCACTCTCTATGATTCTAGAAAGTGTTTAACGCACTTAACCTCAACATTTCACCATCATTGTAAAGCCCTAGTTACTTTGACAAAGTAATTTCTGAAGATGATTATTTCTTTCATTATTGATTCATTTACGTCTGTCCCTCATTTTAAGGTCAACCGTGATACGTGAACTAAACATTTTTTCAAAATAAACATTGAAATTTTGTGTAAAAGCAGGTGAGCTGGTTCTACTCATTTTGGCCATTTTCTGGTGTTTTGTGGTGGAAACCTGAGCGGGTCAAGCCTCAACTGTTACCCATAGATAGACCGGCTAGAAATGTTTTAACATTAAAACAAAAAATGTGTGAAACCTGCATTCAATTGCCACTCCCTGTTGCACACAACATGAGACAATGTCCTGTGTAACTGTGTGCTATCCTTTGGGTACTGATAACAACTTTTATGTGACGTTGTCGCTCAATTGCCTCGTAAATCGTTAAGTTTAATTGGCTAGCTTTACACAGATACATATTTAACACACTCGGACAAACACATATATTTTGTGTTGTGTTTGTATAGGCCAACATTCATTTTTCCTTCCATTATTTCAGTAAATACTGAGATGTATTCAGATAACACACTTATTCACACACATGCTCAACTAGATAACTGTAATGACATCTGTATCACTGCATAACCTACTAATACTATATTCCACTTAATTAATTAAATACTGACAATTGCTGGCCCGCAAAGCACAAGGCTATCTGTCATGGCCCAGTGCTGGTAAACGTCACATCAAAAGACCTAAAGCACCCTGTCTACACCATTGGTTCCCAACCTTTTTCGGTCACTGTACCACCAACTGAATTTTGCTCTGCCTGGAGTACCCCCCTAGTACCCCCTCATGTGCATTTTACCACTAAGCCTATGCTCATGAGTCTTATCAAGTACCCCTGGTTGGGAACCCACTGGTCTACACTGTACTTAACTGTGGTCAACAATCAAATGAGCCATTCACTGTTAGCCGTTAGCTAGAGGGGGGGGGTCCTAACCAATCCTCCTGGTCTCCTGCTTTCCCCAACCGAAGGGCAGGTCTGCATCCCATTCCCTACATAGTGGTCAAAAGTAGTACACTATATAGGGAATAGAGACGCAAACCGGGTCTAAGTGGAAGAATGGAGGCCAAAGTGAGACAAAGGCTTTGGAGAGGCACAGGAAGTGATAATGGATTTACAGGTCCTCTCAGGGTGAAGGTGGCCATCTTAAATGGCCATGAAAGCAGAGCAAAAGTTGGGAAACAAAACGTAAACAATTTCCTCGCTGAAAAACAATGAAGCAAACAATGAAGCATACTCAATTTAATTTCAATCTAGTCGATTCACAGGAAATATAACGGGAAAAACTGAATGTGTGTTCCATTGATTTTAAATTCTTGTTCTGAATCCTAGTCATGAGTATTTAGGCAATTAGGTCTACACAGGCCTACACATTATCAGTGGCAGAGTGCTCTCTCTATTACGTTTGATGTGCGTAAGTACAGTATGAATTCAAACTGCATGCTCATGTTGCCTATTCACATTGTCCTTCAGGATGTTTGAGTACAGTAGGCGGTAAAAGTGCAGCCTCTGTTTGTTGCACTACTTCCTTTGGTTCTATTAGTGGACCAGGGGGGTCCTAACCAATCCTCCTGGTCTCCTGCTTTCCCCCACTGAAGGGCAGGTCTGCATCCCAAATGGCATCCCATTCCCTACATAGTGGTCAAAAGTAGTACACTATATAGGGAATAGAGATGCAAACCGGGTCTACGTGGAAGAATGGAGGCCAAAGTGAGACAAAGGCATTGGAGAGGCACAGGAAGTGATCATGGATATACAGGTCCTCTCAGGGTGAAGGTGGCCATCTTAAATGGGAAACAAAACGTAAGCAAATTCCTCGCTGAAGTTGTAGGCGGTAAAAGTGCAGCCTTTTGTATTTTGTCCCTCCCTGCTTTCTGTCTGTGTTACTTTGTGAGTATGTGTAACATTGTTATCACTGTAGCTGTGTGCCCCTCATTACTCCCTCTTTCTCTCTGAGGCGGAGCATAGTCTCTCCCTGGCTGGATGGACAAAGAGAGAAAGGGAGAGAGAGACAGACAGAGAGGATGAGATGTGGAGGGAGATAGGAAGAAATAGATGGAGAGAGAATGAGAGAGAACGAGAGTTTTATTCCATATCATCAGGATCCATCATTAGCATCCCTAGGTTAAAGAAACTGTCGTCATAGTGTTGGCTGTGGCGAACACCGGCCACCTTGAGGAGCGTCTCCTTGAGATAACACAGCCGTGATAACAACCCTGACATGATGCCTACACTTTCTCTGTCTGCTGAATGGTGACCTGTCCCTCTCTGAACCCTATGAGCTATTGTGCCTGGGACCTACCAGGGTTGGGGTCAATTCAAATTGAAGTCAGTCAATTCAGGAAGAAAACTAAAATTCCAATTCAAGGGGAATTTATTTTGAATGGAAAATGAGACCCTACTTCTATGAAATAAAAATAAATATCTAAATGCAAATACTTCCGAATTGAGTGACTTCAATTGGAATTGTCTCCAAACCGGACACACACACAAGCCCAATGGGGTTCGAACACGGTTCTCCTGCAAGCCATCCCCACCCACACACACAAACTAAACAAGTAGACACATGACCAACCAAACAAGCACATACACATACACACAAGCTCATACTGTGGATAGTTTGAAATACCTATTATTATAAGCTACATCTGAGCACTAAATATGTGCTAGGAGCATTTCATATGGTAGGCATCTATTAGCATCTAAGAGGACATCCATTTCCAGACAGAGAGGGATCTAGAGAGACAAACAGAGAGAATGTGAGTGTGTGTGTGTTTTCCTAGGAGAACAAAGCCCCTCTGTATCTGTGTAACTCTGCACTGCTCTGACACGAACAGCTGTGCAAGTCAGGGTTGGTGCAAAATGTCTGCATCCGAAATGGCTCGAAAATGTTCAAGACTTAAAAACAAGCCTTACCTAATCTACAGGACAGAACACTGCAATCAAGTTAAGCAAACTATTCCAAACAGTTCCAAACGATAAATCAGCAGACATCAACAGTTGGGCAGACCTGAATGCAGCCCCTCTCCTGGCTGTTTGGCATTTCACTAAAACCATGTAATCATCCCAAATGGCACCCTTTCTATAAAGAGAGTAGGGTGCCATTTGGGATGGGGCCATATATGATGACCTGCTGTTATCAAAGTTAGTGGTACCCACCCATGGGTTGCCCACATCCCGATAAGAATGACCTGTTTCCAACAATAACTTAAGGCCACATTAGTGGTCCATATCTGTTTTCTGTAGTTGCATGTAGTCCAATATCATCGCAATAACACGCATGCACACACAGTGAGGAAGGCGTTAGCCAACACGTATGGAGTGTGGTCTTGGTCTAGGACATGAGGCATTTACTGTATACGAAGGACCGGCAACGTTGGAAAACTTTAGTACAGGCCATATGTTTCTCCAGAAACGAAGAGAATTAACAATTAAATTAAGTCAATTGCAAGTGAATCAAGTGCTGGCCCCTTTTTTATTTGTGTGTGTGTGTGTGACTAGAAGCATCAACATGATATCGTGATTTTACAGTTCACAGTAAGATAACAATAATCATGTTTTCTTTTATTATTAGGTGCTTTATCCATATTTTCCTATCTAAAATGGCTTATTTTTTCTAAACATAAAACAGATGACATGGCATTACATATACAAAAGCAATAGGGATGATGGTAATTTAATTATCAAGAATACCAATGCAGCTCAACCCCAACATGGATTACACACCCGCGCAAGCACGCAAACAAACACACACGAATTACCCATGATACGGAGGAATAGTCTAAATGCAAAAGTTTACTTACATTGCATCAGTAGAATGACAAGGGTCAAAAACAGTGGCGCTTTCTCCATCCTGAACTACTGCTGTTCAAAGGTCTGTCCTTTCTCGAAAGATGAGTTGCTCTTGAGCGTCAACCTGTTCCCGCACTTGTCCACAACTCCAGTAATTCCAGAATCTCGTCGCTCCTTTGGGGAAATTATGTTCCAAAACTCCGTAGTATTTCCTGAGCAGTTAGGCAGCGCGCGGGCGGTTCGGAATTCGCACTTTCGGACTTTCTGTAAACTATTAGACTAGCCGCCGGGCATACGGCTGCAGAGTGGCTGCCCTCTCAGTCACTGTAGACGGGCTCTCTGCTATCTTACTGTTGTGGTAGGGAAGGAAGTTTGGTGGGGCGAGGAAGCCAGTTAATGGGGGGCTCCTTGAGAAGGAATGCAGAGAACGAAACGCTGTGTCCAAGACGCGCACTACACTTGTCCATCGTACGCAACGCGCCAACAATGGCCAACTGCACTGATGACTGTTTTTTTCTGTGAGTATGTGTCATCATAGTCTCAGCACTTAAATCCTATCTACCTAGTGGCTTATTTTTGGCATAATGGCATCAGTGGCATAACGCCATGCGATTTACTTTGATACATTTGGATGAATTACTATAAAAGAGGACCACCGCGAAGGGTATAGGATGCGACATGTGATTGTCGGACAATTGTCGAACTCTGACAATGCTTTCAGATAGAGTGAAGAAACGGCGCACAATGGTACCCTTATAGTTAGCTGAAATTAGCCGTTAATTAATGATGCAAATTATTTCATTATAACGTCCTTCAAAGTAATTCACAATTGTAGGGTGGTTATCATTCTTTCCGCAGTCCCTTAGGACAGTGGCGTGTATTCATGGATGTCAAGGGAATCCAGGCTTCCATTTTTTTTTTTACGAATAAAATGCATACAAAATAATTGTATCTTTCGTCTCTCTGTGTTTCATAATTGTCCTTCAATTCGCAAGAAGCTGTATGTCTCACAGGAGAAAACATCCGAGCGAGCGAAACAGCGCCACTCTGTCTCTCTATGTGTAGGCCAGCTACATGATGCTGTCTGGTCCAAACGAGTATGACATTGTTGCTGCCCGTAGGATTGAAGGCAAGGGAAGCCAGGAAGCATCTGGCCTCCCTTGTTTAAAAAAAAAGTATACAAAATGTGCCAATCAGCGTTGAGCTAAACTGAGCAAGCTCGACTGTGTGGCACACCAAAAAAAGTGTAAAAGGGAAGCCAGCTTGGATTTTGGCATCACTCCTATCAAATCCCATTGAGAGCATACTTAAATTACATAAACACTTGAATTGTTGCATGTCGTTGTTGTGCTCCAGTGGCCAGCTAGCTAGCTAAAATTGTCCCTTTCCTTAATTAGCCATGGATGGAGATAGGGATTTGGACTTGTGGTTTTACATTATTCTCCGTACTGGGCAATGATTATAATGGCGATTATGATCCAACCATTCATTCATACTGTAACGACCCTGGGTTTAAGCGCGGATATCGACTCTGCCGCTTGAGCATGCTTTTGGGGCACAGTTGATAGCGTGCTGGACATCGGGCTAGAAGGTTGAGGGTTCGAGACCTGCTCCCTGCCTGTTTCATTACAATACATTGTTGTGCCCCTGGCCTGAGAGGATGGAAGTTCAATATGTAGCTAGATGTAGAAGGCTAATGTTAACTAGCTAATGTTGCCCATGAATGGAAGTCAGGCTAGCAAGCAAGCATTTTAGCCAGGTAGACTAGAAAAAAAAAAAAAAATTAAAGCATGTACTGTATGACAGAGTGATAGGCCGCAAAATACGCAAATATCATAACACATAGGCTGTGATATGGCTTTTTGGGGGGGGCTTCCCCAGTGATTTCATTAGTTGATTCAAATATTGAATTGATATCGGATTACATTAACCCTGGAATTATCTACTTTTTGTGGACAAAAACATTTAGGCTACATTTTGAAGCATTTCTCTGGATAATTTCCATGGAATACAGTAGTATGGAATTCCAGGCACCGGTTCAATCATCTCAATTGGTGAGAGGTGGGGGGACTGTAATTTGTCCATGGGCGTGCCTCCCATACTGTCGCTGGGTGTCGGGTGGGGCTGGCTGTTTGAGCGGGGATGACAGCTGTGCAATGGGCAACCTCTCGATCTGCTTCACGGCACTGTGGATATTAAATGTCCCATCACCATTGTTGAGACTCTAGACACGGAGTATCATAGATCAAGATGAATTATGCAGCATCACATATATGCATACATTGTTATATTTATACTATATCCCAGTTTCAGTTTGAGGAATATACTGTAGCTGTTGACATTTACTGTTGGCCTATAGTTACTGTATATGATCACACTTTTTCTTCATCCCTAACTGAACCCTATTCCCTATATAGTGCACTACTTTTGACCAGAGCCCAATGCACCCTGGCCAAAAGTAATGCACTAAATAGGGAGCCATTTGGGACATAAACCATGTCAACTACTCTGATCCGGTAATCTGACAGCTCATGCCCTCTCTCTCTCTCTCTCTCTCTCTCTCTCTCTCTCTCTCTCTCTCTCTCTCTCTCTCTCTCTCTCTCTCTCTCTCTCTCTCTCTCTCTCTCTCTCTCTCTCTCTCTCTCTCTCTCTCTCTCTCTCTCTCTCTCTCTCTCTCTCTCTCTCTCTCTCTCTCTCTCTCTCTCTCTCTCTCTCTCTCTCTCTCTCTCTCTCTCTCTCTCTCTCACACACACACACACACACACACACACACACACACACACACACACACACACACACACACACACACACACACTTGTCCCAAAGCAACAGACACAACAGCTGCTCTGCCCCTGACGGTCGAGCAGCACACACCCGTCTTTGTGTGTTAACTGCTGACCACTCAATACACACACTTTGCACACATACCGTCAGCTGAGCAGTTAAAGGCCGCAGAGGGGTGTGTTAGTGTAAGGCTTTAACATGCTCGAGCATGGCACGGACCACAGCTTTCATTCCACACAAAAGACAGATGGCTATATCACACACTACAGGTCATCAATTCATTTGACTTGGGTTTCAAATCCCCGGCAAGCATGAAAGATTAAGGAACAGTTAACTGGGCTGTGCTGTTGCAACCGAGTAGGTTCTGTCCCTGTCCATCACTGGGCGCAAACCAGTTACGTTCTGCACAACAATACTTTGATTCCATATCAGCTATTATGTACAGATCTAGGATCAGCTTCATCCTCCCCCAATCCTAACCTTAACCATTAATGGGGGTAATGCAAAACTGACCCAAGATCAGCAACTTCACTCTACACCACATCAGCTACACTGTCATAAACCAATAACCCACTTAATTTTCAGCAAGCATTTAGTATACAGAGGAGAGGGGATGATTTCCATACCTTAGACATTTTGTACACATTTATTCCACAAATATTACAAAGACATATAATGACAAGGTTATAGTCATGATCATTGTTGGGCGGTAGAGGGAGGAGTCTGTTCAGGGGAAGAGGGCGGAGTCAATGTATCTAAAACGGCTTCATTGGCTGATCCTGTGGGCACCTCAACCTGCGGAGAGGGAGAGCCAATAGGATTAAATCGGCAGTTCAATAATTCAGTATGAATAGATACTGATAGAGATTCTTAAAGGGAT
The DNA here is from genome assembly GCA_030435695.1 of Brachymystax lenok tsinlingensis. Taxonomy (NCBI): domain Eukaryota; kingdom Metazoa; phylum Chordata; class Actinopteri; order Salmoniformes; family Salmonidae; genus Brachymystax; species Brachymystax lenok. The sequence goes on from CM059814.1 coordinate 39,702,393, forward strand.
ATTTCACTTTTTAAAGGATCACTTTACTCAAACATATTTTAGAATTTTGTTCATTAGTCAACTGTTGATATGGACCCAAACAATTGTGCATGTCAGCAGTAAAGATTTGAGATTGTCACGTCCAGGCCTGAGAGACAGGCTGGAGTGTTTTTGTTTTGTTTTTGGTGTAGGGTTTTTTCTGTTCTAGGTTATATATTTCTATGTTGGGGTAATGGTTCCCAATTAGAGGCAGCTGAGTGTCGTTGTCTCTAATTGGGAACCATATATATGTTTGTAGTTTTCACTTGGGGTTTGTGGGTTATTGTTTTGTCATAGCTGTGTTTCTTGTTAGTTATGTTTCAACATCACGATCTTCGTTTATATTTCATTATTTTTCCCAGTTACGTTCGTTGTTAATAAAATGTATACTGGAAGCATCGCTGCGCCTTGGTCTGCCACTTATGAGGATCGTGACAGAATAACCCACCATAAGAAGACCAAGCAGCGAGAGACTCGGGAACATTGGACTTGGGAGGAGATTTTAGATGGCAAGGGATCTTGGACATGGGATGAGATTTTGGAGGGAAAAGGACCATGGTCTCAGCCGGAGGATTATCGTCGCTCCAGGGAGAGAGAAGTTCATTGGATCTCGCCTGGCACGGAAGCCCGAAAGGCAGCCCCAAAAAACTTTTTTTGGGGGGCACACGAGGAGGTTGGCCGGTTCAGGAGGGACTCCTGAGCTAACTCCTCGTGCTTTGTGGAGAGAGCTTTGGGGAGAGCGTCGCACTGGTAAGACGCCGTGCTATGCAGTTTTGCGCCCGGTGTCCCCAGTGCTCGTTCACAGCCCGGTGCGAGAGATTCCAGCGCCACTCATCTGTCAGGCTACGGTGAGTGTGCAGCCTGGTAGAGTGGTGCCGGCTCAGCGCTCCTGGTCTCCGGTGCGCCTCCTTGGACCAGGATATCCTGCGCCAGCTCTACGCACTGTATCTCCGGTTCGCATCCACAGCCCAGTACGTCCTGTCCCGTTGTGAACTCAGCACGTCCTGTCCCTGTTCCACGCTCCAGGATCCCTGCACCCGCCGTGGACTCTGAACGTCCTGTCCCTGCTCCACGCTCCAGGATTCCTGTGCCCGTTGTGAACTCAGCACGTCCTGTCCCTGTTCCACGCTCCAGGATCCCTGCACCCGGCGTGGACTCAGCACGTCCTGTCCCTGCTCCACGCTCCAGGATTCCTGTGCCCGTCGGGAACCCAGCACGTCCTGTTCCTGCTCCCCGCACCAGAGTGCGTGTTATGAGCCCAGTACGGCCGTTTCCTGCTCTCTGCACCAGAGTGCGCATTATGAGCCCAGTACGGCCGGTTCCTGCTCCCCGCACCAGAGTGCGCGTTATGAGCCCAGTACGGCCGGTTCCTGCTCCCCGCACCAGAGTGCGCGTTATGAGCCCAGTACGGCCGGTTCCTGCTCCCCGCACCAGAGTGCGCGTTTTCCCCTCAGAACCGCCTGAGGGGAAAAGGGGGTGCAATTCGTCGGGGCATGGACTCTACAAGGTGTCAAAAGTGTTCCACATGGATGGCCCATGTTGACTCCAATACTTTCCACAGCTGTGTCAAGTTGGTAGGATGTCCTTTAGGTGGTGGACCATTCTTGATACACATTGGAAACTGTTGAGCGTGAAAAACCCAGCAGCGTTGCAGTTTGTCACACCCTCAAACCGGTCCGTCACACCCCGTTTTAAATATTTTGTTTTGCCATTCACCCTCTGAATGGCACACGTACACAATCCATTTCGCAATTATCTAAAAGGTTAAAAATCCTTCTTTAACCTGTCTCATCCACTTCATCTACATGGATTGAAGTGGATTTAACAGGTGACATCAATAAGGGATCATAGCTTTCACCTGGATTCACCTGGTCAGTCTACGTCATGGAGAGAGCAGGTGTTAAATCATGTTTTGTACACTCAGTGTACATTGTATATAACTTACAAGTAATACATAGTGTAACCATCATCCATGTACATTTTGTTGTTTATTGATAAGCATTTACTTTTTATAATCGTTTTATTTAATTACATTTATTGACCGAAGACTACGCAATACAACAGCAGTAGTATACATGATTACATTTATTATTATTGCTACTGAAATGAACTGCATTTCATTATTCTTTATGCATTGTACAGTATTTACTGAAATGCTGTACCACTATACTGCTTTCGCAATATCCACAAATTGTATTTCATGCCAATAAAACAGTCTGAATTTGAAAGAGACAGCGAGAAAGAGAGAGAGCAAAAGAGCAAAAAAGCTAGCGATAGAATGAGCAAGTGAGCGTAAGTAAAAGTTGGTTATATACAGTGTATTCGGAAAGTATTCAGACCTCTTGATTTTTTCAAAATGTTGTTACATTACAGCCTTATTCTAAAATTGATTAAAAAAAAATCCCCCCCCTCAATCTGCACACAATATCCCATAATGAGAAAGCAAAAACAGATTTTCATACATTTTTGGAAATGTATATAAAAATCTAAAACTGAAATATTCAGATCCTTTACTTAGTACTTTGATGAAGCACCTTTGGCAGCGACTACAGCCTTGAGTCTTCTTGGGTATGACGCTACCAGCTTGGCACACCTGTATTTGGGGAGTTTCTCACATTCTTCTCTGCAGATCCTCTCAAGCTCTGTCAGGTTGGATGGGGGTCATCGCTACACAGCAATTCTCAGGTCTTTTCAGAGATGTTCGATCAGGTTCAAGTCCAGGCTCTGGTTGGGCCACTCAAGGACATTCAGAGACTTGTCCCGAAGCCACTCCTGCGTTGTCTTGGCTGTGTACTTAGGGTCATTGTCCTGTTGGAAGGTGAACCTTCACCCCAGTCTGAGGTCCTGAGCGCTCTGGAGCAGGTTTTCATCAAGGATCTCTGTACTTTGCTCTGTTCATCTTTCCCTCAATCCTGACTAGTCTTTCAGTCCCTGCCGCTGAAAAACATCCCCACAACATGATGCTGCCACCACCATGCTTCACAGGAGGGATGGTGCCAGGTTTCCACCAGACGTGACGCATTCAGTGTTGGTTTCAATTTTGGTTTAATCAGACCAGAGAATCTTGTTTATCATGGTCTGAGAGTCCTTTAGGTGCCTTTTGGCAAACTTCAAGCGGGCTGTCATGTGCCTTTTCCTGAGGAGTGGCTTCTGGCCACTCTAACATAAAAGGCCTGATTAGTGGAGCGCTGCAGAGATGGTTGTCCTTCTGGAAGGTTCTCCCATCTCCACAGAAGCATTACAAGCATTTCCCTACACCCGCAATAACATCTGCTGAACATGTGTATGTGACAAAATGTGATTTGATTTTTGAACTCTGGAGCTCTGTCAGAGTGACTATCGGGTTCTTGGTCACCTCCCTGACCAAGGCCCTTCTCCCCTGATTGCTCAGTTTAGCCAGGCGGCCAGCTATAGGAAGAGTCTTGGTGGTTCCAAACTTCTTCCATTTAAGAATGATGGAGGCCACTGTGTTCTTTGGGACCATCAATACTGCAGACATTTTTTGATACCCTTCCCCAGATCTGTGCCTCGACACAATCCTGTCTCGGAGCTTTACGGACAATTCCGTAAACCTCATGGCTTGGTTCTTGCTCTGACATGCACTGTCAACTCATATAGAGACAGGTGTGTGCCTTTACAAATCATGTCCAATCAATTGAATTTACCACAGGTGGACTCCAATCAAGTTGTGGAAATATCTGAAGGATGATCAATGGAAACAGGATGCACCTGAGCCCAATTAGGAGTCTCATAGCAAGGAGTCAGAATATTTATGTAAATAAGCTATTTCAGTTTTTTCGCTTTGTCATTATGGGGTATTGTGTGTAGATTATTCTAATCAATTTTAGAATAAAGCTGTAACGTAACAAAATGTGTAACTAGTCAAGGTGTCTGAATACTTTCCCGAATGCACTGATTATTGTTGATTAGAAACACAAGAAACACCCCAATCCCCATAGGATTCAGTTCCAATCTGTTAACTAGATGCCAGTCATTTCTTGATGTTTTTTTAATGAAAATTGTAGGGAAAACATGGGTATGAGTGTTTCCTGGCATTTACCTAGCACCTCTGGGACCCTGAACAGCTCCACAGAGAAGTCCTCTTTAAAGACATCCTGAAGGACCTGGCCCAGGAGGGCTGCACACGACCGCCAGTATGCCTAAGGAGGGAGAGAGAGGCCACACACACACAAACATAAACCATCAGCCAATCACCATAGTCACATTAGTCTGAGACCAGTCAGTCACCAACGCCAGAAAACCACCACTTAGGGGGCAAATATGTCTGGTGTCAAAAGTTTGCCGTATAGAGTATCTATGGCCCTGTACACTACAGTCTACATGTACACTGCAGAAATTTTGATTTTACCTAGATACTGTATCTCAACATTAGAATGCAATGACATATACATTATATACATTATTTTGCTTACTTTAACCTAAAAAAAGTATTGAAACAAGTCAGAATATCTTAAAACAAGACCAATTATCTTGATGAATTTTCTGGGTGAGCCAAATCAACTCAAAACAAGTAACTGCATTTTCTGGGTAAGCAAAACAAGTATTATATATCTATATATTTTGTTTTACTTCATTACCTCAATACACACTTAAATTCTCAGCACAGTGACTTCAGAGTATTCACTCCCCTTTACTTTTTCCAAATTGTGTTGTTACAGCCACAATTTAAAATGGATTCAATTTAGATTGTGTCACCAATATACACACAATACCCCAAAATGTCAAAATTGAATTTTGTTTTTAGAAATATTAACAAATGAATACATAAAAAAGCTGAAATGTCTTGAATCAATAAGTATTCAACCCCTTTGTTATGTCAAGCCTAAATAAGTTCAGGTAAAAAGTCCAGGTAGAAATGTGCTTAACAAGTCACATAATAAGCTGCATGGAACTCACTGTGTGCAATAATAGTGTTTAACATATTTTTGAATGATTACCCCATCTCTGTACCCCACACACACAATTATCTGTAAGGTCCCTCAGTCGAGTAGTGAATTTCAAACACAGATTCAACCACAAAGAACAGGGAGTTTTTCAATGCCTTGCAACAGTGGTCACCTATTGGTAGATGGGTAAAAATTAAATAAAAAGCAGACACTGAATATTCCTGTGCATAATTAAGTTATTAATTACACTTTGGATGGTGTATCAATACACCCAGTCACTACAAAGATACAGGAGTCCTTCCTAACTCAGTTGCTGGAGAGGAAGGAAACCGCTCAGGGATTTCACCAAGAGGTCAATGGTTATTTTAAAACAGTTAGAGTTTAATGGCTGTGATGGGAGAAAACTGAGTATTGATCAACAACATTGTAGTTACTCCACTATACTAACATAAATGACAGACTGAATAGAAGGAAGATTGTACAGAATAAAAATATTCATACACATGCATCCTGTTTGCAATAAGGCACTATTGCAAACAAACATACAGTCAATAATACAAAGTATTACTGCAAAAAAATGTGGCAAAGAAATGAACTTTAGTTATGTTTGTGGTAAATCCAACACATCACTGAGTACCACTTTGTCAAGATGGTGGCTGCATCATGTTTGGTGGCTGCATCATGTTATGGATATTTCTATTTAACAAGGTAGGCTTAACCAGGTAGTTCTCATTTACAACTGCGACCTGGCCAAGATAAAGCACAGCAGTTCGACACATACAACAACAAAGAGTTACACATGGAATAAACAAACATACAGTCAATAATACAGTAGAAAAAAGGAAAAGGTAAGTCTATATACAGTGAGTGCAAATGAGGTAAGATAAGGGAGGTAGGCAATAAATAGGCCATGGTGGCGAGGTAATTACAATATAACAATTAAACACTGGAATGGTAGATGTGCAGAAGTTGAGATACTGGGGTGCAAAAGAGCAAGATAAATAAATAAATACAGTATGGGGATGAGGTAGTAGGATGGGCTGTTTACAGATGGGCAGGTGCGGAGATCTGCGAGCTGCACTGACAGCTGGTGCTTAAAGCTAGTGAGGGAAATATGAGTCTCCAGCTTCAGTGATTTTTGTAGTTCGTTCCAGTCATTGGCAAATCAAATCAAATTTTATTCGTCACATACACATGGTTAGCAGATGTTAATGCGAGTGTAGCGAAATGCTTGTGCAAAAAAATGGATGGCACTGTGATAGACTGCCAGTTGGTTGAGTAGAGTGTTGAGAGGCTATTTTATAAATGACATCGCCAAAGTCGAGGATCGGTAGGATGGTCAGTTTTACGAGGGTATGTTTGCATGCGTGAAGGATGCTTTGTTGCGAAATAGGAAGCTGATTCTAGATTTAATTTTGGATTAGAGTTGCTTAACGTGAGTCTGGAAGGAGAGTTTACAGTCTAACCAGACACCTAGGTATTTGTAGTTGTCCACATATTCTAAGTCAGAACCGTCCAGAGTAGTGATGCTGGATGGGCGGTCAGGTGCGGGCAGTGATCGGTTGAAGAGCATGCATTTAGTTTTACTTGCATTTAAGAGCAGTTGGAGGCAACCGGAAGGAGAGATGTATGGCAGGTTAGTTAACACAGTGTCCAAAGAAGGGCCAGAAGTATACAGAATGGTGTCGTCTGCGTAGAGGTGGATCAGAGAATTACCAGCAGAAAGGGCGACATCATTGATGTATACAGAGAAGAGAGTCGGCCCGAGAATTGAACCCTGTGGCACCCCCATAGAGACTGCCAGAGGTCCGGACAACAGGCCCTCCGATTTGACACACTGAACTCTATCAGAGAAACCAAGGCTGTTGAGTCTGCCAATAAGAATGTGGTGATTGACAGAGTCGAAAGCCTTGGCCAGGTCGATGAATACGGCTGCACAGTAATGTCTCTTATCGATGGCGGTTATGATATCGTTTAGGACCTTGAGCGTGGCTGAGGTGCACCCATGACCAGATCTGAAACCAGATTGCATAGCGGAGAAGGTACGTGGGATTCGAAATGGTCGGTAATCTGTTTGTTAACTTGGCTTTCGAAGACCTTAGAAAGGCAGGGTAGGATAGATATAGGTCTGTAGCAGTTTGGGTCTAGAGTGTCTCCCCTTTGAAGAGGGGGATGACCATGGCAGCTTTCCAATCTTTGGGAATCTCAGACGATACGAAAGAGAGGTTGAACAGGCTAGTAATAGGGGTTGCAACAATTTCGGTAGATAATTTTAGAAAGAGTGGATCCAGATTGTCTAGCCCGGCTGATTTGTAGGGGTCCAGATTTTGCAGCTCTTTCAGAACATCAGCTATCTGGATTTGGGTGAAGGAGAAATGGGAGATGCTTGGGCGAGTTGCTGTGGGGAGTGCAGGGCTGTTGACCAGGTTAGGGGTAGCCAGGTGGAAAGCTTGGCCAGCCGTAGAAAAATGCTTATTGAAGTTCTCAATTATAGTGGATTTGTTGGTGGTGACAGTATTTCCTAGACTCAGTGCAGTGGGCAGCTGGGAGAAGGTGCTCTTATTCTCCATGGACTTTACAGTGTCCCAGAACCTTTTTGAGTTTGTGCTACAGGATGCAAATTTCTGCTTGAAAAAGCTAGCCTTAGCTTTCCCAACTGCCTGTGTATATTGGTTCCTAACTTCCCTGAAAAGTTGCATATCGCTGGGGCTATTCGATGCTAATGCAGAACGCCACAGGATGTTTTTGTGCTGGTCAAGGGCAGTCAGGTCTGGAGAGAACCAAGGGCTATATCTGTTCCTGGTTCTAAATTTTTTGAAAGGGGCATGCTTATTTAAGATGGTGAGGAAGGCACTTTTAAAGAATGACCAGGCATCCTCTACTGACGGGATGGGGTAAATATCATTCCAGGATACCCGGGCAAGGTCGATTAGAAAGGCTTGCTCGCTGAAGTGTTTTAGGGAGCGTTTGACAGTGATGAGGGGTGGTCGTTTGACCGCAGACCCATTACGGATGCAGGCAATGAGGCAGTGATCGCTGAGATCTTGGTTGAAAACAGCAGAGGTGTATTTGGAGGGAAAGTTGGTTAGGATGATATCTTAGAGGGTGCCCGTGTTTACGGATTTGGGGTTGTACCTGGTGGGTTCACTGATAATTTGTGTGAGATTGAGGGCATCAAGCTTAGATTGTAGGATGGCTGGGGTGTTAAAACTACTTAGGGAGTGGTGGGGCGCTAGCTACCCGGTGAAATGTAAGGCGCCAAATTCAAAATCCAAAAGTTGAATTATTAAACATTCATCAATATACAAGTGTTGCATAGTCATCAAAAGCTCTGCTTCTCGGCAATATCACAGCGTTGTCAGATTTCAAAAAGGCTTTACGGCGAAAGCACAACATTTGATTGTTTGAGGATAGCACCTACAATATTCAAAAAACACATAAAATCGCTTACCTTTCGAAGAACTTCTGCTGAGGGCTTCCCAAGTGTCCATCGAAGACAATCCATGCTTCTTTTGTTAGAAAAAGTCATTTATTATATCCATAAATCTCAGTTTGTTTGGCGCGTTATGATCATAAAATCCACCGTTGAGTCGCCCATTGAACCGTGAAGAGAACGCGTTCAACCTATACCTATACACTCGTCCAAGAACAATCAAACATCATTGATAATGTATCCTTAGGAACACTTTTATGTATATTAACTATAATATTTCAACCGGATTATAAACTGGACGACAGGAAAGGAAAAAACCACAGCGCGCGCGAGCCTGTGAACGCGCCTCCTCTTCTGTTTACATCCTGTGACTAGTTCGAAATTCTTCTTCTATTACCATCCACAGCAACATAAGATCACCAAACACTGTCTAGAGACCGTTGACATCCAGTGGAAGCAATAGGTACTGCAATCTTACTCCCATATATGGTTGTTTTCACTAGGGAGGGGTTCAAAATGAGGCAATGTGTCAAAAACACTTTTTCCAGGACAGAAATTCCTCGGGTTTTCGCCTGCTATATCAGTTCTGTTATACTCACAGACAATATTTTAACACTCTTAGAAACATCAGAGTGTTTCCTATCCAATAGTACTAATTATGTGCATATCCTAGTTTCTGGGCCTGAATGGCAGGCCTTTTACTTTGGGCACGCCAGACTCTCCAAAACCGACACCTCAGCTGCCGCTCCCTAAGAAGTTAAGCATGTCCCAGTTTAGGTCACCTAGCAGCACGAGCTCTGAGGATAGATGGGGGGAAATCAGTTCACATATGGTGTCAAGGGCACAGCTGGGGGCAGAGGGTGGTCTATAGCAAGCGGCAACGGTGAGAGACTTGTTTCTGGAAAGGTGGATTTTTAGGAGTAGAAGCTCGAATTGTTTGGGTACAGACCTGGATAGTAAGATAGAAATCTGCAGGCTATCTCTGCAGTAGATTGCAACACCGCCCCCATTTTGGCAGTTCTATCTTGTCGGAAAATGTTATAGTTAGGGATGGAAATTTCAGGGTTTTTGGTGGTCTTCCTAAGCCCGGCTGGGACATCTGGGTTGGCAGTGTGCTAGGGCAGTGAATAAAACAAACTTAGGGAGGAGGCTTCTAATGTTAACATGCATGAAACCAAGGCTTTTACGGTTACAGAAGTCAACAAATGATAGCGCCTGGGGAATGGGAGTGGAGCTAGGCACTGCAGGGCCTGGATTAACCTCCACATCACCAGAGGAACAGAGGAGTAGGATAAGGGTCTGACTAAAGGCTAAAAGGACTGGTCGTCTAGTACGTTCAGAACAGAGAGTAAAAGGAGCAGATTTCTGGGTACGGTAGAATAGATTCAAGGCATAATGTACAATGTACAGACAAAGGTATGGTAGGATGAGAATACAGTTGGGGTAAACCTGTGCATAGAGTGACGATGAAAGAGATATTGTCTCTAGAAATATCATTTCAACCAGGTGATGTCACCGCATGTGTGGGAGGTGAAACTAAAGTGTTAACTAAGGCGTATTGAGCAGGGCAAGAGGCTCTACAGTGAAATAAGGCAATAATTACTAACGAAAACAGCAATGAACAAGGCATATTGACGTTAGCGAGAGGCATGCATAGCCGAGTGGTCATAGGAGTCCAGTGAGTGGCTTCAAGCAGCTAGCGGGCCTTGGAGGGACGTCGTGCTGTTGTGGTCCCCTCGTGCTGTCGGCATACGGATCAGCAGGGCTCCGTATAGTAAACCAGGCCAATTGGCAAAATAGGTATAGTTTGTCCGATGGGCCTCTTAAGCTAACAGTCCGATGTGCTCAGGACAGCTAGCGGGCCACGGCATTTGGGGGACGTTTTATTTTTATTTATTTTTTTAAATATGCTCATCATCGGCAAGAACAAGTGAGTTTTTTGGGGTTAAAATATCCTAGAGGAAAACCTGGTTCAGTCTGCTTCCAAACAGACACTCGAGACAAATTCACCTTCCAGTAGGACAATAACCTATAACACAAGTCCAAATATACACTGGAGTTGCTTACCAAGACGACATTGAATGTTCTTGAGTGGCCTAGCTAGAGTTGACTTAAATCGGCTTGAAATCTATGGCTAGACTTAAAAATGGCTGTCTAGCAATGATCAACAACCAACTTGACAGAGATTGAAGAATTAAAGTATACATGGGAAAATATTGTACAATCCAGGTGTGCAAAGCTCTTAGAGACTTACCCAAAAAGACTAGTGATGCACCAATATGCCGATTTTGGCCGATACCAATATCTGACATTTTCCTTGCCCAAAAAAACTATACCGCTAACATTTTCTTTGCGGCCTTTTAAGCATTCTATTACAGTTAAATAGTGAACACACACACGGACGCAGCAGTCTAAGGCACTGGGCGGCAGGTAGCCTAGTGGTTAGAGCAGTGGACTTGTAACCTGAAGGTCGAATCCCAGAGCTGGTAAAAATCTGTTGTTCTGCCCCTGAACAAGGCAGTTAACCCACTGTTCCTAGGCCGTCATTGAAAATAAGAATTTGTTCTTAACTGACTTGCCTAGTTAAATAAAGGGTGAAAATAATCTCAGTACAAGAGGCGTCACTACAGTCCCTGGTTCAAATCCAAGCTGTATCACATCTGGCCATGATTGGGAGTCCCATAGGTCGGCCCAATTGGCCCAGCGTCGTCCAGGTTTGGCCGGGGAAGGCCCTCATGGTAAATACGATTTTTTTCTTAACTGACTTGCCTAGTTAAATAAAGGTTACACACACACCACGCTGACCAAAAAGTTATTTTGTTGTCATTTACGTATGTACCCATTACCAGTAAAACATAATCACCCTATTTCTTTCACTTGCTGTGCTGTTTCGTTGTTCATTTGTACCGCTTTGACAGTGCTACTGTATCTTTTTTGACACGCAAAGACCCAAATGGCGTTCTATAGTATGTTTGTCGTGAAGCTAATAGCAGTGAATCTATTACTGTGTAAATCCGGTAGGGCAACATCTGAAAAATAGCGCACTTGGTAGTGTGTACTACTGCTCGACCAGTCGGCGAAAGCCAACATCACCCACGACAGAGAGCAGTTGATTGTCAAGGGCAATGAATTCCATTATGTTGGCTTTAATGGATTTCGCCTTTTGAGTTGTCTCGCTGAAATGTTCTTACTGTTACAAATGACTGCCCGACTTGTTGACTGCTCGATCCACATAGCAGACATTGTGGGCTAGGTTAGGAATGCTGTGTTACACGTGTAGCGCAAAATTTTAAGTGGCGTCATTACATCATGTACCTATGTTATAGAGGTATGCATGTCAGCCTTGACATCGGTTTTGCACATCGGCGTTAAACAAGACATCAGCTGATACCGATGTTGGCATTTTTGGCTAATATCGTCCGATTCTGATATGTTCACCAATATATCGTGCATCCCTAAAAAAGACTCACAGCTGTAATCGCTGCCAAAGGTGATTCTAACATGTATTTACCCAGGGGGTTGAATACTTACATTTGTTTTTTTTACTTTGACATTACGTAGTATTTTGTGTAGATCGTTGATATTCTTTTACAATTAAATCCATTTGAAACCCAATTTGTAACCCAACTGAACGTGGAAAAAGTCAAGGGTTTTGAATACTTTCTGAAGGCACTGTAAGATTTAAAATGTTTGCAGTGTAGATCTATGGTGCTGAACACCTCTGTTCATTATTATCAGTGGTTCTGTACGCTCCAGGGTGAAGTTTCCCCTTAGTACAGATTGAGGATCAGCTTCTCTTCTCCCAAGTGGTGGAAAAGCTAAACTGAGCCAATATCAGCGTCTAAGGGCAACTTCACCCTACACCGGTGCTATTTACCTCAATGCATGTATACCTATATCTGTGGTGCTGTGTTGTACCTGGTTGACCAGCAATGAGTCTGTGTCTTTGAAGGTGAGCAGGGAGAGGGAGCAGGATTGGGTGAGGGGCTGGTGCAGAGGCCAGGGCTTTCCATTTACTAAGGCCGGGGCAGAGCTGGTTACATACCACTCTGTCAAGTCTGAGAGAGAGAGAGATTTAATATGATTCATACTATAGAATTTTTTTCTGACTTCCTTGACAAAATCAAACAGCATACAAACAATCCATGTATGAAACGTATACCACACACTGGCTGTACTAAGTATGCTGCTCTGCGGCACACAGACAAACCACAGGTACTGTCCCTTTACTCACGGCGTGCACAGCTGTATGGTGTGGACACTCCCTTGTTCATGACGAGCAGGGTGCCCTGCAGACCGGGTATTTGCAAGGTCACCTCGATCTTCTCTGTGCGCGGGTACAGGGCACGCTGGCGAGCCTGCTCCAGGGAAAATACAGCGCTGCGCTGATCACGCACCTCAGCGGCCGAGGGACGCACAGACGTAGCACTGGACGCCAACCCTGAGTCAATGAATTCATGGTGAGTACATGATAAGACAATACACATTTCCTATGCCTAAACTAGTTTGAAGATTCAAGACTTAATGGATTTCGCCATTCGTTGGTCATCATTGAAATAGTGTTATGGGAACTAGCTAACCCTTAAATCTATTCCCGTAAAAACGTACAGCTGAAGTCGGAAGTTAACATAGGCTCCACACATTTCTTGTTAAACTATAGTTTTGGCAAGTTGGTTAGGACATCTACTTTGTGCATGACACAAGTCATTTTTCCAACAATTGTTTACAGACAGATTATTTCACTTATAATTCACTGTATCACAATTCCAGTGGGTCAGAAGTTGACTGTGCCTTTAAACAGCTTGGAAAATGTAGAAGCTTCAGATAGGCTAATTGACATAATTTGAGTCAATTGGAGGTGTACCTGTGGATGTATTTCAAGGCCTCCCTTCAAACTCAGTGCCTCTTTGCTTGACATCATGAGAAAATGAAAATAAATCAGCCAAGACCTCAGAAAATTGTAGACCTCCACAAGTCTGGGTTATCCTTGGGAGAAATGTACAAATGCCTGAACGTACCACGTTCATCTGTACAAACAATAGTACGCAAGTATACACACCATGGGACCACGCAGCCGTCATAGCGCTCAGGAAGGAGACGCGTTCTGTCTCCTAGAGATGAATGTACTTTGGTGCGAAAAGTGCAAATCAATCCCAGAACAACAGCAAGGGACCTTGTGAAGATGCTGGAGGAAACAGGTACAAAACTATCTATATCCGCAGTAAAATAAGTCCTATATTGACATAAGCCGAAAGGCCGCTCAGCAAGGAAGAAGCCACTGCTCCAAAACTGCCATAAAAAAAGCCAGACTACAGTTTCCAACTGCACATGATAACAAAGATCGTACTTTTTGGAGAAATGTCCTCTGGTCTGATGAAAGAACTGTTTGGCCATAATGACCATCATTATGTTTGGAGGAAAAAGGGGGAGGCTTGCAAGCCAAAGAACACCATCCCAACCGTGAAGCACGGGGGTGGCAGCATCATGTTGTGGGGGTGCTTTGCTGCAGGAGGGACTGGTGCACTTCACAAAATAGATGGCATCATGAGGGAGGAACATTATGTGGATATATTGAAGGACAACAAAGTCAAGGTATTGGAGTGGCTATCACAAAGCCCTGACCTCAATCCTATAGAACATTTGTGGGCAGAACTGAAAAAGCATGTGCAAGCAAGGAGGCCTACAAACCGGACCCAGTTACACCAGCTCTGTCTGGAGGAATGGGCCAAAATGCACCCAACTTATTGTGGGAAGCTTGTGGAAGGCTACCCAAAACGTTTGACCCAAATTAAACAATTTAAAGGTAATGCTACCAAATACTAATTGAGTTTATGTAAACTTTTGACCCACTGGGAATGTGATGAAAGAAATAAAAGCTTAAATAAATAATTCTCTCTACTATTATTCTGACATTTCACGTTCTTAAAATAAAGTGGTGATCTTAACTGACCTAAAACAGGGAATTTTTACTAGGATTAAATGTCAGGAATTGTGAAAAACTGAGTTTAAATGTATTTGGCTAAAGTGTATGTAAACTTCCGACTTCAACTGTATATTGAACAAATGTAAACTTTACATACTGGGCACTACAACTGCAGTGCCACAGCCACATAATCTGACAGCAAGAAAATGGCAAATGATTTTCACAATCCCACATCCTATACACAAATTAGCTATGCAGAAACCAAGATTAGCTATATAAACTCTCGCTCTCATATTTTTTATTAACAAATATCAACAAACAAAAGAGGAATAGTCACATGCAAACAAGCATACATATAAACTATTTACATTGCCAGGAATCCTAAACAAACAAATCATATTCATTAATAATACAAGTTTTAATTGCCTTTTTGTTTTTCATTTTAGTTAAAGTAGTGCCATATTGTTTAACTTCATTTATAAAGTGAAAAAAGTTAGGTTTCGAATTAGACCATTTGCGAATATGAAATTTACCTAGTACTATTAGCGGTTGAATTAAATATACTACATCTTTATCTATGTCAGAATTTCTGAAATAAATCATTATATCAAAACTATTAAATAGTACAACCGGTCCTATTTTTTTTGTAACAAAGTTCTGTATGTCAATCCAAAATATTTTACTATAAATACAGGCAAAAAACAAATGCAAAATGGTCTCCTTCTCCATTCCACATATTCAGCTTGAATCTTTCCAAAACATGTTTCACAGGATAAATTATATGTAACATTTTAAATGAAACTTCCTTTACCTTGTTACTGATACAATATTTGTTAGCAATTTTCCATGCTTTCCCCCATTGTATATCACCATAGATATTTGACCAAAAGAACCTTGCTGAGGGAAGTGTAGTATCACAAACAATATTCCTAATCTGTTTATTACTGCATTTATCTTTGATGTTAATATTGCCAATGAATATATTTTCATGTAAATCTATGTTACTGACATCAACCACAGAGGAATTTAAAAGACATACAACCCCCCTTGGAATCGCATCAAAAACAATTATTTCGGGGTTATTGCATATTCTTTCGGGGTTATTGGAATTTTAAACTTATCAATAAATTCCCCATATGAGAGTAGATATCCATCCTCATTCAGTAACTGACCAAACAAAAAATAATTTTATTCTCAAACCAGTTACGAAAAAAAAGAGACTTATTTTTAAATTGTATATCTTTGTTGTTCCATAGAAAGTATCTGTGAGGCGAAAAATTGTGTTTATACGCTAACATCCAAGCTAAAATTGCCTGCCTATGGAATTTGGCCAATTTTACTGGGATTTTATCAACATCAAAATTACATTGAAGCAAAAATTCTAAACCACCAACAGAGTCAAATAAATACTTAGGGAAGACATTCCAAATACTGTTCTGGTTCTTAATATACTTCAGAATCCAATTTATTTTAAAAGTATTATTTAGAGTATTGAAATCTAAAACCTCAAGACCTCCTTGTTCTTGGGTATTAGTGAGAATATCTTTCCGTAGATAGTGAGGCTTGTTCCTCCAAATAAAAAGTGATAACGAGACATACACCGATCTGGATAACCCTTCAGCTTTGGACAATAAAACCCGACCGTATAACGAAATATCTCTCAGCAACCAGAGGTTCAATTTCTTCTTTGTTTTCTCAATAATTGGTTTAAAATTTAATTCACTCCTTTGTTTTTCATCCTTGCATATAACAATTCCAAGATAAGTAACCTTGTCTTTTATCGGGATATCATATATTTTCTGTAAAACACAATCCTTGAGTGGAAATAAGACTGACTTATTGATATTCATTTTCAAACCCGAAACTAAGGAAAAGTCTTCAATACAAGAAACTGCTTTAGAAACCTCATTCCTGTCTCTCAAAAATATGGTGGTATCATCAGCCAGTTGACATAGTTTAAATTCCTTGCCAAGTGCTGAAATACCTTGAAAATTCCCTTTCTTGATATGAAGAGACATAATTTGAGTAACCAATAAAAATAAACATTGACTAATTGGGCAGCCCTGCCTAATGCCACGGCCAATATCAAATCAAAACTCTCGCTCTCATCATGGACATTTGTTGAGGATGTCCTCGTCATCTAATACTGTACCCAAGGTAATTTTGTTTACAGGGAAGCTAGCCAATGTTATACGAGTGGCAGCGGTTGTGTGGTCAGACATATGCTGTATTTACGGCGCTGTAGAAATTGGCATACCGTACGACACGCCATTGTTGCTTTTGGCGATTAGTCTCTGGTACTGGTTTAATAGTAGGCCACTAATGCCGTGCTAAATTATGTGTATTTTACATTGCTATTGTCTATGGAGTTCGTTTGGACGCCATGCCTGTTTGAAGAGCAACGTTGACTTCGGTCCGGGTAGAATCAATTATTGGGGTGTTGAGTAGTTCCCATATCAACGCTAGAGAGGACATTATGTTCCAAAAACAGCCAGCAGGTGTAGTTGTACTATGTTTCAGTAAAGCATGAGCAATATTATTGCTAGTTTTGTCTGTTCAGAGATGTGATTTACTGACCAACCAGAATGTTATTGTTGACATCTGACATAGGCTCAATGTATTGGGATATCCAGCCTGGACAGCTGCTATAGTAGTTGCTACTGTATTTACATATACAATATCCCCATGCTATGGCAGGCCCTATAAAATACAAACTCCTTAACATCTCTTTCATTTCATTATTTTTTGGACAGTGGTGGGATAACAATTGCACAGAATGAGGATGCATAGTCATATAAACATTAAAGTTGTTCTCCAAGGGGTGGTGTAGAAGGCAGGCACACCCGATTAGGTACATGGTTAAATGGCGCCATCGTGTGTCGAATAAACCAAATCACATTTTATTGGTCGCATACACATATTTAGTAGATGTTATTGCGGGTGTAGTGCAATGCTTGTGTTCCTAGCTCCAACAGTGCAATGACATCTAACAATACACAACAATACACACGAATCTATATGTACAGAATGGGATTCAGAAATATAAAAATAGTAGGACAAGGAATGTCAGAGTCCATCCTGGAGTATATATACAGTACCAGTCAAAGGTTCGGACACACCTACACATTCAAGGTTTTTTCTTTATTTTTACTATTTTATACATTGTAGAATAATATTGAAGACATCAAAACTATGAAATAACACGTATGAAATCAGTATTCTACAGATATACTATATATTCTATCCACATACTGTCCATAATGTCTATACATCCCATCACACACACACACACACATATATATATATATACACAGTACCAGTCAAAAGTTTGGAGACCTACTCTTGGCATTCTCTCAACCAGCTTCACCTGGAATGCCTTTCCAACTGTCTTGAAGGAGTTCCCACATATGCTGAGCACTTGTTGGCTGCTTTTCCTTCACTCTGCGGTCCAACTAATCCCAAACCATCTCAATTGGGTTGAGGTCGGGTGATTGTGGAGGCCAGGTCATCTGATGCAGCACTCCATCACTCTCCTTCTTGGTCAAATAGCCCTCACACAGCCTGGAGGTGTGTTGGGTCATTGTCCTGTTGAAAAACAAATGATAGTCCCACTAAAGCGCAAACCAGATGGGATGGCGTATCGCTGCAGAATGCTATGGTAGCTATGCTGGTTAAGTGTGCCTTGAATTCCAAATAAATCACAGACAAGTGTCACAAGTAAAGCACCCCTACACCATAACACCTCCTCCTCCATGCTTTACGGTGGGAAATACACATGCGGAGATCATCCGTCACCCACACCGTGTCTCACAAAGACACGGCGGTTGGAATCCAAAATCTCCAATTTGGACTCCAGACCAAAGGACAAATTTCCACCGGTCAAATGTCCATTGCTTGTGTTTCTTGGCCCAAGCAAACCTCTTCTTCTCATTGGTGTCCTTTAGTAGTGGTTTCTTTGCAGCAATTCAACCATGAAGGCCTGAATCACACAGTCTCCTCTGAACAGTTGATGGTGAGATGTGTCTGTTACTTGAACTCTGTGAATCATTTATTTGGGCTGAAATTTCTGAGGCTGGTAACTACTGAACTTATCCCCTGCAGCAGAGGTAACTCTGGGTATTCCATTCCTGTGGCGGTTCTCATGAGAGCCAGTTTCATTATAGCGCTTGATGTTTCTTTGCGACTGCACTTGAAGTAACTTTCAAAGTTCTTTACATTTTTCGTATTGACTGACCTTAACGTCTTAAAGTAATGATGCACTGTCGTTTCTTTTTGCTTATTTGAGATGTTCTTGCCATAATATGGACTTGGTATTTTACCAAATAGGGCTTTCTTCTGTATACCCCCCTATCTTGTCACAACACAACTGATTGGCTCAAACATTACGGAAAGAAATTCCACAAATGAACTTTTAAGAATTGTTAATTGAAATGCATTCCAGGTGACTACCTGAGGAAGCTGGTTGAGAGAATGCCAAGAGTGTGCAAAGCTTGAATGAGTAGGTGTTCTAAAACGTTTGGCTGTTAGTGTATATAGTAAAGTAAACAAGATAATGACCCTGTCTTTCAAAGATAATTAGTAAAAATCCAAATAACTTTAAATATCTTCATTGTAAAGTGTTTAAACACTGTTTCCCATGCTTGTTCAATGAACCACAAACAATTAATGAACATGCACCTGTGGAACGGTCGTTAAGACACTAACAGCTTACAGATGGTAGGCAATTAAGGTCACAGTTAGAAAAACTTAGGACACTATAGAGGCCTTTCTACTAACTCTGAAAAAACACCAAAAGAAAGATTCCCAGGGTCCCTGCTCATCTGCGTGAACATTCCTTAGGCATGCTGCAAGGAGGCACGAGGACTGCAGATGTGGCCAGGGCAATAAATTGCAATGTCCGTACTGTGAGACGCCTAAGACAGCGCTACAGGGAGACAGGATGGACAGCTGATTGTCCTCGCAGTGGCAGACCACGTGTAACAATACCTGCACAGGATCGGTACATCCGAACATCACACCTACGGGATAGGTACAGGATGGCAACAACAACTGCCGGAGTTACACCAGTAACGCACAATCCCTCCATCAGTGCTCAGACTGTCCGCAATAGGCTGAGAGAGGCTGGACTGAGGGCCTGTAGGCCTGTTGTAAGGCAGCTCCTCACCAGACATCAAGACATCACCGGCAACAGCGCCGCCTATGGGCACAAACCCACCGTCGCTGGACCAGACAGGACTGGCCAAAAGTGCTCTTCACTGGCGAGTCGCGGTTTTGTCTCACCAGGGGTGATTGTCGGATTCGCGTTTATCGTCGAAGGAATGAGCGTTAGACTGAGGCCTGTACTCTGGAGCGGGATCGATTTGGAGGTGGAGGGTCCGTCATGGTCTGGGGCGGTGTGTCATAGCCTTCTGGGTTCTCTATGTTTTAGGTCAGGACGTGACTAGTGGGTATTTCTATGTATGTCTATGTTGGTTTTGAGTTGGTTCCCAATTAGAGGCAGATGTTAGTCGTTGCCTCTAATTGGGAATCCTATTTAGGTTGTCCTCTCTCCACCTGTGTTGTGGGTTATTGTACTGTGTTTGTGCTAGTGCTGTTGTGCTCTAAGTCATTGTTACGATTAGTTGTTAGTTTTTTTGTTGTTTTTGCATGTTCCATATTTGATTAAATATGTGGAACTCAACACACGCTGCGCTTGGTCCGTTTATGTCAACGATCGTGACAGAATAACCCACCAAACAAGGACCAAGCAGCGTGCCCAGGAGAAGGTGTTCTGGACCTGGGAGGAGATAATGGGGGGCTGTGAGACCCTTCCTTGGCAGGAGTCGCCAAGGAAAACGGGGGGACAGCGAAGACGCCGGGGTCTGCGGCCACAGCAGTCCCAGGATTTTTTTTGGGGGGTACATGGTGCTGGCTCCCTGCACTTGCCCGAGGTGTGTGTCGTCAGTCCGGTGAGACCTACGCCGGATCCATGCACCCGGAGTCCAGTGCGCCTTCCCAGCCCGGTACGTCCTGTGCCAGCTCCCTGCACTTGCCCTGAAGAGAGTGTCAGCAGTCCGGTGAGACCTGCGCCGGAATAAAGGAGTATAAAGGAGTTTTGGGAGGGATGTAAAAGAGAGGAACGTCCAGTGTGCTCTCTCAGCTCGGTGTGTCCTGTGCCAGCTCCTTGCACTCGCCCTGAAGAGAGTGTCAGCAGTCCGGTGAGACCTGCGCCGGAATCGAGGAGTATAAAGGAGTTTTGGGAGAGATGTAAAAGAGAGGTACGTCCAGTGTGCTCTCTCAGCCCGGTGCGTCCTGTGCCAGCTCCCTGCACTCGCCCTGAGGTGCGTGTCATCAGTCCGGTGAGACCTATGCCGGATCCACGCACCCGGAGTCCAGTGCACCTTCCCAGCCCGGTACGTCCAGTGCCAGCTCCCCGCGCTTGTCCTGAGGGTTGTGCAATCAGTCCGGTGAGACCTACGCCGGCTCCACGCACCCGGATGCCAGTGCGCCTCCCCAGCCCGGTACGTCCAGTGCCAGCTCCCCGCACTCGCCCTGAGGTGCGTGTCGTCGGTCCGGTGGGACCTACGCCGGCTCCACGCACCAGGATGCCAGTGCGCCTTTTCAGGCTGGTGAATCCTGTTCTGGCTCCACGCACCAGGAGTCCAATGCGCCTTCTCAGTCCGGTGAATCCTGTTCCGGCTTCACGCACCAGGAGTCCGGTGCGCCTTTCCAGCCCGGTATGTCCCGCGCCGGAGCTGCCACCGACACCAAATTGCTCACCGCACCCCGCCCTATTGCCCACGGACCCCCGCCCCATTGAGTTATGGTTCGCGGCCAGAGTCCGCGCCTTTGGGGTACTGTCACGTCCTGGCCATAAGGAGCCCGCTGGGTTCTCTATGTTTTAGGTCAGGACGTGACTAGTGGGTATTTCAGTCAGTCTTATGGCGTGGGGATATAAGCTGTTTAGGAGTATGTTGGTCTGAGCCTTGATGCACCGGCACCGTCTGCAGAAAAGGAGCATGAAGAACAGTCCATGTGTCGGGTGACTGGAATCTTTGGGAATTTTTCAGGCCTTAGATACCACCTGGCATGTACTTCCAGGATGGCTGTCAGCTCACCCCCAGTGATGCGCTGGGCCGTCCGCACCAACCTCTGTAGTGCCTTCCGATCGAACGCAGTGCAGTTGTCATACCAGACAGTGATACAACCAGTCAGGATGCTCTCGATGGAGGATCTGAGGGGCCAAGCGACAATGTTTCAACCTCCTGAGGAAGAAGAGGCATGCCTTCTTCACGAGAGAACCATGTTAAGTCCTCAGTGACAAATGACTAACTACAAACCTTAAGCTCCCCCAACAGCAGACGACCCCTCACTGCCGATTTGACTCACAAAGGCCCCTCAATCACCAGTACGATACCCCCCTCCACCTACCCCTCCTTGCCACTTTCCCCCCTCACCAATCTACCCCAACCCCCACCACTCCCTTCCCCTTTCCTCTCCAAGTTCCTCTCTCCTCTCTCCTCTACCCTTCTGCCATCATAGCAGCCCCCCAGGTATGTGGACGACGCTGTCAACATGGGCCTACACTACATCCTCAAACACCTCGATAACCCAAAGACCTATGCAAGGATATTGTTTGTGGACTTTATCTCTGTGTTCAATACCATCATCTAAGACCTGCTACAAGATAAACTCTGTGTCCAGCTCCATCTGTCAGTGGATGACTGACTTTCTGACCAACAGGACACAACACGTGAAGCTGGGAAAACACCTTTCGAACTCTTTATCCCTCAGCACTGGAGCACCGCAAGGATGCGTGCTCTCACCTCTACTCCACTAAACCAATGACTGCACTTCCAACAACACGACGACATGAGTCCATGTACCGTGGAGAGGTCAACCGGCTAGTGGTCTGGTGCAGTTGCAATAACCTGGAACTCATCACAGACAAAACTGTGAAAATGGTGGTTGACTTCAGAAAACTCCCCCTGCCATCTCTTCCCCTCGAGATTGATGGCTCAGCTGTTAGCACGGCTGAATCATTACAATTCCTGGGGACCATCATCTCCCACAAGCTCAAGTGGGAGGACAACATCACAACGGTCACCAAGAAGGCACACCAGCGGATGTACTACTTGTGGCAGCTGAAAGAAATTAAAATCTCCCAGTCAATCATGATCCGTATTATCTGTATATCTGCTCATTCTCTTATAGCTCTATACTCACGTACATGCGTGTATCCCTCTCAGGGTGCAGCAGCCTATCATCAACGCTGATTAATATTCTGGTACTGATGAAATCACTTCCTGTCTGCACTAGGCGTTTTCCAGATTGACAACCCCTAGCCTAAGCACCTCCCCCTAGTCGAGACACTGGCTTTGATCTGAAATAATTTAATATGTATAATAAGCAATATGGTTTGAATTTAATATGGCTTTAATATTCTCTCTCTCGAGCTCCCCAGCAGCAGTAGCATGGACAGCTCGAATGTCTGCTCTGATGAGCCATGAAGGGTTACAAGGTCCAGGACCAGGTCCAGCAGAACCGCTAGCTTAGCATTAGCCTGTCTTTATGTCAAATCAAATTTTATTTGTCACATACACATGGTTAGCAGATGTTAATGCGAGTGTAGCGAAATGCTTGTGCTTCTAGTTCCAACCATGCAGTAGTATCTAACAAGTAATCTAACAAATTCACAACAACTACCTTATACACACAAGAGTAAAGGAATTAATACGAGTATGTACATATAAATATATGGATGTGCGATGGCTGACCGGCATAGGCAAGATGCAGTAGATGGTATGGAGTACAGTATATACACATATATATGAGATGAGTAATGTAGGATATGTAAACATTATATAAATGGCATTGTTTAAAGTGGCTAGTGATACCTTATTTCATCCAATTATAATTATTAAAGTGGCTAGAGATTTGGGTCGATGGCCGAGCAGCATAGGCAAGATACAGTAGATGGTTTAGAGTACAGTGTATACATTTGATATGAGTCTGTCGGATACGTAAACATTATATACAAAATTGTTTAAAGTGGCTAGTGATACATTTGTTACATCCAATTCCTATGTTTAAAGTGGCTAGAGATTTAAGTCAGTATGTTGGCAGCAGCCACTCAATGTTAGTGATGGCTGTTTAACAGTCTGATGGCCTTGAGGTAGAAGCTGTTTTTAGTCTCTCGGTCCCAGCTTTGATGCACCTGTACTGACCTCGCCTTCTGGATGATAGCGGGGTGAACAGGCAGTGGCTCGGGTGGTTGTTGTCCTTGATGATCTTTTTGGCCTTTCTGTGACATCGGGTGGTGTAGGTGTCCTGGAGGGCAGGTAGTTTACCCCCGGTGATGCGCTGTGCAGTCCTCACTACCCTCTGGAGAGCCTTACGGTTGTGGGCGGAGCAGTTGCCGTACCAGGCGGTGATACAGCCCGACAGGATGCTCTCGATTGTGCATCTGTAAAAGTTTGTGAGTGATTTTGGTGACAAGCCAAATTTCTTCAGAACTCCTGAGGTTGAAGAGGCGCTGTTGCGCCTTCTTCACCACGCTGTCTGTGTGGGTGGACCAATTCAGTTTGTCCGTGATGTGTACGCCGAGGAACTTAAAACTTTCCACCTTTTCCACTACTGTCCCCTCGATGTGGATAGGGGGGTGCTCCCTCTCCTGTTTCCTGAAGTCCACGATCATCTCCTTTGTTTTGCTGACATTGAGTGAGAGGTTATTTTCCTGACACCACACTCCGAGGGCCCTCACCTCCTCTCTGTAGGCCGTCTCGTCGTTGTTGGTAATCAAGCTTACCACTGTAGTGTCGTCAGCAAACTTGATGATTGAGTTGGATGCGTGCTTGGCCACGCAGTCATGGGTAAACAGGGAGTACAAGAGAGGGCTGAGAACGCACCCTTGTGGGGCCCCAGTGTTGAGGATCAGCGGGGTGGAGATGTTGTTTCCTACCCTCACCACCTGGGACCGGCCCGTCAGGAAGTCCAGGACCCAGTTGCACAGGGCTGGGTCGAGACCCAGGGTCTCGAGCTTAATGACGAGCTTGGAGGGAACTATGGTGTTAAATGCTGAGCTGTAGTCAATGAACAGCATTCTTACATAAGTATTCCTCTTGTCCAGATGGGTTAGGGCAGTATGCAGTGTGATTGCGTCGTCTGTGGACCTATTGGGACGGTAAGCAAATTGGAGTGGGTCCAGGGTGTCTGGCAGGATGGAGGTGATATGATCCTTGACTAATCTCTCAAAGCACTTCATGATGACGGAAGTGAGTGCTACGGGGCGATAGTCATTTAGCTCAGTCACCTTAGCTTTCTGGGAAACAGGAACAATGGTGGCCCTCTTGAAGCATGTGGGAACAGCAGACTGGGATAGGGACTGATTGAATATGTCCGTAAACACACCAGCCAGCTGGTCTGCGCATGCTCTGAGGACACGGCCAGGATGCCATCTGGGCCGGCAGCCTTGCGAGAGTTAACACATTTAAATGTTTTTCTCACATTGGCTGCGGTAAAGGTGAGCCCGCAGGTTTTGGTAGCGGGCCATGTCGGTGGCACTGTATTGTCCTCAAAGCGAGCAAAGAAGTTGTTTAGTTTGTCTGGGAGCAGGACGTCATGGTCCGCGACGGGGCTGGTTTTCTTTTTGTAGTCCGTGATTGACTGTAGACCCTGCCACATTCCTCTCGTGTCTGAGCCGTTGAATTGTGACTCTACTTTGTCTCTATATTGACACTTAGCTTGTTTGATTGCCTTGCGGAGGGAATAGCTACACTGTTTGTATTCAGTCATGTTTCCGGTAGCCTTACCCTGGTTAAAAGCAGTGGTTCGCGCTTTCAGTTTTGCGCGAATGCTGCCATCAATCCACGGTTTCTGGTTGGGGAAGGTTTTAATATTTGCTATGGGTACAACATCACCAATGCACTTGCTAATAAACTCACTCACCGAATCAGCGTATACATCAATGTTGTTGTCAGATGCTATTCGGAACATATCCCAGTCCACGTGCTCGAAGCAATCTTGCAGCATGGAATCAGATTGGTCGGACCAGCGTTGAACAGACCTGAGAACGGGCGTTTCCTGTTTTAGTTTCTGTTTGTAGGCTGGGAGCAACAAAATGGAGTCATAGTCAGACTTGCCGAAAGGAGGGCGGAGAATAGCCTTGTATGCATCACGGAAGTTTGAATAACAGTGGTCCAGGATTTTACCAGCCCGGGTGGCACATTCGATATGCTGGTAAAATTTCGGGAGCCTTGTTCTTAAATTAGCCTTATTAAAATCCCCAGCCACAATAAATGCAGCCTCAGGATATGTGGTTTCCAGTTTACATAGAGTCCGATGAATTTCTTTCAGTGCCGTCGATGTATCAGCTTGAAGGGGGATGTACACGGATGTGATTATAATCGAGGAGAATTCTCTTGGTAGATAATGCGGTCTGCATTTGATTGTAATGAATTCTATGTCAGGTGAACAAAGGACTTGAGTTCCTGTATGTTGTTATGATCACACCACGTCACGTTAATCATAAGACACACACCCCACCCTTCTTCTTACCAGATAGAAGTTTGTTTCTGTCGGCGCGATGCGTGGAGAAACCAGGTGGCTGTACCGACTCAGATAACGTGTCCTGAGTGAGCCATGTTTCCGTGAAGCAAAGAACGTTGCAGTCTCGGATGTCTCTCTGAAAGGCAACCCTTGATCTGATTTCGTCTACTTTGTTGTCAAGAGACTGTACATTGGCGATTAAAATACTCGGGAGAGGTGCACGATGCGCCCGTCGACGTAGCTTGACCAAAAGACCGGCCCGTTTCCCTCTTCTCCGGCGCCGCCGTTTTGAGTCGCCGGGTGCTATCCATTCTATTGTCCTGGCTGGGGTAACAAACCGAGAATCCTCTTTGGGAAAGTCGTATTCCTGGTCGTAATGTTGGTAAGTTGACGTTGCTCTGTCTGTGCCTATGTCTGTGCCTTTGTTCGTATTAGCTTGTCCCTATGCCTTGTTTGTTAGAATTAGCTTAGTATTAGCTTCTCTATGCCTGTGACTTGTTTGTTAGCATTAGAGTTAGCTTTGGTTCCGTGTATTGCCCCTGCAGCTGGCTCATGTTTCCCTGGATCGGGTTTGATACATTTTACATTAGGGCAAATCAAGTCTGAAATGTTTAAGTGGAAATGTAAAAGTCTGGAAGCCTTTTTAAATCTTGCATACACTACATGTTTGCATTCCGGCTGTGCAGGAAAATTCTCATCAACAAAAGTGATCAAATTAAGATCCTACATCTGTATGATACTGATATTTGTATTATAGCCTATTAATAATTGTACAAATGTCATTAAATACATTTGACTCTTTTACCACATTTGTTGAAGATTAGTTTATTGAGGTGCAAAATAAAACCGTTTTACCATTTTGTCTCTGATGTGGGAGATTAAACGTAACTGTACACATAAAAACATCTGAAGTTAACCACAAACCTCAGGTAACAAGGCAAACAATTTGTTCTGTACGGCAACCGAGATGCAGAGACGCCGTCAACCTAAACTATGTAAAGCATTACCGATTGCACAATACAATTGTAAAGGTAATTTCCAATTGAGTCCGACATATGCAGTGTTTACCGTGAATGCAATCTCCGCTAACACCGGAAAATTGGCTTTAAATTTCTAGCACGCTGTAACACTGAATTTTCGCAATACAGATTTAATAGAGCCCTTAGACTGTCTTTCTGTTTGTATGTCCGTGCTTCTGTCCGTCCTTCTGTCTTGGTGAGTTTGATTGTACGTACTCAACAGTGTTCCATGCTCTGCGCCATCCTTTTGAGTCAACACACTATGTAGGCCTACAATGTCTATCCATTTTCTTTCACCCCTGTTGCCACATGCTTCTCTGGCGAATGTGTAATAGAGGGAGTTCGGTGTACCACTGCCACATGAAGAGTAACCTTGCCTGAGACCTAAAGACTTCGATAGCTCACCATCACAAACGTGTTTTATTCATTGGGGCGGTATTGTCCTGTCTTGGCCCCTCCCGCTGTCACCCTCTCACAGCGCCACCCCCTGGAGTTGGTAAACACTGCAGACGGAGCAGCTATGCTCTTATTTGTCCAGCCACCTGTCCGCCACTCTCTCACAGACCCGCCTACCCATGAGCTACTGTATACTGCAGGCTAAGCCGCAGCAGGGTTCCTCTCTGTAGGGCAGCGAGGAGGAGTCCATCTGTCGGACGATTTCAGTGAAAAGCTCGTCCACCATGGTCTTGCTCTTGGCTGAGGTCTCCAGGAAGGGACAGCCCCAGTCCTCGGCCAAAGCCTGACCCTCTCCACAAGACACCTCCCTCTCTCCCTCCAGGTCCACCTTGTTCCCCACAAGGATCACCGGCACACTCTCGTACCTGGGAGGGAGGGAGAGAGAGAGAAAGTGTGAGAGAAAGAGAGATGGGGGAGATACAGTATATCTGTATGCATCTCTGTATTTATTAATGCGATGGGAGCTCTATCTTCATAAACAGAATAGAGACAGAGAGCGATATTGACAGATAGTGTATTCGGGAAAGTATTCAGACCCTTTGACTTTTTCCACATTTTGTTACGTTACAGCCTTATTCTAAAATTGATAACATTGTTTGTTTTCCTCATCAATGGACACACAATACTCCATAAAGACAAACCAAAAACTAATTTATAACAAATAAAAACTGAACATTTACATAAGTATTCAGACCCTTTACTCAGTACTTTGTTGAAGAACCGTAGGTAGCGATTACAGCCTTGAGTCTTCTTGGGTATGACGCTACAAATCTTGGCACACTTGTATTTGGGGAGTTTCTCCCATTCTTCTCTGCAGATCCTCTCAAGCTCTGTCAGGATGGATGGGGAGCGTTGTTGCACAGCTATTTTTAGGTCTCTCCAGAGCTGTTCAATTGGGTTCAAGTCTGGGCTCTGGCAGGGTCAATCAAGGACATTCAGAGACTTGTCCCGAAGCCACTCCTGCGTTGTCTTGGCTGTGTGCTTAGGGTCGTTGGAAGGTGAAGCTTCACCCCAGTCTCAGGTCCTGAGCACTCAGGAGCAGGTTTTCTTTAAGGATCTCTGTACTTTGCTCCTTTCATCTTTTCCTCGATCCTGACTAGTCTCCCAGTCCATGCCGCTGAAAAACATCCCCACAGCATGATGCTGCCACCACCATGCTTCACCGTAGCAACAGTGTCAGGTTTTCTCCAAACGTGAGGCTTGGCATTCAGGCCAAAGAGTTCAATCTGGGTTTCATCAGACCAGAGAATCTTGTTTCTCATGGTCTGCGAGTCTTTAGGTGCCTTTTGGCAAACTTCAAGCGAGCAGCCATGTGCCTTTTACTGAGTGGCTTCCGTCTGGCCACTCTACCATAAAGGCCTGGTTGATAGAATGCTGCAGAGATGGCTGTCCTTCTGGAAGGTTCACCCATCTCCACAGAGAAACTCTAGAGCTCTGTCAGAGTGACCATTGGGTTCTTGGTCACCTCCCTGACCAAGGCCCTTCTCCACCGATTGCTCAGTTTGGCCAGGCGGCCAGCTCTAGGAAGAGTCTTGGTGGTTCAAAACTTCTTCCATTTAAGAATGATGGAGGCCAATGTGTTCCTGGGGAGCTTTAATGCTGCAGACATTTTTTGGTACCCTTCCCCAGATCTGTCCCTCGACACAATCCTGTCTCGGAGTTCTACAGACAATTCCTTTGACCTCATGGCTTGGTTTTTCAACAGGACAATGACCCAACACACCTCCAGGCTGTGTAAGGGCTATCTACAGACGATTCTTCAACTAGCACCCTTTGCCTTGATGACAGCTTTGCACGCTCTTGGCATTCCCACATATGCTGAGCACTTGTTGGCTGCTTTTCCTTCACTCTGCGGTCCGACTCATCCCAAACCATCTCATTATGGTTGTGGTCGGGGGATTGAGGAAGCCAGGTCATCTGATGCAGCACTCCATCACTCTCCTTGGCAAAATAGCCCTTACACAGCCTGGAGGTGTGTTGGATCATTGTCCTGTCGAAAAACGAATGATATTCCCACTAAGCCCAAACCAGATGGGATGGCGTATCGCTGCAGGATGCTGTGGTATCCATGCTGGCTAAGTGTGCCTTGAATTCTAAATAAATCACAGACAAGTGTCACCAGCAAAGCACTCCCACACCATAACACCTTCTCCTCCATGCTTTACAGTGGGAAATACACATGCAGAGATCATCTGTTCACCTACACAGCGTCTCACAAAGACACGGCGGTTGGAACCAAAAATCTCCAATTTGGACTCCAGACCAAAGGACAAATTTCCACCAGTCTAATGTCCATTGCTTGTGTTTCTTGGCCCAAGCAAGTCTCTTCTTCTTATTGGTGTCCTTTAGTAGTGGTTTCTTTGCAGAAATTCGACCATGAAGGCCTGAATCACACAGTCTCCTCTGAACAGTTGATGGTGAGATGTGTCTGTTACTTGAACTCTGTGAAGCAGTTATTTGGGCTGAAATTCCTGAGGCTGGTAACTCTAATGAACTTATCCTCTGCAGCAGAGGTAACTTTGGGTATTCCATTCCTGTGGCGGTCTTCATGAGAGCCAGTTTCATCATCCCGCTTGATGGTTTTTGCGACTGCGCTTGAAGAAACTTTCAAAGTTCTTGAAATGTTCCGTATTGACTGACCTTCATGTCTTAAAGTAATGATGGACTGTCGTTTCTCTTTGCTTATTTGAGCTGTTCTTGCCATAATATGGTATTTTACCAAATAGGGAGGGTATACAGAAGATAGCCCTATCTTGTCACAACACAACTGATTGGCTCAAACGCATTAAGAAGGAAAGAAATTCCACAAATTAACCTTTAAGAAGGCACACCTGTTAATTTGAAATGCATTCCAGGTGACTACTTCATGAAGCTGGTTGAGAGAATGCCAAGAGTGTGCAAAGCTGTCATCATTGATTTGTTTACCACTTTTTTGGTTACTACATGATTCCATATGTGTTATTTCATAGTTTTGATGTCTTCACTATTATTCTACAATGTGGAAAATAGTATAAATAAACAAAAACCCTTGAATGAGTTTTTGGTTCTGAATGAAGTTGAAAATAAGTCATTTATAGACGCCTATGTTTCAAGGTTGGTCCAGACCGCATCAAATCTAAACCAAACACAGACGTGGGATGTGGAAATCATGGCCAGTCCGGACTGCACCAAAAAAAGAAGTCCAAAAAGAGTCGGTGTTGGTCCGTGCTTACTGAGATGTAGCCTACAGCGATTCCTGAAATAAACATTTTTGAATGCCCATCTATGTGGTAAGCCTACCGTTTGTAAAACACAAAAAAAGACGTCCAAAAGACGTCGGCTTGTGATTTCTGGTGTGTAGCCTACCATGTCTGCCTGCAATGGAATTTTAAGAATTCCCATCCATTTGGTAGGCCCACTGTTTGTAAAACAGGCTGTTGCATTGGCTTTATTAGTCCTGATTCCTGTGACTAATCAACTTGGCTATTTAAGCTCTGAATATCAGCTACCCAACTTTATTAGGAGTTATCGTGAGCCTATTTGCAATGTGTTTACACAGCGGGAAATGCTGAAGTATTTTCTTTTTCACTATGATCAACATGTCAAAAATGTACAGATACAAACTTGAATCCACTGATCATGACAATGGGGTGAAACTCCTCGACAACAGTTGTGATTGCCCATTACATATTGTCCATTTTACTTTGACCTGTCCTGTTTTTAGGGTATGCACTTTGTTAACATGACAGTGCATTTTTTATTTGATTGAGCGCCATTTAGGTTAGACTATTTGATTGGAGAAACCTGCATTATCTCCAGCCTGTAGGCTACAGACAAGGCCACATACTCTTTCTACCATATCCAAATCTGCTACATGATTTATGTTAGATAATTTTTTGGACAGAACGTTGGTGGAGCACCGCAGCGATGAGTCTCTCCAACAGCACCCTGGAAAGGCGCGCTGGGAATGGACAAGCAAAATATTTTGCGTGCCGCTGCCTTGACAAAGTGGGCACTGCTTATCACAGGGCGGCATCAGCGCTCAATTAAAAAGCCTATATGCCACTGGTTGAGAGAAATTGTCATTGTTTTTGGGCAGAATTATGTGAGGTTTTATGTGTTGTTGTTGGAGGTGCGTCTTGGTCAGCTTGCCCCAGAAAATGCCGCCCTCGTCAATCTGCTTCCATAGGCGACCACTTAATCCTGCCTAATGAGCCATGAGCACTAACATCTGTAATCATGAAGTGCTTTGAAAGTCATGGCACACATCACCTCCATCATGCCAGACACCCTAGACCCACTCCAATTTGCATACCGCCCCAACAGATCTACAGACGATGCGACTCCACACTGCCCTCTCCCACCTGGACAAGAGGAATACCTATGTGAAAATGTTGTTCATCGACTACAGCTCGGCATTTAACACCATAGTGCTCTACAAGCTAGTCACCAAGCTCGGTACCCTGGAACTGAACATATCCCTCTGTAACTGGATCTGGACTTCCTGACGGGCCCACCCCAGGTGGTGAGTACGCAACAACACCTCAGCCACGGTGACCTTCAACACAGGGGCCCCCCAGGAGTGTGCTTAGCCCTGTCCTGTACTCCCTGTTTACCCACTACTGTGTTGCCACGCAAGAATCCAACTCCATCATCAAGTTTGCTGACGACACAACATTAGGCCTGATCTCCTACAGGGAAATCAGATCTCCCTCAATGTCAAGGAGCTCATTGTGGACTACGGGGGGTGTACGCCGTCGGTGTCCACACCACTGAGGACTTAACATGGTCCTCTCACACCAGAACAGTTGTGAAGATGGCACAGCAACATCTCTTCTCCCTCAGGAGGCTGAAACGATTTGGCATGGCCCCTCAGATCCTCAAGAGCTTTTACAGATGCACCATTGAGAGCATCCTGACTGGTTGTATCACCGTCTGGTATGGCAACTGTACCGCCCGCGACCGGGACGCTCTACATAGGGTGGTGCGGACAGCCCACCACATCACTGGGGGCGAGCTCCTAGCCATCCAGGAAAAGTCAAAGTCAAAGTCACCATTATTAGTCAGTTGTACAACCGAATGCCTTCAACTGAAATGTGTCTTCCGCATTTAACCCAACCCCTCTGAATCAGAGAGGTGCGGGGGGCTGCCTTAATCGACATCCACGTCTTTGGCGCCCGGGGAACAGTGGGTTAACTGCCTTGTTCAGGAGCAGAACGACAGATTTTTACCTTGTCAGCTCAGGGATTTCAAACTTGCAACCCTCCAGTTACAAGTCCAACGCTCTAACCACTAGGCTACCTGCCGCCTAAAAAAAGGACATACATGCCAGCTGGCGTCTGCGAAATGCCCAAAATATTGCTAAAGACTAGCTGGTTTTCATGCTCCTGTCTGGCAGGCGGTTCCGGTGCATAAAGGCTCAGACAAACAGACTCCTAAACAGCTTCAATCCCCTAGCCATAAGACTGTTAAATGGCAAACAACTACTGCTCTCCCTCTCTCAAAGACTATCCACACTGACTCTATGCCCATCCACAGGTCTCTACCCACTCAGACACAACCTACGCTGCTGCTAAAATAATTATTGATTAGATTTATTACTCCATTACACTGTTGTCCATTGATTGATTGCCATTACCATGAGTATTTATCTATTTATCCTGCTACTGGTCACTTTTCAGCTCTGTTTACATGTACACTGAGTGTACAATACATTAGTTACACCTGCTCACTCCATAACATAGACTGACCAGGTGAATCCTGGAGAAAGTTATGATCCCTTATTGATGTCACCTATTAAATCCACTTCAATCAGTGTAGATGAAGCGGACATTCACATTCAGTCATCTAGCAAACACTCCCATCCCGAGCGACCCACAGGATCAATGGGATGGGAGTGTTTGCTAGATGACTGAATGTGAATGTTCAGCGGCTTCACTGCAATTATTATTATATATATATTTTTTAACTGTAGCCTGTCTGTTACTATGCACAGTTTGTGTCAGCCTCCTTATTCAATGATCTGTTTCCGACCACTGGCCTGCCATTGGCTGGATGTCCTTGGGTGGTGGACCATTCTTGATACACATCGACAGATCTCCCACCCAGTCGAATTGGTGACCCGTGTGTGTGTGTGTGTGTGTGTGTATGCATGCATAGGCACGTACAAGCACAATCGTAGCATCAGCCTCAGGCAAACAGGCATTGGATGTAACAACGTTCCTTTTTAGTGTCATTTAAACTTCTTATTTATTTATTTTTTACTTTTATCTTTGATCGTCATTCTACCTCCCACCCAGCAACTTCACTCCCACTTGTCTCCAGTTCCACATCGCAACCCTCAATTTCCCTCAGCCCATCCCACCTATCTCTGCTGAACACCCTCTTCAGATTTCTATGCACCATATATCTTTCAACTATACTGTGATGTTTTACATACAATTTGAATCTAATTAAATAGAATCCACAGATCGCGAGTTGAAGATTAATACTTTTACTAAGATTATTAGTAATTGACTGACCAGGTCTCTCCAAATCTCCCATCAATGCTAATTCTAGGGACAATTTTTGATTATTATTATGCTTTTCCAGCCATTCCTGAACCTGAGACCAGAAACAGGCTACCTGACAACAATACCAGAACAAATGGTCTATTGATTCTGTACCCTCGCAACAAAATCTGCAGAGCTGAGATGGTTGTATGAGTCAAATATTCAACATTTTGTTGGTGGCAAGAATTCTGTACAATAATTTTTTATGAAATGCACAAAGTCTTACATCTTGTATTGTTTTATATATCAAGTCATACACCCTGTGCCATGGAATCGGTACATAAAAATCTCTTCCCAGCTATTTTGCAATATGTATGGAAAAGCTGTCAACATCCTGGTCCTCAAATAAAACTGGTATACTTTCCTATTTATGCTATTTTTGTTCCTCTGCCAGTTTTGATCCTTTATATTGGTCAGACAGACCATTTCCCTACTTTCTCCTGCTGCCACCCTCCTCCTCCATTTTTGGGGTAGTGCTATAATCAATTGGTTGTAATCTTGGATTGAGCAGACCTTCCCATACAATTCTGATAGCTCCATGAAAGACATAACTCTACCGTTCCAATTTACAATATCAGTTAAAAACAAAATACCCTTCCAAAACACATTTCCATAAATAAAGATATTTTATCAATAATTGTTGTAATATTTGTTCTATCTTTTCTGGGGGATGAAATATAAATTTTAATCAGCTCTGCATTGCTTGTTTGAAATACTTTGAACACAGTTCCATTTTCAATTAATCGAAAAATGAGAAATGCACAAATGCAAAAATTTTATTTTTAAACAAGGGATGAGCTTTCTTAGTAATCTACTTGAGAACCATTTTGTGTTCAAGTAAAACTTTTGTATACAGTAAGTGAAGAAAGCTTTTAGAGAGAGGTTTAGTGCATTTATATTTAATAATCTTAGCCCACCCAGTTCATATTCATTATATTGATGTATCTTGTCTGGTTTAGCAAACCAGTTAAAGCATTTTGTTTTCTCACATGATTTGAAAAAGGAATCATCAGTAGTAGGCAGCACCATAAGTAAGTAAATAAACTGAGATATGACAAAGTTAATTAGTGTAATTCTTCCATAAAGACAAGTATTTACCTCTCCATGTTTGCAGGATATTGTACATTTTTACTAGTTTTCTATTGACATTCATTATGGAGAGCTCATTTATATATTTTGTGATAAGAATACTAAGTATGTCTACTTCACCGTCAGCCCATTTTATAGGTAAACTGCAGGTTAATGTAAAAGTTGTGTTTTTAAACATCCCATACGTAATATCGTACAGTTATCATAATTAGGTTTTAGTCCAGAGAAGCCGGAAAAGTTATCTAGATCTTCAATGAGACATTGCAGGGCTCAACTTGCGGACTTAATATAAAACTTGAGTCATCGGCATACATGGACACTGTTGTTTTTAAGCCTTGGATTTCTAATCCTTTAATGTTGTTATTTGATCTTATTTTAATAACTAGCATTTCGATGGCCATAACAAATACATATTGTGACAGCGGACACCCTTGTTCAAAACTGTAGCTGCTATGTAGCTGCTATTTAGCATTTTACACCTGGGGTTGCTATACATTACTTTTACGCAATGAATAAGAGACTCACCTAAATTGAATAAAATCCAGACATTTATATAGAAAATCCAGTATTTCTTTACCAAAGGCCTTTTCAAAATCTGCAATGAACCGGGTTTGGCCGGGGTAGGCCATTATTGTAAATACGAATTTGTTCTTAACTGACTTGCCTAGTTAAATAAAGGTTAAATAAAAATTTAAAATTAAATACCAGGCCTGGCTTCATTGATGTTTCATGCTGTTCTATTATTTCTAGTAGTTGTCGTATATTGTCTCAAATGTATCGTCCATGTAAAAAACCTGTCTGATCAGGATGAACAATACCTGGTTAAACCTTTTTAATTCTGAGTGCTATTCATTTCACTAGTATTTTTGCATCAAAACTTTGAAGATATAAAATATTTAGCTTCCTCTTTTAAAATATAATTTAGAGAATCATGGATGACTCAGTCTTAAGAAACAAGTTTCTGTACATAACTTTTGGTGGCATTCTTGTGTTGAAGATTCAGGAAGAATTTGGTGCATTTTCCTCTATATTCTATCCAGTTTGCTTTATTTTTGCAATATATAAAATGTTTCAATAAATTCATCCAGTTCTTTTTGTTTTCCTCTAACTTGTTTTGTACCACTGTAGTACCGTTTTTATTGTCATCTACCTGTATTGTTAATTCCTGTATTTCCCTTGTTAGTCTTGTCTCTTTAGATAGAAACTGCTTTTTCTTTGATGAATATTGAATTTAATGACCTCTGAAAGTACATTTAAAGGTATCCCAAACAATATTGTATATTGTTGTCACGCCCTGATCTGTTTCACCTGTCCTTGTGCTTGTCTCTACCCCCCTCCAGGTGTCGCCCATCTTCCCCATTATCCCCTGGGTACTTATACCTGTGTTTTCTGTCTGTCTGTGTGAGTTCATTTTGTTTGTTCAAACCTACCAGCGGTTTCCCTTGCTCCTGTCTTTGCTATAGTCCCTGTTTTCTAGTTTCCTGGTTTTGACCTTTCCTGCCTGCCTTGACCCGGAGTCTGCCTGCTGTCCTGTACCTTTGCCTCTACTCTGATTTACCGACCTCTGCCTGACCTGGCCCTGAGCCCGCCTGCTGTTCCGGTGCCTAACACCCTCTCTGGATTATTGACCCCTGCCTGCCTTGACCTGTCGTTTGACTGCCCCTGTTTAAAGAATAAACTTTAGTTTCTTCAACACTGCAACTGGGTCATACCTTAAAATATAATAATTGTACTAGAAAAATTCTGTTCAAAATAATTTTCTTTAGAACAAATTGTCCTCCAGTAGACTTTGATTATATTTCCAATATCCCCGTCCAAGTGGAAATTCTGTAAGAGTTAGGTGAAGGCCAATTAGATGATGGTCCGATCTCATTCTGTCTCCTATCTATACTTTTTAAAACTTTGATGCAAGAAATAAAGAGTCAAGAAAGTAGTCATGACGACTTGCTTGATTAAGTCTCTTCCGTGTATATCTCACTAGGTCAGGGTTTTTAAGTCTCCAAATATCCACTACTTGTAATGTGCCCATAATATTTGTGATCTCAAGGGCACGAGGATAATAGTTTGTACATAGAGTTCCTTTACGGTCCATTAAGGTACTTAACATTGTGTTATAGTCTCCCACCATAATGATTTGATTGTTTGTTGCCTGTAAGTTCAATAGATTGGTATAAATATTGTGGATCATCCTGATTTGGACTATATAGATTAATGAGCCAAATCTTTCATATTTAAAAGGGTCCACCTTCCTTGCAGATCATTCCTGACTGAATGCACATTCAGATTGAATGTGAATGCACAACTTGTCGTAACTTGATACGAATGGGGTGTGGGAGCCGACGACCTTACAGTTCCACTTCTTTCAGCAAAATACAAGAAACTGCGGTTGCAGTGGACTAAGGAACGAAAACACTGGTAACTGGAGAATTGGAAAAGCATTGCCTGGTCTGATGAATCCCAGTTCCTGCTGTTTCACGCTGATGGGAGGACTAGGGTATGAGTGCATGCATCCATCATGCCGCGTGTCAACATTGCAGGAACATTTGAAAGCCACAGGATATCTGAACATCATTGCCAATCAGGTGCATCCCTTCATGGCGAGAGTTTATCCATCTGTGAATGGATTTTTACAGCAGGATAATCTACCTATGCCACAAGGCTAGGATTGTCCAGTAATGGTCCCACAAAAATTACAGTAAATTCAGGTTACTGCAGTGGCTTGCCCAGTCACCAGATCTCAATCCAATTGAGCATCTGTGGGATGAGATGGAACGAGCTATTCAGAGTAGAGATCCACTACCAGCCAACTTGACACAACTGTGGGAAGCATTGGAGTCAACATAGGCCAGCATCCCTGTGGAAACGCTTTTGACACCTTGTAGAGTCTATGCCCCAATGAAATGAGGCTGTTCTGAGGGTAAAAGGGGGTTCAACTCAATATTAGGAAGGTGTTCCTAATGTTTTGTACACTCTGTGTATATCCTACTACCAGTCACTTTTTATGTATAAACCCGCTTTTCCCACTGCACTTTGAATAAGGTACTGGCACTGACCTATATATACACTTGCATTCTTGTGTTTCTTTAAAGCTGCAATATGTAACTTTTTGGGTGACTCAACCAAATTCACATAGACATGTGTCTTATAGATCTGTCATCCTCATTGAAAGAAATTCTAAGCAGCGGTAGATATGTTCTATGTGCGCTGTTTCTTTGTTTTCCGTTCCTAAGTTTAGTTTTTGCATCTTTTACTTTCGGTTTTGTACATCAGCTTCAAACAGCTGAAAATACAATATTTTTGGATATGGAAAATATATTTCACAGCAGTTTAGATGGTACAATGATTCTATACACTATACTTGCTTGTTTTGCCGCATAAACTGAAATTAGGCTAACAATTAGAATTTTAGCAACCAGCAAATGGCGAGGCGATTTGTGCATAGTGCATCTTTAACTCACATGGTAGTTCTTGTGTTGTTTTAAAAATATATACTTTTTCTGCTATTGTCTATATTATTATTATCACTGCATTGTTGCTAAAGAGCTCTCAAGGTAAGAATTTCACTGTACTGTTTTACACCTGTTGTATCCTGTGCATGTGGCAAAAAACTTTGAAACTTGAACTAAGCAAATGAAGAATGGTCATTTAAGAGTTGTTGGCCATGAAGTAGATATGAAATGTAATTATTGCAACTGCTGAAGTTTAGGTTTGGAACACCTTTATGGAGTGATATTAGTGCCAAATGAAGTTTCTCAATTTATGTTGGCACTACTATCACTCCATAAACGTTGTTGTTTATACCATATGTAGCAACACAACAAGAAAACCGTTGTGTTTTTGAAAGGCATTTCCATTCTTTATTTTGCCTGAAGGAGTGTCAGCCATATGGCTACCTGCTCCCTTATCCAGCACACCTACACCAGCTTCCTATAGCACAGTGCAATTGCACTAATGACTGCAGAGCATGTACCCTCTCCAGCACGATGCCCCCCAAGCCTTGAGCTGCTGTTGTTTCATTGTACTCATCTGTCGTTAATTAAAGGTGCAATCTGGGATATGTACATGCAATTGTTTAGCGGGCAAGACATTTGCAGGAAATATTTGGTCATTAAAATGAATGGGGCAGTGCAGTGTAATAAGTGATTTTTATGTGTTTTATACACTACCATTCAAAAGTTTGCGGTCACTTAGAAATGTCCTTGTTTTGAAAGAAAATAACTGTCCATTAAAATAACATCAAATTGATCAGAAATACAGTGTAGACATTGTTAATGTTGTAAATTACTATTGTTGCTGGGAAACGGCAGATTCTTTATGGAATATCTACATAGGCGTACAGAGGCCCATTATCAGCAAAGACTAGTTGACTTTAGACTAGTTGAGTATCTGGAGCATAAGCATTTGTGGGTTCGATAACAGGCTCAAAATGGCCAGAAACAAATAACTTTCTTCTGAAACTTGTCAGTCTATTCCTGTTTTGAGAAATGAAGGCTATTACATGTGGGAAATTGCTATGGTGTGCCTAATGAACACCACTGCCACCACCACCCTGTTGAGTCAGGACGTGGGTTTAACGTCAGAACTTCAGTCACAGGTCCCTCCTTAGAAGTGTAGTTTGAGACCACACCTCATTGCACAAATGACTACACTTCACAGCCCGTGATGTTGTTCCTCTCAAGCTATTAAACACAGCATCAGTGCAGCATGAAACCCATCTGAAGTGCTTTGAAAACACAGCTTCTAGGTCGATCAACTCATTATTCTTCACATTCATGCGAGGAAATTGTTAAGATCAAGTTGGAGCACACCCTGGTTGGATTTCCGAAACAACAATATACACGATACAGTAGTTTATTTGGTTATTTTGTGGGGTGCCGTAGCAAGAGCTGAAGGTACACACACACACACACACACACACACAGCCCAAATTACATCACTCTTGGATCCCCCCCTAGTTCCGAGGATTCCGCTGTCAGGAGTCAAACGTGGCTTTAGGTTTTGTGCCTTCTCACTAATGGAGGCCTGATATCCTTGGGTTCCAACTTCAACACAATCCCGAGTTGTGGTGAGCGAGGATATAGTGCACTTATGCTCGCTGGCTCAGCAATAATGGGTTTTGTGAGGCAGTAAAAATACTGTGAAGCCACTTTCTGCAGTTAGCTAATGGGAGTAGGGTGAAGTTGCCCCTAGACACTGATCTTGGTTCAGTTTAGCATTTTCCCCACTAATGGTTAAGGTTAGGTCTGTGGGAGGGGAAGCTGGGGGACATCTAGGGGACATTTTACCACGGAGCTAGATAATGTATGCCAGGAGGAGCACTGAGCATCTTAGTAATGAAAGGCAGGAAGATATAAGCTAATTCAAGTTAAACCAACCCGAGCTGTACTGGGATGGCCAGTAAAGTACGGTTTGCTTTGGGTCGGCCCTATAGTGTGCCACTTCATCGTCTCACTTGTTCCAACTAACAGAGCGAAACTTTGAGTAGGGGACTTTAGTTTTTCTTGACCATGTGATCTGAGCAGGACAATTATTGCCAATAACTAGGACCGAGAGTTTTTTCTGGGCTTTTCTCTAAACCACCGTGTCTAACATCTCTGGTTACAAAGATACAGTACTTCCTAAATGAGTTGCCAGGGAGGAAGGAAACTGCTATTCTGGACCATTGTAATAGAGATGACCTACAGTGCCTTCAGAAAGTATTCACACCCGTTTACTTTTTCCACATTTTGTTGTTTTACAGGCTGAATTTGAAATGTTTTACATTTCGATTTTGTGTCACTGTTCAACACACAATATCTTAATATGTAAAAGTGGAATTACATTTTTTGAATTTTTTACAAATAAATAAAAAATGAAAAGCTAAAATGTCTTGAGTCAAAAAGTATTTAATACCTTTGTTATGACAAGCCAAAATAAGTTCAGGAGTAAAAATAATGTGTTTTCCTAATGCCTCACAAAGAAGGGCACCGATTGGTAGATGGGTTAAAAAATGAATAAATATAGACACTGAATATCCCTTTGAGCATGGTTAAGTTATTAATGAGGCTTTAGATGGTGTATTAAAACACACAGTCATCACACAGATACAGGGAAGGAAACCGCATAGGGATTTTACCATGAGGCCAATGATGATTTTACAACGGTTACAGAGCAAAAAATATTCTAAAACATGCTTCTAGTTTGCAACCAGGCACTAAAGTAATACTGTGAAAATTGTGGCAAAGGAATTAACTTTTTGTCATGAATAAAAACGTTATGTTTGGGGCAAATCCAACACATCACTGAGTAACACTATTTATATTTTCGAGCATGGTGGTGGCTGCATCATGGTATGGGTATGCTTGTCATCGGCAAGGACTGGAGAGTTATTTAGGATAAAAAGAAATGGAATGGAGCTAAGCATCGGCAAAATCCTAGAGGAAAACCTGGTTCAGTCTGATTTCCAACAGACACTGGGAGTTGAATTCACCTTCCAGCAGGACAATAACCTAAATCACAAAGACACATCTACACTGGACATTCTTACCAAGAGGACATTGCATGTTCCTGAGTGGCCTAGTTATAGTTTTGACTTAAATCTGCTCGAAAACCTATGGCAAGACTTGAAAATGGCTGTCTAGCAATGATCAACAGCCAACTTCACAGAGCTTGAAGAATGTTAAAAAGAATAATGAGCAAATATTGCACAATCCAGGTGTGCAAAGCTGTTAGACTTACCCCAAAAGACTCACAGCTGTAATTGCTGCCAAAGGTGTTTCTAACGTAATGAATACTTATATAATCAAGATATGTTAGTGTTTTGTTTTTCATTAATAAAATACAAAAATTAACACAAATTCTTCCACTTTGACATTGCAGCGTATTTTGGGTAGATCACTGACAATTAAATCAATTTGAATCACACTTTGTAACACAACAAAATGTGGAAAAAGTCAAATGGTGTGAATACTTTCTGAAGGAACTGTATGTGGGACAATCTGAATGATGGCCTATGCTCTGACCAGTTCAGGTTTCGTATGGGTTCTCCATCTAGCTAGAAGTCCAACATCAAACCAAAGGACTTCTGGGCAATAGAGTACAGGTGAAGCACAGCTGGACTTTCATGACTAACACGTGACCTGGATGAATCAAATAATATATCCTCAAAGAACAGGAAGCTTGTTTGGTTTCACATGTCCAAGATAAAACTAAGCAGATGTGAGCCCAGCCCTGCTTAAGTATGTTTGATCCAAAGGAATCAAATCACACACACACACACACACACGTGCACACACACATACTAATTAGCAATTAGTAGTGGAATAAACTAGAGTAATTACTAGACCATTAGAATTTACTAGAATATAGCCTATATTCATTGATTTCAATAGGGCCATAGGCCATGACTCTGATCATGTTCCAAATTAACTTTCAATCTAGTGACACAGTCTGGGAATTAATATCAAACTCAGAAATCACCTTTTAACTCTGATGATCTGATCTCTCATTGGCTTGATGTCTTGGAAACTCTGTTGGTTGACCAGACTGTAGACTAGTATGAAGCCCTGGCCGTTCTTGATGTAAAGGTCTCTCATAGAAGCAAACTGCTCTGTCCCAGCAGTGTCCAGAATCTCCAGTACCGACGGGGAGGAATCCACCTCGATCTCCTTTCGATAAAAATCTTCAATTGTCGGGTCATACTTCTCTATGAAGGTTCCGGTCACAAATTGCACGGTGAGAGCAGACTTGCCGACACCTCCGCTGCCGAGGACCACGACTTTATACTCACGCATTGCCCAACTGACGCGGTCAAGGAGGATTAGAATAATTTGTCAAAATGGCACTGCCTCCTGCCGACATCAAAGCAATTAAATAGGCTAAACTAAAGCAATACAATTGTATGTCCCTATCATAACACAAAATAGCCTACAGCAGTTGATGGGACATTATAATAACTTCATTACAGAAAATACCACATTAATAATCTATGAAAAAAAAAGAAAAAATACTTCTCGTTTTGTTGGAAAAAACTTCACGTAATGCATTTCAGTTCGACTGTATAGACTGATTTGCTCATAATTTCAGACCATGGTTAAAAACTTGCTTCTATTCTGCATGCCTTCTTCAGGAATCCTTTGGAGACTCCAGGATGATTTACGCAGAGGAAAAACATAGTTTTGAAATACCTTGCAGAAAGGGCTATTAGGTTGGCATATGTAGTACATTCCGAATTTATATCACTCTATGTCCACCACTCACGCCTGTCTGACATTTTCCAGTCGCCATTCTCGCGGTTGTTGACGAAATATCTCCTCGTCTTCCGTAAACCTATATGCAATCTGTCTCCCATCTCAATGACGACCATACATGAAACAATACAATATGCCTACTCTCTTTTATGGAAAGAGTAGGCTAACAGACGAATGGAGCTCTTCATTTGTTATGTTCGACTTTAAACCTCGCCCACATGTTGTAGGTCAGGTTGTGTCAGATACTTTTTATTGAATATATGTAGCCCCCCACTAGTCTGTACAATAGTGACATCTTCAGACAGAACAGAATCAAGTATCCCTATCTCAAATCAATCAAATTGTATTGGTCACGTGTTATCAGATGTTATTGCTGGTGTAACGAAATGCTTGTGTTTCAACAGTGCAGTAATATCTAACAAGTGATATCTAACAATTTCACAACAATGCACACAAATCTAAGTAAAGGAAAGGAATTAAGAATATATAAATATATGGACGAGCAATGTCAGAGCTGCATAGACTAAGATACAGTTGAATAGAATAGAATACACTATATACATATGGGATGAGTAATGCAAAATATGTACACATTATTAAAGTGACTAGTGTTCCATTCATTAAAGTGGCCAGTCATTTCAAGTCTATGTATATAGGCAGCAACCTCTAAGGTGCTAGCGATGGCTATTTAACAGCCTGATGGCCTTGAGATAGAAGCTGTTTTTCAGTCTCTCGGTCCCAGCTTTGACGCACCTGTACTGACCTCGCCTTCTGGATAATAGTGGGGTGAACAGGCAGTGGCTCGGGTGGTTGTTGTCCTTAATGATCTTTTTGGCCTTCCTGTGACATCGGCTGCGGGTGGTTGCGGGCGGTGCAGTTGCCGTACCAGGTGGTGAATCAGCCCGACAGGATGCTCTCAATTGTGCATCTGTAAAAGTTTGTGAGGGTTTTAGGTGCCAAGACACATTTCTTCAGCCTCCTGAGGTTGAAGAGGCACTGTTGCGCCTTCTTCACCACACTGCCTGTGGGTGGACCATTTCAATTTGTCCGTGATGTGTACGCCGAGGAACTTGAAGATTTCCACATTCTCCACTGCAGTCCCGTCGTTGTGGATAGGGTGGTGCTCCCTTTGCTGTTTCCTGAAGTCCATGATCATCTCTTTTGTTTTGTTGACGTTGAGTGAGAGGTCATTTTCCTGGCACCACACTCCCAGAGCCCTCACCTCCTCCCTGTAGGCTGTCTCGTCATTGTTGGTAATCAAGCCTACTACTGTTGTGTCATCTGCAAACTTGATGATTGAGTTGGAGGCGTCCGTGGCTATGCAGTCATGGGTGAACAGGGAGTACAGGAGGGGACTAAGCACACACCCTTGTGTTGAGGATCAGCGTAGTGGAGGAGTTGTTTCCTACCTTCACCACCTGTGGCGGCCCGTCAGGAAGTCCAGGACCCAGTTGCACAGGGCGGGGTTCAGACCAAGGGCCTCAAACTTAATGATGAGCTAGGAGGGTACTATGGTGTTGATTGCTGACCTATAGTC
This sequence comes from Brachymystax lenok tsinlingensis, assembly GCA_030435695.1. Lineage (NCBI taxonomy): Eukaryota > Metazoa > Chordata > Actinopteri > Salmoniformes > Salmonidae > Brachymystax > Brachymystax lenok. Next base: position 39,747,059 of record CM059814.1, read on the forward strand.
AATGAACAGCATTCTTACATAGGTATTCCTCTTGTCCAGATGGGATAGGGCAGTGTGCAGTGCGATGGCGATTTCATCATCTGTGAATCTATTGGGGCGGTAAGCAAATTGAAATTGGTCTAGTGTGTCAGTTAAGGTAGAGGTGAAATGATTCTTGACTAGTCTCTCAAAGCACTTCATGATGACAGAAGTGAGTGCTACAGGGCGATAGTCATTTAGTTCAGTTACCTTTGCCTTCTTGGGTACAGGAACAATGGTGGACATCTTGAAGCATGTGGGGACAGCAGACTGGGATAGGGAGAAATTGAATATGTCCGTAAACACACGGCCAACTGGTCTGCGCATAAATCAAATAAAATGTATTTATAAAGCCCTTCTTACATCAGCTGATGTCACAGAGTGCTGTACAGAAACCCAGCCTAAAACCCCAAATGAGGCCACGGCTAGGGATGCCTTGCGAGGGTTAACACGCTTAAATGTTAACACGAGGGTTAACACGCTTAAATGTCTTACTCACGTCAGCTACAGAGAAGGAGAGAGTCCTTGGTAGCGAGCCGCGTTGGTGGCACTGTGTTATCCTCAAAGCGGGCAAAGAACATTTTTAGTTTGTCCGGAAGCAAGACGTTTTTCTTGTTTGATTGCCTTATGGAGGGAATAACTACACTATTTGTATTCTGCCAGATTCCTAGTCACCTTTCCATGGTTAAATGTGGTGGTTCGCACTTTCAGTTTTGCACGAATGCTGTCATCTATCCACGGTTTCTGATTAGGGGTAGGTTTTAATAGTCACAGTGGGTACAACATCTCCGATACACTTCCTGATAAACTCACCCACCGTATCAGTATATTCGTCAATGTTATTCTCAGAGGGTACCCGGAACATATCCCAGTCCGCGTGATCAAAACAATCTTGAAGCGTGGATTCCGATTTGTCACACCAGCGTTGAATAGTTCTTAGCACGGGTACTTCCTGTTTCAGTTTCTGCCTATAGGAAGGGAGGAGCAAAATGGAGTCGTGATCAGATTTGCCGAAGGGAGGCCGGGGGAGGGCCTTGTAGTCATCCCGGAAGTTGGAGTAGCAGTGGTCGAGTGTTTTAGCAGCGCGCGTACTGCAGTCAATATGTTGATAGAACTTCGGTAGCGTTTTCCTCAAATTTGCTTTGTTAAAATCCACAGCTACAATAAATGCAGCCTCAGGATATGTGGTTTCCAGTTTACATAAAGTCCAGTGAAGTTCTTTGAGGGCCGTCGTGGTATCGGCTTGAGGGGGAATATACACGGCTGTGACTATAACCGAAGAGAATTCTCTTGGGAGGTAATATGGTCAGCATTTGATTGTGAGGTATTTTAGGTTGGGTGAACAAAAGACTTGAGTTCCTGTATGTTATTGCAATCACACCATGAGTAGTTAATCATGAAACATACACCCCTGCCCGTCTTCTTCCCGGAGAGATATTTATTCCTGTCTGTGCGATGAACTGAGAACCTATCTGGCTGTACGGACTCAGACAGTATATCCCGAGAGAGACATGTTTCTGTGAAACAGAGCATATTACAATCCCTGATGTCTCTCTGGAAGGAAATCCTTGCCCTCAGCTCGTCAACTTTATATCCAGAGATTGAACATTAGCGAGTAATACACTCCTGTCGTGTCATGACTATCATTAATGTGTTTGACTATTATTTTCTCAAATCAATAAACTACGTTTAATTATTACGATGATTACCTTAATCATGTATCAATTAACTCATTAGTAATCTTGGGGCACCACGGGGAAAAATGTATTTAGCGAGTTACTATCTCCCAACTAAACTCTAAAGAATATCTCTTACATCAGTCACAGTCAATTCATTCATTCTTATTTCCCTCTTCAGTCTCATTCTGAATGTTGCAAAATTCTTTAATATCTGCACGAACCTGTTGAAATCTGTAGTTCATCAGAAGTCTCTGGTTGTGTCCCCCAGAATTCACAATGTCTTTTGTAGCTGTAGCTTCTCTGTCTCTGAGTGTCTGTTGGAACAATGATATTTTACAGTAAACAGAACAGAACTTCATCATGCTTATAGGGAAGGGCACTCAATAAGCACAGCACTTACACAAATGACTGATAGAAAAAATGATTGGGGGGGCTGTCTTGTTAGACTTCAGTGCAGCTTTTGACATTATTGATCATAGTCTGCTGCTGGAAAAACGTATGTGTTATGGCTGCTATAATATGGATGAAGAGTTACTTTTCTAACAGAACACAGAGGGTGTTCTTTAATGGAAGCCTATCAAATATAATCCAGTTAGAATCAGGAATTCCCCAGGATAGCTGTTTAGGACCCTTGCATTTTTTTATTTTTACTAACATGCCACTGACTGAGTAAAGCCAGAGTTTCTATGTATGCGGATGACTCAACACTATACACGTCAGCTACTACAGCGACTGAAATGACTGCAACACTCAAAGAGCTGCAGTTAATTTCAGAGTGGGTGGCAAGGAATAAGTTAGCCATAAATATTTCTAAAACTAAAAGCATTGTATTTGGCGACCACACATGGGGTTGCGACCCCTAGTTCGGGAACTGCTGCACTAGAGCGAGCAGCTCCTGAAATAAACAACGCCTCTTGAATGTGAATAAATTATTACAAAATACCAATTAGGCTACCATAATATCTGATATTCTCCCACATTTCTGGTTGCCAACACAGGGAACCCAAACATCAGCAAAAAAAAACAGTACTATTAATACAAAGTATTACCCCTTTTTGACAGCAACCATTTCCTATGTTCTTTGACGTTAAATACAAATTACACCCAACAATAATAGCCTAATTCCTCTGACTTTATCAGAAACTTGCCCATACTGGTATATAAATGCATCGATATAATACCAACCAACCTCTTTTGACATTGGGGGGTTTATTTATTTAACTTCTCAGGGATCACTGGGGCGCTAGCGGGCTGCTCCCGACACTACCAGGTAAAATGTAAGGCGCCAAATTCAAAATCCAAAAGTTGAATTATTAAACATCCATCAATATACAAGTGTTCCATACTCATCAAAAGCTCTGTTTCTTGGCAATATCACAGCGTTGTCAGATTTCAAAAAAGGCTTTACGGCGAAAGCAGCACATTTGATTGTTTGAGGGTAGCACCTCACATATTTTTCCCATAGCCATGAATCGATTAGCCATCATGGCACACACATAACACATTTCACAGCGAAAACAAATCAATTACCTGTTGAAGAACTTCTGCTGAGGTCATCCTAAGTGTCCAACGAAGACAATCCATGGTTCTTTTGTTAGAAAAAGTAATGTATTTTATCCATAAATCCTCCATTTGGTTTGCGCGTTATAATCAGAAACGACAGCTTCCACTCCTCCATTGAAACGTGACGAGAACTCGTTCATCTTATACCTATAAACTTGTCCAAGAACAATCAAACATAGTTTTAAATGTATCCTTAGGAACACTTTTACGTATATTTACTATTATAAATCAACCGGAATATAAACTGATCGATAAAGACGGTAAAAAAGACACAGCGTGCCTTCTCGGGCGCGCGCGCTGGGTACTGTTTACATAAATGAGTGACTTCCTGGTTTGCTCTTATTCTCTGGTCTAATTCATCCAAATTGAAAACTTACACTGTCTCCAGACTGTTGACATCTAAAGGAATCGATGGGTACTGCATTCATATGCCCTTATATGGTCATTTTCATGAGGGAGGGGTTCCCAAATGAGCAATGTGTCAAAATCACTTTTTCCAGGACAGATATTCCTCGGGGTTTCGCCTGCTATATGCGTTCTGTTTTACTCACAGACAAATGGTTAACAGTTTTGGAAAATTCAGAGTGTTTCCTATCCAATGGTACCAAATATGTGCATATCCCATTTTCTGGGCCTGAATGGGAGGCATTTTACTTTGGGCACGCCAGGCTCTCCAAAACCGACCCCCTCAGCTGCCACTCCCTAACAAGTTAATGCATTATACTGCCATTGTACTATGGTAATGCACAATTAATAAAGATGGTACCATATGAATAGCCGCGGAAGGTAGCACCCCGTGATTAAAAAAAATATCAGTGAAGAGGCGACTCCAGGATGCTGGCCTTCCAGGCAGAGTTGCAAAGAAAAATCCATATCTCAGACTGGCCAATAAAAAGAAAAGATGAAGATGGGCAAAAGAACACAGACACTGGACAGAGAAACTCTGCCTAGAAGGCCAGCATCCCAGAGTCGCCTCTTCACTGTTGATGTTGAGGCTGGTGTTTTGCGGGTACTATTTAATGAAGCTGCCAGTTGAGGACTTGTGAGGCGTCTGTTTCTCAAACTGTAATTGTCCTCTTGCTCAGTTGTGCACCGGGGCCTCCCACTGCTCTTTCTATTCTGATTAGAGACAGTTTGCGCTGTAATGTGAAGGGGAGTAGTACACAGCGTTGTAGAAGATCTTCAGTTTCTTGGCAATTTCTCACATGGATTAGCCTTCATTTAGGCTAATCCAAGTATAGACTGACGAGTTTCAGAAGAAAGTATTTGTTTCTGGCCATTTTGAGCCTGTAATCGAGCCCACAAATGCTGATGCTCCAGATACTCAACTAGTTTAAAGAAGGCCAGTTTTATTGCTTCTTTAATCAGAACTACAGTTTTCAGCTGTGCTAACAATTGCAAACGGGTTTTCTAATGATCAATTAGCCTTTTAAAATGACAAACTTGGATTAACTAACACAACGTGCCGTTGAAACAGGAGTGATGGTTGCTGATAATGGGCCTCTGTACGCCTACGTAGATATTCCATAAATGATCTGCAGTTTCCAGATACAATAGTAATTTACAACATTAACAATGTCTACACTGTATTTATGATTAATTTGATGTTATTTTAATGGACAAAAATGTGATTTTATTTAAAAAACAAGGACATTTCTAAGTGACCCAAATTTTGAACGGTAGTGTAGCTTATTAAATCATGTCTCAAAATACAACACTTCCCCTTTAAGACATAAGAAAGCTCTCTACCTGACTGATGGGTAGAAATACACACGTTGTGCTTTTATTGGAAGCAACCACTCCGCCATTGTTGCATATAGGCCTACTGCACCTCTGATTGGTTATGGCGCACCGGTCTGTGTAGAGTACGGGCCTGAGTCGTGCCTGTCAATGCAATATAATCCTACTCCAATGCGCTATGCCTACAAGAATATCTCTTGTGCAGTTAGTTTTGCAATACTACATCTTGCATAGTTCGTTCTATCGGTTCGGTTGCCAGAGACACGAGCAACCCAATCGTTCAGTCTTTTTGTTCTGTATCTAAATGTTTCATTGCCATACTGGCTGGCGACATTCGTATACCACATCCATAACAATGAGGTAATGAGGAACGATTTCGCCTGGCATAGAAAATGTACTCTCTCGTCAGGACACTTGTTCAGAGGAGTTAGCCAACAACACTGCTAACACAATCACTTCAAACTGAAGCTGGAAAGACTGCAAACTAGCTGCACTTCGTTTCGTTGACATGTCTTTGTATATCCATAAAAATTATGCCAGTTGATTCATGATTTCAACTGGCTGAGAAATGCTACCGGCCTGTCTCCTCACGATTTGTTCATTACTATAGGACAGCTGGAGATTGTTTCAATATTCAAATTCAATGTTGCAAATGTCGGAGACATTTATTTATATAAATTTAACAAATCGCCGCTGTTGAAAACTAAATGTTAGTCTAAAAGAAATTTGAGAGAATGTCTAGATGCTTTTTTTAGTAGAGATCAAGTTTATAAAGTGCCTGGCTGAGCTGATGAGTCAGTGGATTGCGCAGTCAGATGGAACAGGCAATTTAACGTCATAGATTTAGCAGGTGGTAATTTGTGGAATAGACACCGTCTGGAATGCAGTTTTAACCAATCAGCATTCAGGATTAGACCCAACCGTTGTATAAAACTGATTATGCCACACAGCTCACTCCAACCCACTAAAGTAACCATAACAACCCCACACGCACTAAACATGTCAATAGCCACCCCACTTATCCTAGCTAACCCACTTGATTACCTGACTATAGGCCTACCTATCCAGTGGTGATTTTAGCATGTAAATCTTGGTGGGGCAAACTCAATTTTATTTGCATGCCAGCAAAGCCACTACACAACACTAAACAATACATTAATTGCACTATAACGGCGACATGCGGTACCCACCAACTGTTAGGGCCTACATAAAGCTGTCCCAACAGCAGAGCTTTCTTTCCAGCACCATGGAGTAAATCCTTACCACCGCTACACCTGGCAATCAGCGGAGCCTTGGCAATCAGCGGAGCCTTGTCTGGCAGCGAAACAATTCATTCAACCTCGTTTACTGCTTTAAAAAAAAAAACATAGCTGATATGGCTGACCATATCTCCCTGGCATATGACATCATTTTTGGACTCACCTTGTGCGATCACGGTGCAATGCGGCAGGTAGCCTAGTGGTTAGAGCATTGGACAAGTAACCTGAAAGCTGACAAGGTAAAAATCTGTTGTTCTGCCCCTGAACAAGGCAGTTAACCCACTGTTCCTAGACCGTCATTGTAAATAAGAATTTGTTCTCAACTGACTTGCCTAGTTAAAAAAAAAGGCTCATATTTTCTGCTGGCTGCCCCACCACCACAGAAAGCACCGAGCTAGGCTGAAACACCTGCATTTCAGAGCTGCCTGTTTCTATGCGGCTTTATTAACTCAATTATATATATTATATACATTGTTTGCAAACTGATATGTGACACGTATTAATGGTAAAATAAACAGTCAAGCCCCCCCCCAATTTCTTTTTTTTTATCCAAACAATGTGGGGCCCTGAATGACGGGTCGCCACTGTACCTATCTACTGTACAACGGCCACTATTACTACTGCAGTGTAGGGGAGAGCCTAGATGAAAGTAACACGGCCAAAAGTAACACACCCATTTTTCTCAGATAACATAGAAGCTAGAATGAAGTAGTGAAGTCATCACATTCCTAATGTGGAGGACGACCTCTCTGCAAAAAAACAGACCAGTCTGAAAATGTTTCGCTGAGTTATTAACCAAAAGTGATTTTGAGCATTGTACAGTGCCATGAAAAAGTATATGCCCCGTTTGATGATATTCTCTATTTGTGCATATTTTTATTTACATCGACTTCAACCAAAACCTAATATTAGATAAAGGGGACCTTAGTGAACAAATAACACAAATGTGATACTTATTTAATTTATATCATAAGCAAAGTTATACAACACCCAATGCCCCTGTGTGAAAAAGTAATTGCCCACATACACTCAATAACAGGTTGTGCCACCTTTAGCTGCAATGACTGCAACCAAACACTTCCTGTAGTTGATCAGTCTAACATCGCTGTGGGGGATTTTTCTTCCATGCAGAACTAGCAGCAGCATACCACCCTGCATCCCACTGCTGGCTTGCTTCTGAAGCTAAGCAGGGTTGGTCCTGGTCAGTCCCTGGATGGGAGGGAGACCAGATGCTGCTGGAAGTGGTGTTGGAGGGACGACTTCAGCCAAAGTTGGTCCTTGTTCGGGCGGCTTTCGGCGGTCGAAGACGGCGGTTTTCTAGCTGCCGTAGATCTACTTTTCATTTTCTATGTTTTTTCCTCTTCATTATACACACCTGGTTTCAATCACTGATTACATGTTCATTATTTAAACCTCTGTTCCCCCCCATGTCTTTGTGATTGATTTTTTGTTAGGTAATACGGTCCTTTGTTTGAGAGCTCACTATTTAGAGTTGTATTGTTTTTTGAATATTTGAGTAAATACGTTTTTTGCTCAATTCTGCTGTCCTGCGCCTGACTCCTCTTCACCAGCTTCACACAGGACTTATTACACTGAGTAATTAGTAAAAAAACTAAAATTGTTACTTATCCCCTACTTCTACTACTATTAGGCTTACTTCTACCAGTCAATACTACAATTACTATTTAAAAACACCAGTGTGGTCACTACTTCTACTGTTATTACCCCACTAAAGGCTACTATCCCACTGCTATTTATAATTCCTAAATTTTAGTGCAAAGCTTTTTTTTACCTCCACTATAACTTCCCCATTCATTTTGGCAAGCTTCAACATTCTAAATTGCAATCACAGCTACATTTAAAATATTCAAACTAAAACATTTTGAGATCTTCAAAACACATTCTATTGCTTATGCTATTGTACTCACTCTACCCTAATATACTAACCCACTACAGTAACTCCTACATACCACAGCAAAATAGCTCACTATAACTTACCCATAGTCTATGACAACCCAATCACACACATTTTCTTTAGGAAATATATTTTTCTGTCTGCTTACACAACATATATTTCTGTATACATGAGTTTTCATAAGACAAATATATGTTATACTGTAACAGAGACAGGGGTTTTCATCAAAGAAAAAACAGTGCTTATGACAGTTATAGATAAAAGGATATTGCGATATACCATGCTCATCAAATTACTGAATCTTACTGAATTATCACAACTTTTTACACCAGTAAGATGTATCTATAGTAAACAGTGTGAAACTGGTTAAGCAAACTCTATACCTAGAATGTTTTTCCTGGAGCTGTGAAACTGGTTATATGACTTCTATACCTGGTCTACAATGTTCTCTTTTCTGGAACTGTGAAACTAGTCATATGCAATCTCCATACTTGTTCTAGATGGTGTTCTTACCTGGAGCAGGTAAGTTGAAATTGTCATGTCAGAACTATACCTTTCATGAGGTGAGAAGGCGCTGCAAAATGTAAAAAGCAACATTTGTTTTTGCCCATACAATCTACCTCAGCATCTCAAACAGTTCTGTATCCAGAGTATACACCTAAGCGTCATAACATTCATTTTGTTCTACCTCCAAAAGCTTCAAAACACACTAGCAAAGCTTTGTATTCCCACCAACAGACCCCAAACAACCACCACAAATGCCCATACACACTTCCATGTTGGATCCTCCACTGTTCTTGAACTATTTATGCTACAAACCCCAAATCAACGTTGACATGTGCAGACGGTCAACTTAGATTGCTTCAACCCAGCTTTTTGCTAACATTCATACTGAGCTATGAAGCTTGTTGTATCCCCATTAACTTCAATGGCGGAAGAACTGCCACAGAACTGTCAGATTGTTCAAACTAAAGCTAGTAACACAAAACCAACTTCCAAATGTGCAGACTGACCCAACTTAGATTGCCTGAGAAAATATTTTGGAAAGCATGTATACTTTTTGTACTATAACAATATTAAATGAGCTCCCAATGAATTAATGGTAAAAAAGGGCCTTTAATTTGAATGGTAAAATAATTAAATTATTCTAGACCCATCTTCTCTTTCACCATTTAAGCGATCAACACCAAACCAACGTTGAGACGTTCAGACTGACCCAACTTAGATTGTCTGCATTCCGATTTTGTATCATATTTATACTTTTTGAATTATAACCATTTTAAATTGGCATTAACATGGGTTTGAATGAGAACCACAGGAATAAAGTGGCAGTTATTTAAAATGGTCCTGCTCCTTGGCCAATTAAGCAACAAGACAAACTTTAAGTAAACTATAAACATAAAATATCCCCCTAGGTTCTTCGATATTAGGGAGTTTTTCCTGGCCACTGTGCTTTCGCTTCTGCATTGGTTTCTCTTTGGGGTCTAGGCCGTGTAACTGTAAAGAACTTTGTGCAAACTGCTGATGTAAAAAGGGCTTCATGAAATGCATTTGATTATTTATTTGGGCTTTACTGAGGGGACAGAAAGTTACTGCAGAATGCACACGATTCAATGTATTTTTTTTCTGTTTATAGTTCAACAACCATTCCCCATATCTATTGATCTGCAACAGGCATGTTGTAGCACAAGGATCATCAACTACGGGACCATTTTTTCTTGAGCGGATATTCAGGGGGCTGGAACAGAATTACAAATAATTTGTAGACTGCAAATTGACCGCAAGAAGCCCAAACAGATATAATATTTGACTAAAAGAGTAATTTCAAACCTTGCTTACATTTGTATATTATGTGTTGGGATACTTTGGAACAGATTTCCAAAATGTTTATCACTTGGAGCTGATTTGCTGTACTTTTTATATGTTTTATGTCCAGCAATAAAACATAAATAATAAATGTAAATGTTTACTTAGAAAAATGTCACCCCTCCGCACGTTGGGCCACATATCACCCACGGGCCAAATTACGCCCATGGGCTGCCAGTTGGGGAACCCTGTTGTAGCATGATGTCATTCATCATGTCCATAAGAGCATTATTCATTTTTACATGTTGGACATTAGCAGACACTCTTGTCCAGAACGACATACAGTCCGGGCATTCAACTAAGGTAGGTAAGACAACCGCATATCGCAGTCATTATTCACGTAAATAAGGTCATTTCAACAAACATCCTTTCCATTTTTTCTTTCTTTATTTCAATAGATTTTACACTAACTTGCTGGAACCAAAACATTTGACTATAGTAACATAAAATAGTACAAACTATACGCACAAAGAAAACAGAAAAATGGTTACATCAAAACTAATAATCCAATGAGTCTTGTCTTTTTCTCTATATATACTTTTTGCAAAGTAGATGGGATACTGCATTTCTGATGGCAAAGCAGTCAATTCATTACCTGGGTAATATTCAATTTAGCACACTGTAGCGAAACGTATTGCAACATTAAACAAAAACAAGCGTTTCTTCAGTTTGCGCCTTCCCGTTTCGGCACATTTGCTTCCTAGTGAATACGACCCTGGCTGCAGTCCTTTTAGGGACCATTCAGCATGGCATGTTGGCCACAACCCTCATCGTCAAGCTCTCTACAAGGACAGAATAGGGCCCTGTTCCAATACTTTAACAAAATACATCGTTCCTTTCCCCTTCCTTGAAGAATGCCTAATCTGACATGGCTGGATTTGTGATAGAACTGTTGCTTACACTTACCAAATTGAGTTGGATCAGAAAGTAAGTAAGGAAGAGTGTGTTATTAAAGTATTCGAACGGGGCTTAGGACACAGGACTGCTTTCTGTACAGTAGATCCTTTTGGGCTCACCTTTTAAATACGCAAAAAAAGACAAGACTTAAAACTATATTTAATTTATATATTTATAAATAAAAATATTGTTTTAAGTTTTTACTTTTTAGCATTATATATATACATACACACACACACACACACACACACACTACCGTTCAACATTCTGGGGTCACTTAGAAATGTCCTTGTTTTTTTAAGAAAAAAAAAAATTTTGTCCATTAAAATAACATCAAATTGATCAGAAATACAGTGTAGACATTGTTAACGTTGTAAATGACTATTGTAGCTGGAAACGGCAGATTATTTTTATGGAATATCTACATAGGCCCATTATCACAGCTGAAAACTGTTCTGATTAAAGAAGCAATAAAACTGGCCTTCTTTAGACTAGTTGAGTATCTGGAGCATCAGCATTTGTGGGTTCGATTACAGGCTCAAAAAATTGCCAGAAACAAAGACTTTCTTCTGAAACTCGTCAGTCTATTCCTGTTGAGAAATGAAGGCTATTCCATGTGATAAATTGCCAAGAAACTGAAGATCTCGTACAACGCTGTGTACCACTCCCTTCACAGAACAGCGTAAACTGTCTCTAACCAGAATAGAAAGAGGAGTGGGAGGCCCCGGTGCACAACTGAGCAAGAGGACAATTACAGTTTGAGAAACAGACGCCTCACAAGTCCTCAACTGGCAAAAATACTCATCTCAGATTGGCCAATAAAAATAAAAGATTAAGATGGGCAAAAGAACAGACACTGGACAGAGAAACTCTGCCTAGAAGGCCAGCATCCCAGAGTAGCCTCTTCACTGTTGACGTTGAGACTTGTTTTGTGGGTTCTATTTAATGAAGCTGCCAGTTGAGGACTTGTGAGGCATCTGTTTCTCAAACTAGACACAAATGTACTTGTCCTCTTGCTCAGTTGTACACCAGGACCTCCCACTCTTTTTTCTTTCTTTCAAAAACAAGGACATTTCTAAGTGACCCCAAACTTTTGAACGGTAGTGTGTGTGTGTGTCTGTGTGTATAAATAAATGCAAAAGTCTGTTCAGTAGAGACCAGTTTACAGCCTTTAAAAGTGTATTTTGAACAGCTCTGGAACATAAAACCTTAAGCACGATGGACTAACGATAAGGCAAAGTGTTTGGATAAGCTGTGTCTGCTCAGCTGACCCAAGTGCTTATATATTTTTCTCTTAGCATCAGTCAGTCAATGTCAACACATTTCATTTCAATAAATTACTTTTCTCAGCACAATTCCATTCACTTGGGCACAACCATGGATCCCATTCGAGGACAACTTGGATTTGTCTCATGTGCAGACAATTTTTTGTGTTTTTCAGTATAACTAGAAACATTCAGTAAACTATTGTTTATTAATAAAAACTTTTTTTCATGCAAGATGCTCAAAGGTTATTTCTCTGATATGAACAGGTAGTGATTATTATACAGAATTACTGTATTACTGGTGTATAATTTAGCAAATTTCATTAGGTATGGCACCGGTATTAATGAAATGTTGTACTTTACCGGAAAAAGTGCAATCCTTAACTGATGATAAACAATTTAACAAACTACATTCAAATATTTTTCCATTGGTGTGCATGAAACCAGTGGTCCTTTTTCAGGGGAAAAGTTGTACATCTTAAACTATTCAATTAATAGTTATAATTTCATCCTAAATATCATTGGTAACTTTTGTCTATTACATCTTAAGTGTTAGTTACACCTTTACAGAGGCTGCTAAGGAAAATTGTCATATCACGACAAATAAGAAATGTTGAAATCTGCTTTACAATCTAGTGATGTGTTCAGTGTTCTAGAAAAAAGTAAACTTAACGATTACATAATTTACAAAAATACAGGACTTTAGTAATTGCAACTTTATGTTGCCATAGCAACAACTTAATATTATGAAATAGAGTGAAAAGTACATATTTTTTAAATTATTTTTTTGGTAAAATGTCACCTATACAATTAACATTCTTATTTTCTTTTCTCTTTTTTTGTTGAACAATAAGCAATTCTAAAGCCTTGCTCATTACTGTAATGCGATGAACTGTGTTGCTGACAAGGGAGATCCAGTAGCTTTCTATTGGTGGCTTTAAGACTCCACCCCCTTGCTCCTGATCTGCATCTCATTGGCTGACCAAAGAGACCAGACCTTGTAGGGACGCACAGCGCAATAAATTACATTCATTAAAACAAAAAATTGGTTATAACATCATTCTGACTCATTTGACAAAACAATAAAATACGATAAATTACCAAAAAATACCGTTGTTCACCGTCCACACCAAAAATTACATTAAAACTGTAACTTTTTAGAAGAAAATCTCAGTGAAAGTGAACAAAAATAAACAAAAAAGGAAATACTAAGACCAGTGCCGTATTATTTTTGAACCAAAGGTGTCTCGTTGTGGATTGTCTGTTGATCAAGAGCCATGAAAATATGTCATGATTCTGATCCTATTTGTTGAACACACATACACAAGGAAAATAATTGGTTGTGTAGTATTAAGAAATGTGATTTAGAGTCAAAATACATACATCTCAAAACATTAGGTAATAACGTGGAGGTTGGTTTAAAACAATGCTAGTACACAAGTAACTATATCATGGCATAGAATAACAGATTGTTCTGGTGACACGCATACCTTGATGCTTAACATCATAAAACAAATTGAAATAAATGTGAATACATTGCTGCTACAACCATGAATATAAACTCTCAAAGTAAGAGACACGTTACATACATTACACAAGTCACAATTTCTTGTATTCTCAATCACTTTTTCCAATGTAAACTACTAAAAACCTATGGTAAGAACAAAATATTACATCATGAAATGTTTAACAAACATTCTACCAAGCTATCTTGGTTAGTTTATATATTTTCTTTTCAGAAAGTTACTTTTTGTCGTGTTAAATATATGTTTACAATAACACTTAGGGTACTGCTTTAACCATGGCATCTGCATGAAAAGTAAATAGTATTTTCTCTAAATAAGTCAACATACTTTTGGGAACTTTGCTTGAACCATCCTTTTGTATATTCTTATTTTTTCTTTGACAAAGTATGTTTCTCCAGATGCTTGTTGTTTAAAGTTAAAGGATTTTCAGGCACTTCTACAGTTTTTCTCAAATAGAAACAGGATTCTCGGTGATAGCAGGGTGACGACTGACAGTCACAGATAGCCCTCCAGTCAATAACTTCACATCAACACGATGACTAGCATCGTCGAATGCACCTTTTTTTGAGTCATAGAACTTGTTTCACCTCTCGCCAATCTCACCCTTATCCCTCCTTCTAGCCCCACCCCCAAAAAGGCCTTGTCCCTGTGGCCTTGACTTTGGGGCCTCTGGCGGACTTAGTCTGTTCCAGTCTGCTGGCAGACGTCCATGGCATGGCCCATCAGGCTGAGGCTCCCTTCCGCCCAATGCTTTCGGCCACCCGCAAGCTTTCGTTAAGCCCTTGGCACACAAACCAGGGCCATATAGGCTAGTAGCACTCCCTGATGCCCAGTATAACTCTACCCAACACCGACCCCTCTGAGGCTCCCACCCACCCAACCAACCACACACACACAAATACACCCACAACCCAATGTCAGCACCCATCCAAAAATAAAACAGAAAATTTAACAAAAGGAGAAGAAATCGAAATTCTAGGTAATTTTTTCCCCAGACGTGCACATAAAAATGAGGCCCAACTGCATGTTTTGGCCACAAAGCTGTTCCACGTCTGTTTCCTTGCAGATCGACTCCAATCGCGTCTGTCCGTTAGTCCAGCAGCGCAATGACTTTCGTTTGGCAAACCGTTGGTTTTCCAGAGATTAAATGTTGGCAAATGGTTCATATGGAGCGCATACCACACCGTTTTAAAGGGGTGGTGGTGATGGGGGAGCGTGTTCAAATCATTGTTAAGAGGACAGGCATTGAGTAAACATAAGCCTGTCGTCTTCAATAGCATTTGTATTTTAAAATAATTAAAACAAACAAAAAGTAAAACAATCCCTTCTAGCTTGGTCTGGAGCGCCAGTTGCAACCAGGGGCTTCTCTGTGACTCTCCTGTTTAAAACAATTAAGCACTTTTGACAATACGCACTAGTTCTCTTATAGTGCAAATAAGGTGTTTTCAAAGGGTGAACATTTGTGCAGATTGAGGTTCCATTTTGAAAACAAAATATAAAAAGGACCCATATTACTTTAACAGAGAAAACAATCGTTAAAATGAACTCATCGCCATCTCTCCACTAAGTGTATGTAGTTCAGTACATATTCTTTTTTTGTCATCATTTTCATGGCAATAGTTTCCTAGCAATACATATACATCTTTTTGTTGTGTGTATCTTCTTACACCAGCACTCAAGTCTTATGGTTAATTGGTAGTATTACACTCTTAGCATGCAGGTTGTTGTAGTGGAGGGGGAAGGTAGTATGTACAGAAGAAGGGCTGTTTTGGGTTTTGTAGTGCAGCTTCTTGACACTCCATTTCCTTCCTGACAGTTACTTCAGGATGATCTGTGGGAGAGGTGAAGAAAAATGGAGAACAAAAACATCAGTTCATTGACAACCTTTTCAACTGATTGGCTCAATCATTTAATCTTTCCGTGATTCCACACATCTGATCCCATCGCCTTCTTCTCAACCGTATTGGAGGAGAAGATCCAAGTTCCCTCGGACCTTCTCCAATGCGAGTAGAGAGGATGCAAGGAATCCAGGAAAGATTGAGCAAGAGACAGATTGTCATGTAGTGTATGTTAGGGATTGGCTTTTTAGCCACCCTACGAAGACAAAGTAAGTGGACACCTGCTAGTCGAACATCTCATTCCAAAATCATGGGCATTAATATAGAGTTGGTCCCCCCAATTGCTGCTACAACAGCCTCCAATCTTCTGGGAAGGCTTTCCAGTAGATGTTGGAATATTGCTGCGGGGACTTGCTTCCATTCAGCCACAAAAGCATTAGTGAGGTCGGGCACTGATGTTGGGCGATTAGGCCTGGCTTCCAATTCATCCCAAAGGTGTTCGATGGGGTTGAGGTCACACCGATCTCGACATACAATTTCTGTATGGACCTCGCTTCGTGCACGGGGGCATTGTCATGCTGAAACAGCAAAGGGCCTTTCCCAAACTGGTCGCCACAAAGTTGGAAGCACAGAATCATCTAGAATGTCATAACGTTAAGATCTCCCTTCACTGGACCTAAGGGGCCTAGCCCGAACCATGAAAAACTGCCCCAGACCATTATTCCTCCTCCACCAAACTTTACAGTTGGCACTATACATTCAGCAGGTAGCATTTAACTGGGATAATTAAAACCAGATTAGTCCAATGGTGGCGAGCTTTACACCACTCCAACTGACACTAGGCATTGTGCATGGTGATCTTAGGCTTGTGTGCGGCTGCTCGGCCATGGAAACCCATTTCATGAAGCTCCAGACGAACAGTTCTTGTGCTGACATTGCTTCCAAAGGCAGTTTGGAACTCGCTAGTGACGGTTGCAACCGAGGAGAAACGATTTTTACAAGCTACACGCTTCAGCACTCGGCATTGCCGTTCTGTGAGCTTGTGTAGCCTACCACTTCACGGCTGAGCTGTTGTGGCTCCAAGACGTTCCACTTCACAATAACAGCACTTACAGCTGATCGGGGCAACTCTAACAGAGCAGAAATTTGACAAACTGACACTGAAAGGTGGCATCCTATGGAAGTCACTGAGCTCTTCAGTAAGGCCATTCTAATGCCAATGTTTGTCTTTGGAGATTACATGGCTGTGTGCTCGATTTTATACACTTTTCAGCAACGGGTGTGGCGGAAATAGCCAAATCCACTCATTTGAAGGTGTGCACACACTTTTGTATAAGCAATGTAGATCCTGCAAGCTCATAATAAGTCATTTTAATGACGCGAGTGGAGTCATTTGACTTGATAAAAAATAATAAAACAAAACAAAAAGCTGAACGTTATATTGATGTTGTGTGATGTCCCGTTGGCTCCTAGTTGCGTACCGCTGGTTACCCAGACAGAGGCCCTCGCCAAACCCCTTGCCTCTACCCCCCTAGGCACTTGCGTAGTTCCAAGAAAACTAGATGGGTGTAAGTAATATAAGAGAAAAAGGTAGAGCTACACCTATCCAATTCTTTCAAATATACAAAATAGATCAACTGTTTAGGTGGTAGGGTCTATGGGTCGTTTTTGGACAGGGACACAGAAAGCTAATTATTGGCTTATCATGGCAGTGAAAGGCCTCGAAGCAGACAGATACAGTAGATGAGCTGGCTGATGCATAGAGTACCACCATGATGTGTTGTACCAGCTACAGCATTTAAATAAGATTTTTCCCTCATAGACATTTTATTTCCATGCGTTACAGGCCAATATTAGCAAAGGCAAAAGGTCACTTCACACACTGGCACAGTTAACTTCCGAATTGCCTAAATGACCATAACAAGCGTTCTAATCACCTGTAAATGCACACTGAACATGTGTAATGAACGCATGTAAAATGATCATAACAAGTGTTCAAGGGTGGAGATGCATGCATGCTTAGGAATGGAGTACACAGACATCACTGAGGACAGCAGTAACAACCGAAAATCAGATAATCAGTAATATGGAGTGAGTGAATGGGCCATGATGGACAGAAAAAAGGAAATGACAGGGGTTGGGGTGGATGCCTGACCCACCATAAAATAAAAGCAAACATCAGATGATGTTGTTGGAATAAAATACGTGTGACACTGATTGCACCGTTTGTTTTTTTGTGCTTATGATGGCACTTTATGTAAATCCTTACTGCAGACAGCAGCCCCAAAGGGGACATTGTACAATCATCCTGCAAATATGTGAACCAATGTTTACTCTAATTACTTTTTCTAACCAATATGACAAAACCACCACTAGTGTATCTTGGTGTATTTCCCAATTCAGCCAGAAGAGGGCGCCCCCACATCCGTGTCAGGGCAGTGAGAGGATTGACCTGCAGGTACTTATGATCAAGACTATTGCTGTTGGTCTGTTGGTCAACAGAGATTGTTTTAGTCGAGCAGTAACAAATATACACTACCGGTCAAAAGATTTATAACACCTACTCATTCAAGGGTTTTTATTTTTACTACTTTCTACAATAATAGTGAAGACATCAAAACTATTAAATAACACATACGGAATCATGTAGTAACCAAAAAAAGTGTTAAACAAATCAAAATATATTTTATATTTGAGATTCTTCAAATAGCCTCCCTTTGCCTTGACAGCTTTGTACACTCTTGGCATTCTCTCAACCAGCTTCATGAGGTAGTCACCTGGAATGCATTTCAATAAACAGGTGTGCCTTGTTAAAAGTTAATTTGTGGAATTTCTTTCCTTCTTAATGCGTTTGAGCTAATCAGTTGTGTTGTGACAAGGTAGGGGTGGTATATTTGGTAAAAGACCAAGTCAGAAACTTTCTGCACAAAAATGATGCAGAAAAAATGTATCCATGCTTTTGTCACTTCTAGATTAGACTACTGCAATGTTCTACTTTCCGGCTACCCGGATAAAGCACTAAATAAACTTTCGTTAGTGCTAAACACAGCTGCTAGAATCTTGACAAGAACCCAAAAATTGGATCATATTACTCCAGTGCTAGCCTCTCTACACTGACTTCCTGTCAAGGCTAGGGCTGATTAAGGTTTTACTGCTAACCTACAAAGCATTACATGGGCTTGCTCCTACGTAGCTTTCCAATTTGGTCCTGCCGTACATACCTACACGTACGCTACGGTCACAAGATGCAGGCCTCCTTACTGTCCCTAGAATTTCTAAGCAAACAGCTGGAGGCAGGGCTTTCTCCTATAGAGCAACATTTTTATGAAATGGTCTGCCTATCCATGTGAGAGACGCAGACTCGGTCTCAACCTTTAAATCTTTATTGAAGACGCATCTCTTCAGTAGGTCCTATGATTGAGTGTCGTCTGGCCCAGGGGTGTGAGGGTGAAACGGAAAGGCACTGGAGCGACGAACCGCCCTTGCTGTCTCTGCCTGGCCGGTTCTCCTCTCTCCACTGGGATTCTCTGCCTCTAACCCTACTACTGGGGCTGAGTCACTGGCTTACTGGTGCTCTTCCATGCCGTCCCTAGGAGGGGTGCGTCACTTGAGTGGGTTGAGTCACTGACGTGATCTTCCTGTCCGGGTTGACGCCCTCCTCGGGTTCATGCCGTGGGAGAGGTCTTCGTGGGCTATACTCAGCCTCGTCTCAGGGTAGTAGGTTGGTGGTTGAAGATATCCCTCTAGTGGTGTGGGGGCTGTGCCTTAGCAAAGTGGGTGGGGTTATATCCTGCCTGTTTGGCCCTCTCCGGGGGTATCGTCGGACAGGGCCACAGTGTCTCCCGAGCCCCTCCTGTCTCAAGCTTCCAGTATTTATGCTGCAATAGTTTGTGTCGGGGGGCTAGGGACAGTCTGTTATATCTGGAGTATTTCTCATGTCTTATCCAGTGTCCTGTCTGAATATTCTCTCTCTTCCCCCTCAGGTTTTAACTAATTAAACAACAAAGTATATGATCTACATGATCAGTCACTGTGTGTAAAATAAAAAGTGGTTAATGTGAAAGCAATCCAATGTTATTTGTTGCCTAGACTTTACTGCAAATGACACTCAAGTCTTGAGAAAAAAACAATACACTAATATTGCAGTTAGCCATGACAGCATTTATAATATAACGCTTGTGACCCCACATATCTAAATCATTTTAAACATCTTAAGTAGAAATAGAATGAAACAAACAGGCATTCTATTTTTGCACTATCATAGTGGCCACTATAGTAGACGTCGATCAAGTGCACAAGGCTGGCTGCATGTGTGCAAAAATAACATTCACTGTGTAAAAAATGTAATAATCTCCCCTCACTCACATACAAGTGTTACTGTCAAGTTCAACACAACAAAAGCAATATCTTTGGGCAACACTGCACTTTCTGCCTGTGGACATCTGTTCTACAATGTGCCAGGGGAGCATGATACCCTTTGTTGGCATAATTGATCTCTTTCAGGCAGAGTACACCTGGCATACCCCTTTTGATCCACTGTATAGTGGCATCCATCTTAAACCAGGCCCATCTCCAGCTACACTTGATCTCTGAATCCACTTGTTTAATACTATAGCAAATTGATTAGGTTACTAACGTTAGCTCATCTGATGTTGTAACGTTAGCCATCTCAAGTTAGCTGTTTGACTTTATTAGCCAGTTCATTTCCACAGCTAAACTCAATTATTTGATCAGTGAAGTTGGCTAATGTTGCTCAACATTTCTCTGGCTAGCTGACGGATCATTCGATCCATCTAGCAAAATACTTAACAATGCTAACAATACTTGTTCCACCACACTTTCTCCCTCACCTCAAACTTTCCAAATGCCAGTTGTTTTTCGGTTACAGCTGATGAAGTACGCTTCATCACCTTCTCACCCCCGTCTCCGCGGTCAGGCTTCTCACCTACCTCTTTAATATCGTTCAGGTGACGCGCTGCTGTAAGTAAACTGGCAAACTGCCTAAATGACCATAACAAGCGTTCTAATCACCTGTAAATGCACACTGAACAGGTGTAATGAACGCGTGTAAAATGATCATAACAAGTGTTCAAAATCACCTGCAGACACACACTAGACAGGCGGAAAAAAAATCACGTGTATAAAAAAATGACATTTGACACTTATAATTGCAAGGGAAATATGGCTTTCCATATTTCCACTCTCTTTCCAGAGCTCGCGCTGATGCTGTAACTAGCAAATTGGTTGTCTTTCCTCTCTTCAGTCGCGTGCTGCATTCTGTTGTTATGTGAACGATTGGCTGAGCCTTGGAAACAGCCAGTATCGCTCCAAACGCCCATCACCCGGTTTGCATACGAATCACGTAGGTCACCTATTATGGATTCAAACCGGCGAATTTCGCCAAAAGGTGACTGGTTTGCAACCCTGCCAAGTCCCTTTTATGGCAGAAACAGCTCAAATAATCAAAGAAAAACGACATCATTACTTTAAGACATGAAGGTCAGTCAATGCAGAACATTTCAAGAACTTTGAAAGTGGAGCCGCAAAAATCTTCAAGGCTATGGGTCATACTTAAATGCCAACAAAGCCGAAGTCACTGAGTTCAAGTAACAGACATCTCAACTAGGGATGCACGATATACCGGTGAACATATCGGAATCGGCCAATACTAGCTAAAAATGGCAACATCGGCCTGATGTATAATTTAACACCGATGTTAAAAAAAAAGATGTCAAAGCTACCATTCATACCTATATAAACGTAGGTATACGACTTAATAACACTATATCAAATTTTGCGCTACATGTGCAACAGAGCATTCCTAACCTAGCACACACAATGTCTGCTGTGTGGATTGAGCAGTCAACAAGTCAAGCAGTCATTTGAAAGAGTAAGAACATTTCAGCGAGACAACTCAAAGGCGAAATCCATTAAAGCCAAGAAAATGGAATTCATTGCCCTTGACAATCAACCGTTCTCTGTCCTGGGTGATGTTGGCTTTCGCCGACTGGTCGAGCACTGGTACACTCTACCAAGTGCGCTATTTTTCAGATGTTGCTCTACCGCCACGGAAGATGTGTTTACAATACAGTGCTGGTAATAAAGCATCATTTGTTCGACCGCAACTTCTGGGTAGCTAGCTTTAGCTTGATAACTAGCTAGCACCAATACAACCAGCCTGAAAATAATGACCAGTAGAAACTGCAGTCATTTTCATTATTCTTAGCAATGATTTATGAATCCTTGTGAGTATTAGCTAGGTTGCCACTTGTTTTTCACCTATTGAAATTGAACATGAAAATAAATAGCTAGCCAGCTACTTAACCCTGATGTCCAAAGCTAACGTTATAAGCCGCCAGCTAGCTTCATCTGGCTAGTGAGGCTCGACCGGACCGTGTTGTGAAGCTAGCCACAATAAGGATTAGGCACAATAGTGGAATTTGCGGTTTTCCTAAATAAAAGTATGTCTTTGACAGTGATGCAAATTAATACAAATAGTAGAATTATGCCATTCTTTTATTTTGAAGGCTAATCGCAAAGTCCACTATTGTGGCTAATCCCTATTGTGGCTAGCTTCACATAGGGTCCTTTGGGTCCTTCACA
Source organism: Brachymystax lenok tsinlingensis (assembly GCA_030435695.1). Lineage (NCBI taxonomy): Eukaryota > Metazoa > Chordata > Actinopteri > Salmoniformes > Salmonidae > Brachymystax > Brachymystax lenok. The sequence goes on from CM059814.1 coordinate 39,769,228, forward strand.
TAGTCTGATTTGAGATTTTTGGTTCCAACCACTGTCTGAGACGCAGAGTAGGTGAAGTAGGTTCCCACCGTGAAGCATGGAGGAGGTGTGATGGTATGTGGGTGATTTACTTAGAATTCAAGGCACAGTTAACCAGCATGGCTACCACAGAATTCTGCAGCGATACGCCATTCCACATCATTTGTTTTTCAACAGGACAATGACCCAACACACCTCCAGGCTGCGTAAGGGCTATTTGACCAAGAAGGAGTGATGAGTGCTGCATCAGATGACCTGGCCTCCACAATCACCTGACCTCAACTGAGATGGTTTGGGATGAGTTGGCCCACAGTGTGAAGGAAAAGCAGCCAACAAGTGCTCAGCATATGTGGGAACTCCTTCAAGACTGTTGGAAAAGCTTTCCAGGTGAGGCTGGTTGAGAATGCCAAGAGTGTGCAAAGGTTTGATTTGTTTAACACATTTTTTGGTTACTTCATGATTCCATATGTGTTATTTATATAGTTTTGATGTCTTCACTATTAGTCTTCACTATTAAATAGTAAAAATAAAGAAAAACCATTGAATGAGAAGGTGTGTCCAAACTTTTGACTGGTACTGTATATAACCAGTAGTACATTTACCATTAATTCCTAATCTACAATGTTTGTTACTTTGGTTATGGTAATTTCTGTTAATGCATTCAATATCATTATTCCAGTCTTCCCGTTATCATTGTCGGAGTGGACACATTGTTTGCAGAGTGCACAACCTATTCTACACTTGTAAGAAACAAGTTCTGGTTAATTTCATTCCATTTACCCGTTTTTTCCAATTGAGTTATTGTCTTTTGTTTGGACCGCTCCTGTCAATGTTGAGTAAGGAGGCGCACACATAGAAGTTGGCCTATAGGATTCCTGGCCTGCACGCAAATGTAGTCATATACATGTGCCCATTTGGGGATCTGATAGTATTTCTGATTGGCTTAACACACCACCACTTGAGCTCAAACAGCAAGCAAACAAAGTCTGTTTTTACATCCATTGAGAATTACAATTGTTCCTCAATGCATTTGAAAAATCTTTCCAGCTCTCTCCCTTTTCGATAATCACTCAGCGTGAAAGGGAAAAATTGCATGCTCTGATTCAGTGGAAACGTAATAAAATAGGCCTACTAGATTACTTTTTATCAGTGCTGATAAGTTCCGGTACTCATTTTGTGTGCTGGTACTGTTTATATTTAGGATCTCCACAATACATTTTAGCTAATATTCTATGAGAAGAACAGGAGCTCAAGCGGTAGAAAACTTGAGGTGTCGGTACTCAGCTCCGGTGAGCTCATGCCAAGTCAAGCACTGCTTCTTATCCCTTGCGCAAATAGCCTACAGCTGTATTTTATACAATGTTTTATACAGTGTTTTATACAATGTTGCAAGTTTGCTAGCGGTAGCTTCAGCCAGACCCAAATTAATACAATGTTTCAAGTTAGTTGCAGTCAGGCCATCAGTAGCCAATGTGATTTATAGGATATGTATTTTTTATCGGGGGATATTTTGTACCTGCAAGCTGCAATGGTTTTATTTGTTGGCTTTATGTAGGCTATTTTTACATAGTTGGCAATGGCAATAGAAGTTACTTTTTGAGTTTATCATTTTCATTTAGATTTGGATCGAATTTTGATTAACCACAAGACAATGACTGACAGTGACTGTTTCACGAAAATGTGCATATGAAAACCATAACTGGCAAGCAGAACGGTAGAAATTGTAAGATAAATTGGCATTCCACATGAAAAAAAGGTTAGTGTAGCCCATTACCGGCAACTTCAGGAGAGTAATGACAGAATCTGTGAAAGCCAGCAGGAGGAGAATAGGGTCAGCTAAGTTTTTTTTCTTCTGGCCATCTAGATCTCTGTCGTCCTCTTGAGGCATTGGTCTTACTTCATCAAACCGTAAGCTTAAAGCATCAGACAAGCTCAATGCATATAGTTGATTTTATTAAAACACAGGGTTTGTCTATATATGGTAAAATAGAACAGACGACTTTCGGTTGACTAAGATGTTTTTTTGCCGGGGCCAGCCCTAATTGTCTGTATTTCAAGATGACCTTTTAAAAGCTAAAAACAGACTACGTCGATGAACGGTTAAAAGCATCGGGTAGCATATTGAATCGCTACATGATGAATCAGCACACCCAGCAGGCCAATGTCGGTTATGTCCTGTCCTTTAAAAAGGTCCAATGCAGCCGTTTTAATCTCAATATCAAATAATTTCTAGGTAACAATTAAGTACCTAACTGATTTGTTTTCAATTAAAATGGTCAAAAAGAAAAAAAACACACAAAGCACAATTTCTCAAGCAAGGATTTTGCTAGGGCAGTCTTGGAGAGGTCTGAGTGGGGATGGGAAAACAAATGAGCTGTTATTAGCAGAGAGGTTTGGAACTCTTTCTTATTGGTCTATTAACACATTTACCGCCTGGTGATGTTAAATTTCAGCTAAAGGGCATGATCATCATCTTCGCAATTTCACAGTATTATTCCAACCTCAGTGAGGAAATCTATATAAAACACTAGAAAAATCACATTTTTGACTGCACTGGGCCTTTAAAAGAGGGTCCACTCACCCATGTCAAACACGCTACGCTATTCCAAACCAAACTATTAATAATTTGACTGTGAAAACAATGTATATGATATATTATAGATAGACAACTCATGTAATACTGTAGCTGGGTTGTGTCTGGAATGTGAAGGCATATACCCTGAATCCCTATCCATTGCTTACACCTATCCACTCCGCTCAGATCTACATAAGTGCATAGGGGTTAGGGGTTGATTTGGGGTTAGGGGTTGATTTGGGATTCAGGTTTGTCCCCCATATGGAACCCTTTTCCCTGTATAGTGCACTACTTTTGACCAAAGCCCTAGGGACGGACGCAGGATGCAGACAGGGAGAGGGCATGTGAGGGGAAGGCTATGGCTGTCTCTACAGCTCCTGAAAGACCTATACACAGTCACAGCCTGCAGCTGTTAACTAGTGTCCATGCATCATGATTAGAGCCATGTGTTTCACTAGCTCACTGCGATGATGAGTCAGTGATGATGACGAGATCCACATTGGAACATTAAAAGTGGTCCCTCCCTCAGTTTCTCCCTGCCCCCCTCTCTTCTACTTTTCCTCAGACACACTGGACGAAGCAACACCATTGCCATCTGAGACTGGGAGGCTGTGCGCATGTGTCCTCCCCAAAACGTACCTCGCAGACTCATCGTCAGCTGCCTCACCAGAACACCTTACAGATGTGCTACTCTGAGGGTGGTGTGATGTTCGGGATGCATCCAAAACGGCACCCTATTCCCTATATAGCGCACTACATCACTGATCAGGGCCCATACGGCTTTATGTGCACTGTAGGGAATAGGGTGCCATTTGGGACGCGCCATAGGGAGAGTCAATAAGTCAATAAGTATTCAACCCCTTTGTTATGGCATGCCTAAATAAGTTCAGGAGTAAAACATGTGCCTAACAAGTCACATAATAAGTTGCACTCTGTGTGCAATAATAGTGTTTAATGACTACCTTATCGAAAATGTACATTCCAACAGGACAATGAGCCCAAGGATACAGCCAAAGCAACATTGGAATGGCTTCTGAACAATAATGTGAAAGCCCAGACTTGAAGATTGCTGTTCAATGTCACTCCCCATCTAACTTGAAAAAATTCTGCACAGAAGAATGGGAGAAAATCCCCAAATCCAGATGTGAAAAGCTGATACAGACATACCCAACATGACTCAAAGCTGTAATCACCGCCAAAGATGCTTCTACAAAGTATTGACGCAGGGGTGTGAATACTTATTTTCAAAAAGATTGCAAAAATAAATTCTCATCCGTTTTAAATTCAGGCTGTAACAACAAAATGTGGAATAAGTCAAGGAGTATAAATACTTTCTGAATGCACTGTATGATGTGTAAGAGTACATTTTCTGGTCCATCTTTTGACCAAATAACGCCTGGGATTGAATGTATAATGATGTGAAAACCAACAGAAAACCAACCATCACTTTCTAAACTGAGAATCTCTCAATATAAACCAATTCGAGGGAACAGTGTGAAATAATGATTCACCGATAACCGGAGGTCTTGATGATCATGGAACGACGTCATCCGTCCAATACATTTCTGGGAAAGCTCACTGACCACTGAGATGTAAATCAAATCTCATCAAGCCTGTAACGTGGCCACCGCTCAAGGCCTTTCTAAGTGGGGTTAATGGGAGACTACTGGTTTGCTGCGGGCGCTCCACCTGGCAGTGCGCTGTAATTGTCCGGTTTAAAAGGAGGTGTGTGTGTATGTGAGTTCGTCACCTGACTTCCGCACCCAACTGCACCTTCCCGGCCCCTGCGGACACAGAGCCATGGGTCTAACTAGTAACTGTGCTTATCTGGAGCCATTTTAGATCTTTCCGGAGACGTCCTTCCTGTCTCCTGTAACACTAATATAGCAGACATGGCCACCCTGGATCGACAGTTTCCTCAAGGTTTTCGTCCTCACCCATCACCGCCAAGCAGAACAGGGAGTCAGAGAGTGAAGCTGTGTTTGCTGACAGGAGCCAACATGGTGGATGGAGATGGAGATTGGCTAGGTTTTTTTAGGTGGGAAAAAAAGTGTATGTGCGTGCGTGTCCCGAAACATACAGGTGATGTTTCTAACGCAAGTGAAGAGGGAAACTTGACAATGTAAAAAATTGGTGAAAAACAACATTCATGCAAAACAAAAACTAGGATCTAATGCAACACAAGACAACAACTATTATTTGCAAATGTGAGAGCTCTGAATAAGTGCTTCACTGGGTCATTGTGTAACATGCCCAATAAATGACTAAACATATACTTGTACAAACGTATAGTAGTCCTCTGAAATAATACCCAACACATTCTGACACCTGTGGCAGACATTGAAAGATAACACAGTAGCAGACTAGACTAGAGCATGAATGAGTTCCCCTGTTGGGACAATAAAATTTGAATTTAATTGAAGGATGTGGAGGTTGGGCTCAGCCATAGAGTTGGATAGAGGGCACACTAAGAAATTGACTACTTCAATTGAAATGATAGAAGACAAGCTCTATGGACTATGGTCATCAAGCACTTATTTAGAGCTCTGGGACTGGATGAAAGAAAGCTTTAAAATGAGCAAACCTGATTGGCTGGCGCTGCTGCTGCGTAGGGGACACTTGTGACAGGAGTTGTTGTTGCAGAGATAGTAGCAGGCGTAGCACTGTACATCATGGGTACTTTTTCGGGAAGGGGGCATGGAAGCAACGAACAGGTAGGCAGTGTGGTAACCATGGCAACGGGTGTTGTTGATTGTTTGGTTGTTTTTGGGCATGATGCATATTACAGAGAGGGGCGAGCCATCGTTAGGTTAGCCCAGCGGAAGGTGTGCGCATCACAATTCAAAAGCGAGAGAAAGCAAGGGAGAAAAAAAAGAGGAGAAAAAGCTGAATTACAATCACAAGTAAGGAACCGACAATCAGTTGTTCCCAGAGGACTGAGTGAGATATGAGTGGTATTATAAGATTGAGATTAACTAGAAAACAATTAGAGCCCCATCTAGATCGAGAGCCTTTCTGCCAATTGTGTTCACCCTCTTTCTTTATTTCTCTGGGATCAACACAGCACAGTAAAAAACACAATATCCACTTTTCAACAAACAATTCATTTGGAATGCCATTTTTTTTATACTAGTAATACTGATAAAGTTAAGAATAACACTTTACATTTCATAATTAGGGTAGAAGACAGTAAGTAGCTAAGTAACAAAATATTACATCCTAATTGAGAATCATCTCTTACAGGTTCAAATTGACATGTAGCAATCATGCACTCTAGCCCAATGTTCTACAACCGTGCCTCTCACTGTGTCACAACATCCATCACCTGTAATCGCTTACATCTCCCGGCCTGTTCCCGCTCTCCCCCCAATTTAAAGAGGCTCCATGGTGAAGTTTCCCCTAGGTACAGATCTAGGATCAGCTTCTCCTCCCCCAATCCTAACCTTAAACATTAGTGGGGACCCAAGATCAGAGTCTAGGGGCAACTTCACCCTATTCCTTTTGAAAGCATATGTGAGAATGAAAAAGGGAAAGGAAGGAACCTACCAAGGCTGCTAGCAGGAGTCATGCACAAGACTGACCCTGTGTGATCATGCAGTGGAAGAGAGTGAACAGAGGGTTAATAATGGGAGGAGAAAAACATGTTAGAGGAAACAGAGATTTTGGTTGTAGCCTGGTCCCAAATCGGTTTGTACTGTATGGCATGCCATTGACTATAGGAGTCGGCAAGAGAGCACAAACCGATCTGGGACCAGGCTAGAGATTTTGGTAGCTAGCTATATAAACAACATGCCTTTAAACACATTTCACAAGCCTGCAATTGGTATGACTGCACTGTGCAGTTTGACTCCATTTGTAGTCTTATGCCACACTTTATGCCACACATCCAGGCTGTATCATATCTGGCCGTGATTGGGAGTCCCATAGGGCGGCATACAATTGGCCCAGCGTCGTCCGTGTTTGGCCAGGATAGGCCGTCATTGCAAATAAGAATTTGTTCTTAACTGACTTGCCTAGTTAAATAAAGGTTAAATAAATCAAATAAAAAATATATAAAAATGCCTGGTCTGTAAATAAATCATGAAAAAATATGTTCTGGACAGGGCGGGAAGGTAAGGTCACACTACAAAAGAAAATGTTTCAGTGTCAGAGGTTTATTAGCCTCAGATGTGTGTGCCATCTTTCCAAATCCTATGGTCTCTGTGGCTTGACAATGGCAATAGGAGCTGGCAAGACAGCACACACATTTCTGGGATCAGGCTAGAGAAGGTTAAGGGCTGGATGCTTGGGCCATGCAGTGAGAACGAATCAGACCTGGGTTCAAATAGTATGTCTTCTTTCAAATTACTTTATGCGTTGGATCTGGAGTGCCAGATGGGCAGGGTTTGCACTTGTGGTTCAATAAAGCACAGCTAGAGTATTCGAAGAGAAACCGATATTAATTGAACCCATGTGTGGTGTGTACACAGCATTCTGAAGCTTCCTACTCTGTGAAAGGAGAGGAAGAGTGTAAAGGCCATGGAGGATGATAACACTAAAGAAAGGAGTAGGTAGGGAGGGATAGGGGGTTAGGGGAAGGTAGTCTCATCCACAAGAGGCTTAAAGGGATAGTTCGGGATTTTGGCAATGAATACCTTTATTTACTTCTCCAGAGTCAGATGAACTCGTGGATATCATTTGTATGTCTCTGCGTCCAGTATGAAGGAAGTTAGAGGTAGTTTTGCGAGCCAATTCCAATTGCAATCTTTGAACAAGGCCCATAACAACTTGATTTCCACTTAAGGAAAAGCGGTTGATCACTCTGTTGGTTTAAAGAGAGAGACTGGCCTCAAACTTTGAGAAAATATGGAGAATATCCTATTTTCTCACAAGCTCACCTGGTGAAACCTTTTAAGGGTTATATACTTGAACTTTGCCCTTTGATGCTTTTATGGTGAAACGGAAAGTTAGGGAAGCTCTATCCAGCTTGTCTACATGCTACATGGGTGTGTATCTGTGTACAAGAGTGTGTACATAAATGTGTATAGGTGTGTGTGCCTACATGGGTGTCTGTGTACAGGTGTATGAACATGTGTGTGTGTGTTGTGGGCGGGTGTACCCCCTACCTGTGGGAAAGCCACAGAAAGCCGTCTGCTGCTGCAGCTGTGCGTTGGCCAAGGCCTGCTGGTAGTGCAACATACTGGGGTGAAAGAGCGAGCTGGCCCCATTGCTCTTCTCAAGTGCTGGTCTCTTTGGTAGGGGCTGCAGGCAGCCGTGGGGGAACGCCTGTACGGGAGGGACGAGGAGACGTTAGATACAACGAGGCGGCCTCAAAAATGACTACATTCACATGACTATTCTCTATACTATAACACGAGAAATCACACTGCTTCTCTGGGTCTTTTGTGGCTACTAGCTACAAAACAGCACAAAGTTACAACAGAGAAGTCACAATGGCAACTTAGGTTTAAATAACCACATGGGGACAATGAAGGAACTACACACGATATCTAGCAAGGCAATTATAAAACAATGATTTACAGTACAGTAACAAACAAATTGATACTTGGGAACTAACATTCTCATTGTTGTTATACGATCAATCAATGTAAAGCATACTAAAATAATAACTATAAGAATCATATTGGTGGATATTAATTGCATAATAAAAATACTTGGGCATAACAGCAAAAAGCCAAATTAAAATTATTGTGAGTTGCTACAGTACATTAAAGAAGCTACATGCAAAGCAAAAGGTGAAAGGTCAAAGTACCAGTTCTACAGTTGCCTCGAGGGGTCGCTTCATTGCTTTGGCAGTCGACTGAGTCTTTAAATAGCAGGCAGCGAGCACATGATGGCAGTGGGCCAATGGGAGTCAAGCGTATTAACATACAGGTAACAGCAAGCAGAGGTGCGTCATGGGGGACAGCATTGCATTGTGGATAGGTGAGAAGGAAAAACAAAACAAAATAATCTGAATGCAGTATACCACGTACAAAACAATAGGCATGCACATAAACACAAAATAGTTTGTTGTTTGTTTAAAGAAACATATCGCTAAAGTTCTGAATTAGTACAAAAGCAAAAAATGCATCTACTATACCTTTGGTTAAAATGTTTAAGAAATACAAAGATTTTCAAATGCACTTATGAAGTAAACAAACTATTTGGATTGCAGTTATTAGTTCTGTAAAGCTAGTTACTTCTTTCCAAGTAAATCAGTTATCTAATCAATCTATGTATCAAAATATCTTGGGGTATTATTGATATAAACACAATTGACATTCGGTTGGGCCAAATCCTAACTTGAGATCTGTGTGCAGAAGTCAACATTTTTCATAAATCTCCATTTGATATCGTGATTCACGTGAAAGTTTGAGTTCTGTTCACAGATCTAAAAGGGTAGGATTTGGCCTTTTCTGTAAACACACTATCTGCTGTATGGAATATTGTTGGCTCGGTTTTTGGTGCTTTCGTGTGACTGGCCACCATGACAGAATAGGATGTGAGTGCAACATACATTTCTTACCGAAAAACCCTAGTCTTTGCTCTAGCCCTTACTATTGTGTTCATAGAGCTGAAAGGACTGGATAGGTGAAAGCAAATAGGAAATATATTAGAGGGCTAGGATGGAACCATCACCATCACTTAAACCTATCCAGTCCTTTTAGATCTGAGAAAACAAAAACAAGGGGCTAAGGGAATTGGCTACTAGATGTTCTCAGCAAGTGAGAGTTTCTGATCAATGGAGAATCAAAAGTATTGTTGATTGGACAATGAAGGACCACATGTCTTGTTGATTGGAATTATTAGCTTTTACAATAAAAGCAGTGCAATTTGGAACCCAATGCACATTTTATGGAGAACATTTGATAGAACATGCCCTACGGTAGAATGGACAGTGTTAAGGCAGCCGGTCGGTCACATCCATTTCAGTCATGGGGTATAAAAAAATTCTGATTCAGGTGGTAAAAGCAAAACTATTATTTTTCTTTCCATAACTGCACTAATAAATGAGTGAACCCAAATGTGTAACTTGTTAGTGTGTGGTTAATGGGCAAATTTGTAACAATATTTGTTATTAGGAAAGTCATCACAGAATGTGGAGCTCTGTTTATTCTACATTCCTCTTGGATTCTACAGTAAAAAAAATAAATAAAGATATTTGCTCAATGCAATAACATTTAAAGAAGATAAATAAATGACGTTTTTTTAGCAAGCCTTCTGAATGAAACCAATCGATGACATTGCACAAAGGAAACAGCAAACATCAATGGGACAACCAAGGCACTTATGATTACTAGGCCATGCACAAGACTTTGCTTTATGTGTAGCATAATACTAAGATTATTCGGTAACCCTTTACAATAAGGTACCTTTTATAAAGGTATTAGATATTTTATGAAGTGTTACCGATCATTCCAAATGAATACACCTCAGAATCAGTGTTTGATTTAGACTGAAATGTTATGTTAATGGCAGAAAATATTCTGTTTTAATCAAGGGGGGGAGAGGGAGGGGGGGAGGGCAAGCAAAAATGACAGCATTCAACTTGCGACACGACAGGCTATGGAAGACAAAATGGAGCTAAATGAAATCAAATGACACCTCAGTGTAACTGTCTAGCCTAAAACTCAACACATAGCAGGATCTAACCACCTCCACCTGTTGTTTCTAATCGTATGTACTATAAACTTGGTTCTGTCTGGGGTATATTTCCAGATGAACAAATCTTTGGGGAATGTAAGCTTATGATACATTGACATTGTTGGTACAGTTGCAGGCACTAAAAAGTTACACAATGCATGAGAACATGGCACTCTCTCTCTTTTTGATAGTTTGTCACAAAAAAAAAAAAAAAAAAAAAAACTGTACTATGGTACAACTTTTCACTGCCCGTAACTGTATCTAACTTAGGACAAGAGTCTGGTCGAGTGGTTAACCCTCTCGCTTCCGGAACCATATGCTTCCCCCTTCGGGAGGGATCTCGTTTTTTTCTCCTGCTCCTATCATAAAAATACGTAAGTTCTCCTTTATAAAAAACTAAAACAGTATCTAACTTACTGTACCTTGCTCCAATACATTGTAATGGCTTTATAGTACATGATACATTTATTGAGAGAATTGCAATGGGGAAATGCTCCCATAGAGCTGACTAAAAAGCTCTCTGTCCTCCGGTAAACCATAAGCCCTGTTGCCCCAATATCTTATCTCAGGTCACACCAGCTTAAGCAAACAGAGCGCGAGTTGTCAAACTCATAATCATGTCTTCCGCACTGGATGACGTGTGTTTTCCTATTGTTTATGTCCTTTTTCTTTTAAACCCTAACTGTGCTCGAGTCATCTTTTCACCCAGTATCAGTGGAGGTGCGGTTGGGGTTTTAGAGAGCAAGCAGCGATGGAGGAGCAAGCTGATGAGACGAAAAGCATGCTGGACGATGCCATGGAATCAGACAGCAGCGCGAGAGCAGTGACGGCAGTGTGAGTGGCAGTGGGCAAGACAGAGCCAGGTTCGCCCATTCAACAGCCACTGACTCGGACCAATGTGGACACAGAGTATAGAGAGCGGGGAGGGAGGGTCACAGCCAAGTGAAAGTCCTACTTCCAAAACCTGCTGCTGCCTGCCTGCCTTAGTGAAGGGGGAGGGTCCAATAATGAGGGAGTGGACCAATGACCAACCAGAGCCCTAATGTCAGTTTGGCCTCGCATTCTCATCCGTCTCTCTTGATTAAATTTGTACTGATCTGCAGAGTGCTACACTTATCATTGAGAGGAGGGCGGGCATTGTCTTTGTATGTATGATCAAGGGCGAATAAAAGAGCTCCTAGCCTGAAGCTAATAATAGATAGCGTCCCAAATGGCACTCTATTCCCTATATAGTGCACTACTTTTGAACAGAGGGCTCTGGTCAAAAGTAGTGCACTATATAGGGAATAGGGTACCATTTGGGACACAGCCATAGACTGTTGTGGTCGTGTTATACATTCGCTTTACCTTCTCTAAAGCCTGATCACTATAGAGCCTATACAATGACCTGAGTGTGGGTTGAGTGGTCACATTTCCGTGAATTGTATAGAAGCGTCCATAATAGTATTCTAGGAAAGTGGTATATAAACTGTATGGAATAATAAAGCAGTGCTCCACATTTGATGTACTTGTGTTCTTTTGTAGATGTGTAAAGTAGAATTTTTAAAGATTCTAGTGTGAGTACTTTACCAAACTAGTAGTCTATAGTTGACATTACATATTATAAACATTAGAAATGCTATTTTTTGATCTGGCCCTTTGTCAGGTGTGCTGTCTGACATTGCTGGGGCTACAAAAGTCTTGTAACTTTCCCAAAAGTCCTAGGTTTTCCAGAAATTACAGTTCAAGGATTCCCTTCTGACTTCAGGTATATTTCAACCAGGATTTCTGGAAAACCAGGGAATTTGGAAAAGTTAGCAGATTTTCGCAACCCTACTTTAGTGCGTGTGCTGTGCTCACTACTCTACAGAATGTGAGGGCGGCGGAGGGTCTCACCATGGCAGCAGCTTGCGCGGCCACGGCCGTCTGGTTGGCCTGGTGCTGCGCAGCCTTGATCTTGGCCTGCAGGTGGGCCGGCGGGTGGAAGTACTTGCACTTCTCCCGGGAGCAGCGTGACTTGATGTAGTCCATGCACACGGTCACCGTGTTGTCGCTAGTGTCAATCATAGGGCTGTCGCTGGGGTGAGCGAAGCGGCAGTCCGTCTCGCCACGCGCGCAGTTGCCCCGCTGGAACTCCCGGCACACCTGGGAAGGAGGTTGGGGTGCACACGGACAAACAGACATGCACACGTACATACATGGACAGACACACGCAGTCACACACACAAACCGACAGATGTGCACAGTGACAGACACAAATATTAGTTTAAAATATCATACAATATAATACACATTCCAATAAAATATCAACAACTTATCATTATGTTTATAACTATGGACTGAATAACAAACAGATTGAGGTGTTTATCTATTCAGAGCCAAGGCGTAGTCAATCACAGGGGGCTTCACTCACAGCCTGGGATGTAGAACATAACACCGCACACTCACTGTGGGAAGAACATGCACGCGCACGCAAACACACACACGCAAAGACACACAAAGCATGGAGAGAACACACACGCGCGCAGAAGGCGGTAAACAGTCTTACTTTGTGTGGGAGTGTCCCCATTCCTCAGTGGAACATGGCCTCTCATTAGCAACCACATCGCTCTGTTGCTAAGTGACGGTACTTTGAGGAAAACACACAATACACCTACACTCCCAGGTCTGTCTGTGCTTGCCATCCTTCCAAGGCTATTCTTTGTTTTCATTAACTCACAATTGCCTTGGAGCTTTGTTGTGGTATAAACAAAACCCCCATAGATGAGGTTATTTCAATCTTATTTGAATTTTTTTAAATTTTATTTAACCTTTATTTAACTAGGCAAGTCAGTTAAGAACAAATTATTATTTACAATGATGGCCTAGGAACAGTGGGTTAACTGCCTTGTTCAGGGGCAGAATGACAAATTTTGACATTGCCAGCTCGGGGATTCGATCCACCAACCTTTCGGTTACTGGCCCAACGCTCTAACCAATAGGCTACCTGCCGCCTCGTTAATCAACAGTGAGGTATAGAATTCTGTTGGCCAGCACTCAAGTTCTTAAAGTTATATTTTCTTTTAAAGTAAAGGTGTGTGGAAAGGGAGTATGTAAAATATAAGTTTTATATCTCTGATGGTTAGGACTAGGTAAAATAAGATCTGTGATAAGGGGTAACTTCCACCTCAACCTAGGTGGGTAAGGATGGTGTTGTAAGAATTATGGAGAGGCTTTCCCAACACCTCGTAGGGCTAACTCTTGATTCCTCGTATCGTGACTGCCCAGAGGCCAGCTCTCCTACCTGGTTAGTTTGTGATGTCTCCTGCTAATATACTATGACTTTTAGTATTGTTATTGGTTAGTGGTGGTGTACCTCCAGCTTGTCTGTGCGTAGAAGCTTCTGGTTGGAGGAGGAGCTCTGCATGGAGCAGGGAGGGCTGCCGGGGACGATGATACTCTGGGTGCTGGGCTGGAGCATCTCGGTGGGCATCATGCCCATGCTGTGGGTCATGTGGGTCAGGTAGGGAGCGTAGCTCAGCCCCGGGCTGGAGCCCAGGCCCTGGCTAATAGGAAACGACTGCTACCGAGAAATAGGGGGTGAGGTGGGGGGAAGAGGGGAGACCGAGAGGGACAGAAATGTTAAAAGAGGTGAGAGAGAGACAGCAGGGGGAGAGAAAGGAGGAAGAGAGAAGAGGTTGGATGGAGGAAGAGAGAAAGGGAGAGACCCCAAAAGTGATAGAGTAAAGAGAGAGAGAGAGAGAGAGAAATAAACAATTGGACACATCGGGGGTAGTAACGCCTAGTTGTCCGTTTCTCACCAGGGTAGGCTGCATGGTCGTGCCAGGGAACATGAAAGGCATCTGTTGAGCCAACATGGCTGCTGCCGTCTTCTGTTGTATGAGGTTGTTGCGGCCGTTGATCTCCAGCTGGGTCTTCAGATGGGCCGGGGGGTGGAGGTATTTGCAGTTCTCCCGCGTGCATCGGCCCTGAAAAAAATACAATAAAAAAATACATTAACACAAGTTAAAGACCCTGATCGGGTAGCCTAATTGAACATGCCTAAAGGAAACCAAGAGGGGCGCAGCTAAACTAAAGCAGTAGATTATGAATAAACCAGAGTTTAGGCATATGCTCAGAGTTTAGGCATATGCAGACAATCTTCAATACATTAAATACTGAGGGGCAACATTGATATTCACAGCTGATGCTTTTGCAGCGGCTAATGGGGATCCTAATATCAAATGATGAGGAGTTGTGCGTATTGGCCTCAGCAGCCCGGTGCGCTTGATAGCTAGCTGCTTCAATAAAGGATCTTTAACACCTTACAATGTGTGGCTTTGGCTTCAACGTGTGTTAGCAAGATAATGACGCCAAAGATAGAACAAGGCGCCAGATGTTTCACCAGATGTATAAATCTGAAGAATCCAGTATCTATCTCCTGCTGTTGAAATGCCTCACCTCCACACCAGCAGGCAGTAAGGGAAGAACAGTGACCTAATTAGCAGAGCGTCAGCTCCCCAGTTACGGGTCTATGCTGAAATAGGACAACCTCCCTACCAGTCCACTGACAAACCAGCATACAGCCAGCCAATCTCCATGCACACACTGCCTAGCTAGCTCTGACCTCCAAAATAGTTCCACTGCGGTTACTACTGCAGTATGCTAACAACAATATTGTATGGTTTGCAGTAAATGTTAGGATGAGCCTAATCATGACCTTAGACGTGTTTTGTTTGTGATTATTTGGATTGAGCCGCTAAACATTCACTAATGAAGGCTGAAGGGATCTGTATATCATACCACCGTGTAGCCAGTGGTGTCATGTCCATACGGGACAAAGGCACGTGCTCCCTCAGATTTGTCCTGTTTTAAAAATTCTCAGACATTAAATTAATTACAAAACTTTTTTTTTTAAGCCCACATTGTATCATAAATATCTATCAGTGGTATTTTGAGGAAGGTGCCCACTGACTGGACCAGGCAAAGAGTACCCCCTCCCCCCACTTTCCCTTGTAAGTGGTTCCTTCCAAGGTGCACAGAGCAAAGGGATGCCTAGGCAAGACGCTAGATACTCAATGGGGGAGGAGATAAGGTATAGAGTGACACACACAGCGTTTGTCTATTCATTCCTTCGTAAATAAAACAAATGTTTTGTTGTGTCTCTGTAACACTAGCCACCTAGCAGTTTCATGAAGTTGGCTTTGGCTAACTAGATAGGTTCCCGATCTCCCAACTTCATAACTAGCTATCAATCAAGTTATAGTAGCTTTTCTAACTCTCTTAGCTGGCATGTCTGCTGGCAAGGTTGCTAGACATGGAATTACTAAATATAGTGAATAAGACAAACATTCCTTTGAATCTTTTACCCAGATTTTAGCACAGATGCAGAGAATAATTTTTAGTTTCTAAATAACCACCAGTCAAGAGGATACAGACAGCTCAAGAAGTATGCTTAGATAACCTATGCATGCATGCATAGGTATATATATACACACACACACATACACACACACACACACATACTTTTTTTTTTTTTTTACATAGAATTAGGCATAATGATTATGGCTCTAGATTGCGGGAAAAAAACTGTTTCAGATGTTTGAAAAATTCTAAATTCTCCAACTTCCCAAAAGGAGTACCACCCCCCCCTCCATCTTCACGTACTTCGTGCCCCCTCTAAAATAATGGGTACATGACGCCTCTGCTTTTATGCAAGGCAATATGTCAGAGAAGTGGCCCGCATTCTTGATGACCAAATATTTTTCTTGACATCACATGTCAGCATCAATCCTATAAGGGTGGTTGTAAATCTGAACCACACTTTATTTATGATTCCCCCGTTTCAACATCCAGTTTATTGTTCCGGTCACGAACATGAGCGGACCTTTATTCAAGGAGGGGTTATTGGACCCCGGGGAGTCCGCAGAACAAAATAACGTGTAATCACGCTGGTCAGCTGGGTGTTGTCAGCCAGAGACGAAATTAGAAACCTGATGAAAAGTGCTTGTTTTTTACCCCACTGTGATAAAAAAGCACCAGTGAGAGCATCAAACTGAGAGCAGACATTCACACTGATTGGATTTGGGATATGAAGTTAGGCATAGAAGGCCAACCTAGGGTCGAGCTGAGCCCAACAAAGCTATATGTGCGAAGGTATGCCTTATTTATGTAAGAAACTAGCTATTGCTAGATATAATATGATTATAAGTACTAAACCCATCATACAATCATCTCTAAGACAAGTCTGGGCCAAAGCAGGCTACACTGTTAAACACTGATAGTTATCAATCATCATGGGACTAATGCAGTTATTTTGTGCTTTGGTGGATAAAACATAGGCCTGATTTAAAAGGAACGCAATCATGCACTATCCTTCAAAGAACTCATATTTCAGGATATGAACGTTATTTTCCCTAGTGGAGGGGCACAGAGGTCTTGGTTTAGTGTGGGGGAAGTAAAGTCACCTGTCGGATGGGGTGCCACAGGGCTGCACTCTACGCCCCTTTCAGTTTCTACGGCTGGTTCGTGCCAGTGCTTCACTGTACTCCTTCTCAGTTTCTCCACTGGCGCAGGATATCCCTCCTCCTCCTCTCCACTCCATCCCCAGCCAAAGAATAATGTTATCGCTGCGCCTCGCAGCCAAGAGCCTGGGAGGTGTCAAAACCAATCAGAGCCACTCTCACTGACGCCGCTCTGGGCAGACAGACTCCATGGCGACTGCTGGGAGGGGAAGAGTGATGGGGGATGCGGTGCTGCTGAGGCTGAACTTTGGATGCCTTCCCTGTGACTGAGGATGGCCTGAAGGGCATTAGATTGTGAGAGGTCACAGCACTATCACACATGAGTAGGGATGTGACCACCTGGACCAAACCCCAGAACCTAGTTATAGCCTATTTTCTGTGGTCAGGGAAAAACTCAGAAAATCCTGGGTTGCTTGTTTAGAAACAAGCCACATGACCACAATGCTTTCTTTGTGACATTTTGCTGCCAGTGTCGTGATTGATTCAATGCATTCGGTGCTAGGTTTTGAACATCGTTACTCACCATTTGAGGGAGGAGTTAAGCAGCCATAAAAACCACTTGGGGAGAGCGTTTCATTTGACACATTAGGAACTTATCAAAAGGAGGGAGTTATATTGATAAGTGTGGGGCACAGCGGTCAATATTCTCTCCCTCTACATGACTTTACTTCCGCTTATTAGCATTGAAGGAGCGGTGTACATTTTAACAAGTGTTATTAAATTATAATCACAGGGTCCTTTTCAGTCAGGTACTAATTAACTTACAGCCCACTGGCTCTCTAAGTCACAGCGATGCTGGCTAGAACACTTATGCAGTAGGTACACGTGAGATGACGCAAGCAGGGTCGATCTGTTCAGAGGGAGTCGCGCCACTGACTGCAGATAAGAGACGACTAGAGGAGCGTTTCTGGCTGGCTCCGCTCTCTGAGCAGAGCTGCCGGAGAGCGCCCCGGAGCACTCCTCATGTAACAATGACAGTGCTAAAAAGCTGCCTGTCTCAGATGATGAAACACTGAGTGAGAGACTGTCATTAGAGCTCGAGTCAGATGTTATCTTGCCCAGCGGGGGAATAGAGAGAGGCACCGTTGTCTTAACCACCCACACTGACGGAGCAAGAATCTATTCATCCTCATCATCGCCTCGGAGCACGCATTTATGAAAAGGGCCTTTTGAAACCTGAGGCACATGATTACCCCGTTAAATAAGCCCATTTCAGATGCTACATCGTTCAGATGTAATGACACAGTGGATCCCTTCTGCTAGCTGGGTCTGTTTCAAAATATCAGCACAAAGTCAATGATTTATGCATCTAGCTAACTTGTGATACTAGGCCTAATAATATAATAGGGTTTGGAAGATAATTATCTCTTAGGGGTTTGAAAAGCGATCACAATGAGGCCGGGAGTATAATACTACTAAATTCTGGCCCCTTTTTACATACTTAACCACAGGACCCGGCCTTCTTGCCACCCACTTTTAAAATCATTGCTCTAGGGAGACTAAACCTTCCTTTTTCTACCCAGTTAGAGGTCGCCCTTCCCCTTCCCAACTGAGTTTCTATGAACAGCCCATGTACATTTGATTAATCCCAGGGGGATGCAGATGAACGCCTGTAATTTCATGAACAGATTAGGATTATGCTCACTTAACCCATTTAGGCCTGTCCCCTTAGAGGCTAACTAATTACACCTATTAATTGCCCATGTGAATCCAGTCTTTAACACTGAGAAATTGGAGGTTTCACATGCATGTTGTGATCGAATCATGGCAAGTCAATCATGGTGGCACTTTTCCCTTATCACATTGGGGTAGTCAAATGGAGCCAAAGTCGTTTCCCTTAAGAATCTCAATAATAAACTAGCCTAGTTAGTCTCTTCCCACAGCTGCTGTGAGTTTGGGGCAAGCAAGACTACGAGTACACTGTATGATGCCTGCTGTAGCTATAGCATTGTGATACATTATCAAAACGACACAGCTGCCCTCGACGAGGCCTTGGCGAGGAGGGAAAAAAACATGTACCTTTAAGGCAACACTGTGGCTGCCTGCTGCTGTACTGGCATGCCCACCCCCACCCCCTTCCCTGCCTAGAAAAAATACCTCCGACCCCCCCAGCTTCTCAATCAGCTGTGCACTGAATTGAGACAGTGATGACTGCGTGTCTGTGGGTGGCACAGCACAGAGGGCCGCTTTACCAGGGGCAGCAGAATGGCGATTCAGTTGAGGCCTCCGCTAACTACTGGCTATTTGCATTTTCCTTTCAATGGGGCTCTATTCTGCCTCGCCCGAGACAGAGGTTCGCAGTCCCTCCAGCCGACAGAGGTGGAAAAAAAAAAATAGTTACGCTAGACCCTAATTCAGGGAAAGCTGGGTGGCATGACGGCCCCTCTCATTATTTGGGTGGTGGGGGTTCAAAGCCCCCCCCTTCTCTCATTCCATCATTCAAACTCTTGCTCGCATACATAAATCGGTACTGGTACTCCTTGTATATAGCCATGTTATTTTCTACTCCCTATGTATAGCCATGTTATTTTCTACTCCCCTATGTATAGCCATGTTATTGTTTACTTGTTATTGTTATTTATTATTCACTGTGTATTTATTCCTTGTGTCACTATTTATATGTTTTATAACATTTTGTATCTTATATTTAACTCTGTATTGTTTAAAAATGACCTGTAAGTAAGCATTTCACTATTAGTCTACACTTGTCTACAAAGCATGTGACAAATTCAATTAAATTAGATCTACATGGCTTCGGGGGAGAGAGATTATGTTAGTGAATGAGAGGGGGCTTTAGTTATGGAAGTTAAGTGGTGGGGTTCTCTCTCTCTGTGTGACTAGGGTCAGACACAAGCTACTCAGACACAAGCTACTCATTCACCCTCAGGAGAAAGGCACTGTACAGGGTTCTCGCATAGCTGAAACCCACATTATGACTTTATCACCATCCTGACAGCTCGACAGCCAGGATCGATGGCCTTTTGGAGAAGAGTGACGGACGAAAAGGCCAATAAAACCTAATACCAATTCAATCAAGGGAGAAGAGTCTCGGGATTTTTTTTTTTTTAAATGAGGCACTGGTGAGACATAGTGGAACGCCACGGGCTAGGCATCTCTCTGTATTACAGTTAATGCGCTAAACATTATTCCTTCATGCCTTTCCGTTTCCAGAGACATCCACCACAACTCCTGAGATGACTGCACCTCCGGAGAAACTCTGACAACAAAGTCCTTCCTCTTTATCCGTTTGTCCTTGTCCCCGGCGACGACCTTGCTCGCTGTGAGAACTGACACTAATTTCTCTGACAAGAAGCCGGGAATATCTGTAATCCCTTTACACCATATCAGAGGGGCTTGTGTCTCCACTGACCTGGCTGGGTGGCCTCTTCTCTTCCTCTCAGTCACTCTCCCTCTCTTCGTCTTTCTCTCTCTCTAGGTCTCGCTCTCCATCTCTTGTTCTCTCTCTGGGCATTAATGGCTGCTGGCATGTCAACCTTATTCCCAGTCAGGTGTGACATTTTAGCAAAACCTCGTGCAATGAGAACCCAACAGGATGGGCCCTTACGGAACACGTTAAGGCCCAGAAAAAAGCAGGTCCTGACACCACTCTGGAAGAAAGTGGAAGGGTTCTCGTCGCTGGATGCACACAGACAGGAGGTCCCTTCATCCCCCTTAGAGGTAGTAGTGTCCCTTTCCGGTGCCCTATTCTACTCAGGCCCACTGTAACAGGTTCACCTTAGCCATGAATACTACTCAAGGTGCCATGACATCCGTAAGCAGTACTGGGCACCATAGCTGCAAATGGCTCTCATGTTGAGGCCTTCAACTCCATGCACACACATCTTCTAAAAAAGGTAATAAGCACTAATAGAAATGCTGTACTTCCATACTGAAATTATATCCTATGGCTTATAACCTTGACATTAGAGAAGATTAACTATACCTATTAGCGTTTACTTTAACTTGTAGTTTCTTACACCATAGAAATAGTCAAAAGTACAATCGAAGAAAAAAAAAACGGTAGATATATCTGTAACAAATCTTGCCCATTTTGTATCGGCCTACATGTCTGGCGAGTCTCATCATAAGGCTATTATGCGACAACACAAATGAGAGCCACCATTAATTAACAAAAATAAATTATGGAACAAAGGACTGTTTTTGCTTTTTGTCACACACAGTCTCCCGTCGCATTTACACGCTGCCTACTAGATTCCAGTGTTGTCTCGGCGGTAATTACATATGCCTTTGTTTCAACACCCGTAATCCTAGAGATGGGCGAGCGGTGCTACCGCTGACACGCCTGAGATTACCACAGGAGTGTGGCAAAGAGCCTCCTAAGCCTCCTGGCTTTCCACTACAGAGGAGAGAAGAGGGAGAAAGAGGGAGGGAGAGGGAGTGAGTGAGAAAGATAGGTGGTGATAATTCCCCCCTCCTGTTCTCTCAGACACAGTGTCTGTGTAGGGACACTCCTCAGCAGGGGTCCCTCTACCACGGGCCCACACAAAAAAAACACACACACTCCCAAAAACACACATCTCCATCTGGGGAGAGGGCGTTGTAGAAAAGTGTGGCAGGCAGTACCGTGTGTGCATCAGAAATACATCACTAACTCAATCTAATTATTTGACTGTAACATCAATGAGAGTATTCAGAGTGAGATGTTGCCTGGAACATTGAGCACACACACAGTTTCTTTAATACAAATGAACCTTGAGATACAGCAGAAACATACACAATCTTTCGGACTAAAAGCAAGTCTAACTTATGTGCTTGTTGAAAGAGGACTGTCTGACATTGTATTGTTGTGGACGAGTTATGAGGGAGCGTCCAGACCTAAGAGCAAGGGCAAGTTTTTTTTTGGTGTGCATGTATGTTACAGAGTTCTGTGTGTGTTCTGCTTGCCTGTCAACATAGAGATAGGATTTGTGTGTGTGTCTTCACTGCTCTTACATCTCTCTTGCCTCCCAGGCCTATGCTGTAGCCCAGTAGGCTGGGCTGGTAATCCAGAGAGCCCTGCCTACTCCAGGTAATCTGATCATCTGTGAAATGCTGAGACATGAGACCCACCCCTGTTGAGCTGCATTAATCTAACGACACACACACACACACACACACACACAGGCATGCACACACAGGCATGCACACACACTATCCCAATCTCTGTGTTGACCGGCCGAGGTAAAGGACTGAGGCAATATTCCTTACAACTAAGCCCAACTGTCATGAGCACTCAGAGTCCATTTCAGACACTTTGCGTACCAGTTGTAGACTGGCCTATTCGTCACTGACACCTTCTAGGAGGAAAAGGATTGTAGAATAAGCCAATGTCAAGCTGCAATGAGAAGAAAAGCCATTTCAAGAGAGAAAATGAACAGCAGTTGCTAGCTTATCTACAGTGCATTCGGAAAGTATTCAGACCCCTTATTCCACATTGTTACATTACAGCCTTGTTCTAATATTGCTTAAATAGTTTTTTCCCCTCTCACCAATCTACACTCAATACCGCATAATGTCAAAGCAAAAACAGGTTTAGACATTTTTGCAACAATTTGTTTTTATTATTAAATTAAATGTTACATTTACATAAGTAAATCAGACGCTTTACTCAGTACTTTGTTCTAGCACCTTTAGCAGCGATTACAGCCTTGAGTCTTGGGTATGACGCTACAAGCTTAGCACACCTGTATTTGGGGAGTTTCTCCCATTCTTCTCTGCAGTTCCTCTCAAGCTCTGGGGAGAGTCGCTGCACAGCTATTTTCAGGTCTCTCCAGAGATGTTAGATCGGGTTCAAGTCCGGGCTCTTGCTGGGCCACTCAAGGACAGACAGAGACTTGTCCCGAAGCCACTCCTGCGTTGTCTTGGCTGTATGCGTCGTTGTCCTGTTGGAAGATGAACGAACCTGCACCCCAGTCTGAGGTCCTGAGCACTCTGGAGCAGGTTTTCATCAAGGATCTCTGTACTTTGCTCTGTTCATCTTTCCCTCGATGCTGACTAGGAACTCTGTCAGTGTGACTATCGGGTTCTTGGTCACCTCCCTGACCAAGGCCCTTCTCCCCCGATTGCGGAGTTTGGCTGGGTGGCCAGCTTTAATAAGGTCCATGGCGGTTCCAAACTTCTTCCATTTAAAAATGGAGGCCACTGTGTTCTTGGGGACCTTCAATGCTGCAGACATTTTTTGGTACCCTTCCCCAGATCTGTGCCTCGACACAATCCTGTCTCGGAGCTCTACGGACAATTGCGTTGACCTCAAGGCTTGGTTTCCACTCTGACATGCACTGTCAACTGTGGGACCTTATATAGACAGGTGTGTGCCTTTCCAAATCATGTCCAATCAATTGAATTTACCAGGTGGACTCCAATCAAGTTGTAGAAACATCAAGGGTGATCAATGGAAACAGGATGCACCTGAGCCCAATTAGGAGTCTCATAGCAAAGGGTTTGAATACTTACGTAAATAAGGTATCTGTTTTTTTATAAAAAAACTAAAACTTGTTTTCGCTTTGTCATTATGGGGTATTGTATGTAATTGATGAGGTAAACATTTATTTAATCAATTTTAGATTAAGGCTGTAACGTAACAAAATGTGGAACTAGTCAAGGTGTCTGAATACTTTCCAAACGCACTGTATACTGTTGACAAACACCCCAATCCCAATCTGTTAGCTAGATGCTAGTCACTTCTTGATGTTTTTTTACTTTTTTTACTGAAAATGGTAGGGAAAACATGGGTATGAGTGTTTCCTTGCATATACGTAGCACCTCTGGGACTCTGAGCAGCTCCACAGAGAAGTCCTCTTTAAAGGCATACTGAAGGACCTGGCCAAGGAGGGCTGCACACGACCTCCAGTATGCCTATATAGAGCGCCAACCTGGATTGTACAATATTTGCACATTATTAATTCTTCAAGCTCTGTCAAGTTGGTTGTTGATCATTGCAAGACAGCCATTTTCAATCTTTCCATAGATTTTCAGGCAGATTTAAATCAAAACTGTAACTAGGCCACTCGGGAACATTCAATGTCGTCTTGGTAAGCAACTCGTGTAGATTTGTCCTTGTGTTTTAGGTTATTGTCCTGCTGAAAGGTAAATTAATCTCCCAGTGTCTGCTGAAAAGCAGACAACCAGAATTTCATCTAGGATTTTGCTGGTGCTTAGCTCTATTAAGTTTCTTTTTAATCACAAAACATCCAATGACAAGCATACCCATAATAGAATGCAGCAACCACCATTCTTGAAAATATCAAGAGTGTTACTGCGTGATGTGTGGTCTTGGATTTGCCCCAAACTTAATGCTTCGTATTCAGGACATAAAGTTAATTTCTTTGCCAGATTTTTCGCAGTTTTACTTTAGTGCCTTATTACAAACAGGATGCATGTTTTGGAATATTTGTATTCTGTACAGGCTATCTTTTTTTCACTCTGTCATTTAGGTTAGTATTGTGGAGTAACTACAATGTTGTTGATCCATTCTCAGTTTCCTCCCATCACAGCCATTAAACTCTAACTGTTTTAAAAAGAACCATTGGCCTCATGGTGAAATCCCTGAGCGGTTTCCTTCCTCTCCAGCAACTGAGTTAGGAAGGATTCCTGTATCTTTGTAGTGACTGGGTGTATTGATAATTGTAATTAATAACTTCACCATGCTCAAAGGGATATTCAATGTCTGCCTCAAAAAAGTTTTACCCATCTACCAATAGGTGCCCTTCTCTGCGAGGCATTTGGAAAAACCTCCCTGGTCTCTGTGGTTGAATTTGTGTTTGAAATTCACTGCTCAACAGAGGGACCTTACAGATATTTGTGTGTCTGCGGTACAGATGAGGTAGTCATTCAAAAAGCATGTTAAAAACTATTATAGTCCAAATATTCTCTCCTGAACTTATTTAAGCTTGCCATAACAAAGGGGTTGAATACTTTTAGAATCAAGACATTTGAGCTTTTAATTAATTTGTAAAAAAAATTCCGCTTTGACATTATGGGGAATTGCGTGTAGGCCAGTGACAAAAATCGCAATTTAATCAATTCAAGGTTTTAACAAAATAAAACGTGGAAAATGTCAAGTGGTATGAATACTTTCTGCAGGCCCTGCAACTATCTATCACATGTTAGATGCCTTTCATTAAAACTCTAGAATTTCAATTGATATTCTAAAAATCACAAGTCACACAAGGGAGCCTCAGCAGGCACACCCAAACCATATAAACCACAAACTTTGCACTGGCACTTTTTTATTTTAATTCTTTAGAACATGGAATTCATTTTAAAAAAATGTATTCTTTTTTTAAAAACTCTGCCTCCTTTGGTTTAACTTATGTTTTGAGTACATGCTTAACTCTATAGCCATGTAATTTCTTCTCTTGCGCACCGGGCCACCATTCACCCAAGCCTGAGCGCCGACCCTCAATGATAGCGTGTCGGGTGTTTCAGAGTGATGTAAATCCATAGCCCAGACCAAGGGGGATAAAGGGTGGAGGGAGGGATGAGGTGGAGGGAGAGCAGGAGCCAATCTATTCATCAAAATCCCTTTCCAACACACTCAGCAAATGGACGAGCACAGATGCGTCCCAAATGGAATATCATTCCGTATTTAGTGTACTACTTACCCATAGGGCTCCGGTCAAAAGTAGTGCAATAGGGTACCGATTGGGACAGACCAGGAAATCTGTAATATGGGAGACATGGCTGACGCAGGCCAGTGTGTCCAAGGTTAGTGTTATGAGCCTTTTCTATTCATTCACAATTATTGAAGGAGAATGCTGTATTAGTAAATCACTCAAACTACAAAGTGGCACTTATAAACAAGACATCAGTCATCCATATGCGTTGAAATGGCACCATATTCCAGCTTAAGGTCAAAAGTAGTGCAGGTAGGGAATAGGGTGCCATTTGGACACAGACACCCCGATGAAGGATGTCATCCGGTAATGTAAAGAAATAAAGAAAAATTCCATCAACGTCAACTGCTCTTCAAGAGTGGCTTGGTATATTCTCGCATAACCTTAATTCATGCACGTTGGTTTGGCATATACCTTTTCCTCTACCCTGTGCATTTCCGTCATCATTCTATAACATGCCACTTTTAATCCAAAGCGACTTGAATTACAGTGAGTGCATCTTTATTACGTTTATGTGATCCTTACGGAAACTGAACAAACAACCTTGGCATTGCTAGCATCACACTCTTACCATCTTAGCCACACTAGACCACAGGAGTAAGAGTGATTGGGGAGACACCTTGTGCGAGCATGACAACCAAGCGAGGACAGAATGCATACAAAATGTTGTTTTCTGGTTGGGATAGAGTTTCCCCTGATGACAGACATCCCCCTGTAGGGCTGAACTCAAGAGCCTCTGAGGGCTTAGAGACGCAGTGGCACTCATCTCCAGGGCCATGTTCATAAGGCAGCAAAAAACATGAAACGGACTAAAACAGGGACGTACTACCTGGACTTGTCCAATGAGAAATTCAATGTTTTTTTTCCTTTGCAAAGCGTTTTAAAATTATGCATGAACATGACCCAGAGGTAGGTAGCTAGCTAGGTAGGTACTGTATGTAGGCCCTCTGGTGATGTGGGCCTTCTGGCTGTAAATATAAGCCCAAGGTTGCCTCGCGCTACAGGAAGTGAATTAGAGCCCAAGAGCAATGACTCACACAAGCCATGGAGTAAGCAAACCTTTTATTTCTACCGTCAGTGTACACACACACCAGAATGACCAAGCCAACACTCCTGTATCGGGAATAGAGGGTGAGTGGGGCAGAGCAAGACAGAGAACCCCCAGAGAGTTTGTGTTTCTATGAGTATTCATAAAGCCTGTTTAACAGACAATAAATTTGTCTAATTTCATCATTT
The DNA here is from genome assembly GCA_030435695.1 of Brachymystax lenok tsinlingensis. Taxonomy (NCBI): domain Eukaryota; kingdom Metazoa; phylum Chordata; class Actinopteri; order Salmoniformes; family Salmonidae; genus Brachymystax; species Brachymystax lenok. Next base: position 39,795,780 of record CM059814.1, read on the forward strand.
GTTAATGAATGTGAACGTTAAATTGCATTGGTCTTTATTAAACGATGACAAATGGAAGTATAAGAGTTTAGAATCCCTGCGTCACCGGAAGAACACACGCTCACTCCTTCTGCGCCATCCCTCTACCATATCACTCCTACCTCTCCCTCCCAACCTCCCACCTACTTTTCCCCTCCTGCCTCCCTCACTCCTTACACCCAACTCTCCCACCTATCCCTCCCTCACACCTATTTTTCCCCTCCTGCCCTTGGTCCTGCCTACCTCTCTGCCTTCCTCCCGCACTCCTTACACCTACCGCTCCCTCCCTCCTAGGATAGTTATAATTACTACAAACACACCATGATTTTTAATGAACTGCAACAGTATATGCGCTGTCAATTTGTGTGTCCCCCACCACCACCACCAATACTCCCATCCATCTTTCCCTCCCACTGTACACCCTTCTCTCCCTCCATGGGATCATCTGAGAAGTGTGTAGGTGTCCCAAATGGTACCCTATTCCCTATATAGAGCACTACTTTTGACTAAAGCCCATGGTGCTCTGTTCAAAAGTAGTGCACTATAAAGGAATAGGGTGCCTTTGGGATACAGCCAGTTTGTAGGCACTGACCCTATGTGCGCTGCCAATTAGTATCCCCCACCTGTTGCTGCGGGTCAGTGGCGCATGCATCTGCTGGGTGTGAAATTGCCCATCTCAATTTCATCCCTGAACTCTGCGTGCCCCCCCCCACCGGTGCCCCTACCACCAGAAACATCTATAGACCTTTACTACACGACCATACACTGGGGGGAAGGGGAGGAAAGGCATGCTGCAGAAAGCCTACTGCTGGAGTATATGATGCACTGGGTCGTATCATTACTACAAACCAGTGCAACATTTTGCAATGAAAACAGGTGTTTCTTATTGGACAAGTTCAGGTAGTCCCTCCCCATTTTGGTCCGTTTTATTACGTTTGGTTTTCTAGTGAATTCAACACTGGAGTGTGTATAGCACTGGAGAACATGGAAAACACTGCCGTTGACTGAAAGGCTTCCCAAACTCACCGGTCGAACCAAATCACTATAATAACGACTAGTCTAATCTAGTATTTGTAGTTGGCAGTTATGTAATTACGAGGTACTTTGTTCATGGTCAAATCATTTTTCACCCTTTGTGCAGTTGGAATGGTAATCAAATCTGGCCTTATCCACAATTGAAACGCATGTGCACAGTGCAAACTTTGACAGATGCTATCCTGTCACATAAAATTCAAGGCAACAGTAAACACGTCGTTCCCCAAGAATGATGCAGCAACGCAACACCCCTCCGGGCCAATTGAGATATCTCATGGGACCAACACATTTCAGTTAATTACTAAAGCTCCAGCCTTGGTCCAAGCTCCCACCTATGGCAAGATGCATCATTCACCCAAGTTTCGCCAAAATCAGGCCAGTGCCATCTGAGATATGGCGTCTGACGAACGTACGAACGGTTTACATGTTCAGCGATTGGAACCGTTGTAAAGCATTCCCTGACGGATACATTTTGTGTGTCCCAAATGGCACCCTATTCCCTAAATATAGTGCACTACTTCTGATCAGAGCCCTATGGGTCATGGTCAAAGGTAGTGCACTTGGGACACAGACATCGCGTGGTATGGTTGTTTGCAAGTCGAGGGAGTTTAAGGTAAGATTCAGTGGGCAAGAAAGAAAAACACCAGCTCATTACACAGAGGTGCTATTTTGGTGGCCTCCACATCTGGTGGCCCCCGCTTTGTTCATTAATCTCTGGTGCACTGCAGACACTCACACAATAAATGAAGTAGATTCCACATTAACAGCATGTTGGGTGCCCACCACTACAACCCACGGCCAGTATGATAACAGTAAGCTGGGGTGTATTCATTAGCTCTGCAACATAAAACATGTTTCTTATTGGACAAATTCAGGTAGGTCCCACCCCGTTAGCTTCCGTATGATTCCAAGTGAATACATCCCTGGTCAGTCACCTTAAGGGGAAATTCATATCATATTGCATATCTATGCATTCGGATAGGATATAGGCTCTGAATTGCATTCCAATGAGTTTAAAAGTATAGTCAAGTTAAGCCTACAGGCAGTATGGACCTTAGAATTATATTTTAAAAATGGTCCAAAGAAGCCATTTTTATCTCAAAATCTAAATCCTTTCAGGGTAACGATTAAGTACCTCACTGTGATTGTTTTCCATTAAAATGGTAAAAAAGAAAGAAATGCTGTAGCATCTTGGCAAAGAGCAATTTCTCAAGAAATATATTTGCTAGGACTGTCTGGGGAAAGAAAATCTGAAAACTAGCCATTATTAGCAGAGGTTTGGAACTCTTTGGTCTATTAACTAATTTCCAGCTTGGTAATGTCACTGGGCAGGCCAAAACTCCATCCCACCAAAACATGCTGAAATTTCAGGTGGTCTTTCCAAACAGTTCCTATACTAAAAGGGCATTATCATAATTTCCACAGTATTATTCCAAACTCAGTGTGAAAATACAGGGAAATGCATTTTGACTGCACTGGGAATTTAAGGCTACCTCACCTGACTAAAACAAGAGTGCTTCACTTCAAGGCTTAAATCACTCCAAGATGGCCGCCTCACTCCCCCCGACATTCCCAGAAAGTTAGAGGAAATAATTCCGTCTCTTATACATACAGACAACTCAGACAAGTAATTCACTGGGCTAATAAGTAATCTACTTAGGTCTCTGCCCGGTCTGTATCATATCAAGCTGTCTGTCAGCACAGCTTTAGTCTGCATTCCAAATAGCTGGGTTTCTCAAATCCACTATATGTACAGTTCCTTCAGAAAGTATTCACACCCCTTGACATTTTGTTGTGTTACAAGGTGAGATTAAAATGGAATTAATTGTAATTTTTTGTCAACGATCTACACAAAATACTATGTAATGTCAAAGTGGAAGAATAATTCTGACATATGTAGACTGAACCAGGATTTCCTCTAGGATATTGCCTGTGCTTGGCTCTATTTGGTTTCATTTTATCCTAAACATCCTAGTCCTTGTCGATGACAAGCATACCCATAACACGATGCAGCCACCACTATGAGTGGTACTCAGTGACGTGTTGGATTTGCCCCGAAAATAACACTTTGTATTCAGGACAAAATGAAATTCTTTGCTGTTTTACAAACAGGATGCATGTTTTGGAATATTTCTATTCTGTACAGGCTTCATTCATTTCACCCTCTCATTTAGGTTAGTATTGTGGAGTAATTACAATGTTGTTGATCCTCTGTTTTCTCCTATCACAGCCATTAAACTCTGTTTTAAAGTCACCATTGGCCTCATGATGAAATCCCTGTGCGGTTTCCTTCCTCTCCGGCAACGGCGTTAGGATGGACGCCTGTATCTTTTGTGACTGGGTGTATTTATACACCATTAAAGTGTCATTAATAACTTCCCCATGCTCAAAGGGATATTCAATGTCTACTTTTTTACCCATCTAGCAATAGGTGCCCTTTGCGAGGCATTGGAAAATCTCCCTGGTCTCGGTGGTTGAATCTGTGTTTGAAATTCCCTGTTTGACTGAGGGAGCTTATAGATAATTGTATGTGTGGGGTACAGAGAGGAGATTGCTTAAAATTATTATTGAATGACTATTATTGCAGTGTGAGTCCATGCAACTTATGTGACTTGTTAAGCAAATGTTTACCCCTGAACTCATTTAGGCTTTCCATATCAAGGAGTTTAATACTTAGACATTTCAGCTTTTCATAAATGTGTAAAAACACTCTAAAAACATAATTCCACTTTGACATTATGGGGTATTGTGTGTAGGCCAGTGACAAAAATCTAAATGCAATCCATTTTAAATTCAGGCTGTAAAACAACAACATTTGAACGAAGTCAAGGGGTGTGAATACTTTCTGAAAGCACTGTACATCTCAGTGGAGTTGGGTTGCGACGACTGAGCGGAATGTACCTCCGACGACATCGAGTCCCAGTCAGTCGATACGAGGAAAGTCAGTGGTTGTATTTGACAAAAGTTTTATTTAAAGTATATATTTCAGCAAACAATGAAAGGCACGCAGCAACAGAGGACAAAAAGGTACACAGTAAGAATTTTACATTTTTACACGTATTGACTGACAGCGACTCGATGTAGTCATAGGTTCAGTCCACCCACAGTAGTCTCCGCTCAACTCCATTGATGTGATGTACATCGTAGAGTTGAGAAAAACAAGGCTACTTCCCAAATGGTCAAAAGTAATGCACAAAATAGAGAATAGGGTGCCAATAGGGATGCAACCCTAGTCTCTGGTAAACCTCAAAGACCTCATAGCAGCTCTTACATCACATGGGCTGTCAGTTGATACCTTGTCTGCTAAAGATGAGTCATACTGGTATGTCCACTAAGTCCACATTTGTACACGAAGTCACTCAAGGACTCTCTTGGAATATAGGCCTGCTGTATAAAGCCATGATTGAACAGTGTTTTGTCTGGATCAAAAAGAGGCTTAGGTGGTGGCGTGGCAGGGGGTGTGGCAATGGGCGCAGCTGACTTGTCAGTGTGGCTGAATTGTCAAGGGGCTCACCATTAGAGCTAGTTAAATTTATGCTTTTGCAGCCTGAATGGAGGATACTTTATGCATGAGCCAGGCTACGGGACACACAAGAGTATTACATCAATCCAAGACGATAGTGCAGATCTAGCGGCCACTATTGGCTGCCTAGGCAAGCCCCATCCCAAATGGCACCCTATTCTGCATGGCCCTAAAGCTTACCAGTCAAATTAATTGGTGGTGGTTGTACCTCAGATTTTCTTTTTTAAGGCCAATTAAAAGAAGGCCTGTGGCTCATTAAAGGAACTCCCTCCTCTCTGAAGACAGCTGTGGCTGCATGTCTCCTAGCTGCTCCCAGAGCGGTTACATTCTGTATCACCAGATCCCAAGGCTCACAAAACACAACGAGGAAAACAAAGTACCTAGGTGGAGTGTATGTCATTGTACAAATAGGAGTAATTTAGTCCCCCCCAAAAAAGAATAATATTAATTTAGCCTAATTTTAAAGTTGTGTAATAAAGAGCACATGTTCAACTTCACAACAAAGACTTTATCCCCATCAAGGAGGTAAAAATGGACAGGGTTGATCATTTCATCTTAAAATCAGCCATTAATCCCCTTGTGACAGGGGAGATGGAAGCTTGTACTGTGCAACATCAAGGAGAAATTGAAGGCAAGCTTAAAGATGCACTCTCAAACGTTTGTATAATTTCAGCCAGTAGTTTGGAAAGTTGTGCTAATGAGCCAAGTGGTCTCCGTTTGTGTACTAAACAAAATCGAATCAAAAGTTTATTGGTCGCGTACACAGATTTGCAGATGATCTCGCAGGTGCAACGAAAAGCTTGTTTCTGTCCCGAAGACTGCGTTGTCTCTGCTGTGTGCTTAGGGCTGTTGTCCTGTTGGAAAAAATATATATATATAAATAAAGAAAACATACCCACCACCGCTGCCACCACTGCCTTCACCGTAGGGATGGTGCCAGGTTTCCTCCAGACGCTTGGCATTCAGGCCAAAGAGTTCAATCTTGATTTCATCAGACCAGAGAATCTTGTCATGTGCCTTTTACTGAAGAGTAACTTCTGCCTGGCCCCTGCAGAGATGGTTGTCCTTCTGGAAGGTTCTGCCATCGCCACAGAGGAACTCTGGAGCTCTGTCAGTTCTTGGTCACCTCCCTGACCAAGGCCCTTCTCCCCCGATTGCTCAGTTTTGCCGGGCGGCCAGCTCTAGGATGAGTCTTGGCGATTCCAAACTTCTTCCATTTTAAAATGATGGAGGTCACTGTGTTCTTGGGGACCTTCAATACTGCAGAAAAGTTTTGGTACCCTTCCCCAGATCTGTGCCTCGACACAATCCTGTCTCTGAGCTCTACGGACAATTCCTTTGACCTCGTGGCTTGGTTGTTCCTCTGACATGCACTGTCAAGTGTGGGACCATATAGATAGATAGATATATATATATACACACACATATACACACACACACACACACACACACACACACACACACACACACACACGTGTGTGCCTTTCCAAATCATGTCCAATCAATTGAATTTACCACAGGTGGACTACAATCAAGTCGTAAAAACATCAAGGATGATTAATGGAAAAGGGATGCACCTGAGCTCAATAGAGTCTCATAGCAGAGTCTGAATACATATGTAAACATTTCTAAAAACCTGTTCAAACATTCACAAACATTTCTAAAAACCTGTTTTATGGGATATTGTGCATAGATTGAGAAAAAAATTATTGAATACATTTTTAAATAATGCAATCCAGTCGTGGAATGACAAGCTCTCTAGAAAAAAGTGTGTTAACGAAAGTATGCTACTGTTGGTTAATCCCCATTCCTCCAGTAAAATTCACTGAATAAAAAACATTAAAAAAAATAGTGTTTTGTTTGTCTAGGATGTGATAAACATACAAATTCCTATATCAGTTTAAGTAATGACTAAGAATATTTAACCCTGAAAATGTATATGTAATAGGTGTTAGAGGAATAAGACAATAAATCTATAATGTGTAAGACTAGAACTTTTTAAAAGACTAAGACATCGTGTTACTATTTTGCAACCTAAGCAGGATGGAGTTGAGATAACAGAGGAAAAGGAGAACTGTCGACAGACGATTTATAACTGTGAAACCAATCACAGGAAAGCGGTTTCCTACCCAGGGAGGGGGAGAAACGGTTAGAAAACTGTTTAGAAGTGATAAGCTGTAAATATGTTAAACACAGCCCGCCTAAAGCTGGGTGGAGTTAAATTGTATGTACATATAAAAGACTGTGTTCCCATTGTGAATTTAGAACGTGCCCTGAATAAAACCTGACCATTGCAGTTCGGGACTCTGTTTGTTTCTTATACCTGGAGCTTTACAAACTCCAGGAAACAGATAGAGTTATAGTCTGATTTGATATAATAGTTCTGTGATAGAACAAAATTCTCGTGACATAAACAGACAAATTCTGTTGTAAACTCTGATGAGGAATGGCAGAGTGACAGAAAAAACAAGGTGCCTTGTAAGGGAAACTCGATTATGCTCAAACCAGTTGAGAGTAATAATTTACTTTTCCACTGAAGAGGAAAAACTGCTACCCAACAAAAGTGAATGACCAAAATCTAGGACCGGGACAACTCCAGTATCGCAATATTTCTTCCATGGCAAAAATGAAAACATGAAGCAGACAACTATTTGGTCCTTTAAAAACCTGCTGTATGTAAAATATTGTGTCATATCTACTCCCGCTCCTCCCCTCCGGCGTTCAACATCGCTGGAATACTAACCACCGGTCCTGGGATCCATCATGTCACCTGCATGTCCTTATGATAGTCACCTGGACTCCACTACCTTCCTGATTACCTCCTCTATATCGGTCACTCCCTTTGGTTCTTTCCTTAGTCAGTATTGTTCCGGTGTTTATGCGTTGTTGTTGTTTCGTTTCATGTTGTTTTATTAAACGTATCACCTGCTTCTCGACTCTCAGCATCTCCATTACATATAGCTTGGAAAACAAATGAATGTGACTCGATGACAGCATATATTACAACATTAGGGCTGTTTTCCAAAATAAGTTGAATACGCTTGTGTTTTGTTTCCTTGCCATGATACTAATGACTACCGCAATACTTGTATCATCCCAGCCCTAACAAAATCCTGTAAAAAAAAAAAAAAAAAAAAGGCAATTAAAATGTGCATTAGGCTTCATTTCAGATGAATAAGTAATAACGGTGGCTACATCCCAAATGGCACCCTATTACCTACATAGTGCATTACTTTAGACCATAACCCAATGAGCCCTGGTCAAAAGTAGTTTACTACATAGGGAATAGGGTGCCACGTAGGAAGCAGACAATGGCATAAAGGCCAAGCGTGTAGCGAGCTTCCGGCCTGCCTGCCTTGCACTCACTGGATCTCCCCTTGGTCTGCTGCAGTGCATGCTTACCACAGCCTACAGTGGATGGATGGTGTGAGGGATACTGTAGATGGATTGTTTTATTAAAAGGAGAAAGAGAGAGAAAGAGAATGATTTAGAGCCTGTGTGGGAGGACTAGGTGAAGCCTCTGTTCTGCTCTGCCTCCCATTATTGGCTTGCTAGTAATACTGGGTCACTAACACCCTATGCTGAATCTTTGTATTGGATCATGAAGGGGAAGAAATCAATACAAAATGGCTACACTTTAGTTCCCAATAACAGACTAAAGCAGGCAATGCTTAAAACGGCCTAGACTAGTTTTGCAGAGGTCAGAGCGGGGGCTGTGCTATGCTAGTGGTCGGACCTATTCTCACAGCGTAATTTATGTTTAGGAAGTCCATTCCAGGACTATGGTTTCCAGCCCACAGAGACTGTCACTGGTCCCGTACTGCACTGTGGAGACTAGCAGGCCATAGCAGGCACAGGCACACACACACACCCGTCAGAGGAGTGGCCCATTTAAGAGGGAAACACTGGGCTCATAAACTGCAGCAACCATCTGCGCCAACTTAACCTTCGCCTCGTCCCACCAACTGTCTAACTGTCGGTCTGGGGTCACAAGACTGTAGCAGGGAAGAGCGACGTCACAGGGACCAAATTAAGTCTGGCGTGTGTGAGTGTGGAGGGGTTGCCGAGAGGCCTCTGTTAAGAGGGGGATGCTGCCTGCGGGGGCTAGTCAAAGCCTGGCCTCCTCCCCACCGGTAGCGCTAGCCCTACCGTTAAAGTTCAGGTCCACAGCCAGTGCTTCTTTGTTGCTGTGAATGACCCGGGGGGGGGGGATTTCACTAGCTTTACTATGCTTTGCTGCCTGCTGCACGGCATACATTCCCTCGTCCAAGCATGTTTGCTCGGGCTAGGGTGTGGCCCAGTTTAGGGGATTACCCTGAGGAATGCATGTCCTCCCCCCCATCCCCTAAAAAGAAAAGTTTGCAAGCTTATATACACGTGAAAAGTCAAGGCGAAGACGAAGTGAAGCATTCCTTCCTCAAACGCAAACGTAGCAAATAGGCAAGGTGTGATTTTGATCTAAATTCAAGATCTAAGCTCTAGATTAAAAAACAAGATTTGAAAAGTGTGTGAAGTTATATCCATGTTCCGCTGCCCAGATCCTGTACTGAAGCATGAGGGATTGGCTCAAAGATGTCAGGAGAAGTTTTTGCTTGAATCCGAGTCAAGATTTTTGACAATTGGTTTAAATCCGGCACAAGGCTTCCTACATGACTGTAGTTGTGGCCAAAAGTTTTGAGAATGACACAAATATAAATTTTCAAAGTCTGCTGCCTCAGTTTGTATGATGTCAATTTGCATATACTCCAGAATGTCATGAGTGATCAGATGAATTGCAATTAATTGCAAAGTTCCTCTTTGCCATGCAAATGAACTGAATCTCCCAAAAACATTTCCACTGCATTTCAACCCTGCCACAAAAGGACCAGCTGATATCATGTCAGTGATTCTCTCGTTAACCTGTTTGGGCTAGGGGGCAGTATTTAAGATCGGATGAAAAACGTGCCCAAAGTAAACTGCCTGTTAAGAAGCTAGGATATGCATATAATTAGTAGCTTTGGATAGAAAACACTGTAGTTTCTAAAGCTGTTAAAATAATGTCTGTGAGTATAACAGAACTGATATGGCAGGCGAAAACCGAGCAAAATCCATTCAGGATGTCTGAATCAGTCATGTCATACTGTAGTCAATTGGCCAGCTATTCAAAGCATCATAGTTTAACCCCCAGATTGCAGTTCCTATGGCTTCCACTAGATGTCAACAGTCTTTAGAAAAAGGTTTGAAGCTTTTATCATGAAAAACCAGGGAGAAATACAACTTCTTCCTGAGTTCACGTCAAGTGTACGGTTTTGGATTTTGTGCGTAACAGGGAATGCGCGCTCAGTTCTTTTTCTATTCAGCAGGTTATATTCCGTATGAAATATTATAGTTTATATTCATTTTAGGGTATCTGAGTAATGATTACAAACGCTGTTTGACTTTTTTCGATTAACTTTACCGGTACATTTGGGATATTGTTTGTCTGCATGGATGAACGCCTTTTGGCAGATGGATTACGGAACAAAACGCGCCAACCAAACAGAGCTTTATGGATATAAAGAGGGTGGTTCTTTCGCCGTAAAGCCTTTTTGAAATCTGACAACGCTGTGATATTGCCAAGAAGCAGAGCTTTTGATGACTATGAAACACTTGTATATTGATGCATGTTTAATAATTCAACTTTTGGATTTTGAATTTGGCGCCTTGCATTTCACCTGGTAGTGTCGGGAGTGGGGCGCTAGTGTTTGTGTTTTAGGTTATTGCCCTGCTGAAAGGTGAATTGATCTCCCAGTGTCTGGTGGAAAGCAGACTGAACCAGGTTTTCCTTTTGACTGTGCTTGGCTCCATTACATTTCTATCCTGAAAATCTCCCCAGTCCTTAATGAATACAAGCATAACCATAACATGATGCAGCCACCACTATACTTGAAAATATGGAGAGTGGTACTCAGTAAATCGGTTGTATTGGATTTGCACCCAAACACTGTAGTATTACTGTAGTTCCTTATTGCAAACAGGATGTATGTTTCGGAATAGTTATATTCTGTACAGGCTTCCATCTTTTCACTCTGTCAATTAGGTTAGTATAGTGGAGTAACTACAATGTTGTTGAACCATCCTCGGTTGTCCTATCACAGCCAAATTCGAACTGTTTTAAAGTCACCATTGGCTTAAGGTGAAATCCCTGAGCAGTTTCCTTCCTCTCCAGCAACAAAGTTAGGAAGGACTCTCTGTATCTTTGTAGTGACTGGATGTATTGCTACACCATCCAAAGGGTAATTAAATTACTTCACCATGCTTAAAGGGATATTCGAAGTCTGCTTAAAAAAAAAAGTATTCCCACAATATGTGCCCTTGTTTGCGAGGCAATGGAAAACCTCCCTGGTCTTTGTGGTTGTATCGGTGTTCAAAATTCACTACTCAGCTGAAGGACTTTACAGATAATTGTATGTGTGGGGTACAGAGAAGGTAGTCATTCAAAAAAGTGACAATGATAAAAAAATCATGTTAACACCATTATTGCACAGAGAGTGAGTTCATGCAACTAATGTGACTTGTTAAGCACATTTTTACTTAGGCTTGCCATAAAGGGGTTGAATACTTATTGACTCAAGACATTTCAGCTTTTACATTGTTTATTAATTTGTAAAAATGTTTAAAAACATAATTCCACCGAAATTATCGGTTATTGTGAGTAGGCAAACATTTTTACATTCAGGCTGTCACACAACAAAGTGTGGAAAAAGTCAAGGGATGTGAATACTTTCTGAAGGCACTATGTCAAAGAAGACGTCCAATCTTATATTGAAACAATTGAGTCTAGTCATAGGCAGTCGATTGAAGCACAACCATTAAATTTCCATAATGATTGAAAAGAGTCCTAAATCCATGTCTGTGCCGAAAATTGTCCATGCGGACGTGTCTAGGGGTGTAACAGTACACGTATTCGTACCAAATAGTTTGCTACGGGGACCACGGTTCGGTCCGCACTGTGAACCCAAATTAATAGATAATAATAATAAACAACACTTGGCCTATAGGCTATGCCTACACTGTGGTGTATGACAACTAAATCTGAGCTGAAAAAAACATTTCAGGCTATTCCATTAAAACAACTAGAGCGTACCTTGTTATCAAATTCTAATCTTGATTGGCACATTTCAAAACTGTCCTTTTTTTAAGCGCAGCTAGGAACTAGTTCTGTATGATGGCGAGTGGTGGGGTCGATAAACCAGGAGGATTCCATCAATGTTTTAATATCCAGTTTGGGAACATTTTGGCTCCCCAGTAGATTAAAGGCGATGGACAAAAATAGTGTACTGCCACTGCTCAATGAGAATGGCCTACGCAGCTGCCAACACCTCAAACATGTTGACACATTTACACTGAAATCATCCCAGTACTCCTACAACCGGAGCAAGACGGAAACTCAAATTTTTGGACTCCCCACTGCATTCAAGCAGTTGATTCTGACCGGGAAAAAGAAGTTATGAGTGATAGGTATGTTCATAGCCGTGGATATGCACCCATTCTCGGGGGTTGAGAAGAATAGGGAATTTCAGCACCTCGTAAAAGTGCTCAAGCCACCTTACGGACTTTGCCCTCTCGCACCCATTTCAACCTACCCACCTCTATAAGGAAGCTAAAGCCAAAGTTGTCAATGATTTGGCCAATGCACCCTGTATTGCGCTTACTACAGATGTATGGACCTCCAGGGCTTAACAGTGAAAGCCCATCACATTACCCTGGAGTGGGAAATGAAAATGACTGTGCTACAGACACGCCCCCCTTCATGAGTCACAAGAGGGCATATTATAGCATAGGCCTATACAATGTCTGAGCCATGTTTACATATTGATTTCACACACATATTGCACTTTATATTACGGTTGTTGATGAGTAATCGTGCGTTTTCTTTTAAGAAAATCAAAAGTGTGTATTCCTGATGATGCTCCCATCAGGCATTATATGACTCATGATCATATGGAAATCGGAATACCAACACATTACCTACAGTAACGGTTGGCAGTTAATTTTCCCGCTGTACCGAAACATGAACCCAAAACCAAAACTGCAATCTGTAACGAAAAGGTGGGTTTGGTAAACTGTTATACACCTAGACGTGCCAGTAACAGGCGGCACTCAACAGGCTATTCACTCAGCCACTGTGATACAATCACATGACTCCGGCATTTATGTCTTCAAAGACAGATACAGTCTGTCCTTCGTTGCGGTCCACCAACCACTCCTTCACGGTCATGGTTCCCTTGGTTAGTATCTTGGACAGTAATCAAACTGTTGTCAGGTTAGTTCAAAGCAAACCAGTAGCCTATGCCACAAAGCGTGATAGAGGAGTAAGTGAGCCAATTTAGGCCAATTCTGAAATCAAAACTGGATAACCTTTGTCACAAAAGGTGGCTTTCCTTTTAGCCAGGTAAATTGCTATGGCAACATCGTTCAGCTCTAACCTGCTCTGGGGTAGGCTCACTGCAATTAATCCTGAATGTGTCTTAGCTCAAACCAAACCTAGTTTTTAAACCCAGATTATTTTAAGGGACAGTTTTGCCTACAGTAACGATAACATATTGCGCTGGACACACAAAGTGTGTATGCGACACAGAACTTCTGTCCATCGGGAGAGAAAAGTACCTGAAAGGGCGCACGCAATCCACAAGACAGTACGAAATGCTGAGAGCAGCAAAAAAGTCACGACGGCACGGTGAGCTTAAACGATGCCTGTGACAGAATAATTGTATTTATTTATTGTTAATGCAAAGCACACGGAGGAGGGAGAATGCAAAGCCTGTTGTTCAACCTGCCTCTGCAGGTCAATCCTGCCAGCGTTTATCTGGGCTCTGCTGCCAGTGGCCTGACTAGCCTCTGGCTCACTGCCCTTCCCCCGCTCCGTGGACCCTCTTGGTCGGGTGACTGCCGTGCCTCTGGGGGCTCGGCGAGGAGGCTGAAAGGCCTGGCTGTTCTGTTCTCGTCTCGCCTTATGCCTCTATGCAGCAGAGTAACTCCACCTCGCCGCTCTGAGGTTACGCCTTTGAATGGATCCCTTCAGATCTCCCCGTGTCACGCCTCGCACAACAGACAGGCTAGATAACCTTGGTCAGAGATGGGGTGGCGGAGGAGGATCCAGGCAGGCAGATATAATAGGAGAGAGCTCAGACTCTGACATTGGCCTGGTGGTGATGTCTCAACTGGCTCCCGAGGCACATGAGGATATGCCTCGGAGGGACAGGTCAGCAGAACAGGGCTACGCAAATAACACCGTTTACAATGAGGGTTAGGAGGACGCACCGTTTCAACACAGATCGTAACCTTGCAGTTAGTTCCTTCATATTTGATTCTGTGGCATCACAGTATCTGTTTTACACTTCATATGAACAATAACACCACATTTAAATGTCAGTGACAAATCAGACGTTTCAATGCAGTTTGCATCTCGACAGAACGTAGGCTAACACCCGGAGAACGGACATCAGGTCCTTACGCGGCACGATTACAAATCGATCCCAATTGGAGTCAGCTGTAAATCCATTAAGCTGTTGCAGGGTTTGACGGATCCGGACAGCTATAATAGACCGCCAGTCAATTGGCCGATTGCTCTGCAATAACTCACAGGGATTTACAAATAACAAGGGGGTTGCCAAGAAAACAGCTGATGGCCCCATAAATACAATGCCATTTTCAACAGCGAGTTGCCTCTAAATGATGTAGAGCTGCCAATAGAGTGGTTATTGGGTTTGGTTCTGAACTGAAGCAGGCAGAATTCCACACGTCAAGGAGGTGGTGATCATTACAGATTATGACATTCAAAATGTTCAAATGAAACGTATAGTATATTGGCCCTAAATCTTGCTGGACAGACGTTGTATCATGTAGAATGCACATTGACCGTAACCCACACTCTTATAGGGTCAGCGAGTGGGAACAGCACCAGAAAAATAACAGATCCCCAGTGAGTTCCCAGTATTGGCATCATGTGAAATCTCACATCGCATCTCACTCTTATGTGTGAAACTCGATCCTCTGCCTTTGACCCAAAGCGTGACCTTGAAGACGGTGTTATAAACACTGCATAACCTTCTGGTTGGTGTCCATTTAAAATTGCTGCAATAGCTCCCACTTTCATCTAAAAAGCTGAGGCATTGGGACGTATGACTATTGTTCAGAAAGATACCTGCTCCAGTTTCTCTGGTCATTCATCATTGTCACTGGGTAGGTTTCCAAGGTTTATTGCAGCAACTGCTGCCGCTGTCTTAGAAATAAGGGAGGCTGCACTCCACCGTCCCCACTGCAGTAGTTCGCTGTGTAATGTTATGTAAGGGGACCTGCTTTTAATATGAGGTTCTTGTCAGGTTCTTTCATCTTGAAAGTTCCCAGGGTTTTCTTTGTATTTTATTATTGATTCCCTGTTGAATTATTAGATTACGAGGCAGCAGGATTGCAGTATCGGCCTGGGTCTTTTCAATGTCTAAAACAAAATGTTTACACAGTACAGAAAAAAATCTGGATAAATAAATATAAAGCATAAATCCTTGAAACACTTTATCTGGATAGTTCAAAGTAGATACGTTTGTAGATGTTCAATAAGGGTCAACAAAATTTCAACTAACTATCCACCAACCCTAACCCTGATCATAAACTTAATCCTTAACCTAGCCCGTACTCGAAACCAAACCCTACCGTAACCTTCGCAAGCATTTGCTTATTAACAGACAGTGTGTTTATCGTATGACTATCTGTTGATCAGCTATATGGGACTATCCAAATAAAGTGACCATGCACCATACTCTTGTAGTTGTATGCTATTACAACAACTGCTTGCATAAGCTAAATAAAGAAAAACATTCACCTTATTCAACATGTTGTTTTGTTTAACAGCTGACACAGTCTAGAAATAGAACCATCGGACACCTCTACACTGATCAGATGTTGGTCACTAGTATAAAGGATGGACGTGGAATGGTAACAGAGCTAAACTTGTATAAAAAAAAACACCCACAACTGGTGGCAGAGATCATGACAGAAGACCTCTGACATTTCGCTCTATAGGTCAAGCTTGTCGGACTTTGGCATTGCGTGGAGAACTGACACTCTAATTTGAGCACCCCCCTACCATTGGAATGGAACATTTTTGAAATCAGGTGTACTTCCATGATACTGTGGTATGAATGATCTATAGCGCATGTAGTTTACACATGACCTGCTCCAGATTGAGTCCCCTCATATTACAAAATAGGCCAAGCTAATTTTCTTCGATTGAATATAAAAGATACCTTAACTGGCTCTGAGCCTTCAACAGGCTCTTTTAAACGTACTATAACAAGGGAGTTGTTTAACAATGATTAGGCGTACAGCAAGACAGATCTATTAAAACCAGGGTAAAAGTGAAGACATTATGAAACAAAACCTGTTTGATCTTAAGGGGTCTTCACTCTGTAGTACCTAATTTAAATATAAGGGCCATATTGAAAAAAACAACAAATTCATGGACCAAACATAGCCTGTTAGTTTTTAGAAAAAAATGTGTATACAACTGCGACCCAAACTGGCCATTATTTTATTTTAAAAAGTATGCCCCTTTATATAATGTCCAATTAAAAACGTACATAGGATGCTGTAAAGAGCGTTAACATTAAACAAAAGATAAATAATATTTGTCCAGCCTTTGCTGCTATGCTTGCAGAGGTGCATAATATGCTACAACCCTAATCAAAAAGTATTTAAAAATTGCAAATAACTAAAAACGTAGGTAGGTTGTTGTAACATTTAAACTTAAAATATGTTTATAATTTTTCGCACTGCATGGATCACAGGTAGTTGAAAGAAGCTGTATGTTGCTGTAACAGGCCTACATGTTTACCCTTTGCATGGTGTTTTGTTGCATGTTTAGTGTTTATTCATTGTCAAGCTTTAAAAACCAAAGCCAGACTGCAACATTTTAGTAGCCTAGGACTGTGGTAGGTGTCCATGCACTTTCCCTCCACTGCGCACTTTGGGAGCGTATCAAACTGTTGACTCATCATACTCACGCGTGTCCTAATTTATACTCCTTTATCTAACAACTTTTTGACAACCAATATGACATTGTCTGTAGTACAGCAATGACCCAGTTCCGACAACACGCTTAAATTGGTCAGTACCATTAAAGTGAACAGTTGGGGATGCTGCAAATGTTTAGTGATGATATGATACAGCACACTGTCTGGCTCATGGGTGGGTGTGTGTGTGTGTGAGTCTCTGGGAGGAGGTGTGTGTGTGTGTGTGGCAATGCACCGCCTTAGGCGCACAGAACGGGCCGGATAGAAATGTGTCACGGGCCGGATCCTGCCAGCGGGCCTTGTGTTTGACACGTGCCTTAGATTAAATACTTCCCCTTTATCTGTGCTCTGCGTTCCTTACCTTTAGCGAGTCAAAGCAGGCAATCACCCTTCCGTTCTCCACCTGGCAGCTTTTGGGCGGGTGCGCAAATTTGCATTCCTCGTCACTCCGCGAACACGTCCCCCTCTGGAATTGTCGGCACACCTCCAGCGTCAGCCATTTTGTGTCTCGCATCGAAGCAATATTTAAAGCCATAGCAATGCCGGGGTGGGGTAAAGCTAGCCACTTGTTTAAGGAGAGGCTATACTCGAATGGTTCTTCAGTGTGCTAAAGAAACTACTAAAAGTGTAGCAAAAAAAATTGTGTGGGTCAGTGTAAGTCGTTTGCCCTTGCGGACTTCAGAGCAGCAGTGTTGGTGGACTTGCAACCTGGATGTGGGCGCAACTTGGGAGATGGCAGCTATCAGAGAAGCTGTCAATCAAGAGACGTCGCTCGTCAATCAGTTAGTCCCAGGTGCAGGCCATTGACAGGTCAACGGGGGCATGCTCAGAGGCAGGGTGGACTGACGGACCGTCCGAATGTGGTGGTAGTGGGAAGGAAGGGGAAGGGGGCGGGAAGATAATTGAAACTGGTGCTATTTCGAGGCGATGACACTGCTTGGGCGAGAATATAAATTTGTGCAGACGGTGGGTTGGGTATTGACTAAACTTCTCCGAATGAGTCAGTCAGCACTCTGTTTTGGCAGAGCGTCCGGCCAGTTCCCCCAACCGCTGCAGTTAAATCTTTCTGCTTGGGTTTCTGAGGCTGCGCAGCGACGGAGCCTGATAAAGATGAGTTGGTAGGGCAGGGGCTGAGGTTGAGCTATCTTCTGTCACAGCGAGCGAGGGAATGTTGCATGCTTGGTGGAGGACACGTGCAGGCAGGCAGCTCAAGTAGGGATGTCTGACAAGGCACTTTCTGTCGACGATCTGTGTGTGAGAGAGAGAGAGAGAGGGGTTATTGTCAGAGAGAGTAGCTAAACAACTGCCTGAAGCATTAATGCAACAGTCTCAGTTTTTTTATTTTAAGCTAAAACAGTTCATGAAATAAACTGGAACGTATTGCTGGGGACAGCATTATTTCCCCAAATATCATTTCAAGAAGAGTGGACAATCAATTAGAAAACTCTAGAAAAATAAATAAAATGGCAATAAATCCACTGTTCACAAAATAAAGCTGTGAATGTTCTTTAACCCATTAACCCATAGGCAAAAGTATTCAGAGACTTTTCTGCCATTGTAATACTTGGGCAGGCCGCTAAAAATGTTTTTATTTCATAACATTTTTTGGGATGGAAAAACGCTTTCAGTGTAAACTTGAACGACTAAAACCAGACTTAAAAGTAGGCTATGTAGAAAATATTAGAAAATTCAAAAAACTATGAATTTAGAAATATTATACATTATTATTATGCGCAAGCAAAATAACACAGCATGGAATTCCAGGAAAATAGCTTTAAAAATATATATTTCAACTCGATGTAGAAATTTGAAGAACTGCAGAAAATTTGCTTAAAAATGACAACATTTCTATACACCGCCAAGATGAGAAACATTGCCACGCTCATTGCCACGCCCCCTGACATGCCCATCACCTAAGCCCCTTTTTGATCTAGAAAAGAACCCTGGCATTGATGCAATAACAAGATTATAATCAAGTTTCATTGGTTTGTTTAAGTGGAAACAATATCATTCTGACCCATTATCAGGAATTCCGTCGACCCCTCCAAATCGGAACAAACTTAAGCTATAAGAAAATGTTATGTCAATTTGATGGCCTATTCTAACTTTAACCGCAGTTGTTAGCACAGTAGCACAATTTCTTGTTTTTTTAATTTACGAATAGCTAGGGGCATATTCCAACACGCAGACATTTACAAACAAAGCATTTGTGTTTAGTGAGTCCTCCAGATCAGAGGCAGTAGGGATGGCCAGTGATGTTCTCTTGATAAGTGAGTGAATTGGACCACTTTCCTGTCCTGCTAAGCATTGAAAATGTAACGAGTACTTTTGGGTGGCAAGGAAAATGTATGGAATAAAAAGTACATTAATTTTATTTCGGAATGTAGTGAAGTAAAAGTATAAAAAAATATAAATAGTAAAGTAAAGTACGGATACCTAAAAAAAAAAAACGACTTAAGTAGTACTTTTTACTTAAGTACACCACTGGACTTTACCCCTAAAACTGAAGCTTGTGCCCTAGAAATGTAGGGCCAAAGCCAAACATTGAGAAATGGTATAACAGTGTTTAGCCTAATATATTAACAAGGAGAATAATATGACTGTTGAAAACACAATGATCTACAGATGTCTGGCGCCCTGTTTTTAGTGGTGTGTGAGAGAGTGAGAGAGTGAGAGAGTGTGTCTGCGTGCGCCCTTGTTTGTGTGTGGCTAGGTAAGAGGCTGGCTTGAAGTGTTGTGTAAGCCAACAGAGGGCGGTTGCGAGGTTATTCAGCTGCCACTTGGTCTGAGTTCCCGATCATTACTTTGCGTCATTGTGCGCCAACTCGCCCGGCGCAGCCCTCAGGCGTGTTGAATACAAAGCAGAGTGGAGAATGGCAACGACCCCTGTGCAATGAGACAGCAAGAGTGCAGTAAGCTAAGCCAGTGCGGGACAGGAGGGATAAAGCCCCTGGGGTCCACCCACCCTGTCGAGTAATGCCGTGACGAGAGCCGCCAGCTAATAGAAAACGTGCAGAGCAGCAGTATTCCGGGAAGCCATCCAACAGGCAGAGCGAGAGAGACCGAGACAGATGCATGTGCCAGACACTATTACGCCACTGCTTGGGTACCTAGAGCGCCTCAACACCCACCAGACACGGCCAGTCAAAGTAGACGTCGGATCATTGATGCGGCCAGTGGATTTTCAATTCATAGAGAGAGAATAGGAGTCTCGCGCCTCTCGCTCTGAAATCGGCACTGTCCTCCGGCTACTCGGGTTGGGGAGGGGGAAAAGGACTTTCCAGATAAAAAAAAAGGAACATAGCCTAGCCTTTAGCTTGCTTTTTGAATCCATTACAAACAGACTACTGTGCAGGGAGCCTGTTTCCCTTAGAACATCTGGAAATATTTTCTGGTGATAACTGGGAGAAGGAAGTGGTGGGGGCGATTAAGGGAGGGAGGGTTGTAAAAACCTGCTGCTGCTGTTTAAAATTCTCTTCACTGTTTCATATCCCACAGATACATCCATTCAAAGACATGGGGCAAAATAAGTACAACAACACGAGCATAGTGAGCATACTGCACTCCACAATGAACAAGAGATTGGTCGGACTCCATACAATCAAATAGACCTATGTGCAAATCATAGTCAAAACTTTGAGGGAGTAGCTTTAGTGGTCATGAAAGTATGGGAGTCCAGACAGTAAAAGCCATGGCAGTAGTCTACTGTAAGATAAACCGCCTATCTTTGATTGATTGACTCGATATCATGGGCAGTTATGTCACATTCAGGTCTGCTTGAATATAAAGTTAGAATAAAAAAAATCAAATCAAATAAATTCCATATCTATGACTATAACCATGCAACAAGCTGCTGGTGCCAAGATAAAGTAGGCCTAACCATTATCAGCCATGATGCTCCATTTCTGGACCTGGAAACCAACATATAGGCATACTTTATGGGCTAATTTACAATATTATAGCCACATTCTCATTAAATAATCTTTAGAAATGAACAGTAAATAATGTATTGTGTAATTTGAGTCACTTTTATTGTGTTTCTAAACACTTCTACATTAATGTGGATGCTACCATGATTACGAATAATCCTGAATGAATCAGGAATAATGATGAGTGAGAAAGTTAACACACAAATATCATACCGCCCCCCAAAAAATGCTAACCTCTCCTGTTATTTTAATGGCAAGAGGTTAGCATGTCTTTGGGGTATGATATTTGTTACTTTCTCATCTAGTTTAGAAACATATTCTACTATTATTTACAATAAAAGGTGACTCCAAAACGACACAATATGTACCATTCATTTCAATTGGGCATAAAATAATCTATAACAACCGAAACAAACAGCAAATGCATCCAATCAATTTGTAGAGTCACACACTTGATATAGTCATTGCGTGCTAGGAACATGGGACCAAATACAAAACTTTAAAAAAATGGGGAGACTATGTACAAAAAGTGCTGTAATTTCTAAACGTTTCACTCGATATGGATGAAAATTAGGGCGGACCTCATTTAGTCGACTGTTTGGTCGATAGGTTGTTTGGTCGACCGAGAATTTTTAAGTTCAGCAATTGCAAAAAATTCATCTTGATTGACGCCTCTGTGAACTAATCCATTTCGGAGGCCGTGGAGAGGGCACACCAGTAGTACATTTACTGTTAATTCCCATAATTTATAATCTACAATGTTTGTTTTATTACTAATTTAGGTTAATGCATTCAATGTATTATTTATTACTCTCATTGTCGGAGTGGACACGTTATTTGCAGAGCGCACAACTTAGGCTACACTTGTGAGAAACAAGGTTTGGTTTATTTCATTCCATTTACAAGTTGTACATTTATTCATTGTGTTGTGTTTTGTTTGGAACGCTTCTGTAGAGTAAGGACACGCATAAGGTATAGAAGTAGGCCTAGGCTACTTGGCCTGTGCGCAATGTAGACTCATAAATGTGCCCATTTGGAAATCTGATAGTATTTCTGATTGCCTTAACTCTACACCACCAATAAGCTGTGGAACTTCTATAAAAAAAATTACATTCACCTCAAACAGCAAGTAAACAAAGTCTGTTTTAACATCCATTCAGAATGAAAATAATTCCTCAATGTAGCCTATTTGAAAATTCTCTTTCCATAACCACTCAGCGTGCCTACAGCTGTGTCTGTCCCGGGAAACTCTGAGGGTCCAGAATATTTTATACAAGGTTGTAAGTTTGTTAGCTTGACTTCAGACTGGACCAAGTTGATACAATGTTTCAAGTTCCTTGCAGACAGGCCATGCATAGCCGATGTGATTTATTTTGATCCGAATATTTTCTACCGGCAGGCTGTAATGTTGTTATTTGTTGGCTTTATGTAGGCTTTTTCTAAATAGTAGGCAATGGAAATAGAAGTTATTTAGATTTGTATAATTTTAAATTTAGATAGAATTTGTATTAAATCACATGACAATGATAGAGATACAAAGACTATTATAAAAGCAATGAACCTGCTCCATGAAAATGTGCATATGAAAATCATAACTGGCATGTAGATCGGTAGAAATGGTAAGTTAAATAGGCACTCCAAAAGGTTGCCGACCCCTGGTGTAGCCTAATACCGGCAACTTCGGGAGCGTAATGGCAGAATCTGCAAAGGCCAGCAAAAGCGAGAGGTAGGTTAAGGAACATCATTTTTTTCTGATCATTGGCTCCCCCCAGTCATTTGTGTGTCTAAATTATTTAAATCAGTGTGCTTAAAGCATCAGACAACATATAGTTGATCATATTAAAACAGATAGGTCGTGTCTATATGGAAAAATACAATTTCGAACAGTCGATTAGTCGAAAGAACAGATGACTCTTGGTCGACCAAGTGTTTTATTAGTCGTGGCCCTACTGAAGCCCTACTGAAAATACCTTCAAATTAAAGCTGACAGTCTGCACTTTAACCTCATAGTTATTGTATCATTTCAAAGAGCCAAAATAACAATGTCACTGTCACAATACTTTGAGATTTCAACTTCTTCCGTGACAACACTGTTGATCGCCGTTTCTTCCCCATCAACATCATCAGACGACTCTACATTGTCTTCTTCAATGAAAATGTTTTTATCTAAAATCAGGGATTTCCTCAATGTAGGATTCATTTTCAGAGTCAGAGAGAGTCAGCATGGCACGATTGTCCTCCAGAAAGTAATCCATCACAACCTTTTCCCCACTGACCTGATAAATTCAGGGCAGCAATGTAATTGAGAGCAGTAGCAACATATTTGCAGTTCTCCATGGCTAACATATCTTCAGAAAAAACTGCAGTAGAACAGATTATCCATGCATAAAGAGCAGATCATTTTATAGACACAAGATGCTACACCGCAGACCAATCCAAACTCATCTCTCGGCATGTCCAGCCCACTCATTATCTCAGCCAATCATGGCAAGCAGGAAGGTTCCTGATTTTTTCTTTGGCTAAACCAACTACGCTCTTAATTTAACAACTTTATTCGTATTTACAGACGGCATAAAAGTTTATTATTAAAAGGCACATGAAAGTTCACATGCATTTTGATTTAAAAAAATGTTTACGTTCAAACGGCTCTCCTGTGAAGTCGTGACTTGCGACATACGCCTAGTTCCTGAATCGGGTCACATAATCGGCCCAACCCTAGTGTGTGTGTGTGTGTGTGTGTGTGGTAAAACACCATCCTGTCATCTCGGAAATTGGCCCACTTTAGAACCGTACTGCAAATACAAACTGATATGCATTTTCTCTCTGACACCAAGCCTGCAGTCTCAAAGGCAGGATTTAATTTCACAGCATCTCCCCCAGGGACAAGTGAGTCGCTATGAAAGAACCAGGTAAGAATCATGTCAGATGTGACCTTTCACTATTAATACCTTTTTATTTCTAGAATCAGAGAGAGGCAAATATACTTGCTACATTGTAACATACTATACTAGGATACTGTATAATTCAAAATCAAATATGCCTTAAAGGAAAAATTCAGGATTTTGGCAACGAAGCCCTTTATCTACTTCCCCAGAGTAAGATGACCTTGCGGATACCATTTTTATGTCTCTGCATGCAGTTTGAAGGAAGTTGCTAACGAGCATTAATGCAATTGCTAACTAGAGTTAACGCAATGACTGGAAGTCTATGGCATCTGCTAGAATGCTAGTAGATACAGTACCATACATAGACTTCAATTTCGCGAGCATAGACTCGCGAAATTTCCTTTAAATTCCTTCATAATGGAAGGAGACATTTTCTTTACGGATAGCCATGGGCACACCCAAACATCATTTACAAAACAAAGCATGTGTGTTTAGTGAGTCAGCTAGATCAGAGGCAGTAGGGATGTTCTCTTGATAAGTGGGTGAAATGGACCATTTCCTGTTACATTCAAAATGTAACAAGTAGTTTTGGGAGTCAGGGAAAATGTATGGAGTAAAAAGTACATTCTTTTCTTCAGGAAGATAGTGAAGTAAAAGGAAAAGTTTTCAAAAATATAAATACTAAAGTGCAGATTCCCCCAAAAAACGACGACTTTAGTAGTAGTGTGAATTTGCCCCAAGATGCTGATCTTGGGTCAGTTGAGCATTTTCCCGACTAATGCTTAAAGTTAGGATTGTGTAATGCAGTACATTTCCTCACCAGTTGTTTATATATTTTTTTTCTATGTTTCTATATGGCTCAGAAAAACATTTTGTTCCTAAATCATGGCAAAGGCTGAATCATCGTCATCATCGCTTAGAAGCCAAGTATTTCTCAATTTCCCGGCATCAGCAATTCCCACAAATCGATGTGTTATTTGAATAACTGTCTGGTTTACAGTGCGAGTGGGAGAAAAGTTACAAAATGCTTTTATTGTAATGGAATTTTGCTAAAAGATTAAACAAAATGGCAACAGTGTCTTCTTTCAATGTATTATGACCCCATATCAGGGTGAGATAGATAAGAAAAGCAGAAAGGCATTTATCATAGCAGGTTACCAGTGTAATATCTTACTGACCTACTCTAACACTCTTCTCTCCTGGTTCAGAAAATACAAAGAACACAGATAAGATACCTGGTAGCATACATATCATGGAGAATGCCCTGGAAATCAGGTTACTTGAGCGAGAGAGAGCTCATACAGAAATATGATATAGCATAGTTTAGCCCTAGCATATTACTGAGCCCCGTGTTTGTACTGTAGCCTGGTCTAACATAGCCTATATACTGTACATGGGCTACATATTGGGCGGCAGGTAGCCTAGTGGTTAGAGCGTTGGACTAGTAACCCGAAAGATTGAATCCCCGAGCTGACAAGGTAAAAATCTGTCGTTCTGCCACTGAACAAGGCAGTTAACCCACTGTTCCTAGGCCGTCATTGAAAAAAATCATTTGTTCTTAACTGACTTGCCTAGTTAAATAAAAGGTCAAATAAAAATATACAGTGCCTTCAGAAAATTCACACCCCTTGACTTCTTCAGCCTGAATTTAAAATTAATAAAAATGTTGATGTTTTTTTCCCCACTGGCCTACACACACACACACACACACACACACACACACACACAATACCCAATAATGTCAAAGTGGAATTATGTTTTTCAAAATGTTGGCAAATTAATTAAAATAAAAAGTTGAAATGTCTTGTGTCATTAAGTATACAACCCCTTTGTTATGGAAAGCCTAAGTTCAGGAGGAAAAATGCGCTGAACATTGCATGGACTCACTGTGTGCAATAGTGCTTAACTTCTTAGGGAGCGGCTGCATAGGTGACGGTTTTGGAGAGTCTGGCCTGCCCAAAGTAAAATGCCTGCCACTCAGGCCCAGAAAATAGGATGTGCACATAATTAGTACTATTGGATAGGAAACACTCTGAAGTTTCTAAGAGTGTTAAAATAATGTCTGTGAGTATAACAGAACTGATATAGCAGGCGAAAACCCGAGGAATCTCTGTCCGGAAATAATTTTTCTTTTCACCTTTCCTCACTTTGAATGCCTGTTTATTACATTTTCAGGAAAATAGCTCCCAGGTGGCAGTACCTATGGCTTCCACTAGATGTCAACAGTCTCTGGACAGTGTTTGAAGCATTTATAGTGGAAGAGAGCCAAAAGGAAGACGAATTTGTATGACATACCAGGATATCCTTTCTGTCTTGTGTGCGAGGTACCCGGGGAGCGCGCAGATCGGTGCTTACCTTTTCTATCGTGTAGGTTATTATCAGAGTGAAATATAATAGCCAATATAGATAGATGGATGCCTAAGGATAAATTATAAATGATGTTTGATTTGTTTGGACAAAGTTGATAGGTATAATTTGAAGGCTTTCTCTTCACTGTACAACGGGCGAGTAGACTGGAAATGCTTGGTGGATTATCTGAACATAACGCGCAAACCAAACGGAGATTTATGGATATAATAAATTACTTTTTCTAACAAAAGAACCATGGATTCTCTTGTTTGGACACTTGGGAAGCCCTCCGCTTACCTTTCAAAGAACTTCTGCTATTTATTTTAGCTCTAATATGGGTTTTGTGAGACCCGCGCGCTGGATATGAATTTATGCTAATGTGGAAAATATGTGAGGTGCTATCCTCAAACAATCAAACGTTGTGCTTTCGCCATAAAGCCTTTTTGAAATCTGACAACGCTGTGACATTAACAAGACTCTAATCTTTGCAACCATATGCAACACTTGTATATCCATGAATGTTAAATATTACAAATCTGCTCCGAAAACGAACCCGCTCACAGGATCGGATCCGTAAGAGGTTAAAACAGTCAGAGTTTAATGGCTGTGATAGGAGAAAAATTAGGATGGAGCAACAACATTTCATCTACTCCACAATACTAACCTAACTGACAGGGTGACAAGAAGGAGCCTGTACAGAATAACCTGTTTGCAACAAGACACTAAAGTAATGCTGTAATTATATTTATGCATTTCCAATAAATATGCAAACATTTCTAAAAACATGTTTTTACTGTCATTATGGGGTAAAAGACAAAAGCAAATCTGTTATAAATTTTGAATTCAGGCTGTAACACAACAAAATGTGGAACAAGTCAAGGGTATGAATACTTTGAGGCTAGCCTAGAGGACACACCTCCAGGAAAGAGTGCTGAAGGGGACGAGTGGAGGGGCAGATGGTGCGCAGATCGGTAGGGCCATGCGACACCCTGGTTGTGACCTGCACAGATCAGTCATATACGCCCCCGCCCAGCTCTCCCTTGGTGCTTTCAGGACAGAGTGATGTGCGCAGTGCTCAACAGTCAAGCTTTTTGGACTTTCCACTACAAAATACATAATGGCATATACAACAACAACAAAAAATATCCCACTAGGTACACTGAAATGTGCAACCTTTAAAAACTGTAGTATATCGCTCTGTCCCTTGAAAAGAGGCAGGCAAACCCATGCCATCCAGTAAAAGTGCAATGTTTTACCAAAAAGCAGATAGCTTAACCAGCCAGGATAGCAGACTTAAGAGCAGTGGGGACTGGGGAAAGCTCCATGTTACAACTAGACCTTGATGGATTACAGTTACTAAGGCCAGCTGACCAGGCATTATCTTGGTCATCTCCTAATTTGAATGAGAGCAGGCCAGTGCAGGGTTCTCTCAAGTGAAAGTCATTAGCTTGACATCTGAATTACCACCCATGTATCCTTTTAGCTGTATGCGGTGCCAGTCTTTCCTGGATGTTGTCAACCTGAGAGAAAGACCTAGTCTACACTTTGCATCGTTTCCATTTTACAAACGATCTTATTAAAGCACCAGCTACCTGTTAAACAGCAGGTCTATAACAACCAAGCAAATGAATACCTGCTCTTTTGAATTTATTACAATGCAGAGATGGCAATATATATTTGCATATGGCCAAGAGGGACACGAGTAGGCTACATTTTCCATGGCAGCAAAGAGTGCGAGTGTGCTTCAGTTACCTCCCTTATCTTACCTCATTTGCACACACTGTATATAGACTTATTCTATTGTATTATTGACTGTACGTTTGTGTATTCCATGTGTAACTCTGTGTTGTTTGTGTCGCACTGCTTTGCTTTATCTTGGCCAGGTCGCAGTTGTAAATGAGAACTTGTTCTCAACTAGCCTACCTGGTTAAATAAAGGTGAAATAAAATTTAAATTAAAAGTGTAATGAAAGCAAAAATGTCCATCTCCAGTTGGTTGTGGAAAAACACCAGTAATAGTGTTGTTTTTTATGATCAGGCTAGTTAAAAACTATTTCTGTCGTGTTTACCATCCTAATAATAATGGTTCTAAAAAGCATATTTGATGAAGGCATTTTGTTCTGAATTTCCATATGGTCAACTGCCGTATCGTGCAATCCGTTTGCTGAAAATTCAACATAAAAATATAGGTCTAGGATACTTATTTGAGCTGCAGATTTCTCTTAAAAAGACCTTGTTAAATTCACAAATTTAACTACATTCACATCACATGGGAATGTATATAAATAAGCTTAACATGTATATCACAATTTCCTGCAAGTCTACACAAATGTCTTAGCAATGCATATTTTCAAAGCTCAACTCATAGGCCTGCTATTCAAATATTAGTCTAGGATAAATGGATGGAAATTAAAAGTATGCCATCCTGCAAATTGATATTGGCATTAGCTACAGCTTCTGGAGCTTCAAATTATCAAATGTCATTAAGGTAAGGAGAAATGAGAGACACTAGCTAAGCAGAGGTTAGTAGACTAAGCTAAGCAGGGCTACTGGGAAGAGGCAAAGCAGAGAACATCTAACAAAGTCAGCAGAAATGTGTTCCTCATATCCTAATAGCCTTAACTGAAACTCGGTGACCGCAGTGGTCATCTCATGCCACTGACACGGGGAACTGGCCTATAGGATATTTAACCAATCCCCTCCCCTGATTAGCCCATCTCCAGCTCAATATATATCTGATAGCCAATGAGAGGGCTGGATTTGAAGTTTATGTAGCCAGTAACAGACAGAAGACCTATTTACTGTGACTGTCAATGATTTTCCAGAATCGAGTACTAAAGGTTGTGGGTGAAACTGTGCATTCACACAAAAGTTACTCAGGAAGAAATGCTGTGAAACTATATCTTCCAACTTCAGATGATCCTCTAATAGCCTGTCTGTCTTTTTAAATTGAGCACTTAGCTAAATTAAAACCCTTTCCGGTAGTTCTGGAAGAGAAACCCCTTAAAAACAACTCAACTGTCAAGCTATGACTCATGACCAACTAGCAGGCTAATTCTCAAATTGCTTCCAATGTGGCCTGTTCATTTTAAAGTAGAATAATCCTTTTGCTGAAAAGCCATGCTAATGTGAGGGGCAAATGATTCAGCTTTCTTTTCCATTCATCACAGCAAACACACAAAATCAGTGCTTGGACATAAAGAGTTTTTTTTAAAGGTAGCATAGATTGTTGTTAATGTTTAAAAGGTCTGGAGGAAAAAGATGTTGCTTAATGGCTCTTCCTAATGAAGAGCCATTGCATGTCTGTGACTTTACTGTTTTTTGTTGTTTATCTTTGTAACAGGAAGGGCTGAACGGTCTTCCATTTCATAAAACACCCACTTCGTCCTCCACTACCCCCCACAACTCTAGAGTTTTCCTGCTCGTTTCCAGGCCGCACCGGTCAACATTTACAGCTCCCTCCCATAATAGCACAGTACAGAGCAGTGGATAAAGAACTTACTGTGGAGTGTGGCTGTGGACCTCCTCTGTGATAAAAGACGTGGGACCTCTAAAATAGTAAGAAGCCCAAGCAAGGCTAATTAGGGAGCCAGCCCTCAGCTCTGTTTCATGTCCACCTCCAGTACAAGAGAAAAATACACACACACACACACACACACACACACACACACACACACACACACACACACACACACACACACACACACACACACACACACACACACACACGGCAAACAATATTCTGGCATAAAAGGAAAGTTTGAAACAGCCTATGGAGCGGACTATAAATAAATCAGACAAATCCTTCTCTCTCTGGCTAGTCCACGTGCTCTAAACTTCATGGAGAGAGAAGTCTGCATAATATTTCTGCATCATGAAGGGAAGGGAGAGGCACTGCCTGTGGTAGTTTCCCTAGTCATCAACAAGTCCCAACACAAGCACAAGATATTCAAGCGGCTGTAACCAGCAAAGTGTTTGTTAGACCGTACCAGCAAACTCCCCTCACGCATTTGTGCTCCCCCTCTCTGTAGCTCCCTCTCCCTCCCACCCACACACACTCTCTCTCTCTCGCCTCCCTACCTACTCAGGATGGTTTGCACCATACTGCAGCAAACTACTTTTTAAAAAATAGATCAGAAAGACGTTCTTCCCACCTCGTTTTTTGCTGAGTCGTGTATAGCTCTGGCGTGCCTCTCTCTTTAGCCACAGCATAGACAGAGACACAAGGTGCAGTTGCTATGCCTCGGAGTAGTTCCCCTGCTTCAGCGTCTGGAGCTAATGACCATGTGAACTGTTGTCATTCCCTGGGAGGAGCTGCCGAGCGCCGCAGCAGCCAGAGTCCCATGCCTAGACAGAGATTTTTTCTCTCTTTCTCTCGGCCAAGGAGGGAAGGGGAGCGAAGCAGGCAGGAAGCAGAGCAGTGTCTGCTCAACTATCTGGCTTAAACGCTTCCAGCCAACCCCCACAGCCAGCCCCTTCCTGCCCACCCGCCTCCAGCCAGGTCTGCCCACTCACGGCTTGGGCCAATAGGAAAAGGGATATCAGGTCACAGCTCTTTTCTGGTTGGCTCGCAGGGTACTGACTGCCAGGCAGAACTCAGAACTACCCAATGACACAGACACTGCTGGATCTTAAAGGTATTTCCCCAATTTCATGCCCTATTCAACTCTTACACGCCATCCATCCCCCTTTTGGCTATTCCACGAAGGACACAACATCGAGGCTACCAACATGAAAACAGCACATCCTCCTCTGTATCACTATAGGCAAAACAAAAACAGTTTATATAATAAATATGAAAGTATCTGATGTAGAGCATAAGCGCTCCCCACCTGCACTGAAAGATGACATAAGCTTAGCAGAATCCCCTCAGGAAAGAGAACATCGTCTCTCCTCTTCTCCCCACCCCAGTGACGACACAAACAGCAGCCTATTTAGCATCACGTGAGATGTTGTGGATGGAGCGGCGGCAGCACAGAACTGATGAGTCAGAGCCCCGGCTTCATGATTTTTCAATTCCAATACAACACAACAGCTGTATTCGCTCCCTTTCTCTATCCAACTCTCCCTCTTTTTATCTCGCGCACCCTTCCCTGTCTGTGTTGAGCTCCCATTCCCATACATGGACTGCAGATTATGTGGTAGCCTGAGTGCTTCATCAACATCAATGAGGCTAGACATGCTCTTTCCAGTCCACTGCCAAATAAACCTGATAACCCTCTAGGCTTTTTCAATCTGTGGTATGGTGTTAATCTATCCTCCTAAACAAAGTGAATTGTGTATCCTACCTCAGCAGTTGACGGACTAAAACATTTATGTTAGCGCCATCCACCAACGTCATCTTTGCGGCAGGTAGCCTAGTGGTTAGAGCGTTGGACTTGTAACCGGAGGGCTGCAAGTTCAAATCCCCGAGCTGACAAGGTAAAAATCTGTCGTTCTGCCCCTGAACAAGGCAGTTAACCCACTGTTCCCCGGGCGCCGAAGACGTGGATGTCGATTAAAGGCAGCCCCCCGCACCTCTCTGATTCAGAGGGGTTGGGTTAAATGCGGAAGACACATTTCGGTTGAAGGCATTCGGTTGTACAACTGACTAATAATGGTGACTTTGACTTTGACTTTGACTTTGCATGCGACCCACCCATAGACCGTAATAGGGGACCCAACTTACAGGGTCGTAACGTTTTGCAAACAAAAACATAAACAAGCGTTTCTTAAATGGACAAATTCAGGTAGGTCCCTCCCCGTTTCAGCTTGTTTGCTTCTGTTTGGTTTTAGTGAATAACCCCCAGGTGATATAGAATCAGTTGGTGCTCTACTCTCATCCCTATGCTGAGAGGGAAGGGGGGCTGGAAAAGCCTTGAACAGGCAACAAACTCACTTTACAGTTATGCTTGACAACACTAGAAAGCGCTTCAGAGGTGGAGGGGAGACTGGAAAATATAGCCTAGGAGGCTATTTGGGAGCAAGTGGTCCTAAACAAAGTCCAATATTCTACCTAAATCCAAATCACTATGTAACAATGGTATACTAGCCATAACGAAGGTAATGTTGCAGAAATAGATTTCCAACAGGAAAACCAAGGCCTTGCGGACAAACAAGTCAGGCTACTTCCTTCCCACCATGGAATCCCCTCCCAAACCCCTGTCCTGGTTCACCCTTGTGCCTCGCTGTGATATTAAACAACAGGCTATGAACTCCACAAGTGACTTTCCAATGAGTAGGCTAAAGAAACAAAAACAACCAACGCAAAGATATACAAGGTATTTTTTGATAAAATAGGCTTAACAAATAGAGGAAGGTTTAGAATTGTTTGGGGGGGGGGGCATTTTTGCCCTAGTTTTGAAGCAATCTCCAAGAGAATTTCATTAACTTTATAGCGCATTTTAGCACGGTGACCTTGTTAGGCTAAATTCCTACCCTTTTTTCATATAGTAACATTGTTGGGGAAGCTTGCAAGTAAGCATTTAATTGCACCATTTACACTGCATCCTGTGCATATGACAAACACCAATTGTCCACACAAAATAAAGGGTGTGGTATCTCTCCATTTCAAAGATTTTAATAAAGAAAATAATAGAAACCAGTGAAAGATCAATGATAGGCTGCTGCCTTCCTGTTGTTGGCTGTAATTAAATAGCAAAAGGCAGAGCAGTGTTTCACTTTGAACCCCCTGGATGGACTTTCTGCTGACCAATGAATACTTGACTGAGTAAAACATAAAGAACACTATAGAACAGAGTGAAATGAGATTGCTGCATTCTGATGTAGGGTAAGCCTATGTAACATCGTTCAGATGACTGACAATACAAAGAGGCTCCATCTTGTTGAATTGTTTATTTTCCCCTGCATGTTGCAGAGCTTCAAGTCTCAATCAGCAGTGGGTTTCCATGGCTACCTAAGATGATGGACAAAACAGATCCACAGATAGACCTAATATCCTGTGTGAATCTCATCAACAGTTCTTTGCAATGCATATTCATTTCAGGATCTCTTTTTGTAAGACACACAACCTGCTACTTGAAGGCTAGGCTATACCACTAACTTCTAAAGTCCATTGGCTAGTAATTCTCCAGAACAGAGCAAAATAACATTTGTTAACCCAATTCAAAAACTATAACATTTGTTAAACAGTAGCCTGTCTACAGTGCACACATCAGAGCACGGCATAAAACAATTATGAGTCACATGCATAGCCTAACTGTTTATTGAGCCTTACTAAATCATCCTCGATCAGCATCATCTTTGGTACATTAACACACAAGCATAGCCTATTGACTTTCACTCACACTCTAGAAGAAAAGTTTTTGTATTTCTAAGTCATAAAATATATGTTATATGTCAAAGTTAAATAACCTACATTATGTTTACTTAACCTACAATATGATGCATGTACTGTTAACTGCGGCTGATAATGTCTGCAACACTGTCATTTGGCACCTGAAAGAACCATATAAAAGGTGCTCAACCTATCCTAGTAATTAATAGATTACTCTTCTCGCCCTCTTCAAAATTGGACCAAGACGTGGCCATGGAATTTAATTTAGGTATAACTAGCTAGTTGCCATACCAAAGCCGATGCCAACATTGGCTTGCCAAAGCCAACTAGTTAGCTAAGTACAACGACTATCTAGTCAATAACAACATTAATAACGATAATGCCACTGACTGCCACCTGAAGCTTGACAGCTTGATAGCATGTTCGCGTGAAGTTAGGAAACCGTTCTAGCCAATAGTTGGAAGCGACCTCGTGGGTTCATTTTAGTGCTAGCTGACAACATTGGCTAACTGAAGCAATAGTTTCTACAAAATCTGTCAACTCACTTTGAAAGCCTAGGAGATGCTAGCTAGCTAACATTAGCTAGCATTCCTGTTGAAGTAGCTGCGGCAAAACGAACTAACGTTAGTTCGCGCTGGTAATAACATCTATGTTGGAAACCACACTCACATAGCCAAGCACAAAGTGACGAAGTTAACAAACTGGCTAGTTAACAGGTAACTGAACACAATAGTAACAACCCAAGTAAGAATTTAGCTAGCTAGCTATTCTATGCTTACCTGTCGCATCCAGATGTACTTGTCACCGCGCGCAGTCAAGAGACTTCCAACGGCCCACGCGGAACTACTCCCAGGAAAGGTAACATTCTGGTCGGAAAATAAAAATTGAAAATCGGTCAAGGCATAAATTACTTTTTCTCACCATTAACTACTTTACAGTAAGGCTATCGTGTTGCACAAGCAACAAGCTATTTTGCAGTTCAGTCACAGCCAGAAGGGGTAACCCAGACATGTCACAGTTATAAAGCTGAAGCATCCGTTTAGAACGTTTTCTCTCCACCAAATATGGTAGGGAGAGGAAGTCCAGTGGAAGTAGGAGAGGATGGAACGAGGTGAAATTGGGCCAACATTCTTCTAATTTTCTCATCGATGAAACATCTGATCTCAATATTTTTTGTTTGTTTCCAAAGCTCTAATCTGTTACGAACACAGTGAACTACGTTTTATAGGCTTGACGCTTTGCCAAAGTTTAAAATGGCATTGTTTAGAAGGAGTGGAGGTCGAATTGAGTTTGTGCACACGCGCATTTACAGAGGAGGCGTTCCTTAATGGAAATATGCAACTACATGCTACAACGCGCGAATGGGATCTCGCTAGCTCGTGCTTGGATTTGCCCACCTCCTTGCTTGTTCTGCCCCCTATGCTTCATTGGCTCCCACTGTAAACGGCACTGATGAACTATCTTAGGTTGGTTATAAATATCTTTGGTTCAAGAATGGCCAAAGGATGGTAAAGAAGGATGCACTTGACTACAGGAGGGTAGTGGTATAATTATGCATTGCATGTATTAGCACTCAATTTAGTTTGTAGTAATTCCAATTTTCACAATTATTAATGTCAATTGAATTTGTTGTCCAACTTGCACGTTGAAATAGATTACGTTTAGATAAATATCACCATCATCCTACCAATAGCTGTACTTGGTATGGTCCAAAAGGAACGTCAGCAGCACACGGAAGGGAAAGGGATCCGCTTGTTGCCTAGGAAACAACTGTGAATCTCCTGGGACAAAATATGTAGCTAGCAAGCTGCAGATTTTAATAAACAAGAAGCTATTTCATTGCCACTGAGATTGATATTCAGGATTTTTGCAATTCATTTAATATTCATAGTTTCGTAATGTAGTGTGGTTAATCGACACTGAGCTCAACATTGATAAATAAATAAATCAAAATCACAGCCCATCATCTCTGCAAAACTATAGGTGTCAATTAGTTATTAAAAAGATCGTGGTTATCAGAGCACTTTTATTTTTTCATTCTTGAAAAAATGTCTGTACAATTTATTGATTGAGATTCTATTTCTGTGTTGAGTATTTTTTATTGTATTTTACACACACAGCCTACACACAGTCGTTTATTTGCCATTTTCAAGTATTAAGTAATACATACATTGGAATGTTTTGTTGAATACTAGAATGGACATGAACCTTGTTATTTCATTTTATTTAACTAGGCAAGTCAGTTAAGAACAAATTCTTATTTACAATGACCGCCTACCCCGGCCAAACCCGGACGACGCTGGGCCAATTGTGCGCCGCCCTATGGGACTCCCACGGCCGGATCACATAAATGCAACAAGAAAACAAAAATGTAGACATTTATGGTCTGTTTACATATATTCCAGAGGCTATTTATACAGAACATCTGTATTAAACCCCTAAACTGTATTTATAATTATATTACAATATTTTAGTTTGACAAATATTCTATTACACAATTTCTGATCTATCACATGCCTTACATTTATTTTCTTGCAAAGTAAAATCAGGATTATGCCTCTACTGTCATTCATTCAGACTGGTTTGGATTTCTCCCTGACCAATATTGATGCCATTTTAACTGCATTCTGGTACTGTGTTCTGGGGTTTCTGACATAGCCCCTAAGATCTCTATGGGTTTAACACACACACACACACACACCTCTGTGTGTGCTCTTGTAGTCACGGTAAGGTTTTGACCCGTAAGGCCTCACTAAAAATGGACACCTCTGTCACCTTCATAGAGTAGCTCCTCTTCTATTAAGTCAGCATATTACTCATGCTCAGATGCTCTGCTTTTGCAATGTTGCCAAAACTGGATTTAGCATCCATCTGCCACACAAACACTTCTGCCCTCAGCAAGTAGCACAAGTCAGGGAGGACCATGTCAAAAATATTCTTGGAATGAGCAGGGCATGGATTTGGCTCTTCTGAGTCCTGCCCACGCCATGCCTAGAGCCTATTGAGTGAATGAACAATGAGCCAGCTAGCGCTAGCATGCACTGTGCTCAAGACCAAAGGGCCAGCATAGTGAAATGTGTGTGAATGCTAGCCTAGCACATGATCAGCAGATGAAGGGGGAACATTGACTCATCTTTAGGGATTGTCAAGGTCATGCTGTACAACTGTAAAGGCATGCTTTTTATGGTTAAGTAAATATAATGAATTATATGGGCAAAACACTGAACATTCGTAAATTTAAAAAAGGTTCTGAAATTGTAGCCGACAGTAAAATGTCCCATGCGGGTCTCAAACCCAGGTCTCCCAGTCTGATAGAAAACCTACTAACTGTTCCAATAGGGTTAACCCACTTGGGGGAGATCACAACTATCTTACATAGATAAGGATTGCTACACTATCCCCTCCATTCAGGAGAGCATGTCCCTACATTTGTTATGTTGTTGTCAGTTTGGATTAACTGGCGATACATCGCTATTGTCAAGCATATCTTAGATAATTAGGCACCACAGCAAGTGACCGTCTCTGCCATTTAAGTAAGCTTAATTCACAAATGGGACCTCGTTACTTATCAGTTTGTCATTGGAATTTCCTTAGCAAACAGAGCAAGTCAGTGGTTGTGTCCCAAATGGCACCATATTGCCTTTATAGTGCAATACTATTGCATGGCACCCTATGGCCCTGGTCAAAAGTAGTGCACTACAAAGGGAAAAGGGTGCCATTTGGGAAGTACACAGTGTCAGATATGTGGAAAATCTTTTACAGTAGTGCTAACGTTTGAGGGTACTAGAGTCAGATGTAGTTTGATTCTGCTGACTGTGAACTTTCTCTTACATACTCTTACATACACAGCCTGTTACTTCTAAGTGTGCACTCTTAGAAAAAAGGGTTCCAAAAGGGTTCTTCAGCAGTCCCATACAATAGCCGTTTTCGTTCCAGTTAGAATGCTTTTGGGTTCTATGTATAACCCTCTGTGGAAAGGGTTCTACATGGAACCCAAAAGGGTTCTACCTGTAACCAAAAGGGTTCTTCTACCTGGAACCAAAAAGGGTTATTCAAAAGGTTCTCCTATGGGGACAGGCAAATAACCCTTTTAGGTTCTAGATAACACCTTTCTTTCTATGAGTGTGTGTGTATTCAGTGTGTGTGTGTGTACGTGTGTGTGTATGTGTACGTGTGTGTGTACGTGTGTGCGTACGTGTGTGCGTACGTGTGTGCGTACGTGTGTGCATACCTGCATGTGTGTGTCACAAGTTAAAAGGTTTCACAAATAATGTGCATAGAAACCTTGTCAGTTAAGGATTTCATGGCAGTGGAAAAATTACTCTTTATTTTGACACAATGTGCTGAATTCGCCTCTGAAAACTCAAAATGGGGCTCATGTGCTTTTCCTTATGTGGAAAGTGAAGAATGTCCGACAATGGAAATTAACAAATACAACCCAGACCTTTAACCCCAGAGAATGATGTTAACACTTAAATGGTTGAATATTTGATAAATATATGTTATTGCATGTCAGGTATGCAACTGCAAAGTATCAGCCTATGAGCATGGATAACAACACAGCAAAATCATGTTCATGAATCCCATCTATACTGTACTTTTCTATTGTGTTACAGGAAATAAGTATATGAATGGCCTCATGGTATTATAACAGGGAGTTATTGTAAGTACTTTGTTTAATGAATTTGAGGGTAGATTTAAGGGTATCCTCTTCACCTCAGAAAGCCCACTAGTGACAACTAGACCACCTACTAGGCTACCAGCTAGTGAGACGAATCCTTTATACTGGAAGATATAGATTCATCACAACACCTTCAATATCCATATGTTTCACATTGAAATTAAAGTTTGATGTTCAAATATTACACTGAACAAAAATATAAACACAATATGTAAAGTGTTTCATGTTTCATAAGCTGATATAAAAGATCCCAGAAATGTTCAATATGCACAAAAAGCTTATTTCTCTCAAATTTTGTGCACACATTTCTTTATCCTTTGCCAAGATAATCCATCCAACTGACAGGTGTGGCATATCAAGAAGCTGATTAAACAGCATGATCATTACACAGGTGCACCTTGTGCTGGGGACAATAAAAGGCCACTCTAAAATGTGCGGTTTTGTCACACAACACAATGCCACAGATGTATCATGTTTTGAGGGAGCGTGCAATTGGCATGGTGAATGCAGAAATGTCCACCAGAGCTGTTGCAAAAAAATGTAATGTTCATTTTTCTACCAACGTCGTTTTAGAGAATTTGGCAGTACGTCCAACCGGCCTCACAACCACAGACCATGTGTAACCATGCCAACCCAGACCCTCCACATCCGGCTTCTTCACCTGCGGGATCGTCTGAGACCAGCCACCAGGACAGCTGATGAACCTGAGGAGTAGTTCTGTCTGTAATAAAGTCTATTTTCTGGGGGAAAACTAATTCTGACTGACTCCCCCATTGGGTGGGCCTAAGCACTCCCAGGCCCACCTATGGCTGTGCCCCTGCCCAGTCATGTGAAATTCATAGATTAGGGCATAATTTATTTACATTGACTGATTTCCATATATTATGAACTTTAACTTAGTAGACTCATTGAGATTTTAGCATGTTGCGTAAATATTTTTGTTCAGTATAGATTCTACTACAGTACACTCCAAATAGGTTCTTTGATTGTTCCCATATGAGAACCCTTTTTGGTTCCAAAAAAATATATTTTTTATTCCAGGTAGAACCCTCTGTGGAAAGGGTTCTATGTGGAAACCAAATAGTTTTTTATTTATTTATCCGTTATTTTACCAGGTAAACACGTTCTCATTTACAGCAACGACCTGGGGAATAGTTACAGGGGAGAGGAGGGGGATGAATGAGCCAATTGTAAGCTGGGGATGATTAGGTTACCATGATGGTATGAGGGACAGCTTGGGAATTTAGCCAGGACACCGGGGTTAATACCCCTACTCTTACGATAAGTGCCATGGGATCTTTAATGACCTCAGAGAGTCAGGACACCCATTTAACGTCCCATCCGAAAGACGGCACCCTACACAGGGCAATGTCCCCAATGACTGCCCTGGGGCATTGGGATATTTTTTTAGACCTGAGGAAAGAGTGCCTCCTACTGGCCCTCCAACACCACTTCCAGCAGCATCTGGTCTCCCATCCAGGGACTGACCAGGACTTCTACCTGGAAACAAAAGGGTTCTACCTGGAATCAAAACGGGTTTTTAAAAGGGGGATAGCCAAATAACCCCTTTAGGTTCTAGATAGCACCTTTCATTCTAAGAGTGTACTACACAGCATATGAGACAGACAATGCCATTTGGCAAACAATGCCATTTATATCATGTTTACATATCCTACATTACTCATCTCATATATATATATATATATATATATATATATATATATATATATATATATATATATATGTGTATATACTGTACTCCATACCATCTACTGCATCTTGCCTATGCCGGTCAGCCATCGCTCATCCATATATTTATATGTACATACTCGTATTCATTCCTTTACTCTTGTGTGTATAAGGTAGTTGTTGTGAATTTGTTAGATTACTTGTTAGATACTACTGCATGGTCGGAACTAGAAGCACAAGCATTTCGCTACACTCGCATTAACATCTGCTAACCATGTGTATGTGACAAATAAAATTTGATTTGATAAAATCTGTTTATCAGAATGTAGAAAAAAAAACTCAAAACACATCGATGGGAGACAAAAACATAGGAGTAGTTTTATAATGACAGTGGCAAGACTGTAATAATGATTAAGAAAAACTGCCTATGCCTGAGTCACGCTCATCCCTAAAGGTCTCCCTATCGATTTCACTGCAAATACCCCTCTGTGCCCCTATATGTTTTCAGGTGATGAATTGTAAGGGTATGGATAGACCATATAATTAAAAAGAACACAGAACAGGAACATAATGAACAGTATCTGTCACGATCGTCGAATGAAACGGACCAAGGCGTAGCATGCATGTAGTTCCACATCTTTTAATTCACGTGAAACATACAAAATAAATAAATAAACTGATCGAAACAATACGTGTAGCACACAGGCACTAACACGAAACACAATAATAACCCACAACACAGGTGGGAAAAAGAACACACTAAGTATGGTCCCCAATTAGAGGTAACGACAATCAGCTGCCTCTAATTGGGAACCATACAAAACCAAAACATAGAAATTATAACATAGAATACCCAACTAGTCACGTCCTGACCTAAAACATAGAGAACCCCGAGGGCTCTCTATGGCCAGGACGTGACAGTATCTCAATATCTAAATAGCAAAATTAACATCATATGGTTCTCCATAACTGAAATACAGCACCCGTGATTGATCGGTAGTATCTCTCCCATGACATCTTGACCTACTAGCCTGGACTACACCGGCTCCGACACTCTTCGGATGTGGCAGGGCTTGCAAACTATTACAGACTACAAAAGGAAGCACAGCCGAGAGCTGCCCAGTGATACGAGCCTACCAGACTAGCTAAATTACTTCTATGCTCGCTTCGAGGCAAGTAACACTGAAATGTGCATGAGAGCTACAGCTGTTCCAT
Source organism: Brachymystax lenok tsinlingensis (assembly GCA_030435695.1). NCBI lineage: Eukaryota > Metazoa > Chordata > Actinopteri > Salmoniformes > Salmonidae > Brachymystax > Brachymystax lenok. The sequence continues at coordinate 39,836,408 of CM059814.1, forward strand.
ACAACTGTGTGATCACGCTCTCCGCAGCCAATGTGAGTAAGAACTTTAAACAGGTCAACATTCACAAGGCCGCAGGGCCAGACAGATTACCAGGACATGTACTCCGAGCAACTAGTTGGTCAGCGCATTTTCAACCTCTCCCTGTCTGAGTCTTTAATACCAACATGTTTCAAGCAGACCACCATAATCCCTGTGCCCAAGAACATTAAGGTAACCTGCCTAAATGACTACCGACCCATAGCACTCACGTCTGTAGCGATGAAGTGCTTTGAAAGGCTGGTCATGGCTCACATTAACATCCTTATCCTAGAAACCCTAGACCCACTCCAATGTGCATACCGCCCAAACAAATCCACAGGTGATGCAATCTCTATTGCACTCCACACTGCCCTTTCACACCTGGACAAAAGGAACACCTATGTGAGAATGCTATTCATTGACTACAGCTCAGCGTTCAACACCATAGTGCCCTCAAAGCTCATCACTAAGCTAAGGACCCTGGGACTAAACAGCTCCCTCTGCAACTGGATCCTGGACTTCCTGACAGGCTGCCCCAGGTGGTAAGGGTAGGTAACAACACATCCGCCACGGTGATCCTCAATACAGAGCACTTCAGGGGTGCATGCTCAGTCCCCTCCTGTACTCCCTGTTCACTCATGACTTTACGGCCAGGCACGACTCCAACAGTGGTAGGCCTGATCACTGGCAATGACGAGACAGCCTATAGGGAGGAGGTCAGAGACCTGGCTGTCCAGGATCTCCAGGACCTCTATACCGGAAGACCCTAACAATTGTCAAAGACTCCAGCCACCCAAGTCTAGGTCCAAGAGGCTTCTAAACAGCTTCTACCCCCAAGCCATAAGATTTCTGAACATCTAATCAAATGGCTACCCAGACTATTTGCTTTGCCCCCTGTCTTTTACACTGCTGCTAATCTCTGTTATCATCTATGCATAGTCACTTTAATGACTCTACTTACATGTACATATTACCTCAATTACCTCGACTAACCGGTGCCCCTGGACATTGACTCTGTACTGGTACCCCCTGTATATAGCCTCGCTATTGTTATTTTACTGCTACTCTTTAATTATTTGTTACTTTTATTTCTCTTGTTTTTTAGGTATTTTTCTTAAAACTGCATTGTTGGTTAAGGGCTTGTAAGTAAGCATTCAACTGTAAGGTCTACACTTGTCGTATTCGGCGCATGTGACAAATAACATTTGATTTGATTTAGATTTTATTTGGAGCCGTCTTGATCAGTTAACTCAGACCCACCTACATCGCCTTTTTCTGCCCCTCAACAGGATGTTTCCTGTGTAAATTGTAGGCCATATTCGAAAACGTCCTTGTTTCCATGAGGTAAGCAATGACGTGGCAACAACGTTGAGTCAACCAGTGTGTGCCCAGTGGGTAGGAAGGAAGGTTGCATTTCTGAACTATTCAAACAGGGCCTAACATCAGACAGGAGGATACACCATTCTATTCTCAACCTCTATAACCATTAAAAGAAGAAGCTGCAAAGAAAACAACAAGCTACAGATATCTTATGGCAGGCAACTCAATACAGTACGCATTGTGCTTTACATATGATGCAGGCTGTCAAGGAAGGGTTATTGAGGTCATTTGAGGAGGTGTTGAGCAGGATCTAGAACTGCACTCCATCCCCATTATAAAACAGTGGGCATAAAGTAGATTGGGTCTCTAGTACAGGGTCGTATTCATAAGGACACACCATCGCAAAATGTTTTTCAACGGAAAACGAAAACAAGTGTTTCTTAGACATTGACTCTGCACTGTTACCCCCCTGTATATAGCCTCGCTACTGTTATTTTACTGCTGCTCTTTAAATATTTGTTTTTTAAATTTTTTACTGAACACTTATTTTTCTTGAAACGGCATTGTTGGTTAAGGGCTTGTATGTAAGCATTTCACTGTAAGGTCTACAGCTGTTATATTCAGAGCATGTGACAAGTACTATTTGATTTGTTTAGGTTTGGTGAAAAGGTTACTGTGTGATTTAGTGTGTTGTACTTAATTGAAAATGTGCTTAAAGTTTTGAAAAAACAGCCTTTTTGATGATATGAGTTTTGTAATAAGAGTTGTGAAATTTGAACACATACTTGTATTATCAAAGCGATAAAAAAAACTGTAATGCAAAGGGGGCCATACAGGGCAGAAGTGAGAGGTGTGTGAGTGTGTTTGCGTGTGTTATGTGCATTTGTGTGTGCGTGCATGCGTGTTTGCATTTGTGTTTGTGTGCATGCATTTGTGTGCATGCATATATGCCTTTTGCGTGTACACTGTGTGTGTGTGTGTGTGTGATGTGGGCATCTCTCCTCTGTCAGTCACTTTGATTGATTGAGCCTAGCTCACCTGGGTATTCCACATCCTAGTTTTGCCATTCATGTGCATTCCCCTAATCACTATGCCTAAGTAATGATGGATTTGCGATTTTCCCCATAGTCATTCCTTATGCTCAACCGATAGCTGATGCGCTGAGTGTTGAATTCTTGTCAAATGGAACCCTATTCTCTATATATTGCACTACTTTTGACAAGGGCCCATAGGTAAAAAAAAAATTATGAAGAAGGAAAACAAAAATGAGCATCTCTTATTAGACATTTCCCGGTTGTCCTTTCCTGTTTCAATACATTTTCTTCCGTTTAGTGTGTGCTGAACATAACCCTTGTCACAGCAGATGAGTTTCAAGTATGGCTTCCTTCCTCCAGGCTGTTCTTCATACTTTTTCTAAGACCTCCTCCTCTATGCAGTGTGTGTGTGTGTGTGTGTGTGTGTGGGTGTCTGTGTGTGTGTGGGTGTCTGTGTGTGTGTGTGTGTGTGTGTGTGTGTGTGTATGCATCAAATCAAACAAAATATAATACACATGGTTAGCAGATGTTAATGCGAGTGTAGCGAAATGCTTGTCCTTCTAGTTCCGACAGTGCAGTAATATCTACTACCTTATACACACAAAGGTAAAGGGATGAATAAGATATGTACATATAAATATATGGATGAGCGATGGCCGTGCGGCATAGGCAAGATACAGTAGATGGTATAGAATACAGTATATACATATGAGATGAGTAATGTCGGATATGTAGACATTATTAAAGTGACGTTATTTAAAGTGACTAGTGATACCTTTATTAAATCCATTTATTACATGTTTTAAAGTGGCCAGAGATCTGAGTCTGTATGTTGGCAGCAGCCACTCTATGTTAGTGATAGCTGTTTAACAGTCTGATGACCTTGAGATAGAAGCTATTTTTCGGTCCCAGATGCACCTGTACTGACTTCGCCTTCTGGATGATAACGGGGTGAACAGGCAGTGGCTCGGGTGGTTGTTGTCCTTGATGATCTTTTTGGCCTTCCTGTGACATCGGGTGCTGTAGGTGTCCTGGAGGGCAGATAGTTTGTCACCAGTGATGCGTTGTGCAGACCGCACTACCCTCTGCAGAGCCTTGCGGTTGTGGGCGGAGCAGTTGGTATTACAGCCCGACAGGATGCTCTCGATTGTGCATCTGTAAAAGTTTGTGAGTGTTTTAGATGACACATTTCTTCAGCCTACTGAGGTTGAAGAGGTGCTGTTGCGCCTTCTTCACCACACTGTCTGTGGCCAGGAAACTCCCCAGACCTTAATCCCATTGAGAACTTGTGGTCAATCCTCAAGAGGCAGGTGGACAAACAAAAACCCACAAGTTCTGACAAACTCCAAGCATTGATTTTGCAAGAATGGGCTGCCATCAGTCAGGATGTGGCCCAGAAGTTAATAGACAGCATTCTCAAAACTTTTGGCCACGACTGTAGGTATTCCTATTGTCCAGATGGAATAGGGCAGTGTGCAGTGTGATGGCGATTGCATCATCTGTGGACCTATTAGGGCGGTAAGCAAATTGGAGTGGGTCAAAGGTGTCAGGTAGGGTGGAGGTTATATGATCCTTGACTTGTCTCTCAAAGCACTTCATGATAACAGAAGTGAGTGCTACGGGGGCGATAGTCATTTAGTTCAGTTACCTTAGCTTTCTTGGGAACAGGAACAATGGTGGCCATCTTGAAGCATGTGGGTACAGCACACTGGGACAGGGATTGATTGAATATGTCCGTAAACACACCAGCCAGCTGGTCTGCGCATGCTCTGAGGACGTGGCTAGGCCGGCAGCCTTGCGAGGGTTAACACGTTTAAATGTTTTACTCACGTTGGCCACGGTGAAGGAGAGCCCAAAGCTTTGGTAGCGGGCCGTATCAGTGGCACTGTATTGTCCTCAAAGCGAGCAAAGAAGTTGTTTAATTTGTCTGGGAGCAAGATACCGATGTCCGCGACGGGGATGGTTTTCTTTTGTAATCCGTGCCTGTGTGTGCGCCCGTGCCTGTGTGTGTTCCCCGTGTGTGTGTGTAATGAGTACTGACATTTACAAGATGCTAGCTGGGAAATTAGACTGCTGTAATTAGAGGAAGACACTCTCCCTTACCCAAAATGTTAGTGAAATGCTAATGTAAATAAAGTGAAGTGTGTATTGTTTTTGTAGCAGGGTCGTTAGTGGAGTGGGGTGTCTTGTCTCAGTATGGCACCCTGATGCTGCATGGCCACCAAGAAATGTCACAACACACAGCTCAGAATCAGGGCCTACAGTATATTACCGTAAATTCATTTGATTTGGTAAGCACTTTGAGCTCAGGAAAAACAACTTTTAAATCCAAGAAACAGGCAATATGTGTATTTGTCACCATTATCAGTGCCCACTTCTGATAGAACTTAAAAGTAAGCCAAAGACAATGAAATCAATGGCCGTTATTGAGTTTCGCTCTCTTTCCCAAAGAGGTTCCATCCACACTGTACAGTAAACCTCTTTATATTATAAATGTATCAAGGTTGCATTAATAGTTGAGAGCCTTGAAGTGACTGTGCTCCAAAACCCCACTTCTTCTGCTCCCTCTGATCCTGTAAGTGTGTGTCCTAAATGGAACTCTATTCCCTATATAGTGCATTACTTTTGACCAGAGTCCTATGGGGCCTGGTAAAAAGTGGAGCACTATATAGTGAAAAGGGTGCCATTTTGGACGCATGTCAAGGCTGTGAACCCTGCTTAGCAGTCTCCTGTTGGCCCCCAGGATTTAGCTTATTTTTTAAATATTCAATAAAGCATATGTTAAGCGGAGCAACACAGGGGAACCCAAGAGCAGACTCAGACGAAGAAACAGGGATGAATGATCCAAAATTTGTATTATTACACAGGGAGATATGGAGTGCAGATCCTGGGAAGCTCGGATGAGTTGTAGAAAACCAAATGTGGAGACTGAGGTTGGAGTTAGCTGAGTAGAACAGGGTAAACAGGTCCTGAGGGGAATCAAAGGTAGTGGTGGTGAGTTAAATCCAGAGCAAGGTCGTTGGGTGGTGAGACGTGGAACGGGAGACAGGAGCCAGAGACAGAGCGGTAAACTGCAATGAGAGGATAAACAGCGCCAGGCAGGGAAACAGGCACAGCAGAGTAACAGGGTCTTGAATAATCATAAATGGCTAGAATCATGAACTGACTGATCAGAGATTACGACCTGGCAGAGTGGAAGTGGCAGGACTGAGTATTTGTAGAGGTTTTGATTATGGAACGAGTTGCAGCTGGTAGGGATCTGCTCTGACTCCAGCACACCTGTCTCCAACCACACAATCACACAGAGAGGGAGAGAGAGAGAGTGTACTGCAGGTCAAGAAGACACTGGATGAACACCAGAGGGCGTAGCAGGAGCACATGTGACAGCAGAAGGATCGGAGAGAATTCGGTTAATTACGATCTGTCGACGTCACGCTCACTCATGCTCACTCTGCTCAGCCCAACCCACCAGCCCAGCAGCACACTATGATGTAGAACAGTTAGACAGCAAATGCTGACTGGTGACATGGGTTTTTGTGAATGAAAAATTAATGGCTGAGGTTGAGGTTATGCATGATGAGTGAGTGTGTGTGTGTGTATGTGTGTGTGTGTGTGTGTGTGCACGTCTGTGTGTGTGTGCTTGAGTAGATAACTACTTACATGCCATGCACAGTCTGAGAGACAATAATAACCTGTCTCAAGGCGCTCCATCAGTTTAAAATATTGATGGTGCTGCGGCTACAAAGCTGCTGCAATAGGTTACATGGACAGTAACTATGACTAAGGGAATGAGAGAGGCAGAACCAAAGACTATGTGGGAAGGACGATGTGCAAGAAATAGACTAGTGACATGAAATATTACAGTGGAGTGACCTGCATCCCTTTAAGAATAGAAAAAAAGAAAGTCTCCAATCGAGCTCAAATTTTATGAGAATAGCTCAGTAAATAGAACAAACACCTATTTTTTTGTGGCTTTAAGTATGAAAATAAAGTATGTTCTCTCAACCTATCTCTCTATCCACATTACTGTAATGGTAATGGGGCGGCAGGTAGCCTAGTGGTTAGAGCGTTGGGCCAGTAACCGTAAGGTTGCTAGATTGAATCCCCAAGCTGTCGTTCTGCCCCTGAACAAGGCAGTTAACTGACTGTTTCCCGGTAGGCTGTCTTTGTAAATAAGAATTTGTTCTTAACTGACTTGCCTGGTTAAATAAAAAAAATTATGGTTGATGTAGCTGTGCATTCAATTGCTCAGTAAATACAACAAACATGAATGAAATGAAAATAAGCAATGTTCTCTCACATTACTGAATTGATGTAGCTGCATTTTAAAGCTCAGTGAATGGAACAAATATAAAAAAATTCACAGTCATTAGTGTCTATTAGTCATCATTCAAGTCCAGCAACTACTGTAGTGCATTACTGTTACTATGGTAATATGCAACAGGTGGTGTGGACCAATAAAAAGGCTATATTTGGTTTAAGCTAAATTTACACCCTTGCTGCCACATATTGCTCTAGTTTTTCAATAGACATAATATGGATACAGTATACAGAAGCTAATGGATACAGTATGTATGCAATGGATACGGTAACAAATGCTTGCAGTAGTTAATGATCCATACAGCACCTTCAGAAAGTATTCACGCCCCTTGACTATTTCCACATTTTCTTGTGTTACAGGCTGAATTTAAAATTGATTAAATTCAGATTTTGTGTCACTGGCCAACACTTGCCACATAATGTCAAAGTGGAATTATATTTTTTGATATGTTCACAAATTAATTAAACATTCAAAGCTGAAATGTCTACAAAACATGCATCATGTTTGCAATAAGGCACTAAAGTACAACAAAATCCATCACAACACATCAATGAGTACCACTCTTCATATTTCCAAGCATGGTGGTGGCTGCATCATGTTATGGATATGCTTGTCAATAATTTTAGGATAAAAAAAACTTTATTGAGCCAAGCACAGGCAAAATCCTAAAGGAAAACCTGGTTGTCTGCTTTCCAACAGACACTGGGAGATTAATTCACCTTTCAGCAGGACAATAACCTAATAATCAAGGCCAAAAAATACACTGGAGTTGCTTACCAAGACGTCATTGAAAGTTCCTGGGAGGCCTAGTTACAGTTTTGACGTAAATCGCCTTGAAAATATATGGTAAGACTTGAAAATGTCTGTTGAGGAATGATCAACAAACAACTTGACAGAGTTTGAAGAATTAAAATAATAATAATGTGCAAATATTGTACAATCCAGGTGTGCAAAGCTCTTAGAGACTTACCTAGAGAGACTCATAGCTGTAATTTCTGCCAAAGGTGACTCTAACAGGTATTGACTCAGGGATGTGAATAGTTATGTAAATGAGATATATTTGACTAAAATGTCTAAAAACATGCGCGTTCACTTTGTCATTATGGGGTACTGTGTGTAGATTATAAAAAAAATCTCTCTATATATATTGAATTCAGGCTGTAACACAACAAAATGTGGAATAAGTCAAGGGGGTATGAACACTTTCAGAAGGCACTGTATATACATTTAATCGATTGATGTGAAAAATAGAGCAGATACTATCTGTTGATGTTGTTATTGTTGTTGTGTTTTCCATCTCTCTCTCTCTCTGGCCAGGCACAACACCAGTAAGGACATGGTGGTGGGTGGCAGGTCAGTGTGAGAGAGGAGCCAGGAGTGAAACCACCCACACACCTCCCACAAGCCCTGCCAGACCTGCCAGTCATACATGCACACACACGCATCAACACACGCATGCATGCACACCACACACACACACACACCTATACACATTGAACTTGTTTGTTGCAAATTTTTATGTTGACTTTCTTCAAGTATTAACGCTATAGGAGCATCATAAAATCTACACACAAAATTGCCATTTTAGCCTTTGGTACCTGGTACCTGAAAATGATCCCATTAATGACATTGTGTTACCTGTGATGTGTAGGCCTATCACCACTTAAATTAGGCTTATCCACCTAGTGTTCTTCAAGTCAAGTGTTAAGTGGGAGCAAATATTGAATTGTATCTTAAAAGTCCAATAGTCAAATGTTGCTGTTTCATTTTCCTAATTAGAGTCTAATTAAATATACTGTTTCAGATACACACAATAGTATAATTCTACTATTGAAAGATGGTTGCAAAATGATATCAAGCTGCAGAAAGCTTCAGTGAACACTTCCATGTTGACTGTTCCCCATCTAGTGGGCAATTCTGGTACTTCTTGTATCATATTGTAAGCTCTAGTTCAGGTGTCCTTAATTATGTTCAGACTTGTGACGATTTTTGGATGAGCGTTTTCCTGTTTTCTTATGGCCGTATACAGCTCATTGAGTGCGATCTTAGTGCCAGCATCGGTTTGTATTGGTAAATAGACAGCTACGAAGAATATAGACGAAAACTCTCTTGGTAAATATTGTGGTCTACAGTTTGTCAAGAGATACTCTACCTCAGGCAAGCAAAGCCTTCCTTAGATATCGTGCACCAGCAGTTCTTTACAAATATACATATACCGCCACCCCTTGTCTTACCAGAGGCCGCTATTCTATCCTGCCGAAAAAGCGTTATACCCGCAAGCTGTGTGTTATTCATGTCGTTCAGCCATGACTCTGTGAAACATAAGATATTACAAGTTTTAATGTCCCATTGGTAGGATAATCTTGATCGTAGGTCATCAATCTCGTTAAAGGAAAAAGCTTCTTCCAGTTCGATGTGAGTCATCGCTGTTCTGATGCCCAGAAGTTATTTTTGGTTATCAGGGGCGGTAGCAGCAACATTATGTACAAAATCATTTAAAAAATAAGTTCCAACCAACGCAAAAAAACGAACATAATAGCACAGTTGGTTAGGAGCACGTAAAAACGTCAGCCATCCTCTCCGGCACCATTAACATTTGTTATGCCTGAATTCGACTCAATACACATTAAAATGAAACAATTAAAAATGATAAGTGGTGAACAAAATGCAAGAGCAGAGAATGCAGGAACAGTAGTTGAATGACAAGCAGCATGTGCCACATTTTTGGGTTTACAAGAATAGAATGAATCTCCCTGTCTTTTCCCCCTATCCCCTGTCCGTCTACAGTATCTACACCAATTCTCCTTGATGAGACATATGATATAGGATGCATCTCCATCTTCCACTTAGGTAACATTTTCACTTTGTCTCCCATAGACATAAATGCATGACTAATTGAAAATTCTACTAATTCAACTTTTTTAAAGGACAGGTGAAAGCAATACGGAGGATCCCTACCTGGAAAGTGCTTTCACCTGTCCAATTTCACGGTGTGAATTTTGTTTTTAACACATAGGGCTTGAGCTGCAGGGGGCAATATTGCTCTTCTCTACAGTTTTCCCTGCATTATCATCCCACACAGTTATTGAGCTGTGAGGGAACAGTTGAGGTAAATCTGCCTTCACTGTACGGGAGTGATATGTTTATTGTAGGCTATACCTGGAACTGGAAGAAAGACTGATAACCACTCAAATACTAAAAAAGACTCATTTAAATATAGTTGACCTTACTTACTCACTCACTCACTTTAAACAGAGAAACACACTTGACAGGTAGTCTATTGTGTAAACTATACACTGAGTATACAAAACATTAAAAACACCTGCTCTTTCCGTGACATAGACTGACCAGTTGAATCCAGGTGAGGTGAAAGCTATGATCCATTATTGACGTAATTTGTTAAATCCACTTCAATCAGTGTAGATGAAGGGGAAAACAATTTAAACAATTGAGGCATGGATTGTGTATGTGTGCCCTTCAGAGGGTGAATGGGAAAGACAAAAAAATGTAAGTGCCGTTGAGCGGGGTATGGGGTATGGTATATGTGTTTTAAGAATGGTCCACCACCCAGGACATCCAGCCAACTTGACACAGCTGTGGGAAGCATTGTCTACATAGGCCAGGGGGGGTGCAACTCAATATAAGGAAGATGTTCCTACTGTTTGGTATACTCAGTGTAGACTGTTGGTGTGAAAACAGATTATTTAATTTGAATTACAGCAGAGATTGAGGGTGTTACAGAATCCCCCTGCCGAGGGTGCTACAGGACGGTATATCACTGTGTTGTGTGCACATTTGTTTATTTTCCGTCTCTCACCGTTTCTCCCCCTCACCTGAGAGATCAATATGTCCTCCAGCTCGTGGCTTCAGCCAATTGGACAATAGCCATGTGTCTCACTCCTGTGTACTCTCTAGCCATGCAGTCTATATAGGCCCTGATTGGCTAGTAGCCTAACCCATTCTCTCCAAGGGAGTAAATATTCCCCATACCGAACTGTAGTGTAGGTGGACTTGCGTACATGGGATGCTTGAGAACATGTACATTTGTATCACTATTGTTATGCCTGTTAGACATGTTACAGACTTGTTTACAACATACAGGGCCTTCAGAAAGTACCCATATCCCTTGACATATTCCACATTTTGTTGTGTTACAGCCTGCTTTGAACTAGATTAAATATTTGTTAAACATCTCATCCATCTAAACACTACCCCATGATGACAAAGTGAAAACATGTTTAATTTACACCCGAGTCAATCATTTGTAGAAGCACCTTTCTGAGAAAGTCTCTAAGAGCTTTCCACACCTGGATTGTGCAACATTTGCCCATTTATTCTTTTCCAAATTATTCAAGCTCTGTCAAATAGGTTGTTGATCATTGTTAGAGAACCATTTTCAGGGCTTGCCATAGATTTTCAAGTACATTTCAGTTCCAACTGTAACTTGGCCACTCAGGAACATTCACTGTCTTCTTAGTAAGCAACTCCACTGTAGATTTGGTCTTGTGTTTGTTGTCCTGCTGAAAGGTGAATTAATAATCTCTGTGTCTGGTGGAAAGCAGACTGAACCAGGTTTTCCTCTAGGATTTTGCCTTATCCTGAAAATCTCCCCAGTCCTTAACGATTACAAGCATACCCATAACATGATGCAGCCACCACTATGCTTGAAAATATGGAGAGTGGTACTCAGTAATGTGTTGCATTGGATTTGCTCCAAACATAACACAGGAACTTCTTGATGCAATTAAAGCCTTTAAGTCCGGGAAAACTCCAGGGCTGGATGGCATACCAGTTGAGGTATACCAAACCTTTCTTAATGGACTCAGAGGACCGTTATTAGCCTGTTTTAACCACTCCTATAAAAACGGTAGATTATCAGATACTCAACAAGAAGATATGATTTCATTATTACTGAAACAGGACCCAAGTGGTAAATATAAAGATCCAGTCCATGAAAAAATAGAGGCCCCTTACACTTCTTGTGATGCAAAAATTCTAGTAAGAAAAGTAAGGAACTGCATTAAAGACCAAAATTGGTTAAAGAAAATTGTGATAAATAAAAATATATACCAGTTTCATTAGAGTTAACTGCACCTCACATTGCAGCCCAAATAAATGCTTCACAGAGTTCAAGTAACAGACACATCTCAACATCAACTGTTCAGAGGAGTCTGCATGAATCAGGCCTTCATGGTCGAATTTCTACAAAGAAACCACTAATAAAGGACACCAATAAGAATAAGAGACTTGCTCAGGCCAAGAAACAATGGGCATTGGACCGGTGGAAATCTGCCCTTTGGTCTGAGTTCAAATGAGAGATTTTTGGTTTCAACCGCCGTGTCTTTGTGAGACGCAGAGTAGGTGAACGGATGATCTCCGAATGTGTGGTGAAGCATAGAGGAGGAGGGTGATGGTGTGGGGGTGCTTTGCTGGTGACTATGTCAGTGATTTATTTTGAATTCAAGGCACACTTAACCAGCATGGCTACCACAGCATTCTGCAGCGATATGCCATCTCATCTGGTTTGCGCTTAGTGGTACTATCATTTTTTAAAAAACAGGACAATGACCACAAACACACCTCCAGGCTGTGTAAGGGCTATTTGACCAAGAAGGAGAGTGATGGAGTGCTGCATCAGATGACCTGGCCTCCACAATCACCCAACCTCAACTCAATTGAGATGGTTTTGGATGAGTTGGACCGCAGAGTGAAGGAAAAGCAGCCAACAAGTGCTCAGCATATGTGGGAACTCCTTCAAGAGTGTGCAAAGCTGTCATCAAGGCAAAGGGTGGCTACTCCAAAATATCAAATATATATTTTGATTTGTTTACCACTTTTTTGGTTACTACATGTGTTATTTCATAGTTTTGATGTCTTCACTATTATTCTACAATGTAGAAAATAGTAAAAAAAGAAAAACCCTTGAATGAGTAGGTGTGTCCAAACTTTTGACTGGTGCTGTACATTTACCCAACAAATATATGGGGAATTGGAAATGATGCAGACAATTACATTGATGGAAGCCCCAATCTATCTGGAATATTAAAGCTGATCTACCCCCTAAAAAAACATTCAGGCTGTAACACAACAAATTGTGCGAAAAGTCAAGGGGGGAATCCTTTCTGAAGGCACTGTATGTGCTACAAATAGAGATTAGCTATTTTTGCCATTGATGTTGCCTATTTGTGTGTAGCTTCACTGTGTTCATTGAATGTCATTAGGTAACGTGTGTTGTTAGCATGAGTGCTATTTGTGACTTTTGTTACTATGTAATACATGGTTATTAGAAACAGTCCTTTGCTCCAGTTGTTCTATTTATTATCATTCCTTCATGCATAACTTATCCCATTCTATTGCACTCTGCACATATCGACGCAGTGTATTTATATCCTGTGTATTATATTCATAATCTCTGTCTCTGTACCTTTACAGAACAATTCCCATGTTCATCCTCCTCAGTGTGTTTAAATAAAGTTCATGTGTGTGTTAACTCTTGGCCTGCTTGATTCCCCTCTAACAGGGGGCGGTGTCAGTGGGTCACAAACCAATAAAATGCATAGAGCCAGGACGCTCTCGTTGGGTCCAGGCCAGGTTACTGTAAAAGCAATTTGTGACAACTGCTGATGTAGAAATGATTTTAGAACGTTGTATTAATTGATTGACAGATGGAAGTTGTGGTTGGGGATTATGAGGAACAGACAGTTTTAGAGGGTGTAACCAAGGAAAATCCTGTTTTCATACCCTGGTCTTTCAGCAAGGCCATAGATTTATAAACTGGTGAAAGATATACCAGAAAAGCAGGAATGGACATTTGCTAAAAGGTGACTTCTCTAAGCTGTGACACACACACACACACACACACACACAAACTCCCTTGGGGCAGAAAACCAGGAGGACAAAGAAAAACAGGATTCCATTTCTCTGTGTAGCAAAGGAAAACCAAAACAGAAGTGCTGACGGCTTCCTTCACTCAAACCCGATGGGAGCGTTTATCACATTGGTGCCGCAAGATAGAAATCTGCTTTATTTATTCAGGTTGACGGTTCATCCTCATTTAAATGATAAGGAATGCGTTGTTATGCTGGCTTGATGCCGTTTCCTATATGCCAATCAGGATTTAAGGTCACACTCTACTAGACATGAACAATATTGGTATATTAGGATTCATAAACGTTGAGCAATTGCAAATTTTTTCCTACTCCAGGGAGGAACTCCCATCTCAAAACGGGTCTCAGAGATAAGTTTCCTATCATCTCCCCAATACACACTCGGTGTATTACTGCACACACAGAAATACAGTACACGTTTTGTATACGTACACAGACACACACACACACATACATACATGCACTTGCTCACACACCTGGAATCAAAGGAACATTTACTAAACTTTAATCCACCAAAGAAAAAACAATTGCAGACTTTATTGCCCAGTGTCTAATACCACATAAAACCACATTAAAAGTAAGGCAAATAGTGCTTTTGGTAGAGGTTCTACTCATAGCGGATGGAGGCAAGGTGCCATGTTTGCTTTGGGATGGATTTCTGCCTTGTCAGAGGAGAAAACCATCTGCTCCACTGTAAGAGAAATCTGTGTTAAGTTCCCTGTTGCAAACAGTTCCATGGGTTGACCATCTATTTGTATCGTTACGCTGGCTTCGAGGAGTGTGAGAGGCCTCCACCTCGTGTCAGCACAGCTGATATAGGGAATCACAGGAAAATAGTCTACCAAGAAATAGGTTCCTCCTCTGTCTTCAGCTGAGGTCTGTGATGATAGATTTACTGTCCAATTGAAATACAAGGAACATATGTATGGCATGTCATCGATAGTCAGAGTACACGGAAAGGCTATTACTATAACACTTCTCCAGGCATTGGGGGATCTGTTCATACTATGTGCAGCCCAACTGCAATAAAGACAACCTGGAACATACCCAATAACAAAGACATAAGAACTAGCAAGGCTGTAAGCTATAATATTGAGGTTATATGCTGCTGATGTAGGTTTATTAACTAAGAGAGTGCACTGTGACACATGTTGCTCTGGGTTAGAGACTAGAGAGAGAGAAACCTCTGTCAAATGATCTCTTCCGACGATCTCCATCATGGCCCATAATGAACCCTGTTAATTAAGATCCTGGTTAAGGAAGAAAAAGAAAACGGGGTTGATAATGGAGGAAGAGGATTTAATTAGCCTCCTCAGATCCAGACTCACAATTAAACATCTCTTATCCTGCCTTAATGGGCTTCAGTGAGCGAGAGCCCCTCTTTCATTCTCTCTTATTTAGTCTATCGCTAATACGCTGATTACATGCTACCACTAACCTCTTTTAGAGCATCACAAACAGATGGGAATGTGTGTCAGAAGTTGTGGCTAAAGCAGCCTAGTCTACTGGTAGAAAAAAGAAACGAAAGAGAGAACAGTTTTAAATGCGTTGAGAATAGTTCTTCCTAGAGATCATTCTGCAAAAACAGGTTCCCCTCAATCTGTCTTTACTGTCATTTCCATCTTTTATTAATAATCGTGGGTTGTTTTCAATTCTTTGTCTAGAGGAAATTGATATTGTCTCCAGAATGGAGGGTTTAGTGTTGAGTAAATAGAGGGATGGCGAGATATCCTGTCTCTGTATCTTCCAGTAAATCTGTCTGTCTGATAATCAGTCTCCTGATGTTCTAGTCCCTTTCATCCATCCATCTGTGTGTGTGTGTGCGTTCATGCATGTGTTTGTGTGTATTTGCGCGGTGTGTACGTACGTGTGTGCATGTGTGCGCGTTTGTGTGTGCTAGGAAGAGAGAAAGGCTGCGGGACAACCTTCAACCTTTGCCTGCTATAAGGTCACTGTCCCTCCCAATGGAAGGAAGAGGGGTGACTGCCCTAAAGAACCACACCTCATAACCCCCTTCCAAAACATCCCCAAAGGGAGCTGCAAGAATTTCTGTGATCTTTTCTGTTTTTGCACCCTAGGGTCAATTGATGCTATTGTGAGAGTTGTTTTCCCGTTCACGTTCAAAGCCATCCATGACCACTTGATGTTAACTATCCGTTGTTTGGAAGGATTCCTTCCTACTGACAGAAACTTGCAGATCCACATCCTATGTCTCAAACACACTACGCCTCAGGACGACAACTAGGGCTAAAGTGTGGAGAGTTAACATCTCAGGAATCACATTGATATGATGTGCAGCATGACTGCAGTAGAAGAAGACCTGTAATACAACCAGTTATTTGGTTGATGTCATTTATTGGCTGGTGAGCCCATTTATTTAATCAGCCATTTTTTTTTCTTTTATATGAATAGGTTCGATTTTAGAGCAAAGACCAGCAGACAGTGCGCATGATTGGATCTAAATCAAAAGCGCCAATGAGCTTGGTTGCAGTACCACCGCTCCCCGGGAACAGTTACAAGTCGACACTTAAAACGTAATATAGGGCTCTATTCAATCTGTATTGCTGAAGTATTACTGATTGCGCACTATAAATGTTAAAGTAATTAACGATTGAGCCGATATGCAGCGGTTACTGTGAATGCAGTCTCCACTAAGGCGGGAACATTGCTTTACGTTTATATCACGCTATATGGATTGAACACAGCCCATGCACTTTTACCTCACAAAAGCACTTCCTACAGAACCATATTTAAAAAAATGCCATGACCATTACCAAACTAGCATTGTCACAGGGTTAGCCTAGGCTAGCCTGGTTAATCTTAAAATGGACTGACATGAAGATTAATTCCATTGTTTTTATTAGTGTACTACAATTTAGAGCTAAAATTCCTGGGGCAGCAGGTGGACTAGTGGTTAGAGCGTTAGGCCAGTAACTGAAAGGTTGCTAGATTGAATCCCCGAGCTGACAAGGTAAAATTCTATCGTTCTACCCCTGAACAAGGCAGTTAACTCACTGTTCCTAGATCGTCATTGTAAATAAGAATTTGTTCTAAACTGACTTGCATAGTTAAATAAAAAAATATATAAATAAAAATGATAGTCGAACAAGATGGATTTTCCTTCTAGCGGTGGCCATCTTTCTTACAGTACCAGCGGTGGTGAATTCATGAAACACAGTGCTTATCATGAACTGTTGCTTACCAGCCTTGGAAGATAAATAGACACGATTGAAAAGACCATGCAAGCAATACTGTGAGCCTTTAATAGGGTGTTTGTTCCCATGTTCAGGCCTGGCGGCTGTGTGTGTATGTGTTGTGTGCGCTACACGCATGCTTGTGCCTGCCGGCTGGGTATTTTATTGGTAAGGTAGGGCTGACCCTATGGCAGGCCACATGACAGCAGCTTCTTGAATCTCTCTCACCCCTGGAAGTTTCACTGGAATAGGACAAAAGCAGGGCCTGAACGAGGCTTTAGACAGTGTGTTTCATACAACTTCCACCTATCCAGTCCTTTCAGACATGTGAACACAGAAGGTGTAGGAGGGTGTAAGGCTTAAACCAAGGAGAGGGCTAGGACCAGGCTAGAGAGAAAAGAGACTTTAAACGATTAAGAATAAATTCAGTGCATCATTGTACTGTTATTGCCCGAATGTGTTCACAGAACGTCTAACTGTTATTGTTTTGTGGGGGCGCAAATTGACAAGTTACATAGTGAGAGTATGAGAGTGTGTGTGCGTCTCAATTTGAATGCGTGTGTGTGTGTGTGTGTGTGTGTGTGTGTGTGTGTGTATCAGCCGTTTTGCCTAACAGGATACATGACCCGGAGGTCAGCCACACATCAAAGGCCTGTCACATGTCTTGCACCCAGAGCATTGTTAATGCACCCAGATCGAGTGCGATGTTGAGTATATATATATATATATATATGTATATATATATATATATATATTACTCCATGACATTGGTATGCAACGGCCATATACACATACTTTCATACCACAGCAGTGGGTGATGACTGCGCCGAGCATGAAACACCAGACGGCATGTTTTTCATCAAACTACAATGTAATAGTGATGACTGGGATCAGGGCTGGCCTTAGCCTGGTTAAACCAGACTGAACGTCGCGCTCACCATTGAGTGAGTCTGGTTCAATCTGTTTTAACCACGCTAGCCTACAGTGGGCAATCCTTGGGTCAGAATGTAACTGTTTTGTAATGGCCATGGCATCTTTGAATACAGTTTATTTAAGTGATTTGGTAAAGTAAATGTGTATATTGCATTCAGGGTTGGTTAGATTACTTTCTAAAAGTAGTCAGTGAGTTACTATTTACCTGTCAAATTGTAAATCAGTAATGTAACTTTTGGATAACCCAAACTCAGTTGCGTAATCTGGTTGTTGCCTGTGGGGCTTGCGTAGCCTCAAATACAGCAATGCCGCCAGTGCAGTGAGCGAGACCACTCCGACAGCAGCCAGCAGTATCCCCATGAGAGACACGCCTGAGGAAGGAAGTTAAATTATTTCACTCAGAATACAGTACAACTTTATCATAAACTGAGTAATACAACATTTCTGTCCAAATGCAGACCTACAAGCTCTAGCTTATAGCACGAGGTTTTAGCAGTTTCTCAAAGATTCAGTTAGTGGAAAACATTTTGAAATAGGGAGGTATCTTAACATGTCTAATAAGAAAACAGATTTTTACTCACCATTGCTAAATGTTTCCTTAAGGTGAGCCCTAGTGAACAACTACAGCCAATGCAAAAGTCATTCACCTGTTGTGCTCTGGTAGTTGACCTCTAGTTGAGACGCCTGCTCCTCAGGGAACTCATTCATCTGTAGCCAGTCAGAGTCCTGGACTAAGATGGGAGTGAGGGCAGCCTCCGCTTCCCATCTATCTGTTGTGAAACAATAATCAGTCAGTGTACACAATTGGATGGGGAAGAGATGCAAGCTAGACTACACTTGATAGAAAAGCACCACTAGCACTGATGATCAAATCATGAATTTCAAAGATTACTCTGGTAGAATACATTGTCAGTCGGCAGACTCCTCCCCTTTCACAGGCCACAGGTGGAGTCACAGCAGCCACACACCAGGCCATCCCCACTTGCTGAAACCCACTTTAGAGGAAAGAAAACAAGACCCCAGTTCAGAAAATGAAAAAAATTAATAAAACCATGTATAGCTTTGGGTCCTAGCTCTATACAATTCCAATATATAAACATCCAGGTTTGCAGAAGTATAGTTTTGTGCAGTATAAACTCAATCCCCAGAGACAAACAGGTTTGCCTCTGTAGTAAACGAGCAAGCCTTGTGTTCTGAGTCAATGGAAGCAGCGGCCGACCTTGCTCTCAGATGACATGTGATGTACATCTATAGGAAGGTAGGAGAGATATTACTTGTACAGGGTTGTGTTCATTAGAGTAAACAGAAAATCTAAGTCTTTGTTTCTTCTTGGACAAGTCCAGGTATTCCCCCTGTTTGTTTTCTTCCATTTAGTGCCTAATGAACAAGACAGGCGAGTACAGTACACACAGACTAAAATAAAATGGCCTTCAGGTGAATGTATCATTACTCACAGAGCTCCTCTCATCTTGGTGGTACCTGAAGGCCTCAAGCTGAAACTAGTTTGTCATCCTGGGTTTGCTGCAGGAAGTGGGATTTGAAGCCTCTCTGTCTAGCATCAGTCAGACACCTGATGGGATGAAGTAAAAACTAAGTTTCATTTACATTCACAATATACAGAAGTATGGTAAGCTGGAAGGGGAACACACACGCACAGCTCATGCACCCATGGTTCTCAATGAAGGAATATCTAGGTTCAAGGTCCAGCGTAGCCACACAGCTGTCCACGTAGATATGGAGAGTTGTGTGGTAGGCTTGGATAACGGAGGCTTCAATGCTCATGACATGCCCCAGAAAGTAGACATTGGAGGGCCTCCAATTGGAGGGCCTCTATAACCCAAAATGGCAGAAGGCAACTTTAAAGGTGTAGTCTCACCTATGTTCTATACCCACCCACATGAGCCTGAGAGAAAATACCAGCTGCTGCTCTGCGACCTTGGTGGAAGCGAAGGGAATCCAGGTAGGCTTCAGAGCATTACTGGTCACATTGTGCTTTCTGATGGATACAAACGTTTTACAGCCAGAGACAGGGTTGTGTTCATTAGAGCATGACATGGAAAACATTTAAAAAGTGAGAATGAAATAAAAGTCCTTACCTTTGATAATGGCATTCAACTCCAACCTCAGCATAATTTGTTCTTACAATGTGAGTGCCTTAAACTGGTGTTGGTGTGTAGATAAGGGTAAAGATATAGATGAGTACATCCTCTGTTATCTAAAGAAAACAAAGTCACTTTCCAGCACTACATATCGTACTACAACAATACTAAGCATCAATACAATCCACTCTTCCCTGTACAAAGACAGTGACTCTGGAATCTACAGATGTTCTGTTCCATTTCTCATTCCAAACTAAATCAATTAATGTGTTCTTTTGTAGCTTGCAACAATTATGGAAGTGAACTATTTGTTGTACAAATTCCCCAAACACTAGGCCCAAACATACCAGTAGCGTGCTCCTACATCCTAGCAGCTCAGTCTCAAACAGCAGCCTCTGGTCAGCATGGTCAAACTCTGTGGATGCATGGTGCTTCCCGAGTGGTGCAGTGGTCTAAGGCACTGCATCGCATTGCTAGCTGTGCCACTAGAGATTCTGGGTTTGAGTCCAGGCTCTGTCGCCAGGGGCCGCGACCAGGAGACCCATGGGGCAGTGCACAATTGGCCCAGCGTCGTCCGGGTTAGGGGAGGGTTTGGCCGGGAGGGATGTCCTTGTCCTATCGCGCACTAGCGACTCCTGTGGCGGGCTGGGCCCAGTGCACGCTGACACGATCACCAGGTGTACAGTGTTTCCTCCGACACATTGGTGCGGCTGGCTTCCAGGTTATTGTGTCAAGAAGCAGTGCGGCTTGGTTGGGTTGTGTTTCAGAGGACGCAAGGCTCTCGCCCTTGCCTCTCCCGAGTCCGTACGGGAGTTGCAGCGATGAGACAAGATGGTAACTACCAATTGGATACCACAAAATTGGGGGGAAAATAGGGAAAAAAAATAAATAAAACTCTGTGGATGCACAGCCTCCCAGGGTCAGACTGTATTCAAACTGTATAGGAGATGGTGCAGGTTTCCAATGCTCAGTTTGCACAGGGATTTGAACAGGTATCCTTTGTTCAAATGGCATAGGGGTCTGAAAAGGCCTGAATAGGTCTTGGGTGGGTATCCTTGAGTCTGTGCTCACAAGCTCTTCTGCTTGCTGCTGTGGACCATATAGCTGACAAAGTTAGATGTTTCTTGATTACGTGATGGCATTGGAAAAAGCAAACTCTGAGCATCACTGAATGACCTGAATGAGACAAGCACAACAAACCCAACCAAATCTAGTCTCAGCCCCATTCAGATTTTTGACATAATGTCTGTTTCAAGGATTCAATGACATTTAATTTTAAAGCAGAATCTGTGAGCTTGCTCCTGTCTCCTTCCACTTGTCGTTCGTGAAATTGCAGCCCGGAGAGTTGCACAAGATTATGGGTGTGTCTCAGTACTCTTTCATGGTGTTCTTTCCTTGTCTCCTGTCACTCATAGACGGTAGGACATGAAAGGACTCTGCACTTTTGAGATGCACCCTCAGTATGACTGACTTTTGCTTACAAGCTGTGTTCGAAAACTCATACTCACCGCACTAACCGTACTATTTGTAACATGAATTGAATATATAGTATGCTTATTGGTCATAGTATGGACATAGATTTTTCATATTAAAATAGAGTTTTACGAACTCTATGAGCAAAAGCCACCACACCCTGGGGGTTTGAATCCTGGCTTTTATACGGGGATCTTAAACGTCCACGTCAGATGATCAAGTGGCTCCAGCGGCTTGAAGAATGTGGACTGTGACTCTGTGTGCATTCGTGTGTGTGTGTGTGTGTATGTTCGTGTGTATGTGTGTTAAGTGATTTATGATCGTTCCCAGTGGTGCGACAGATGGAGGGGAGTGTGAGGGACAGTGAGCAGGCTCCATCTGGAGCCTATATGGGTTGTCAACAAGCCTGTCAATCACACTTAAGGGCCGGGGAGACATAGGGGCAGGAAGTACATGGCCCCAGTCTTTATGGTTGAATTCCAATATGAAAACCTCCTCACTTACTGACCTCTACCCTTGTAGATTTGCTTGTAAAGAAATAGAAAAATGCTTGGATGGGTATCAAGAATGTGGCAATAATATAGAAATGTTGTCTAGGCTTCAGTTCAACAGGCTAACCCAGTCTTGTTGTGTGAAGATGACTCAGGTTTAAACACACACACACACACACACACACACAGACACACAAACAGGCACACACAGACATCCACACACAAACACACACCAACTCGTCTGTGGAAATTCTGAAAAGAAACATCACATATTAATTTCAGAATCAGCAAACCCATCTCCCATAACTCATAATACAATACCGTAGCTACCTTTGCGTTGAAATACTGGAATACATTAACCATCTTTCCTCATATGTTTTTTCCCCAAAATACATCCTACCTGAAAAGCCTCCATTGTCAGGAACTGGCTGTTATCTCCCGATCAGCAGGCAAACAAAAGGCAGAGGAGAGAATAGAGACTATAGTCCTGAGATGAGTCTGAGGCTACCCCAAATGGCACCCTGATCCAGTCTGGCAGTGCACTATATAGGGAATAGGGTGACATTTAGGATGCAGTCTGAGTCTGAGTCTGAGCCCCGGTCTGTCAGTCAGCTCCCTTGGTCCATTTCTCCATCTAACTTAGTTAACAGGGTCTAATCTGGTCCATGGGGAGCCCTAATTTGGCCCCTGAGGGCCTCCACGACTCTGTTTCCAATAAGCCTGGCCCATCTGGAGCTGAAGGGGAGCGCAGGAAGCAGGTAGCCATGACAACAACCCCCTTCACACACACATACACACACAAAGTCACACACACACTTGACACACAAAAACACCCACACTCTGCAGCACCAGCAACCAGCTGCTCATGTGTTTATTAAATGAGAGAGAGGAGATTGGGGAAAGCTGTTGACCATAGGAGGGTACTGTGCTCCTTACTTGACCCACCTGACTTTGCACTCCAAGAGATAGTCACCGATATGAAGTTTCAAGTTCAAGTCTTTTATTGGTGGTATGACATACACCGCCCAACAAAATGCTTACTTGCAGGTTCCTTCTCGACAATAAGAAATAATAAAAAACAAGAATAAGTTGTGTTTTTGATTGAGATTCTAGAATTCACCTACAGTATATGGGTTCTATACTTAATTCCATGTTACACCTACTCAGATTTCACATGGACACAGACTAGCAGTAGCATTGGCACTGTCCTGTAATGAGCCTCATCAAAAAGTGTTGTCTGTGTGTGGACGATGTAAACGGGATGGAAGCCAGCACAGATGTTCTGTAACACCAACACACTCATATAGACCAGCAGTAATACACATGGATAATACAACCTCGCAAAATCAGAAATTAGGGGATTTTGCCACTGCTCTACAGTGGAACATATGGGTAACGGTTATGATACTCATTTAGGATGTGTAGGAGAGACAGAAGGAGTTATAGCCTTCTGCTTTGGGGAGAGAGAAGTGTTCAAGGTTAGCAGGTTTATTGCTTGTTCATCATCATTCCGCAACGGTGATTGTAAAACGTGGAGGCTGGTTGGGACATGGTTGCATTTTGTTAGGATTTTATCACACCATCCTCTCCCAGTGACTTCTTTTGCAGTCTTGGCATCTGCGATTATGTTATTTTACAATCATTAGCATGATTCTCATAGCTGCTTGCTTTATGGTCACTGTATACTGATACACTGTACAATTGTCTTGTATTATGTTCCATTGGGGGCGTTTTTAATTTTGATTAGAATCTGGTGGAGAATGAGAATAGGTAGAGGCTAAAAGGTAGAGGAAGAAAGACGAGAAAAAGAGAACGAGAGAACGAGAGAAAGAAAGAGAAAAAGAGAGAGACTGCACAAACAATGGAGATACAGGAGGGGCAGAGGGATGAAGTTTTACTCTGGGTGCAGAGAGAAGGAGAGAGGGCAGGTCTGCCAGGTGCTGGTCTGCTGATCATCCCAGTATGAGATTCAATGGGTTCATCCCAAATGGCACCCTATTTAGTGCACTACTTTTGACCAGGGCTCAATTGTTTCTGTTGTTATCCCTAAAGGAAGAGATCATCTGAATTAGATAAATACCATCCAATTTCCAGATTATCTTGCCTTTCCAAAGTTTTAGAATCTCTGGAACTTTTTTAACTTGGGGATGGCAGGGTAGCCTAGTGGTTAAAGCGTTGGACTAGTATCTGAAAAGTTTGCAAGTTCAAATCCCTGAGCTGACAAGGTACACATCTGTCATTCTGCCCCTGAACAGGCAGTTAACCCACTGTTCCTAGGCTGTCATTGAAAATAAGAATTTGTTCTTAACTGACTTGCCTAGTAAAATAAAGGTAAAAAAACGTCTCACTCTATTCTTAATGTCCACCAATCCAGTTTTAGACCTAGACATACAGTAGCACCGTTTAGCTGCTACGCTTGTTTTACATGATGTGTTAAATTGCTTAGATCATAAAAATTATTGTGCTGCCTTATTTATAGAACTTTCCAAGGCCTTCGACACTGTTGACCACAATCTCATTCAGTTGACTGAAATAGGCCTGGATCATGCTTCTTGCAAGTGGTTTGAGAATTATCTGTCAGACAGGACACACTGTGTGATTCCTGATGGTGTTAAGTCTAGTTTCCTGGAATAAAGAAAGGTGTACCGCAGGGCTCGGTATTGGGACCTGTTCTCTTTACTATTTATGATAAAATGTTGGTCTATCTATCTGTATGCAGTAGATACTGTTATTATATGCCATAGCCCCAACTGTAGACCCCCACCCCGCCCCTGGTGATGTTGTGTGTAATTATCCATATAATGATCTACTGTACACTGAGTGTACAAAACATTAGGAACACCTTCCTAATATTGAATTGCACCCCCTTTTGCCCTCAGAACAGCCTAATTTTGATGCAGACATGCAATCACAACAAACAAGGCTCTCTGATTCACGGGCCATCAGACTTAATTTCCAGCAGATTAGCAGAGAAGAAGGGTCTGTTCCACCACAGGTCTAATGTACTGTTATTAAAGACGTGCATCACACCACATCCCTGCAGACCACACCAGACCACATACACACACACGGCCTCAGGCAGGCAGGCACACGCACACCCACACGCAAGCACACACACACGTCACACACATACACACTAAAATAATATTCTCAGTCTCCGGCATAGCTGCTGTATCACTTAGCAAAATGGTGCAATGACGTAACATGGTGCTGACAGAGGCAGGTTGATAGTTTAGACGTGGTCTGTGTCCCAAAAAGCACCCTATTCCCTATATAGTCAAAAGTAGTGCACTGTATAGGGTATAGGGTGCCATTTGGTTTGCATCCTTGGTCTAATGTTAGAAAACTCAGATTCCTAAATGATAGCATACGTACAGTGCATTCGGAAAGTATTCAGACCCCTTCCCTTTTTCTACATTTTGTTACCTTACAGCCTTATTCTAAAATAGATTATTAAATAGTTTTTTCCCCTTATACATCTACACACAATAACCAATAATGACAAAGCAAAAAGTGTTTTTTAGAAATTTTAGCAAATTTAGTAAAATAAAATAAAAACGGTAATATCACATTTACATAAGTATTCAGACCCATTACTCAGTGCCTTATTGAAGCACCTTTGGCAGTGATTACAGCCTTGAGTCTTCTTGGGTATGACGCTACAAGCTTCACACCCCTGTATTTGGGGAGTTTCTCTTCTCTGCAGATCCTCTCAAGCTCTGTCAGGTTGGATGGGGAAACTTCTTCCATTTAAGAATGATGGAGACCACTGTATTCTTGGAGACCTTCAATGCTGCAGAAATGTTTTGGTACCCTTCCCCAGATCTGTGCCTCGACACAATCCTGTCTCTGAGCTCTACGGACAATTCCTTTGACCTCATGGCTTGCTTTTTGCTCTGACATGCACTGTCAACTGTGGGACCTTGTATAGACCGGTGTGTGCCTTCCAAATCATGTCCAATCAATTGAATTTGCCACAGGTGGACTCCAATCAAGTCGTAGAAACATCTCAAGGATGATCAATATAGACATGATGCACCTGAGATCAATTTCGAGTCTCATAGCAAAGGGTCTGAACAGTTATGTAAATAAGGTATTTCAGTTTTTTGTTTTGAATTAATTTGCAAAAATGTCTAAAAACCAGTTTTTGCTTTGTCATTATGGGGTATTGTGTGTAGATTGATGAGGGGGGAAAATTATTTAATCCATTTAAGAATGTAACAAAATGTGGAAAAAAACGAAGAGGTCTGAATCCCAATGCACTGTATCTATTTACTATAGAGACAAAACAAAGCAGGGTGGTCCTGGTCAATTAGTGCACTTCCATAGGGAATAGGGTGCCATTTGGGATACAAAGAAAGATTTTCCATCTGAACAGGTCATAGGCTAGAGGTTATATGGCGCAGCAAACTGATCACATTCTAAAGGCATTTTCCATGCGATGATTGACAGGTGACGCTGTCTCAAGCAGTGGACAATAGTGTGGTCATTGAACCAGGGCTTGACCTATACACTTCCTTGTGTATATGAAGAGAGCTAGGGGTAACCATTGTGTAATCCATACAAACCAAACCTTTTGTTGTTAAAAGTTGTTTTCTCAGCTGTAACCTAGTATTGACAAATTAAATTATTTCACATTTAAAATGTAGGATATCATGAAAAATATCCATGATATGGGAATTGCTTTGATAATACACTATTGTGGTACAGGACTGTATATACAAAATATTTTGCCCTGCCTCCCGAGTGGCGCAGCGGTCTAGAGGTGTCACTACAGATCCGGGTTCGATCCAAGGATGGGTCACAACTGGCCGTGATCCGGAGTCCCACAGCGCACAATTGGCCCAGCGTCGTCCGGGTTAGGGGAGGGTTTGGCCGGGGGGGGGGCTTTACTTGGCTCATCACACTCTAGCGACTCCTTGTGGCGGGCCGGGCGCCTGCAGGCTGACTTTGGTTGTCAGTTGAACGGTGTTTCCTCCACATTTGTGTGCCTGGTCTCCGGGTTAAGCGGGTGGGTGTTAAGAAGCCCGGTTTGGCAGGTTATGTTTCGGAGGACGCATGACTTGACCTTCGCCTCCCAAGCCCGTTGGGGAGTTGCAGCGATGAGACAAGATCAAAAAGGGGGTAAAATAAAATACAAAAATCCCCTACACACACACGTGTACACACACACACACACATACACCAGAGCAAGGTTTACGCCTCCTACTCCCCACTGAATCGCTGTCATTTATACAGCAACCAAACCCCTTTTGTTTAATCAACAATTTGTCAGTGATGTATCGAAAGCCAACTTTAATTTGATTACCCATGAAACGGAACAGTTGGCGGATGTGCATGGGATATTTTACTTCTTTGTGAGGGTAAACAGAAATGTTATAGCCAGTGAGTGAGTGCAATGCAATATGCTGTGTGTGTGTGTGGGTCTGTGTGCACGCTGCCTGCATATGTGGAGAAGTGATCCGTAGGGGCTTGCAATTACATCTAAATGACATAATCAGTCAAGATGGATGACTGCCTCCCGTCCAGAGTGTTTTGAACTCTCAGCCGATCCAGCTCAATCACGTCTGGAGGGAAATTATGAAATGTCTAATGGTTTTCCTCTGTGTTGCTCTTATTCCCCCTTTTCACATAACTTGATGGTTTTTGTGGATTACTGGCTCTGCTTACATATCTGAAGGAGACTGATGTAAAGATGGAGTGTTTTTTGTCTATAGTCCAGGGCTGCGTCTCAAATGTCACCCTTATTGTGCAGAACTTTTGACCAGGGCCCATAGGGCTCTGGTCAAAAGTAGTATATCCTTCTATATAGTAGTATAGCAGTATATCCCTCTAACCCTATTACAGGGGCTGAGTCACTGGCTTACTGGTGCCGTGGCAGAGATCTTGTGGGCTATACTCGGCCTTGTCTCAGGATGGTAAGTTGGTGGTTGAAGATATCCCTCTAGTGGTGTGGGGGCTGTGCTTCGGCAGAGTGGGTGGGGTTATATCCTGCCTGTTTGGCCCTGTCCGGGGGTATCGTCGGACGGGGCCACAGTGTCTCCCGACCTCTCCTGTCTCAGCCCCCAGTATTTATGCTGCAGTAGTTTATGTGTCGGGGGGCTAGGGTCCGTCTGTTATATCTGGAGTATCTCTTATCTGGTGTCCTGTGTGAATTTAAGTATGCTCTCTCTAATTATCTCTCTCTCTCTTTCTTTTTTTTTCTTCTTCTCTCTCTCTCTCGGAGGACCTGAGCATTAGGACCATTCCTCAAGGCCTACCTGGCCTGATGACTCCTTGATGTCCCGAGTCCACCTGGCCGTGCTGCTTCTCCAGTTTCAACTGTTCTGCCTGTTTTATGAACATTTTAAAATCTTGTCCATGTTCTGTTATAATCTGCACCCGGCACAGCCAGAAGAGGACTGGCCACTCCTCACAGCCTGGTTCCTCTCTAGGTTTCTTCCTAGGTTTTGGCCTTTCTAGGGAGTTTTTCCTAGCCACCGTGCTTTTACACCTGCATTGCTTGCTGTTTGGGGTTTTAGGCTGGGTTTCTGTACAGCACTCTGTGACATCAGCTGATGTAAGAAGGGCTTTATAAATACATTTGATTGGATTTGATTTGATATAGGGCAGGGATGGGCAACTTTGATGGGGCTGGGGGCCACACAAAAAAAACACATCCATACCCACACATCTAGTCAGAGCCGGCCCTAGCCTTTTGGGGGCCCTAAGTGAAGTTTTGTTTCCCCAACCTTCGAAGTAAAACATTGACAGCGGAGAGAAAGAATTCAAGTTTTAGAATTAATTTCCTGCAATTCTACCCATTTTGCTATGGGGCATAAAGAACATGTTGTAGTTTTAAAGCAAGTTCTCTGCAAATCTACACATTTTGCCTTGAGGAGGAGTGAAATTTAGAAATTGTATAACTAATTTCATGCAATTCTACACATTTTGCCATAGGGTGGAAAGCAATGTTTGCAGTTTTTAATATGATGTGAGAGTGATTAGACCATGATTACTACAAGTTTAGATAGCTGGCCGCTAGACAAATTTAGCAATCTAAAAAAAAAATACTGCCAGATCTCTTTCGCAAGAGTAATACTACAGTACATAGGTGTGGAGTGAACAGTGAAGAGCTGTAGTCTAAATCTGAAGGGAGCATACAGTAATACTCAACACGAAAAAAAATCTTTGTTTTTTGGCTTCCATCAAACAAACCTTTCAAGCATGAATTGTTTGTGTTCCTCCCGACGCTGTGACATCATCAGAACCGCTGGTACAGTGCCAAATCCACATATCCCATGGGAGCCTCATCATTACCCACAATTCCAGGGTTGGCGAAGAGGAGACGCTTTGACTGGCGAAGCTGCCGCCTTCCTCGCTCTGTGCCACGCTGTCTGTCACACGGGAGACCAAGACAGATGTTTCAGTTATGAAAAACAAACAATCAACAAACAACTTAAAAATAGACATCATCTGTGATGGGAAAAACAAATCTACGTGTCAGTGGTTGATATTTGAGATGATATTGAGTGTGATAGGCACATTTCCTCTGATCTTCTGATTACTCTGCAAACGGGATGAAACACTAACGCAAGGCGGAGCTACTTTCCCAGTAGAATTTTGTTTATATTTTTAGTTTCCCTATGATCCAGGCTAACCTACCTGGGCCAGTGCAATACCCTTTTCACACTACTGTGACGACCCAAACCATTTTCTTTTCATATTGTCCTTTCCAGAACGTTCCAGCTGCTATGGTGGATATGTAACCAGGCCACCCCAGCTCGGCTTGGTTCGATGGTATAACAATACTGTGCATGACCGGCTTTGAGCTGTATATATAGATTTCCTAGTCTCACATGGCCAGACACAAGTTCAAGTTTAATTCTAGTTCCATGTAAGTACAAGCACATACATCAGGGATGAATTCAAGACTATAACCTAATCCAGGCTTGTCGATCTACCCTATCCTAAAACCCTTGCCCTACACCAACCTATTGCCTACAGTACGTGTAATGTAAGCCTTAGGTATTGCCTATTTTCCATCCACTGTCTGTGATCTCCACTGCCACATAGTGTTTGAGATCAAAGCCATCTCAAAGGCCCCACAAGCATAACAGTCAAACAATTGCCCTCCTCTCCTGCAACACAACAGCCATTAGAATGCGAACACCCACACCACGATGATCAGTGAAAACACGACAGAAACAAATGATTCTGAGAAATCACCCATGGCAGAAAAATCATTCATTCCTAATGTCAGCCCCGATCTTGACAATGAGGAGGAAAAAGATTTTGGAAACCCTCCAGGTGACATTTGAGAGATATTTACCTTTTAAAGATCTTGACATTTCACTGTGGCTGTCTAATAATATCCTGTATATGAATAACAGTTTGTGTGGAGTGTCTCGGGGTCCGAGGTAGCTGTTGTTGGAAGATATTGATTGCTCCTGCGGGAGTGAAAACCGCTGCCAGGATATAGACACCTGCAGAGAGACTTTCTTATGGATGATCCCTTAGCCTTGTCAAAGGGGGTTACCTTGTGTGTGTGTGTGTGTGTGTGTGTGTGTGTGTGTGTGTGTGTGTGTGTGTGTGTCTACCTACAGTCAGACTCATTGACATGATGATTTAAAACACTTCTCAGTAACAAATAATTATACTGTCATATTTTATGATGAATAGGGCATACTGTGCATTAAATCAATGTGTGGCTTTACATACTTTAGTTAACTTTATTCTACTTTCAGAGACGTAATGAAATTGTTTAGATATATAAAAACAAATATTAAGCTAGTTTGAATCAATACTTCACTGCAATCTGAATGAAAGTTGCATGGTTTTCTAAAATTGCCGCCATTGATCCCTGGTTGTCATTCATTTTAACTCAATTTTAATAGATTTTTTAAAAGAGGACGGAGGAGACCACTGCCAGGGTTTCTTTGTTGGAGAAGATACCTTATTGTTCATTGTCTGTACTGCTGGGGGTAAAATTAAGAGGCTAGTCGAGAAAAAAAAAGGCTTGCAGAAAACCCAGATCAATCATCCAAAAAACAATTAAATATGTGTTTGCATCGATTCACTAAGTGGATCCGACTGAGACAGAAATGTTGTGAGTTTGAGTGAAAAGTTCCACATCTTCAGTGAGTTTTCTGTTGAAGTGGTGATGCATTCAAAGATGTTCAAATGTTGTCTGCCAACCAGTGTCACGTCCAGGCCAGAGTTTTAGGCTGGCGTGTTTAGGTTTCGTTTTTGGTGTAGGGTTTTTTGAGTTCTAGGTGTTCTATTTCTATGTTGGGGTAATGGTTCCCAATTAGAGGCAGCTGTGTGTCGTTGTCTCTAATTGGGAACCATATATATGTTTGGGGTTTTCATTTAGGTTTTGTGGGTTATTGTTTAGACATAGTGTCTGTGTGTTGTAAGTCTATGTTATGATCTTCGTTTCGTTCTGTTTATTGTTTTGCCCAGTTGCGTGAGTATCGTCTATGTTAATAAATATAACATGTATACTGGATGCCTCGCTGCACCTTGGTCTATCCCTACAGAGGATCGTGTTTTTAGGTGACAAGCAGTGCACTTTCACTGATGTAGAAACAGAATTATATTTTCTATTTTTATGTTTTCACCATCTTTGAACAGTTCTATTGCCTTCTCCTTATTTGCTCACATACAGTACAGGCTCACCAACACTCCAGTCTTAGGCTGCATCCCAAATGGCACCATATTCCCTTCCCATTTTAAATGTCACCTTTATTTAACCAGGTAGGCCAGTTCAGAACAAGTTCTCATTTACAACTGCGACCTGGCCAAGATAAAAATGGAGTAAGGAGGTAAGGCAATAAATAGTCCAATAGTAGCGAAGTAATTACAATTTAGCAAATTATCACGAGTGAAAGATGTGCAGATGATGATGTGCAAGTAGAAATACTGGTGTGCAATAGAGCAAAAAAAGTAAATAAAAACAATATGGGGATGAGGTAAGTAGTTGGATGGGCTATTTACAGATGGACTGTGTACAAATTCAGTAATCGGTAAGCTGCTCAGATAGCTAATGCTTAAAGTTAGAGAGGGAGATAAGTCTCCAACTTCAGTGATTTTTTGCAATTCGTTCCAGTCATTGACAGCAGAGAACTGGAAGGAAAGGCGGCCAAAGGAGGTGTTGGCTTTGGGGATGACCAGTGAGATATACCTGCTGGAGCGCGTGCTACGGGTGGGTGTTGTTATGGTGACCAGTGAGCTGAGATAAGGCGGAGCTTTACCTAGCAAAGACTTATAGATGACCTGGAGCCAGTGGGTCAGGCAACGAATATGTAGCGAGGGCCAGCCGACGAGAGCATACAGGTCGCAGTGGTGGGTGGTATATGGGGCTTTGGTGACAAAATGGATGGCACTGTGATAGACTGCATCCAGTTTGCTGAGTAGAGTGTTGGAGGCTATTTTGTAAATGACATCGCCGAAGTAGAGGATCGGTAGGATAGTCAGTTTTACAAGGGTATGTTTGGCAGCGTGAGTGAAGGAGGCATTGTTGCGAAATAGGAAGCCGATTCTGACACCCCCTTAGTAAACTGCCTGTTACTCAGGCCCAGAAGCCAGGATATGCATATAATTGGTAGCATTGGATAGAAAACATTTGTAGAATTGTAAAAAATAATGTCTGAGACTATAACACAATTGATATGGCAGGCGAAAATCCAAAGAAAAATCAATCCGATTTTTTTGGGGGGGGGGTCCCAGGCTCTTATAATGGAAAGCTATGGGTCCTATGTAATTCCAGCTCCCAGATTGCAATTCCTATTCCTTTTCCTTCCACTAGATGTCAACAGTCTTTGTTCATTGTTTCAGGCTTGTTTATTCATAAGCGAGGAAGAATTTTGAGTTTTGGCACAAAGACTCCCGGAACAATATCAGTCTGTTGGCGTGACGAAGAGGACGCGCGCTTACTAATTTTACTTTTCAATTGAACATACTACTTTCCGTATGAAATATTATAGTTTATTTACATTTTAGGGTACCTGACGATTAAATAGAAACGTAGTTTGACTTGTTTGAACAGTTTAGCGGTAGCTTTTTGGATTCGTTTGCATGTTGAACGAGTGGATTACTGAAACAGGATATAAGGAAGGATTTTATCTAACAAAACGACCATTCATGTTGTAGCTGGGACCCTTTGAAATGCAAACAGAGGAACATTTTCGAAAGTAAGTGATTTACTTAATCGCTATTTGTAATTTTTATGAAGCCTGTGCTGGTTGAAAAATGTGTTGATGTAGGGCGCCGTCCTCAGACAATCACATGGTATGCTTTCTCTCTAAAGCCTTTTGTAATCGGACAACACAGTTAGATTAACAATAATTTAAGATTTTAAATGATATAAGATACTTGTATGTTCATAAATGTTTAATATTACGATTATTTATTTGAATTGTGTGTCCTCAAATTTCACCGGATGTTGTCGACTGGTGTCCCGCTAGCCTTAGTGTTTCCTAGCCTCAGTGCAGTGGGCAGCTGGGAGGAGGTGCTCTTATTCTTTTAGGAGTTAGAGCTGCAGGATGCAAATTTCTGTTTGAAAAAGCTAGTCTTTGCTTTCCTAACTGACTGTGTGTATTGGTTCCTGACTTCCCTGAAAAATTGCATATCGCGGGGACTATTCGATGCTAGTGCAGTACGCCACAGGATGTTTTTGTGCTGGTCGAGGGCTGTCAGGTCTGGAGTTAACCAAGGGCTATATCTGTTCTTAGTTAAAAAAAATGGAAAGGGGCATCGTTATTTAAGATGGTGAGGAAATTACTTTTAAAGAACACCAGGCATCCCCTACTGCCTGGATGAGGTCAATATCCTTCCAGGATACCCGGGCCAGGTCGATTAGAAAGGCCTGCTTGCAGAAGTGTTTTAGGGAGCGTTTGACAGTGATGAGGGGTGGTCGTTTGACCGCGGACCCATAACAGATGCAGGCAATGAGGCAGTGATTGCTGAGATCCTGATTGAAAACAGCAGAGGTGTATTTGGAGGGCAAGTTGGTCAGGATAATGTATTTGAGGGTGCCCATGTTTACAGATTTAGGGTTGTACATGGTGGGTTCCTTTGTGTGAGATTGAGGGCATCTAGCTTAGATTGTAGGAAGGCTGGGGTGTTAAGCATATCCCAGTTTAGGTCACCTAACAGAACAAACTCTGAAGATAGATGGGGGGCAATCAATTCACATATGGTGTCCATGGCACAGCTGGGAGCTGAGGGGGGTCTATAACAGGTGGCAACAGTGAGAGACTTATTTCTGGAGAGAGAATTTTTTTAAATTAGAAGCCTGAACTGTTTCAGCATAGACCTGGAAAGTATGACAGCCTGCAAAGTTCTATCTCTATATATACAAAAAAGACGAAAAAAACAGGACAACTTTACACAGGACAACGACAGCACGTCTGCACTGCTATGCCTATATAGGGCATAGGGTGCCATTTGGGATTCAGACTTAGCCTAAAGGAATGGTATCAGAGAGGTGTATCCTGGTCTGGCTGTTGCCATGGCTGTTGCCTAGGGGCGGCAGGTAGGCTAGTGGTTAGAGCGTTGGGCCAGTAACTGGAAGGTTGCTGGATCGAATCCCTGAGATGACAAGGTAAAAATCTGGCAGTTACTCATTGTAAATAAGAATTTGTTCTTAACTGACTTGCCTAGATACATTTAATATATATATATATATTTTTTTAAATCAGAGATGGCAGTAATGTATACAGTAATCAGTGAAAGCAGTAATGTATGCAGTAATCAGAGACGGCAGTAATGTGTACAGTAATCAGACAGCAGTAATGTATACAGTAATCAGTGAAAGCAGTAATGTATACAGTATTCAGAGACGGCAGTAACGTAATCAGTGAAGGCAGTAATGTATACAGTAATCAGAGATGGCAGTAATGTATCCCTGACCAGTTTGTGGCCAATTACCCAGTCAGAGCCATGGATGCTCACCTCCCCTATGACTGGCAGGATTAGTGGCCAAGTCCCAAATTACCGTACGACAGACCACATATTCACTCTGCACACCCTAATTGACAAACAAACAAACAAAGGCAAAGTCTTCTCATGCTTTGTTGATTTCAAAAAAGTTTTTGACTCAATTTGGCATGAGGGTCTTCTATACAAATTGATGGAAAGTGGTGTTGGGGGAAAACATACGACATTATAAAATCCATGTTCACAAACAATAAGTGTGCGGTTAAAATGGGCAAAAAACACATTTATTTCCACAGGGCTGTGGGGTGAGACAGGGACGCAGCTTAAGCCCCACCCTCTTCAACATATATATATATCAACAAATTGGCGAGGGCACTAGAACAGTCTGCAGCACATATGACGTTTGACATTTTTGCGATTGTAATGTTTACTGTGTAATGTTTACTGTTTATTACTTTGTTTATTATTGATTTCACTTGCTTTGGCGATGTAAAACATGTTTCCCATGCCAATAAAGCACATTAATTGAAATTTAGAGAGAGAGAGAGAGAGAATGAGAGTGAGAGAGAGAGACCGTCTTTAGGTTGAGGAGGGGGGAGGGAGAGAGAAAAGGGCAACCAGTGAAGAACAAACACCACTGTAAATACAACCCGTCTTTATGTTTATTTATTTTCCCTTTTGTATTTTAACAATTTGCACATCGTTTTATAACACTGCATATAGCCATAATATGACATTTGAAATGTCTCTTCTTTTTTAACTTTTCTGAGTGTAAGCATATGTTTCCCATGCCAATAAAGCCTTTTGCATTGATTTGAATTGAGAGAGAGATGTCAGTGGACTGACACTGTGGCTACTCTCCAAAGACAGACAGAAAAAAATAATCCCTCCATCTCACAAAAGAATACAAATGTAAAACACAAGACCGAGGATCTGCCTCTCACAACAGATTGGCTCAAAGAACTTAAACTGCTGTTGGTTTAAATCCCTTCTGTATCTCTCTCTCTCGCTTTCTCACTTCAAATGGGCTTTATTGGCATGGGAAACATGTTTACATTGCCAAAGCAAGTGAAATAAACAATTAACAAAAGCGAGAAGACACAAAACAACATCAACAAGAAATTATTCGAATTTAACAGTAAATATTGCACTCAAAACAGTTTCAAAACTCTCTCTCTTTCTCTCCTTTTGAATTGCTTTCTGAAGTTGAGGGAGGGAGAGTATTGGGTTGAAAGGAAAAGCAGACAGTCGGTCCCAAATGGCACCTTTGACCAGAGCCCTA
Source organism: Brachymystax lenok tsinlingensis (assembly GCA_030435695.1). Classification (NCBI taxonomy): domain Eukaryota; kingdom Metazoa; phylum Chordata; class Actinopteri; order Salmoniformes; family Salmonidae; genus Brachymystax; species Brachymystax lenok. The sequence continues at coordinate 39,872,381 of CM059814.1, forward strand.
CTTTTGACCAGAGCCCTGGTCAAAGTAGTGCACTATAAAAGGTATAGGGTGCCATTTGGGAGGTCTAGTTGGTTAGAGACGTCCAGTCTAGGCCTTTGAACTTTGCGACATGTCCAAGCTGAGGGTAGCTTATCCCTATCACTTCAAAGCCTTGAAAGGTGAGGCAATGTTATGTCAGTGTCTCCATGGTCTCGTGAAGAGCACGGCTGCATGCTCTCTGACAAAAAACTGAAAGCTAAGAAGTGTCTACATCTACATTGCTTGCTCTTTAGGGTTTTAGGCTGGGTATCTGTATAGCACGTTGTGACAAACGCTTTTGTAAAATGGGCTTTATAAAATACATTTAATTGATTGACTAAGGAATAGGGTTCCATTTGGGATGCACACCTAGAGGTGTAAAGCTTTGGGTCACCTCAGTGTGTGAAGTTTGGGTCATAGAAATCAAATATATTCAATTAATTATATTTATATGGTCTGGGTTTTGTTTGCAATCTGAGTGCTACTGTGAGTGTTCAAGATCCTATGGTCTCATATCGTGTAGGTGGAGATTTCTCCAGAAATTGCAATAAAACATTTTTGTGTGTAAGACAGGCCTTTTTGCAATTTTTGTTACCACTCAAATGCCAAGCAACTAAGTCTCTCAAGACAAAGTTACGTTTTCCCTTTGTTGGCATCATTAACCGACCAGCCCAATAGCCTGGTTAAAGGTCCAATGCATTTTTATCTCAATATCAAATCATTTCTGGGTAACAACTAAGCACCTTAGTTTTCAAATAAAATGGTCAAAAATAAACAAAAATAGCTTATTTACTGCCTGGTGATGTCACAAGGCTGGCCAATGCTCCATCCCACCAAAACAGGCTGAAATGTCAGGCAGTATTTTCAAACAGCTCTTACACTAAAAGGGCATTATCATAATTTTACCAATTTCACAGTATTATTCCAGCCTCATAGTGTGGAAATATAATAAAACACAGGAAATCACATTATTGACTGCACTGGTCCTTTAAACCAGACTGAATGTTGCACTCACTACTGCACCCACCACCCCAAACCCCTTGTCTGTGTTCTCACATCATTTATTCAGGATCCTAAAACTAGAGAGGACCTCCACAATACCCTTGGCTGCTCCTTATCACTGCCCAGACACCTTTTTTTAAATTGTTTTATTATTTTGTTTTTACACACCTCTACTCAGTTTCCACATTGACAAAGCTAAACAAGGAGATAGAGCGCAGTGAACATGACTCACAGGAACAAGCCCCCAATCTGCAGGTTTCCCTTCACACAGAATAAAAGAGAGAGAGAAAGATAGAGGAAGAGAGAATGGAAACAGGGGTTCAGGAACACCCTCCACCCATCGTTTCTCCCCAGCCGACCCCTAGCGTGCCCTCTCGGGGCAGAGTGTTCCACCGTTACTTCCCTTCTCCCCCTCTCCTCTCCCCAGGTGTCCATTCCACCACCTCATTACCCCCTGTCCCCCCGTCCTCTCACCGCCTGGGAGGAAACGGCTGCCCCGGCTCCTCTGGTTCTCCCAGGGGAAAGACACAGGCAGGCTTGCTAAAATAGGAGACTACAGGGAGTCAAAATTAAATAATTGGAAAGGGAATAAAAGGAGTACAAATTTCACCAAAAATGTTTTTTATTTTTTATTTAACCTTTATTTAACTAGGCAAGTCAATTAAGAACAAATTCTTATTTACAGTGACAGCCTAAACTATGTCTGTCATCTAGATAATCTGCATTTTTGTCAGTGAAAGGTAGTCTTCATTTCTTCCCAAACTAGCTATTTTTGGGCAATTTCCTTTGCTTTATTCTTACAAAATTATGGTAATCTTTATCCTCCTCCTCCTTTCTTCTGCTGAAGAAAAACACTTGTAGTATCGATTGAATCACACAACTGCAGTATCTCCAAGTGGTTAAGTAAATTACAGCCCCAGCATGCAGTCAAGGTTGGGAGGCTATGGATTCATCCACAGCCCTAATTAGAGGAGCTGCAGACATAAATAGCTTAAGCTTTCATCTAAACCAAATGGCTCTCTATTACCAATATATAGTGCACTACTGTTGACCAGAGCCCTACAAGCTGGTCCTATGGACAGTGGTGTAGGAGAGGGTAAATGCATTTAAACGTTGTTTATGCACTTTATGCCAAGCGTTTACCCACCTTTTGTGGAAAAAAAAGGCATTGAAAGTATAGGGAGTGTTACTTCTCTAATCCCGACCAGCGATCAGCGTATACCCACGTATATTTCAAGCACTACATCACTGCCTAAGGGCCCTAGTCAAAAGTAGTGCACTATGAAAGTAATGAGGGGCCTTTTGGGGTGCAAGCAAGCTGTGTAGACATGGGTTCAGCTCTGTAATCAACACAATGGTAAGTAGACATTACTATGCTAGTATTGTTGCATGGTTATAGCCTACATATCAGTTGTCTTGAGAAGGGAAAATGCATACCTACAAGAAACAGAGAGAGAAAAATAAGATCACAAATGACATAATTGGTTAAAGTAGACAATAAAATCTAAGTTTTCTAGGATTGTATTCCCTAGCACCAAATGGAAGAAATCAGACTGAAACAGGAAGCGACTACCTAAACTTGTCCGAATGCTGATTAGAATTTTTCGTTGGGAAACAATTTGCTACTGTGTGCACTAATGAATACCAAGTTGAATGGATCAATGAGAAAAAGGACCACTGAGAATGGGAAGTCATGTACTGCATGTAATGAAGAACATACCTTTGGGGGGCAGTGTTCATCCTCTATGAAAAACGAGAGGCTGTTTCCATGATGTGCTAAAGGAAGCTTGGCTGCATAGCTCTGTTAACAGGTCAAAAGAAAACAGATACATTTTCGTATGTCTTCCCTTTACGTCAGTCAGAACTGTTCTTAAAGTACTCTGAAAAAGGTGGCAATCAATTGGGAACATAACCACGTGGTGAGGCAGCGTCTGGATAGGGTTAGGAAACAGATTGACAGACAGACAGGCATACACAGACAGACTGCACGAACATCCGTTCACACCTCCATGGAGGTAATCAGATATCCTCAGCTGTATGACATGACTCCAGACAAGCCCTGACTGGCTCCACTTATCCCTCTTCATCGACCATTGTTCACCTACCTACCTACCGCCTCCACAGACACAAGGGATGTCCACTCTGCTCCAGTGAACAGTTAGCCTTACCAGTTATTTGTGTGAAAGCCCATTTAACCGGGAAGACAGAGGGCTTGAAGATCAATAGTGGATTGATGAGACACACTTTACCCAAGTCATGTTTCTATGAAAAGCTGCCGTGTTTATTATTGCACACTGTAGCAAATCATAGCTAAACGCTTTGCAACGGATAATGAAAACAAGCGTTTACTTATTGGACAAGTTTGGGTAGTCCATCCCTGTGTCCGTTTGTTGTCTTCAGTTTGGTGCCTAGTAAATACGACCCTGGTCCTCGTACAAGGCCTTTGTGACAGACTAGCGTCCTGTTCAGGGGGTGTACTTGTACATCAAGTCGCCTCAGGCACGCTACAGAAACAGGAAATAGGCACCTTCTCTGTAGGCCATTCTGGCTTGGGCAAGGCTCACCCTCGTTCAAGTCCAAAACAAATATATTGACAAATCGAATTACTAGTAGATTTTTTTGCTGCTGTCGCATCAATTTCAGTGGCACATCATTCTCTGACCATCCAGTGTTTGGATCCCATTACACATAGCCTACATACAAGTCAAAGTCATATGAATCCGAGTTGGTCTGATGAACCAATTATACAGTAATTGTTCAGGTCTAGATGAGCGATCCATGATGTGAAACGGTTGCATTGTGCCTGTCTTCTACAGATTGGAAATTATATATATATTTTTTGAATGGCAGTAGGGCCATTTTGATCTCGGTCTTTCTCTTTTTTTTGCTGACTCCAACCCCCCATCCCTCTCTATTGAATATGGCCATCAATGTGGGGGGTAATATAGACAGGGAACCAATCGTACTCTTATGCAATATAAGCTCAGCGTATAATACCTTTTGGAGGGGGCTATTGGGGTTAAATGATGACGTGTGATGGGTGTGGATTTGTAATTAGTGCATATTTGCATATCTTAAGTGACTGTGTTTGGCTGATGGAACATCATTAGTTCTGGTACCGCCGTTGACACGTGTTAATGTGGTGTGATGTGATGACGAGTACCACACACACGCATATGCATACACGCACGCACGCACGCACTCACACACACACACACACACCAACAAGCTTTTCTTGACAGAGAAAACTGCCTTAACCTACAGGTCCTTAAATGAGCTTACACATTTATGTTTACACTCTACTGAAGAACTTGACAGACGTTAGTTTGAATGGAGCTTGATCAGTGCATCCAAACTAAACTATCCATTATGCTAATAAGAGGGCATTTTTATAAAGGTTACACTTAATTAGTTAGTTGTCGTTAAAGTCACTCTGATCAGGAGTGTCTTTAATCAGCTTTAATCAAGAGAGTCTCCTATCACCCTTAAAGAGATTCTCTGGTGTTTTTTTATGCTTTTTAGCCATTAGTTTTGAAAGTAGTGCTCATGAGCCAAAAGTGGCCCCCGAAAATGACGTATTACAATACACTGAGTGTACAAAACATTATGAACACCTGCAACCAGTGTTCATCAATCAATCAATCAATCAAATGTATTTATAAAGCCCTTTTTACTTTAGCAGATATCACAAAGTGCTTATACAGAAACCCAGCCTAAAACCCCAAAGAGCAAGCAATGCAGAGGTAGAAGCACAGTGGCTAGGAAAAACTCCCTAGAAAGGAAGGAACCTATGAAGAAACCTAGAGAGGAACCAGGCTCTGAGGGGTGGCCAGTCCTCTTCTGGCTGTGCCAGGTCGAGATTATAAGAGTACATGGCCATTAAGGTCGTTCTTCAAGATGTTCAAACGTTCATAGATAATGTAGCACGTCCGATGAACAGGTCAAGGTTCCATAGCCACAGATAAAACAGCTGCACAACCAGGTGGACTGGGACAGCCAGGAGTCATCAGGCAAGGTAGTCCTGAGGCATGGTCCTAGGGCTCAGGTCATCCGGGAGGGAAGAGGGGGAGAGAGAGATGGGAGAATTAGAGGGAGTATAATTAAGTTCCCACAGGACACCAGATATGACAGTAGAATTACACCAGATAGGAAAGACTGACTCTAGCCCCCCGGCAAATAGACTATTGCAGCATAGATACTGGAGACTGAGACAGGGAGGGTTGGGGGAGACTGTGGCCCTGTCCGACGATAACCCCACACCACTAGAGGGGTATGATCAGACCACCAACTTAATACCCTGAGACAAGGCTGAGTATAGCCCACGAAGATCTTCCCCAATGCAAGAGCCCGAGGGGGCGCAAAACCTGACACGAAGATGGCAATGAAGCGGAGGAGACCGGTTAAAGAAGGATTGTTAAGCCTTGAGACATGGATTGTGCACGTGTGCCATTCAGAGGGTGAATGGGCAAGACAAAATATTTAAGTGCCTTTGAACAGGGTATGATAGCAGGTGCCAGGCTTACCGGTTTGTATCAAGAACTGCAACGCTGCTGGGCTTTTCACGCTCAACAGTTTCCCGTGTGTATCAAGAATGGTCCATCACCCAAATGACATCCAGCCATCTTGACACAACTGTGAAAAGAATTGGAGTAAACATGGGCCAGCATCCCTGTGGAATGCTTTGGACAACTCAATATTAGGAAGGTGCCCTTAGTGTTTTGTACACTCAGTGTATACATACTGTATTCTCGACATAGCTATACAACTACTGCTGTACATATCTTGCTAGGGGGCTGGCCCACATGGGGGGAAATTTAGGGAAAATGGTGCAGAACAGCTTCCAGAAAAACAAACGCTTTCAAACACAGGAGGTTGGTGGCACCTTAATTGGGGAGGACGGGCTCGTGGTAATGGCTGGAGTGGAGTCAGTGGAATGGTATCAAATACATCAAACACATGGTTTGATGCCATTCCATTTTCTCCGTTCCAGCCATTATTATGAGTTGTCCTCCCCTCAGCAGCCTCCACTGTTTTAAAACTAGGGATTTCGTGGCTAATTGAGGTAAGGCAGACATTCTGCTCAAAGATTATAAGTGGAAGGCTTAAAAAATACTTAGTAGTCACATGTCACAGTGTGACAGGCTCTATCTAAATACATTTTCTGTGATTCCTTGCATCCTATTTCTCTCCTTCTTCCCAACCGTATTGGAGTAAAAGGTCCAAGGTCCCACCCTTCTGGCCTTCTTCTCTAATGGGTTTGAGAAGGTGGCAAGTAATAAGTTGAAATACTGATAGAGCCACTGTATGGCATCAACCTCTTCAACAGAGGAAACTATATCTAAGCAAATCTATGTAGCTACTGTAACAGAACAGCTCAAGACTGAATGATATCACCAAACGTATCCCTCCGCCCCTTCACAAACCGGGCCCATATCAAGATGAAATAGAGAAACCACTTGAATATGTGAACGTATAGTAGGGCTCTCAAGGTATAGAGACTTATCTCGACTGCAGACAAGCAGGATATTTCGAATGACGAGGAAAAAGGTGCCATTTAGGCTCATTAAAAGAGTGAGATACGTGGCAGCTAGTTCCCTCTGTTCCCTCGCTCTTTCATTTCCACCTTGTTTGCTTTTGTTGTAAACATAGCACATAATTGCAGAAATCAATGTTACATGTCGCTCTCGCCACGATTAGGTAGAAAATGTGGTTATGCTGCAGTCGCCATGGTTTCCAAGCACAATTATATTTTTTTGAAAGATCTCCCGCAAAGAGAGTGCATGGTACAAATAACTTAAATTAACTCTCATCTGAATGTAGTTTTACTAATTACCCACTTACTCTTTCTGGCAGCAGCTAGGGCGAGGTGTAAAATACAAAAAAGAGGAAAAGAAAGAAAGAAGGAGAAAAAAGCGATAGGATGAGAGGAGTAAGAAATAGGTTTATGTGACAGCAACCTAATTTGATTCATTAGTGAATGTCTACGTGTGTGTGTGTGTGGGTGTGTGCGTGTCTGGTGCCTGTCTGCTTTTTACAGCTTCTCATTTACCCATTGAGGTGAATAGAAAATAGGGAACAGGGTGAGAAACTCAGACTTTACTTGTTAAACGTTTCTATTCACCACCGTTGCATGGAGATATTGTGGTAGACATGTATAGTGTGTTTCCTGACCATGTTACTGACAAGGAATCTCTCCACTGGGATTCTCTGCCTCAAACCCTATTACAGGGGCTGAGTCACTGGCTTACTGGTGCTCTTCCATGCCGTCCCTAGGAGGGGTGCGTCACTTGAGTGGGTTGAGTCACTGACGTGATCTTCCTGTCCGGGTTGGCGCCCCCCCTTGGGATCTTTGTGGGCCTCTCTCTCTGAGGACCTGAGCCCTAGGACCATGCCTGGCCTGATGACTCCTTGCTGTCCCCAGTCCAACTGGTCGTGCTGCTGCTCCAGTTTCAACTGTTCTTCCTGCGGCAATGGAACCCTGACCTGTGCACCGGATGTGCTACCTGTCCCAGACCTGCTGTTTTCAACTCTCTAGAGACAGCAGGAGCGGTAGAGATACTCTGAATGATCGGCTATGAAAAGCCAACTGACATTTACTCCTGAGGTGCTGACCTGTTGCACCCTCGACAACCACTTTGATTATTATTATCTGACCCTGCTGGTCATCTATGAACATTTGAACATCTTGGCCATGTTCTGCTATAATCTCCACCCGGCACAGCCAGAAGAGGACTGGCCACCCCTCATAGCCTGGTTCCTCTCTAGGTTTCTTCCTAGGTTCTGGCCTTTCTAGGGAGTTGTTCCTAGCCACTGTGCTTCTACACCTGCATTGCTTGCTGTTTGGGGTTTTAGGCTGGGTTTCTGTACAGCACTTTGTGACATCAGCTGATGTAAGAAGGGCTTTATAAATACATTTGATTGATTGAAGTAATATATCCGGACCCTATAGCCTCATGAAAACCTGGTTAGGTCACATGGTAAAGAAAAGCTTCTGGCCATATAAATCACACATACACCTATTTTCTTGAGGGAACACACTTAATGTGCTGTGAAATGTAATGAAATGTTTTTAATTGTATATAACTGCCTTAATTTTGCTGGACCCCAGGATGATTCGCTACTGCCTTGGATCCATAATAAATACAAAATACAAATAGGGAATAGACAGAAAAGTTTGTTAAACTCTGTTTTACATGTATTAGTATTTACATATATCTTAGATCTACATGTTCCAACTTTTTCCATTTTTATGGTGATATAACACAATGGTTTGGTTTCTTCGTAGAACCTCGCTTGTAGTGATCACAAAACAAAACAATTTTCTGGAAACATTACTTGTCTGCTTGTGTAACAGACACATTCCAACATCACATTGGCTACTTGTTACAAAAAGCTGATGTTGAGTGTTCTGTCAAAGCTTGTTATGGAGCCTTCTAACAATTGTAATCCTCTCTGTATAGCTGCACAAAATGACCAAGACAAATAACTGTCATTAAGTTCAGCTGACTTTTCTTCTGTCTAAAAATATCAAGATTTAGAGTCGCAGTAAGAGTAAGAGACAACTCATTTGGCCATCTCACAGTTGATTTAGCCATGACTGCATCTCAAATGACACCCCATTCCCTACATACAGGTGTAGGATCTTAATTTGACACTCTGTTTTTGCCGAGAATTCTCCTGCGCCGCAGGATTTACATAAATTCACTGAAAACCTGTACTAACACACAGTTATATTAACAGTATTGCACTAATATACCCTAATGACATAAGCACATGAAATGTGCAGTTACATTGCCCTGTTTCTATCTACCTTGTCTCCACCACAACATTGGGAGTTCCAGAGATGGCCCGAGGCCATTCTGACACATAACCCTGCCGTTGTTTGGTTACGAGGTGAAATTGAATTGGGGTTGTTAAAACATTGCTAGCTGCCCACCGAATCCTCAGCTGAAAATAAAAACAGAAGACCTGGCGTTCCCTCTGTTTGCACAGCTCTCTGTGTGTTTGTGTGTGTGTGTGCAGCTCTTTCACTGTGAGCGTGTGTGTGTGTTACATCCTGATTCCCGTGGCCTTGTCTCCCATAACATTTATGGAGTGAGAATATCCCTGGAAAAACAATACATCCAAGGCAAAGGCATCCTTTGATTTATCGGCACACATACTGTATGCTTAACCTCTAATAACAGTGACGACAGATCAAATGGATTGGATCTAAATCTTCCAGTTGTTAAAAGGAGGATGACGAAACCCTTGAGATAAAAGGATGTGGATATGTTTCACACACACACACAAACAAACAAACATAATGTTCCCTCTATGGGGCTCTGTGAGTAATCCATGTTACTGTTTTAGCCTGTTATTGTTAGCAGGAGGACGGCTATTGACAAAACCTGATCCCACAATGAGCTAAAACACGGAGGTGGTGGCACGACTGCTGAGAACCAGTCGATTCTGCTCTTTAAAACCCTGCCACTGATCAAAATCTGAAAGCAAATCAACGACATTATTGACCGTGACAACTACCCTCAAAATTGCACTCCAAGAAAGTTAGACACAAAAACATCTTGCGATTTTTACTGTGTAATATAGCAGAAGTTAATAAAATCCCAAATGCACACACACACACACACACAACCCCCTAACCCTCTTTCACATTCTCTGTAGGGATGGATGACAGTGGGAACTATTTTGTGCTGAGCATATTGCCCGACACATCCGGTATTGTTTTGTTTCCCCTTCTAAAGGTAGATATTGTGTGCAAAAAGGATCCATATTGAAAAAAGGAACTGTGGGTGGAGGACGTTACACTTTTCAGGTGCAAGAGGAACAGTAAAAAGAGGACTAACTGTTCTACATTTAAGATATGTTATACTTTGTTTAGCGTTTCAATCAGGATCTTAGACTCCCACTTACCTCTTGTAGCATCTATGACGTCGACTTGCTCCTACTTATCTTTCGATTTGGTACTGCCGTACATACCTACACATACTCTACGGTCACAAGACACAGGCCTCTTTATTGTTCCTAGAATTTCTAAGCAAACAGCTGGAGGCAGGGCTTTCTCCCATAGAGCTCCATTTTTATGTAATGGTCTGCTGATCCATGTGAAAGACTCAGACATGATGGTGTGTCATCCCATCTAAAATGAAATACATAAAAAACAAAGGACATGGTGATTGACTTTCGAAGGAACACTATCGTGCACACACCGTCACTGATAAAAGGTGAGCCCATTGAAATAGTGAAGGAGTACAAATACCTCTCTACCTGGGCAAAGCCCTCCATAAGGCAAATAAAATAGTGGTTGACTCTACCCATCCACACCCCCCTGAATTCCAGCTCCTTCCCTCTGGCCGCAGGTACAGACTACCTAAGTAAAAAAAAATAGGGCCAAGTACTCTTTTATTCCGAATGCAATTCTGCAATTTAACAAAATGTTGGACTAATTGCACTTAGCACTTGCACTATGAAACTGCACTTACCCTGCCCTATTTGCTTGCAAATATCCTTAGCTATTTATTTTTATGTGTGATATGTTTTATGACTGCTGCAAGATGAATTGCCTCTCTGAGGGCATTCAAGTTTTCTGAATCTGAATCTCAACCTTTAAGTCTTTACTGAAGACTCATCTCTTTAGTAGGTCCTATGATTGAGTGTAGTCAAGCCCAGGGGTGTGAAGGTGAATGGCAAGGCACTGGAGTGACGAACCACCCTTGCTGTCTCTGCCTGGCCGCCTCCCCTCTCTCCACTGGTATTCTCTGCCTCTGACCCTATTACGGGGGCTGAGTGACTGGCTTGCTTGCACTTACCCATGCAGTCCTTAGGAGGGTCAGGGTGCATCATGTCATGCCAGATATACTCAAATTGAATGGCTTGAGTCACTGATGTGATTTTCCTGTCTGGTTTTGCACCCCCCACACGCTTGTGTGCTGGGGAGATCTTCGTGGGCTATACTCAACCTTGTCTCAGGGTAGTAAGTTGATGGACTGTTGATATCCCTTTGGTGGTGTGGGGGCTGTGCTTTGGCAAAGTGGTTGGGATTATATCCTACCTAGTTGTCCCTGTCCATGTGTAACTTTTCTTAAGTATGCTCCCTCTAATTCTACTCTCTCTCACACTCTCAATTCAATCCAGTGGGTTTTATTGGCAAGGGGAACACATGTTTACATTGCCAAAGAAAGTGAAATAAATAGTAAACAAAAGTGAAATACTGTAGTATTTCCTATAGTTAAAAAACGGTAGTGTTTCTGCAGACTGTGGTGTTTTTGTGGACATTTTTACCTTTATTTAACTAGTTAAGTCAGTTAAGAACAAATTCTTATTTACAATGATGGCCTAGGAACAGTGGGTTAACTGCTTTGTTCAGGGGCAGAACAACATATATTTACCTTGTCAGCTCGGGGATTCGGTCTAGCAACCTTTCGGTTACTGGCCCAACGCTATACCCACTAGGCTACCTGCAGCCCCATTACTGTAGTATTTAATACGGTTTTTGTCCCCGGATAATACTGTAATATTTACTATAGAAGATATGGGCAACTTTGATAGGGGTGGGGGTCACAGAAAATCTGAACTCTACATGAGGGGCCGGTAGCTCATGGATCTGCGTAACCACATCCAGTCAAAGAGCCTCCCTCTTGATAGTGGAGGGAAAAATATTAGGATTTAGAGTTAATTTCCTGGAATTCTATACATTTTGCAACAGGGTGGAGAGAAATGTTTGCAGTGAGAGTGACTAACAAAATCAATTGGGGCCCCCGGTCGGTAACTCGACCATGATTACTACAAGTTTAGATAGCCGGCTAGATGAATTTACAAATCTACAAAATGTTAGCTGACTAATTGAGTGACTGTCAGTGACTGACATAACAAGAGTAAAACTGCTGATGCACAACCAAATTTCACCTTGTGTATTCTACTAGTCAGGGTCTCAACAGTAAGTTGAGACCCTGACTGAGTTCCAAAAATGTATCCGTGTGCCTAAAAAAGGGGGCCACGGGCTGCCAGTTGCCCATCCCTGTACTGCATAGTATTCTATACTATAAAATGCTATAGTAAGTAGCACACATAATTGAGGGATACTAAAGCACCTGGTTCCTATCTAGGTTTCTTCCTACAGTGAGGGAAAAAAGTATTTGATCCCCTGCTGATTTTGTACTTTTGCCCACTGACAAAGAAATGATCAGTCTATAATTTTAATGGTAGGTTTATTTGAACAGTGAGAGACAGAATAACAACAAAAAAAATCCATAAAAACGCATGTGAAATTTTTTAGAAATTGATTTGCATTTTAATGAGGGAAATAAGTATTTGACCCCTCTGCAAAACATGACTTAGTGCCAAAACCCTTGTTGGCAATCACAGAGGTCAGACGTTTCTTGTAGTTGGCCACCAGGTTTGCACACATCTCAGGGAGGATTTTGTCCCACTCCTCTTTGCAGATCTTCTCCAAGTCATTAAGGTTTCGAGGCTGACGTTTGGCAACTCAAACCTTCAGCTCCCTCCACAGATTTTCTATGGGATTAAGGTCTGGAGACTGGCTAGGCCACTCCAGGACCTTAATGTGCTTCTTCTTGAGCCACTCCTTTGTTGCCTTGGCCGTGTGTTTTGGTTCATTGTCATGCTGGAATACCCATCCACGACTCATTTTCAATGCCCTGGCTGAGAGAAGGAGGTTCTCACCCAAGATTTGACGGTACATGGCCCCGTCCATTGTCCCTTTGATGTGGTGAAGTTGTCCTGTCCCCTTAGCAGAAAAACACCCCCAAAGCATAATGTTTCCACCTCCATGTTTGACGGTGGGGATGATGTTCTTGGGGTCATAGGCAGCATTCCTCCTCCTCCAAACATGGCGAGTTGAGTTGATGCCAAAGAGCTCCATTTGTCTCATCTGACCACAACACTTTCACCCAGTTGTCCTCTGAATCATTCAGAGGTTCATTGGCAAACTTCAGACAGCCATGTATATGTGCTTTCTTGAGCAGGGGGACCTTGCGGCCGCTGCAGGATTTCAGTCCTTCACGGCGTAGTGTGTTACCAATTGTTTTCTTGGTGACTATGGTCCCAGCTGCCTTGAGATCATTGACAAGATCCTCCCGTGTAGTTCTGGGCTGATTCCTCACCGTTCTCATGATCATCGCAACTCCACGAGGTGAGATCTTGCATGGAGCCCCAGGCCGAGGGAGATTGACAGTTCTTTTGTGTTTCTTCCATTTGCGAATAATCGCACCAACTGTTGTCACCTTCTCACCAAGCTGCTTGGCGATGGTCTTGTAACCAATTCTAGCCTTGTGTAGGTCTACAATCTTGTCCATGACATCCTTGGAGAGCTCTTTGGTCTTGGCCATGGTGGAGAGTTTGGAATCTGATTGATTGATTGCTTCTGTGGACAGGTGTCTTTTATACAGGTAACAAACTGAGATTAGGAGCACTCTCTTTAAGAGTGTGCTCCTAATCTAAGCTCATTACCTGTATAAACGACACCTGGGAGCCAGAAATCCTTCTGATTGAGAGGGGGTCAAATACTTATTTCCCTCATAAAAATGCAAATCAATTTATAACATTTTTCACATGCATTTTTCTGGATTTTTTTGTTGTTATTCTGTCTCACTGTTCAAATAAACCTACCATTAAAATTATAGACTGATCATTTCTTTGTCAGTGGGCAAACTTACAAAATCAGCAGGGGATCAAATACTTGTTTCCCTCACTGTAGGTTCCTGCCTTTTGAGTAAGTTTTTCCTAGCCACTGTGCTTCTACAGCTGTACTGCTTGCTCTTTGGGGTTTTAGGCTTGGTGTCTATATAAGCACTTTGTGACAACTGCTGATGTAAAATACATTTGATTGATTGATGATAGAGATAAAGGAAAGAACAGCAAGATTAGTGTGTGTGTGACTGAACCGCTCTCACTGAGACAATAATGTAGTTCTTTCTTTTGTGTTGAGTCTTAATGCATGACCACACTGAAGCACCAATGTCTGTGTAATGGCTTTCATCCTTCACCTGTCACTGCTCCAGTGTGGACATTGACAATACCACAGCACAATAATACCCCTACAATGACACTCATTTCATGCAAGTTGAATGGGTTTGACCACTGCCAAGTCTGTGCACAAAAACCAAAGTCCCACAGTACTATACAGTTAGTCCACCTCCTACTACAATCACATTGTGGGGGAAAACATCAATTGAATCATATATCTCCGCAATGGTGATGCAAATGGTAGGTGTAACACTGTGTAATCCAACATAATTTTTTATTCGGAGTGTGTGTGGGATAAACAGTCCACCAGAGAGTAGGAGGACAGGACAGGACACAATGCAGGATTGGCTAGATTGGCCTGTGGCTACCTACACATATGGCTTGGTCCTCTCCCTCTCTCTCGCTCTCCCTCTGTCCCTTTCATACCTTGTTGATCGCCGCAATGATGAGATGAGCAGAGGAGAGGAGGCATTGTTCAGTTCAGAGTAGGGATATCTAGAGGTGGATTACAATGTCAGAAAAAGTAATTGATTGTTGTGATTATGACTGCGTCCCAAATGGCATCCTATTCCCTGAATAGGGTGCCATTTGGGAAGCATTCTAAATGATTTCATCAGTTTGTGCTTTTGGGGTGATATGGCCAAAGAAAATAATTTTAGAAAAAAGGAATCAGCAAGAATAAGAGGAGGGGGAGTCTGTCTATGTGCATTAATGTACTATTTAAAATGTAAAAGCAATTTACCAGATGTTTATAGTAATAATGAGATGGCAGAATCATTCTACGATTATTTTGAGAAGAGAGACAGGTGGGATATTATGGGATCTTGTCAGGAATGGGAGGAGGGGATGAGTTGAGTGGATGTGATAGGAGAGATGAGGGTAGTGGGTTGCACTGTAAATGGGGTGAGGGAGTGGACTATTTCTGAGTACCAAATCGACTGCAAACCAGGGGATTGGATAGGTGGAACCCATATGACAACATTTCCTACTTAGCAGTTAGAAGTTGAAGAAAAACTGAATTTGAGATTTTAAATAGTAATGTTCTACCTCACCAAATTAAACAGAAATTTTCAGGGACTTCATATTAGCATGGTTGGCCTGCTTGAGAAATTAATTTAATAACCTAAACTAAAATATATTTCTTATCAACAAGTCTCTTAGGCTAAGGCTGAGGCTTGAATATGTTTTTTTTAGGCCATGGCTGTGTGTTGGAATTACATGCTGACCACACCGCTTGTCCGCGTGTGCCATCGCACGCATGTTGATTTTGTCCACCCCACCAGATGTGATCAGGACATGCAGGTTGAAATATCAAAAACTCTGACCCAACTATATTATTTGGGGACAGGTCGAAAAGCATTAAACATTTATGGCAATTTAGCTAGCTAGCTTGCTGATGCTAGCTAATTTGTTGTTATTATTTAACCTGAACGGCACAAGGTTCTCCCCCAGACAATTAATCCACAGATAAAAGGGTAAACAGAGTTCATTTCTAGTAATCTCTCCTCCTCCAGGCTTTATATATATATTTTTTTTACTTTAAATGGCAGTTCACACCCAACTTTAAGGTGCATTACCACCACCAACTGGACTGGAGTGTGGACCTCATTTCTACTTTCAATCACCCACATGGGTATATGCTCCTAAAAAAAAATTGATGGGAGGGACTTGCATGTTCTATTTTATCTGCTGGCAACACAGATGCACAAGCAGTGTGGGTGAAATGATTGAACTTTACATTTATTTTGCAACGCTCCCTCAAACGATGTGATCAGCATATTAAGCACTCAATCACTCGCCACAATTGACCCTTTAACAAAGTGTAGGCAGTGATTTGCTCATGGTTGTTTGGTAGTCATGTTGCCGCTTTGAACTTGTAACTTTTTAAAACTTAGGGTATAAAATCAAAACAATCATTGTCATGTTAAAAAGAAAATGGCTTAAAGTAGGAAAGATTAGGAAGTTGACCCACACAGACAGCTGTGTGTTAGGCTATTAGTTGGTTGTGTTGTACTTACCAGTACCCAGTGTCCGCGGGGTCATGCCAATCAACCTGCTATCTGCCAATCATGGGAATGCCTGGAATGTTCTGATTCCGGGCATCCTGGTGGTTGGCGGAGTGGCGTGGAGGAGGGTTGGGCAGGGGGATGGAGTATTGGAAGTTATTTATGATCTAGTCGGGTCATTACAATACGTTTATCAACAGCCTAACATTGGGTCGTCAATAGTTACCACAGCCAGTCATAAACCATGCCCATTTAAAAAATGTATCTAATTAAAATCTGATTTTAAACTTAACAACTCTGCTAACATTTTGCCTAACCTTAAATTAGTTTTCATACATTTTTACGATAGGGCTATAGACAATTTTGACTTTGTGGCTGTGGTAACTAGTGGAAATCATTAACGTGATTTATGTTGATCAATTTATGTTGGTCAACTTCCGGGTGTCAGTTAAATGACCAACAGGTATATTTCAGCAGACAAAATAATGAAAGCTACTCCGTTTATTAATTTGACCGATAATTGAGAAAAGCAAATATTTTTATCGTAAATTGTAGTTTTGAGTAGTAATTTTTTGTCAGTGTAAATTCGTCCAGTGACACCTTTGCTCAAGTTTCGTTTGAGGTTTGTGCGATATCAAGCGCTTTGCAGCTTCGCGCATGCGAATGAATTACTGAGGAATATACAGATGATCAAAGGAGGCTGTTCTTCAAATAACTTTTTTTTCGGATGACAAGGACAACATGAAAGTCACTGTAACTTTTGGAGCAACTGCAGTGGTTGTTCCGTGTAAAGGAGAATGGACAGTTCGGGAGTTGATAGACCAAGCCAACCAGAGGTATCGAAAGATTCTGGAACAGGTAACGTTAAGCAAAATGAACTCTTGGAATATATTGACGTATCTTACTTTGGCTGACATTTTTGTTGTTATACCCTTCCTTTTAATCCGGTCAGTTTGCCATTAAAATGATTATTGATTACATTTCAACGATAGATAACGACATATTTTCCTACATTAGGCTAAATTCATTAACGTTACCTCTGGAAACGGAAGCCGTTTACCCTTTTAACCTAACGGTACGTAAACGGGGAGGGATTTACCTGCGTTTGTCCAATAAATTCGTTTTCGTTACAAAATTATTTCCAAGCCATAGATACAGATACTTGAAACCCCCATTTTATTCTTATGGACAGAGTGTATATACCAGGCTACAAATAAACGGGACACATTGTAAATAACCTTTTAATCACTTTCTTTGAAAGAACCAAAAAGCCAGGTGTTAGTGGCCTATATGAGAATCATGTGCCCCAGCTAGCAAGCAGCTGTCTAGAGATGTACTATGAGGCTCTGTTAGAACGGTCAGTATCTCCCTGTGCAGGTGGGACTCAGTGTTTGATGTGGTCTGCATCGTTTTGCCTAGCCTGTGTGGCGGACAACAGCTTTTGTCCTTTGACTGATGGGGGATTAGGGTGGCTGACAGCTCAGTGTTATCAGCTGGTTTTCCCTGGCGCTGTGGTGGGAGGCCGGTGATGGACAGGGTTATGCCAGGCAGGCAGTGGGGATGGATGGCTTCCCATTAGAGCTTCCACCCAGGCACCCACCTGCGTTGGTGGGCTCTCATCTGCCAAGTCTCCCCAGGCCCTGGGCTGACTGGGCCTGCTTCCCAAATGGCTTCCTATTCCCTATAAAGAGCACTTCTTTTTGACAAGGGTCTAAGTGAAAAAGTAGTGAACTATATAGGAAATGGGGTGCCATTTGGGACGACACTGGATTTCATTTGCAGCTCCACATCCAGGTGAGTTTTCCCCCTGCCATTGGTTATAGGACCCTATAACCCTAAAACTCAGGGACTTACTATATGTGGCTGCCTAGCTACCCTTGTCTAAATTATGTTTGGCTTCAATTGGTAGAATTAGTAGAAGCCTCTTCGTGGCCAATAAGGTGTGAAACACATCTCACTGACCTAGAAATCCCTCGGACATGATCAAAACAAACCCAGGGTCCCACAGGGTGAAATAACCTGTTAATGCGTCTAGTGAGATTCATCCTAGGAACAATCAAGAGTTTGGCTGGCGAGGTTCCACTCTATCGTCAACCATGAACTTTACAGCTCTCTAATTGCCTGCCACTGGTGTGACAGCGTTCATAGACAGTGTTAGGTGTCCTTGGCTTAAACAGAGATATCCTGGGTCTGTGGGAAAAGGCACACAGAGGAATGTTAGTCACGCTCTCTCAGTGGAAAAGGGAAGGTAGTGTACCTGCATGGTTTGTCCCTGCCACTCAGGTTACAGCCATAGAGAGCAATGAGTTCCCTGTAGCTATTAGGGTTGCACATTTTGGGGAATATTCAGAGGTGGAAACTTTCCGAAGGAATATAGGTGAATTAACAGGAATATATGCAAATTAATATTAAAACCATTTAAATGTAGATGTTTTTTTTGCATTGGATATATTTACCATATCATATGTAGACAGAAACATAACGCTTTTACCTTATCATAAGTAGACATAATTGCAAATGATTCAATCCTTCCAATAGAAATGTAAAAAAACAATTTAGTTACAAATTGAACTTTAATTAAATGAGTTGACTCTTCACATGGGATGATTTCACTGAACAACAA
This sequence comes from Brachymystax lenok tsinlingensis, assembly GCA_030435695.1. Taxonomy (NCBI): domain Eukaryota; kingdom Metazoa; phylum Chordata; class Actinopteri; order Salmoniformes; family Salmonidae; genus Brachymystax; species Brachymystax lenok. The sequence goes on from CM059814.1 coordinate 39,891,014, forward strand.
AATAAAGGGAATATTGAATGATCCCCAATGATCCATCGCATCTCCCAAAAACGTTTTCAATATACAGTTGAAGTCGGAACTATACATGGAGTCATTAAAACTTGTTTTTCAACCACTCCACAAATTTCTTGTTAAGACATCTACTTTGTGCATGACACATGTAATTTTTCCAACAATTGTTTAGATTGTTTCACTGTATCACAATTCCAGTGGGTCAGAAGTTTACATACACTAAGTTGACTGTGCCTTTAAACAACTTGGAAAATTCCAGATAATGATGTCATGGCTTTAGACGCTTCTAAAAGGCTAATTGACATCATTTGAGTCACTTGGAGGTGGATTTATTTCAAGGCCTACCTTCAAACTCAGTGCCTCTTTGCTTGACATCATGGGAAAATCCAAAGAAATCAGCCAAGACCTCAGAAAAAGAATTGTAGACCTCCACAAGTCTGGTTCATCCTTGGGAGCAATTTACAAACGCCTGAAGGTACCATGTTCATCTGTACAAACAATAGTACGCAAGTATAAACACCATGGGACCACGCAGCCGTCATACCGCTCAGGAAGGAGACGAGTTCTGTCTCCTAGAGATGAACATACTTTGGTGAGAAAAGTGCAAATCAATCCCAGAACAACAGCAAAGGACCTTGTGAAGATGCTGGAGGAAACGGGTACAAAGTATCTATATCCACAGTAAAACGAGTCCTATATCGACATAACCTGAAAGGCGGCTCAGCAGGGAAGAAGCTACTGCTCCAAATCCGCCATAAAAAAGCCAGACTACGGTTTGCAACTGCACATGGCGGCAAATATCGTACTATTTGGGGAAATGTCCTATGGTCTGATGAAACAAAAATAGAACTGTTTGGCCAGAATGTTCAGCGTTATGTTTGGAGGAAAAAGGGGGATGCTTGCAAGCTGAAGAACACCATCCCAACCGTGAAGCACGGGGGTGGCAGCATCATGTTGTGGGGGTGCTTTGCTGCAGGAGGGACTGGTGCACTTCATAAAATACATCAGACAGGAAGTTAAAGCTTGGTCGCAAATGGATCTTCCAAATGGACATTGACCCCAAGCATACTTCCAAAGTTGTGGCAAAATGGCTTAAGGACAACAAAGTCAAGGTATTGGAGTGGCCTTCACAAAGCCCTGACCTCAATCCTATAGAACATTTGTGGGCAGAACTGAAAAAGCATGTGCGAGCAAGGAGGCCTACAAACCTAACTCAGTTACACCAGCTCTGTCAGGAGGAATGGGCCGAAATTACCCAACTTATTGTGGGAAGCTCGTGGAAGGCTACCTGAGACGTTTGACCCAAGTTAAACAATTAAACAAAAGGCAATGCTACCAAATACTAATTGTGTATGTAAACTTCTGACCCACTGGGAATGTGATGAAAGGAATAAAAGTTGAAATATTTCATTCTCTCTACTATTATTCTGACGTTTCGCATTCTTAAAATAAAGTGGTGATTCTAACTGACCTAAGACAGGGAATTCTTACTAGGATTAAATGTCAGGAATTGTGAAAAACTGAGTTGAAATGTATTTGGCTAAGGTGTATGTCAACTTCAGACTTCAACTGTACATCTAAAATGATAGTGTAGAAACTAAAGCTTTGGTTATCTTCCTCTCAGGCTTCCATGTCTTCTCCCTGGACCTCCTCAATGTCCATCTCTTGAACATCAGACTCTGAGGCCTCATCTTCACTGTCACTTTCTAACCTTGTTGAGGATGGCTCGTTGTCAGGCTCAAAAAGCCAAAAGAAATTCCCGGGTGGCCACCTATTTTTCAACCCTTGTATTGGTCAGCCTGTTACGTGCTTTGGTGTGTGTTCCCAAACAAGGACCAGTTGCTCTCTGAGGTGGCTGATGTTGGTGGGATTTGGAGGATGATGGAGGCAACAGGGGAAGAGCCTCAGATCCACAAAGTTCCTTCCACCAAGTGGCTGATGAGATATGTTGGCACGACTGCCATATTGCATCTCCATCCCAAAGCCCTTGCTTGGAAGTGTACTTCGCCAGACTGCCAAGAACCTTGTCCTCATCCATGCCAACGTGGCGAGACACGGTAGTGAGACACGGTAGTGATGACACCATAGGCCTTGTTGATCTCTGCACCAGACAGGATGCTCTTTCCAGCATACTTGGGTTCCAACATGTACGCTGTAGCGTGTATTGGCTTTATGCAGAAGTCTTCACGCTTTTTGATGTATTTCAGAACTGCAGTTTCCTCTGCTTGGAGCAACCGTGAAGTGGGCAGGGCAGTATGGATTTCTCTTACATCTGCAAGCAGAGTCTGAACATCAGACAGGATGGCATTGTCTCCCTCAAGCCGTGCAATGGCTACTGCTATATGTTTCAGGAGTTTCAGGCTGCTTACCACTCTCTCTCAAAATACATCAACCAGGAGGATCCTCTTGATGGGGCTGTCCATATCGGCAGACTGTGATATGGCCATTTCTTGGAGAGACTCCTTCCCCTCCAGGAGACTGTCAAACATGATGACAACACCACCACAAAGGGTGTTGCTGGGCAGCTTCAATGTGGTGCTCTTATTCTTCTCACTTTACTTGGTGAGGTAGATTTGCTCTATAACTTGATGACCCTTCACATACCTAACCAATTCCTTGGCACATACCTAACCATTGTTTTCAGTTCCATGATGTCCTTAAGGAGCAGATTCAACGCATGAGCAGCACAGCCAATGGGTGTGATGTGAGGGTAGGACTCCTCCACTTTAGACCAAGCAGCCTTCAGGTTCACAGCATTGTCTGTCACCATTGCAAATACCTTCTGTGGTCCAAGGTCATTGATGACTGTCTTCAGCTCATCTGCAATGTAGAGACCGGTGTGTCTGTTGTCCCTTGTGTCTGTGCTCTTGTAGTATAGTGGTTGAGGGGTGGAGATGATGTAGTTAATTATTCCTTGCCCGCGAACAGTCGACCACCCACCACACTGGGTAGCACAGAGCAACACTTTAAGGGGCATTGCACTAATATTGGCGCTGACTAGGGAAACGTTCCCGCTGTTCTAGCAGGTAGCTGGACAATAGACTTGCCTAGATGGAGGGTAGGGGGAGAACTCTATCGTCAAAAGTATTTATATGATTTATTATGTATCACATTTGGAGATTTGGAGTCCCATAGGGCGGCGCACAATTGGCCCAGCGTTTCTCTCCCTCTAAAAACAGAAATAAATGTTTTACAAATATTATTTTGGCCTTTATTCAGATTACAATCGGCCACTTTCGTTATTTTTTTAAACTAAATAACCTCCAGAAATATCGCTATATATTATCAAGTTGATGGCACAGTCATATAGCGGCACCTACATAAAGCTGAGTGACTCACTCATTCATGGCTTTGGATCAAAATAAGAACCAACATTCTTTCTGATACTCTTTATTAAATACATGTTTTGGTTATCCTGACCTGGACACCATGTATAGTATTATAATTGCCCATTACGGGCTATTAGCAGGACAGTATACCTTTACCAACACACCTCTGTATTTTGATACTTTCTCCAGTGGCGCAGCTGTCTAAGTCACAGAATCGCAACGCAAAATGCTTTGCTACAGGTACCTGTGCCGGCCACCACCGGGAGACCCATGAGGCGGCTTTTGGTTTTAATTTGGAATCTTCCAATCATCATTATGTAATTATTGGTGGAGAGTCACGTCATATTCTTTGATATACTGTAGGCCTACCGTCGGCGACATGAGTCTCACTAGTGTTGAGTAATGTGCTGTTAAAAGTGTTGTAGGTCTTATTTATTTAAAGAGCATTTTGAAGTCAGAAGCAAAAGGATTTGAAGCAATAGCCTCCAACTATTTTAGCACCGTTTTGCGCTGCTCTGAGACAAGCATGGGGACCGGTCTTGATAAATCAATTACATTTTTATTTTTGACTGAATCTCCGTTTGGGTATTGTTTAGACAAAAATGATGGTGTAGAAATGTTATGCTCTTTGTGTAACCTTTATTTAACTACGCATGTCAGATAAGAACAAATTCTTATTTACAAGGACAGCCTCCCCGTCAGGGAATTTAACCCTGGCTCCATTACCCGTGCCCGCATGATACAGGGATTCTTTAGCTGAATAGCCCAGTACTGTGTAGCCTACTCCTGACCGTCACGTTGTACTGTGCAATATTTTTCGTTCTATCCTTATGGAAACCCAGGGATTTCTTGAAATATAAACACCATAATATAAATCAAATTAATCCCAAACTCTAAAAGTAATTGGAAAGGTAGATTAGCAGGACAATAGACTCTTTATAGCCTGGCTACTGTAAGTGTGAACATCCACCTACCTGCAATGTAACAAATTACTATGGGAATAAATATCACTGAATTACAGAAATATTGGATCAAAGTTGTCTAATGAAGGTAAACAAATTGTTGCTTACTGGAAAATACTCTTTCAAACACACAGTCACGTTGTACAGCGCCATTATGGCTATTCGCAGGTAGCTGGACAATAGACTTGCATAGATGGAGGGTAGGGGGAGAATTCTATTGTCAAATGTATTTCTAAGTTAGAACCGAAGTTGAGTATTAATATTATGTATCACATCCGACTGTGATTGGGAGTCCCATAGGGCGGCGCACAATTGGCCCAGCGTTTCTCTCCTTCTTGTCGTGTCTTTGGCATCATTAAATTGAAGACTTGATAAAATAACAATCAATTCTCTAATTATTATTACGTGATTAAACTAATCATGTAAATGTAATTAACTAGGAAGTCGGGGCAGCAAGGAAAATCTTCAGATTACCAAGTTATAATTTTCCTAATATAACTCTTCAGATATTCTAATATCTGATTAATTAGCCTTCTAATGAATCAATTATTCTTTACCTCACGTTAGTCTCATTCCAAACGTCGTAAATGGTTGGTTATCTGCACGAACCCAGCCTTTACTATAAATCATCCATACACCAATTGTCTTAATCATTTATTTACTAACTAACTAAATAATCACAGAAATGAATAAACAAACAACAGTTATGGTTGCAAGGAAATTATAGGGGAGGTTCCCTAGTGGGATAAGCCGATATGACGGCTTGGTGGACAAAGGGAAGTGGGTGTGAATGAACTGAAAAAGGCGGAAAAACAAAAGGAGTCACTACACAGTTGATAATTAAATTAATTGAAATGCTAATCCTTTGCACATGAAAGCTCACTCATTCGGGAATAATTGCAATCAATATATATTTATGCCCAGTGTGTCGTCGTGATCTCTATTGGATTCGTCAGTCCTTCTGTTGGAGAGTTCATCTGTCTCTCTCTCTCTCTCTCTCTGCTTCCCTGAAGATCTGCTTCCCTGAAGTCTTTCGTGGTTAAAATGGATACTTCAGAGTAGTATTCAGAAATGTTCTCATAGAATAGATATTTCGGGGGTTGTCGGTCTTCGCATCACAGGTTGACATAATTTCTAGCTGCAGACTAGTAATTAGTATCTAAGATTTGCTCTTATTCTGTAGGGATCGATAGTCTCAGTCTAACCATTTCCCGCCATGTAGCCATTGCTCAACGTGGTATGGTTAGGAATTCAACAACCATTTCAACCTTAGCTTATACTGAGGTTTTTGTGGTCTAAACTCAACCTGTGCCCCCTCTGTGTCCATCGAGGTACGCGTGGTCTTAGTTAAACTTTAACCTGTTTGGGCTAGGGGGCAGTGTTCGGAAGTTCGGAGAGTCTGGCGTGCCCAAAGTAAACTGCCTGTTACTCAGGCCCAGAAGCTAGGATATGCATATAATTGGTAGATTTGGATAGAAAACACTCTGAAGTTTCTAAAACTGTTAAAATAATGTCTGTGAGTATAACAGAACTGATATGGCAGGTGAAAAACCGAGGAAAATCCGTCCAGGAAATGTGAATTTTTCATGTGGCTGTTATTCCATTGGAAGGCTATTGACTTTACTGAGTTTCAGCTCCCAGATTGCAGTTCCTATGGCTTCCACTAGATGCCAACAGTCTTTAGACATTGTTTCAGGCTTGTTTTTTGAAAAATGACCAAGAATAAGAAGTTTTAGGAAGTGGTCTATGGGAACGTGCACTTCTGCGTGACTGTAGGCGCACTTCGTTCTTTTTCTTTCCTATTGAATACGTTATTGTCCGGTTGAAATATTATCATTTATTTTGATATTTGACAACCTGAGGAAACATTAGAAACATCGTTTGACGAACTTTACTGGTACAATTAGTCTGCATGTTTTGAACGCCTTTGAGCAGGTGGAATACTTAACAAAACGCGCCAACCAAACAGCGTTATTTGGATATAAAGAGGGACTTTATTGAACAAAACAACCATTTATTGTGTAGCTGAGACCCTTTGGATTACCAGCAGAGGAAGATCGTCAAAGGTAAGTGATTTATTTTATCGCTATTTTTGAGTTTTATGACACCTGTGCAGGTTATGAATTTATGCTAATGTAGGAAGTATGTGAGGCGCTGTCCTCAGACAATCAAATGCTATGCTTTCGCAGTAAAGCCTTTTTGAAAACAACGCTGTTAGATTACCAAGATTCTAAGCTTTTGTATGCTGTAACACTTGGATTTTCATGAATGTCTAATAATACGACTTTTGTATTTTGAATTTCGCTCTCTGCAATTTGTCGTCCCACCTAGCCATAAGAAGTTAACTACCCGGTGAAATGTAAGGCGCCAAATTCAAAATCCAAAAGTTTAATTATTAAACATTCATCAATATACAAGTGTTGCATAGTCATCAAAAGCTCTGCTTCTTGGCAATATCACAGCGTTGTCAGATTTCAAAAAGGCTTTACGGCGAAGCACAACATTTGATTGTTTGAGGATAGCACCTCTCCTATTTTCCACATGATCATAAATTCATATCCAGCGCGGGTCACACAAAGCCCATATAAGAGCTAAGAAATATCACTTACCTTTCGAGGAACTTCTGCTGAGGGCTTCCCATGTGTCCAACGAAGACATCCAATGGTTCTTTTGTTAGAAAAAGTCATTTATTATATCCATAACTCTCCGTTTGGTTGGCACGTTATGATCAGAAAATCCACCGTTGAGTCGCCCATTGAACTGTGACTAGAGCACGTTCAAATTATACCTATAAACTTTCATCAAACAAATAATCAAACATCATTTTTAATGTATCCTTAGGTATCCTTTTATGTATATTTACTGTAATATTTAATCCGGACGATAACGTGAACAATAGGAAAGGAAAATAAAGTGGGGGTGCGCTCACAATCTCGCGCCCGTCAAACGTTGTTGACAAGTGGTCCCTTCACTACTTCCTCTTCCTATCTGTTCTGCTTATGGGGGCTGTACCTGGGGGGCTGGATTTCAGCAGATCCCATAGCAACCCATTGGAAAATGAGCAAGCTCTGAAAATGACTTTTTCTTGGATGGATTTCCCTCGGGCTTTCGCCTGCCATATCAGTTCTGTTATACTCACAGACATTATTTTAACCAATATCCAATACTACTAATTATGTGCATATCCTAGTTTCTGGGCCTGAGTAATAGGCAGTTTACTTTGGGCACGTCCGACAGGCGGAAATTCGGGAAACTAGACCCTTGCGCTAAGAGGTTAATAAAGAAATGTTTTGGTTATCCTGACATGGACACCATTTACAGGTTTATAATAGCCCATTATGGACAATTAGCAGGACAATATACCTTTACCAACACATCTCTGTATTTTGATACTTTGTGGATGTGGCCTTCCAAGTGGCGCAGTGCAAAATGCATTGCTACAGTTGCAGGTTTGTTACCTGTGCCGGCCGCCACCGGGAGACCCATGAGGCGGCTTTTGGTTTTAATTTAGAATCCTCCAATCCTCTATATGTAATTATTGGCGGAGAGTCACGTCATATCAGGGTGATTTTTTTCTCCACAAATAGACAGGTATTTATTGGAGTGGATATGTATTTCTTTGTCGGGATATGTATACCGAGTATGTCCACATCCCCGTCAGACCATTTTATTGATAAACTACACGGTAATGTAAAAGTTGAGGTTTTTTTTGTGATCCAATATGTAATATAGTACACTTTATCATAATTTGGTTTTAAACCAGAGAGGTTAGCAAAAGTATCTAGTTCCTCTTTGAGGCCATGGAGGGATTCTAATTCTGTATCGTCCATGTAAAAAACCTGTCTGATTAGGATGAATAAAATCTGACAATACCTTTGTAATTTTATGCATTTTGCTAGAATGTTTGCATCACAACAAGGAAGTGTTAGAGGCCTCCAATTGTTTAAATGGACTGGATCTTTATATTTACCACTTGAGTCCTGTTTCATTAATAATGAAATCAGACCACCTTGTTGAGTGTCTGATAATCTACCATTTATATAGGAGTGAAGATAACATTCTAATAATGGTCCTCTGAGTATATCAAAAACGTTTTGGAATTCCTCAACTGGTATGCCATCCAACCCTGGAGTTTTCCTGGACTTAAAGGCTTTAATTGCAATTTGGCCTTCACTAGAGTCTTTCTGTACAGCTGTTTAATTTTAAATAGAAAACATTCCATACAATAAGCTTTGGTTATTGGACAAATGCTTAAAGTACTTTTACTTCCTTTTTCAGAATATTGTTTGGTGAGTCATGGGTGACTCCATCATTTGTAATAAGTTTAAGTGAATTATTTTTGGTAGCATTTCTATGTTGAAGATTTAAAAATAATTTGGTGCATTCTTCCCCATATTCCATCCAGTTTGCTTTATAGTTCCTCCTTTTCTTTTTGTTCTTCCTCTAACTTATTCTGAGCCTATATGGTACAGTTTTCATTGCTATCTATCTGTACTGTTAGTCCTTCCATTTCTTTTGTTAATATGGACTCTTGTGACCTAAATTACATTTATTTTAGAGATGAGTACTGAATTGCATGGCCTCTAAAGGCACATTTAAGGGGGATCTGCTGTACCTACAGTGCCTTCGGAAAGTATTCAGACCCCTTGACATTTTACACATTTTGTTACCTTACAGCCTTATTCTAAAATTATGAATTTGTTTTATTTAATCCATTCTACACACAATACCCCATAATGACAAAGCGAAAACAGGATTTTTCCTCCTCTTCCTCCTCAGACCCTGCCTTGGTTAGCAGGATCACTGGACAGATAGTAGCGGTCCCAGCAACTGTACTTTATTAGGATCCCCATTTAGCTGTTGCAAAAGTAGCAGCTACTCTTCCTGGGGTCCACACAAAACATGAAACTTAATACAGAATGACATAATACAGAACATCAATAGACAAGATCAGCTCAAGGACAGAGCTACATCAATTTTCTTTAAAGGCACACGTAGCCTACATATCAATGCATACACACAAACTATCTAGGTCAAATAGGAGAGAGGCGTTGTGCCGCGAGGTGTTGCTTTATCTGTTTTTTTGAAACCAGGTTTGCTGTTTTTTTGAGGAATATGAGATGGAAAAAGTCTGTTTTTAAATTATTCTGTCCTAGTTAAAAACAAGTTATCATCCAATAGGCTTTGATTAAATTCCCAATCCTCGCCCACGTGGAAATTCTGTAAGGGTAATATATATATATACAAGTTTATTTGTCACATGCGCCGAATACAACAGGTACTGTGAAATGATTTCTTACGAGCCCTTAACCAACAATGCAGTTCAAGAAGTAGAGTTAATAAACTTAAACTGTACAGTTTAAGGTGATACACAGGTTACATTACTCAAAAGTAAAACTGCATAAAATATTCCCGGACACCTCACCACTGTGTGAGAGGTGCAAGCAGGATGAGGGGATGTTGACCCACTTATTTTGGACATGTCCTAAGTTACATGCTTACTGGGCTCTCATTTTTGATGACTTATCTAAAGCCTTCGATAGAGTTATAGCCCCAGACCCATTGATCTCTCTGTTTGGTACAGTTGATGGGAATAACCAGGAGGGGAAGGCTGTCTCCCTTTGTGCTCTATTAGCCAAAAGGCTCATATTGCAATTTTGGAATTTGGATATTGTACCTACCTTTTGAAATGTGGTGACGGGATTTAGGGAATGTAATACATATGGAAAAGATTCAATACAATACCTCCAATAGAAGTCAATGTTTTATAAAATATGGCAGCCGATACTGGATAAATGGTCTAGTCCCGCTTCATAACTGGGTTGATGATCTGCTGCTACTCTGTGCTGCACTCCACTCAATATTTATTTTTGGCTTAACTACACAGCTTGTAATGACTATATGCTGTCTTCTTATACATGTACCACCTAATAGGATTTTGTTTTATTTTGTGTATGTGTGAGTTAGATTTGTTTTGTCCTCTAAATTGGCCATCCCATTCAACAGTACAATGAATGTCAATGTTTGTATCGCTGTCTTTTTTAATGAATTTTTTTATTAGAAAACATATTATAAAAACATTTTTTAGTGAAGAACTCTTACCAGTTGGTCAACGCATGCTTTGATCACACATACTGGTAATCCGTCTGGCCCACGGCTTTGTGAATCTTGATTCTGTTTAAAGGTCTTGCTCACATCGGCTACGGAGAGCGTGATCACACAGTCATTGCGTAACAGCTGGTGCTCTCATGCTTGCTTCAGTGTTACTTGCCTCGAAGCGAGCATTAAAGGCATTTAGCTCGTCTGGTTGGCTCGTGTCACTGGGCAGCTCGCGGCTGGGTTTCCCTTTGTAATCTGTCATAGTTTTCAAGCCCTGCCATATCTGACGAGTGTCAGAGATGGCATAGTAGGATTCAATCTTAGTCCTGTTTTGCCGCTTTGCCTGTTTGATGGTTCGTCTGAGGGCGCAGCGGGATTTCTTATGCGTCCGGATTAGTCTCCCGCTCCTTGAAAGCGGCAGCTCTAGCCTTTAGCTCGGTGTGGATGTTGCCTGTAGTCCATGGCTTCTGGCATAATATATGCCAATTATTTGATGGTCCGACCGCATTCTGTCCCCAATCAACACTTTTTAAAAGTTTTTGTGCCAGAGAGAATGACATAAGAAAGAAGTCAAGGCGGCTCGCTTGATTGAGCCTTCGCCATGTATATCTCACTAGGTCTTGATATATAAGCCTCCATATATGTACTAGTTCCAATATATCCATGACATTTGTGATTTAACTTAAATACATTAGGGTGATAGTTTGTAGTGTCATTTCCTTTACGGTCCATAGCGGTATTTAAAACCATATTATAATCTCCCACCATAATAATAGTCTTGTATTGCTTGGTGGGTTTTCCTGTCCTGTGGGCGCGCCCCACCTCAATCTTCCTGTGGTCAATCTTCCGAAATCATTTCCCCGACTTTGTCCAGGTCTCACGTGGAGATTCTGTAATTCTGTCCACAATCATGTTGTTCCGCTGTGATTGTCCCTTGAGATAATCCGATTTCTCTCATTGTTATCATGGATTCACATACGGAACCGATGCCCTCTTTTAATGACTTACAGATTGCTGTCATCTTGCCGTTCTCCTGTTTAAACTCACCGAGCTGACCCTGGGAGAACTGCAAACTGTTGTTCAGGTCGTCCATTCTTTTATTAGTTGACTCCACCAGTATTTGGACACAACACTTAAAGCAATTTTCTTGTTGTTCTAACAAATGCTTGTGTAACACTTTATTTTATTATTATATATTTTTTTTAAGATCCTTCACCTCTGATACCACTGTCCTCAACGGTACTCCCGCTGGCTTTAGTCTTTGTCATGGTAGCAACGTAGGTTACGCTGTTACTCCTCGCAGTTCCAGACAGGGCAGGTTGCAGGGAAGATTGAAAACAACAACAAACAGCAGGGGTCTAGACAACCACAAGCCTGGGACAATACGCAGTTCCATGCACAATGGCTAACCGCTTCACGGGTTATGTTTTTAAGGCCCTCAACAAATCCATGCTAGCTTGATGGGTAGCTAGCAAGCAGCTAGGCTAGCTGCTACGCCTAACACCTCCTCAGACCCTGCCTTGGTTAGCAGGATCACTGGACAGATAGTAGCGGTCCCAGCAACTGATGACAACCGCGTTGCGGGATCCAAACTCATAAGGTAGCTAGCAAGAAACTCACTTTTTCAACAGACTTTCCACAACCACAAACTTTCCAAAACAACAAACTGAGCTATCCCTCGTTCCGCGTTCAACAGAAAGCGACGACAGGAAGTGATGTGTCACGGTCTGTCACCTTGATTACTGAAAATTCTCTCGACCTGTTCACCTACATTGTAAACGTTCATTCATTGGCTAGGTTGTAGCAACCTCACGATGGGTACAAGGAAAATTTGAGTATCTTGTAGTGGCCTAAACCTATCGATGTTACATTAAACTGTGTGAATGGAATATGAATGACAGTCATCCAATAGGCTATAACAGAAATAAGACCATGCTCATAAAAAACAAATTGTCCTCCCTCATCTTAAACGGCACCGACCGCCACTGTTGTCGACATATTATAAAGTTTGCATAGAAAATTGATTTGACAATTGCTTGCTACGGTGCATTTCCATTTAACAATCTTGTGTCTATAAAAATAGCTGGACGTAACGACGTCACACCTAAAATAAACTACAGTGTCGGGGGGAAAAAGGTGGTTGAAGTGTTTCCATTACCCAGTTAGGCAAATTTCGCATTATTAAATTGGCAACAGCTTGTATGCCCTCCCACCTATGTTTCATGTCTCAGGTCGCCCGCAAAAACCAGCAAGGATAGAATGCAAATTGAGTAATATTTGCCATTATTATAATAATTCTCATGCCATGGTGAAGCTTGCACTCCCGTAGGTCTTAAATAATTGGATGGTGAAACTTGCATCCAGCCAACCAGAAATGCAAGGCGAAGCAATTTAGCCTACCTTGAAAGTCAGTTCAAGGATCCTGCAAAGAAACATTATATTTATAGTTGAAACATTGATTCAGGAGAATGAAATGTGAAGTGGAGCTAACAAATTATTTGGCAATCATCGTTTATTCGAAAAACAGTTTCCATCATTTGTCGCAATAAAGTTAAATTGAACAAAATAACTCCACTCCTGTCAAACGGATAAAATAAAAATGTTGCTTTTGTCAAATAAACCAGTGTCAGTTGAAACCTGCCTTGTGTTAACATTTGACTGCTCGGCATTTTCCTCTCTCATACAGTTGTTGCTGTTCGAAAAGTGGGTAGCCCAAGTCTTATACAAGTTTCTCACAAAGTCACGCTTTCTCCAATACCCTTTTTACACTATCGTGCCGACACTTCTATAATCAGTCTCACTGTCTGTACTGTAGCTAGAGCAAAGCACATCTTCCTATGTACAGTAGCTACAGTAGGTAGAGCAAAGCACAATTTCCTATGCTGTTGTTCATCTCCCTTCTAATAATACATTAAAGTGCTATATTCATTACAGTTCCCTTTCTCTTGTACTTTCTCTGAGGTACTCCATAGCTTTCTATTGGCTTGTTCATTAATATGTTTTCTTCTCTTACGCTAATCCCACACCTTTCCCTTCAGCTGTGTAATTGTGTTGGGAGGATTAAAGTGTGAAAAACCAGCGCCCCAAATCTAGTGTTGAAGTGCTTCACTAATCGTGACACGCTTCACCGCACTCGAGATATTGCTTCAAATAGGCGACTTAGCGGTGTAATTTGACGAAATGTACCCTCTAACTGTCACTGCTAGGCCTAATTCTTTTCTTGTGCTGACTGATCCGCCATTGCCACATTTCCCTTTGGTTTGAAGGGGACCCAAGAAATGTGAATGTCCATGATATATGGGAATTATGGAGTTTGACAACAAGAACTTCATTCAGATTTTTCTGTCCTGCTTTGTTTTTCAGTGTACTCCTTGAAGTGTTATGAGTGAGACAGGATTAAGGAAGAGTGGTAGAAACTAGGCAAGGGAATAATTAAATTTAAGAGCCTTGAGATGTTTGGCAATAGAATCTACATACTAACCAGATGGGAGTAATGAAATATCAAGAGAGCTAGCTGAAATACTGCCAATTAGGCTAATGCCTAATGCATAGTAATATGCACAGAGTGATTTTGAATGAGAAGTCAGGTGCAGTGTCTCTCTAGTGTTATGGGTGTTTCCTTTAATTCCTCTGTCACTGGGAGAGAGCCAATCGGCAGTTTCCATTCCTGAAAGTTGCCAGGTGAAGTTGCGCCGATACGCTGAGCCTTGGTCACTTTTTAGCATTTTACCCACTAATGGTTAATGTTAGGATTGGGAGAGGGGAAGTTGATCCTATATCTGTACCTAAGGGAAACATCACCCTCCTACAACTGTGCCATGAACCTGTTTTTCAAGGGAGGTATACTTGCTATGCCTGGAGGCTAGATGGCCTACAGCTGGGTTCTTGTTTTGATGTGCGTGTGTGAGAGAGGATCTGTGTAAGCCTAAATCTGTTTCTCTGTTCCCACTAGGTAACACTGACTACCCTCGACTACGTGGGTGGGTGTGTGGGTGGGTGGGTGGGTGGTGGTGTTCGGCCAAACACGCCTAAAGCTTTTCTCAACTGTGTTTTCATCGTTATAATTCACAATCAATTTAGGCCTATACATTTAAATATCTCTATATTTCTCAATTCTGTCTATTTTGTAGCCCTATCAAGTGTGATTGTATCATTCTGGTACCCATACAATACCACTCAAGGAAAATAGAAGCTGGCCCTGTGTCTGTCATTGAGATTCCAGCTTGAGTAACTAATTGTTTTAAGAGAATGGACTTTCTTTCACTGTGCATCGGCCATTGTTTTTAAACCCAGACCCCTATTGGTAGTGTAAGCCCGACTTGGATGCAGCAGAGCAAGAGGCCCATTCGTACATGATGATGCTCCACTGATGCCGGGTTACCAGTCTGGTACCCAGGCTAGCTCCACTAATGATCCACTAAAACACTGAGACTATTGGCCTAGTAGTTGCCTACACACTTGCTGTTGTAAATAGCATTGAGCGGTTAGCAGGTGAATCTGAGCAGGGTCAATCTTATTTGATGTATAAAGCTTTACACTTATTCTCTGCGTAACATTAGGGACTCTATTTTTAACAAACCTAACGCAATGGTAAATCTAAAGCGTAGGCGGTAGCACTATAGGTTCAGGGGTGTGTCAGATATTTTTGCTATTTTCAATATCACAATTATTGGCGCACTTGCTGACGTTGGCGCGAAAGGGTTGGGTTTTGATAGATAAACAAGTTGTGGGTGTGTCTCTCATGGGGCAATCAGAACGTGATCCATGGCGAAATATGTGGTTGCTTCTGGTTGTCTTTTTTGTATTGCCTTGGAATCAACTCTAATTCCAATGTTAGTCCGTTTTATAGTTTTTTTAAAAGGGTTTACAGAAACTAAATAACAAAATGTAGACCTAACTTGAACGCATTTGCAGTCCACATTGTTAAGTAATTGCATGGCTTCAATAGCGTTCACAATGAAATAGGGGCTAGGGTCACTGTAAATTGCGTTATGGCTGAGCATGGACATGCCAAACATTGTCAATAAGCAAGATTAAATTAAGTTCTAAACAAAACGAAACCACTTGTTTTAAATAGGGTATGTCACACTTATAGGCACCATCATTTTCCCCCTTGGGCATATCAAATTAAAACTATGCAAACTATGGAGGGTTTTACGCACATCCAAAATGGGATCTGCATGGCTAAAATAATGTGCCCCTGCCTACAATGCATATATTAAAAGGGAATGTCAGCTCATTGTTTCATATTTTAATAAAGCTTGATATAAGATGATATAAGATTTATTTCCAAGCAGTCTCAGGAGCCAAACCCTTTATTGACAGTCTTGACTACTTCGCGATTGCATTGAGCAGACACAAAAAAGCCTTCATTGAGAGGAGGGGAGGTTATCCTTGGGAAAAAACATTAGTTTATGTTTCTAAATATAAAGAATACAGGCACCAAAAGCACATTAGGCTACTCTTGTTCCATTTTTTTTTTCACCATGTGTAAATGGACAGTGTGGATAGGCTGCGTTTTCGTTGTCAAAATTCATGCCATAACCAACTTCATTACCGCTAAAGCATTTCGGACACGGAAAGCATATTTTAATGCAAGCGTTTGTAAACACTGCGGCCGGCGGCCGGGATCTACACAAGCGAAGAAATGCAGTCCGGGGCAAATGCCAAAGTGACAGTGGGATCATTATCATACTTTACCTGTTGCTATCCGGAGATGTGCACCCGTGCCCAGGTCCGATTTTCCGTGGTGCCAGCTGCAGGGACGCAAGGAGCATTATCCCTGCTTCTCAGGGGTTGGGGCTCACTCGACATCGACTAGGAGGTGGATCTATTGGTGGCGGGGAGCGGAGATCTCGGACAAAGAGTGCTGTGACGCCGGGCTTGGTGAGCACCGAAGGCCTGGGTTGGCCATCTGTCGACGCGTGGACCGACAACAACGGGGCATTCACCGTTAAGGAGCAAACATCCATTTCCTTGCCCTACGTTTCTGTCCCTATTGGATCATATCGTCCTGAGGACACGGTAACTGGTCATTGCGCTCAAGGTACGCGTGAAAATCTGTATGGTACAACCCACAGTGCATTCAAAAGCATCATAAACCCTGCTCTGAAAAAACATCGCAAACTGAACTTTTTTAAAACTGTCAATCACTCTCGAAACCTAGGGGTCTCTTTGGAGGACATATGAACATCCGTAGCCTCACCCCAAAGTCTGAACAAGTACATCATCTACTTACTAACTCTAACTTAGACTTTTTAGGCCTGTCAGAATCGTGGTTACATAACAACTCTCGATCTGCTGCATTACATGTACCAGGGTATAATATCTTTAGACGGGACAGATCTGAGGGAAGAGGGGGAGGGGTCATGATTTATATAAAAGATCACATCAACTGTCATCAGATATGTTGGCCTCTTGACCATGATTTGGAATGTATTGGGTTGAATATAGTGCTCTCATCTGAAATGTGTTTTGTGCTCATTGTTGCATATCGTCCACCCTCCTCTAATAATGATTTTTATATCACTTTTAAAAAGCTACTTCAAGCATGTGATTTTAAAACTGAGGTAATACTACTTGGTGATCTAAACTGTAACTGGTTAAATAAGACTAATAGGAAATCCCTTAAGCAGATCACAGACAGTCTGGATTTTACCCAATTGTTGGAAGGTCCTACTAGAATAACCACATCATCTCAGACACAGATAGATTTAATATTCAGTAACAAGCCTGAACGAATTGTAAAAACATTTCATTTTATTACTGGACTGTCTGACCATAATCTGACATTACTGTCAAGAAAACTTACAAAAAAGCGCTTTCAACATTCTAATAAACCTGTAGAGCAACTCAGGATTCCAAAGAATGAAATTGATAATTTTCAAAGGGCAGTACAGCAGACTAAATGGACAAATATACTTACTGGGATTAACATAGAAGAAGTTAGCAAGATGTTTGCTACCAAGCTACAAAGTCTAGTTAAGGAGTTCACTAAAAGGTAAAAGGAAAGAAAAAAACAAATGCACTCCCTTGGCTCAATACTGAAATATTTAATCTGATGAAAGAAAGAGACTCTGCTTTAAAAAGATCATTAAAAACCAAGTTAAATAGTGATAGGCATAGGTTCACCTCATTACGTAATCAAGTAATCAAAGTGATTAGAAAGTCCAAAGCCAATTTCTTTATAACAATTATTAATGAGGGAAAGGGTAACACAAAGTTGATCTGGGAACAGATTAAGAATGTGATGGGAATTAGCCACAGGCTTAGAAACCAGTTAGAGTTGAACCTGAATGGTAAAGTAATACAAGATCCAGCACAAATAGCTGTAGCTTTTAATGAATATTTTATCAATTCTGTGGACGAAATTGCACAGAACTTTCCCCTAACAACTGGAGATATTGTCAAAATAGATGAAAGTAAGCCTTCTTTTAGCATTGAACCTATCTCTGAAATTAAAACCCAGGCAATTATTAATTCTCTTAAAATCTCAACAGCAAAAGATATTTATGGAATGGATTCTAAAATGCTTAAATCCCTGAAAGAATACCTAGCCTACCCTATCACACAAATTGTTAACCAGTCAATACTAGAGGATATTTCCAACTATTTGGAAGACTGCAATTGTAACTCCCATATTTAAGTCAAAAGACCCTCTGAACATATCTAACTACCGCCCAATAAGTATTCTACCTGTGGTGTCCAAGGTTGCTGAAAAATGTGTATCAGAGCAGCTTGTCTCTTTCCTCAATAATAGTCCATTGACTCTTCATCCGATGCAGTTTGGCTTCAGGGCCAATCACTCTGCAGAAACAGCTAACTGTTTCTTTTTAGAGACTGTTCGAGCAATGGTTGACAAGGGTGGTGTTGTTGGCGCTGTGTTTTTAGACCTTCGTAAAGCTTTTGACACAGTCAACCATCAGGTCCTTATTGCCAAACTTTCTACTTTTAATTTCTCCCCTTCTGCAATCAAATGGATTGAGTCATATTTAACTGGTAGAACTCAATACGTTTCTCTGAACAATCATCGTTCATTAGTTCTTAATTTACGCACAGGGTACCACAAGGATCGATACTTGGCCCGCTTTTTGTTTAGTCTATATATCAATGATCTGCCATCAGTTTGCTCTGACATCAATACACTAATGTATGCGGACGATACTGTTATTTATGTGCATGCCAAGACAAAACATCTGGCTGCTGCCAAACTGACCACAGCTATGGATCAGATTACCAATTGGCTAAATCGTTCGTGCCTTCAACTAAATGTAGATAAAACTGTGGGAATGTTTTTCACAAAGAGACAATGTAACATTGTGTCAAATATAACGATATCAGGTCAAAACATTAGTATTGTGCCACAAGTTAAGTATTTGGGCGTTATTATTGATTCTAATCTTTCTTTTAAAGCACATATTAAGAAAGTGTGTAATAGGGTCAAGTTTAGCTTAGCTAATTTTAGATATATTAGAAATGCACTTACTTTTAATGCTGCTAAATTATTTATGGATGCCATGATTGTGTCACATCTAACATATTGTCTGACAAGCTGGGGACAAACTAACAGCTTATCACTAAAGCCATTAGCAATTCTTTATAAAAAAACTCTCAAAGTTTTGGACCAGAAGCCTAACAGTTTACATCATTGTATTATCCTTAATAATCATAAACTGCTAAGCTGGGAAGATGTAATCAAATATAAAAACATCTGTTTGGTCTACAAAATTCTGCATAATACCGCTCCTGCTCCTTTTAATTCATTTATAATCCAACGTAATAATAGCAGGCAGATTACCAGAAGCACCACACGAGGTGACCTTTTTAATTCCATTCAGAAAAAGCATATTTGGTCAATTATCATTTTCTGTTACAGCAATACAAAACTGGAACTCACTGCCCACTACAATTAAAGACATACATACATACTCCACCTTTACTATACACCTTAAAAACTGGCTGTCCGACAATTATAACTGCACACATTAATTTCACGTGATATGGTCATGCTGCTGCCACTTGATCTTTGCTGCCTGCCTCAATGTTATGTCCTGTATGTGCTTCAATGTGATCTCTGTGTGATTATTCTTTGTCGATTTGTACTGTTTTATTGCATGACCTGTTTTTATGTTTCTGCAATCTGTGCTTGCTTGTTTCTTGCTTGCCTCAATTGTGTGCCACACGTTTAGTATGTCTACTCCCTCTTGTTTAGTCCCGTTGTAAAAAATAATTGTAATGTATTTTATTTGATGTATGCCTATTGACAACTGGCCGGGGGACTACAGCTGGAAATTAGCCGTAGAGGCTAAAGCTGCTCTTTTTTATCAAAAGGGACTGTCCACGTCATTATAAACTAATAAACTAAACTAAACTAAAACCAGCTTTTGGTTGGTCTTAAATATCCCTATCAGCACTTCCTGAAATTAGCAGGACACACCTCAAATATTTCCACCCCGCCCATCTGAGTGCAGGCGAGCTGATATAAAACAGATAAATTGCCGTACATAGCATTATGGCTGGAAAATGCCAATGCACCAGTTTTACATGACAAAATTGTAAACTAACGTGCATTTGACACTAGTACCACCTTAACGCCAGCTGAAAATAGAGCCCCACATCTTAAACAAACTTCTCAAGTTCTTTATTTTTTTACATGTGACCTGTTGGCCACAAACAGGGGAAGCTAGTATTGTGTGGTCACATCTCAGACAATACTGTTTAGTAGTGTTATTTTTTGTTTTTTAAACAATTAATTGACCAATGTCTGTTCAATTATTTGAATTCCATTTTGTTCATGATTTTCTGTGAGCTAGATGCACTTATTGCTGAGTTTTTCTAGAGCTAAATTGGATTAAGCTCAAACTGTGCGACGTAGTAGGGAGTTGTAGTTTCCAACAGGCCAATATTCTACATAGTTTAGCTCAGAAAATGTGGTGATTAACAACAATGACCATAATGCATTGCGCGCCTACTTGTCCGGTCTGTTTCTTTTACACCTGCTACTGATATGTAAAAGAGACAGAAGAATGTGCCTTCAATGGGGATAGATTATGTATTTTAAATTCTAAGGGATTGATAGTTGGTATTCAACAAGTATGCCTTATTTACATTTATTTTGTCAGACAGCATAGGCAGCAGCTCTATAGAGATGAGATGACTTGGAATAAAATGATAATAAAGTTATGAAATAAAACAAATGTAATATACTAGGGATGCACAATATATCGGTGAACATTTCAGCGAGACAACTCAAAAGGCGAAATCCATTAAAGCCAACATAATTGAATTCCTTGCCCTTGACAATCAACCGTTCTCTGTCGTGGGTGTTTGCTTTCGCCGACTGGTCGAGCACTGGTGCACACTACCAAGTGCTCTATTTTTCCGATGTTGCCCTACCGAAGTTACACAGTAATAGCGTCACTGCTATTAGCTTCACGACATGTATACTATGGAATGCCGTTTGGGTATTTGCGTGTCAGTAGCACTGTCAAAGCTGTATAAAAAAAGTATGCAAACAAGCAAACATCGGCCACCAACGATGTGTTTTACAATACCACGTTGGTAATAAAGCATAATTTGCTTGACCGCAACTTCTGGGGTAGCTAGCTTTAGCTTGGTACCTAGCTAGCACCAATACAACAGGCCTGAAAACAATGACCAGTAGAAACTGCAGTCATTTTCATTAATCTTAGCAATGATTTAGGAATCCTTGTGAGGAAGTATTAGCTAGGTTGCCACTTGTTGTTCGCCTATTGAAATTGTAACCTTTATTTAACTAGGCAAGTCAGTTAAGAACACATTCTTATTTACAATGACTGCATACCCCGGCCAAACCCAGACGACGCTGGGCCAATTGTGCGCCGCCCTGTGGAACTCCAAATCACGGCCGGATGTGAAACAGCCTGGATTTGAACCAGCCTGGATTTGAACCAGGGACTGTAGTGACTCCACTTGCACTGAGATGCAGAGCCTTAGACCACTGTGTCCGTGTGTGTGTGTGTTAACTATTTAACTGTACTAGAATGCTTAAAAGGCCGCTAAAATTTGTAATATCGGTATAGTTTTTTTTGGCAAGGAAAATATGTGATATCGGTATCGGCCAAAAATGTCATATCGGTGCATCACTATAATATACACAACAACTGAAATATTTTAGTAAAGTAATATGAATAAATTATGGTTAATAAGTGATAAGCCGTAATGGATAGTCAATACCATCATGGGACTTTTATTTTTTTTATTCTGTGTTACAGCATTCAACCCACAAAATGCATAGTGCATTTCATGTAAAGAAATGTTATTGAAACCGTAATGAAACTGAAACCGAACCTTAAAAAAGCACTAATCGCTCAGCACCACTGTTTAGTAAAATGGCACAGATTTCAGATTGTATCCTAAACAAACGGCGTTGTTCTCTGTGACAATACCAGGAATATGGTTACTATGCGTTCTCAGACCTGTGTTGCCATAG
This sequence comes from Brachymystax lenok tsinlingensis, assembly GCA_030435695.1. Classification (NCBI taxonomy): domain Eukaryota; kingdom Metazoa; phylum Chordata; class Actinopteri; order Salmoniformes; family Salmonidae; genus Brachymystax; species Brachymystax lenok. Next base: position 39,912,886 of record CM059814.1, read on the forward strand.
TGACACTTCAGGAATATGCCCCCGACACCACATACACAAACACAACTACTGCAATTGGCTATTGTCATACATTTTGATCACCTGTTATGAAATAATAATGAGGCAAGTAAACAAAAGCAAGACCTACACAATGTGTAATCCTCTTCCCAACCATATTTCTGAATCTGTAAAGATGAAACAGCGTGCAGCCATTTTGCGCTTCATAACCAAGTTTTGTCTTATGAATTACACTTTTACTGCAGTTTACTATATTAATATTAGCAGGATGCAAATAGTACCATTTCAACAATAACTGCTTTTCAGAAGTGTAAATGTATTCCGTTTAGCGGATGCTTTTATCCAAAGTGACTCAGTCAAGCGTGCATCTATTTTACGCGTGGGTGGCCCCGGGAATCAAACCCACAAACCTGTCGTTGCAAGCGCCATGATCTACCAACTGAGCCATACAGGACCATAAAGTGTATTTTTACCCAATAACCACCCAATCAGGTTCTTATCCGACTAACGTGTCTATGTTTTCTGTGTACCTACCAGAATGGGGAGGACTTCCTGGTTCGGACACACCACATGGAGTACTGTGACGGGGGCATCTTGGACCTGGATGACCTGCTTACTGACCTGGTGGAGGACCGAGACAAGGTAAGGGTAAGGTAAGGGAGCCTGTGGTAAGGGAGCCTGTGTCTGGGTGAATAGGGGCAGGGTGAATTTGCCCCTAAACCTAGACTCTAGATCTGTACCTAGGGTACACTTCACCCCGGAGCAGGTGAGCAGAGTAGTACAACTCAGTGCCTGGTATTAACACAACACACATGTAACCTCTCGCAGACTGGGTTGGAGAAAGTGGTCATATCTCATTGCCTAAACACCTTTATCACGATTACCTCCCCCTCTTTCAGTGTAAGTGTCATGAAGGGATGACAGCGAGATGCAGAAATTAATTACTGGCTTTCAAACAGAGGCAAACAAGCCATACCATGTACGTACAGTTGATGTCGGAAGTTTACATACACCTTAGCCAAATACATTTAAAATCAGTTTTTCACAATACATTTAATCCTAGTAAAAATTCCCTGTCTTAGGCCAGTTAGGATCACCACTTTATTTTAAGAAATTGAAATGTCAGAGTAAGTAGTAGAGAGAGTGATTTATTTCAGCTTTTATTTCTTTCATCACATTCCCAGTGGGTCAGAAGTTTACATACACTCAATTAGTATTTGGTAGCATTGCCTTTAACTTCTTTGGGAGCAGAGTAAAATGCCTCCCATTCAGGCCCAGAAAATAGGATATGCACATATTTAGTACCATTGGATAGGAAACACTCACAATTTTCTGAAAGTGTTAACATTTTGTCTGTGAGTATAACAGAACGCATATGGCAGGCAAAAACCAGAAGAATTTCTGTCCTGGAAAAAGTGGTTTTGACACATTGCCTCATTTAGAACCCCTCCCTTATGAAAATGCCCATATAAGGACATATGAATGCAGTACCTATTGCTTCCTCTGGATGTCAACAGTCTCGAGAAAGTGTTCGGATTCTTTTTAGATGCTTTTAGAGCATAGAAGAAGAAAAATAAGGAAGTGGCCACACAGATGTCAATAGAGGAAAATGCACGTTCACGGCTGGCGCGCTCTTTGGTTTTTTCCTTTCTTATCGCCCAGTTTATATTCCGGTTGAAATATTATACTATTTATACATAAGTGTTCCTAAGGATACATTTAAAATTATGTTTGATTGTTCTTGGACAAGTTTATAGGTATAAGTTGAACGAATTCTCTTCACGTTTCAATGGAGGAGTCGACGCTATATTTTCTCATTATAACGTGCCAACCAAACTGAGATTTATGGATATAATACATTTCTTTTTCTAACAAAAGAACCATGGATTGTCTTCGTTGGACACCTGGGAAGCCCTCAGCAGAAGTTCTTCGAAAGGTAATTGATTTGTTTTCGCTGTGAAATGTGTTTTCTGTGAACCGTGAAGGCTTATGAATTTATGGTAATGGGAAAAATATGTGGGGTGCTATCCTCAAACAATCAAATGTGGTGCTTTTGCCGTAAAGCCTTTTTGAAATCTGACAACGCTGTGATATTGCCAAGAAGCAGAGCTTTTGATGACTATGAAACACTTGTATATTGAGTGTTTCAGCGCCCCACCGCTCCCTAAGAAGTTAAATTGTTTACCTTGGGTTAAACGTTTTGGGTAGCCTTCCACAAGCTTCCCACAATAAGTTGGGGGTAATTTTGGCCCATTCCTCCTGACAGAGCTGGTGTAACTGAGTCAGGTTTGTAGACCTTTTTGCTCGCACACACTTTTTAAGTTCTGCCCACAAATGTTCTATGTGATTGAGGTCAGGGCTTTGTGATGGGCACTCCAATACCTTGACTTTGTTGTCCTTAAGCCATTTTGGAAGTATATTTGGGGTCAATGTCCATTTGGAAGACCCATTTGCGACCAAGCTTTAACTTCCTGACTGATGTCTTGAGATGTTGCTTCAATATATCCACATAATTTTCCTGCCTCATGATGACATCTATTTTGTGAAGTGCACCAGTCCCTCCTGCAGCAAAGCACTCCCACAACATGATGCTGCCACCCCCGTGCTTCACGGTTGGGATGGTGTTCTTCGGCTTGCAAGCCTCCCCCTTTTTCCTCCAAACCTTTCTCCTCATTATGGCCAAACAGTTCTATTTTTGTTTCATCAGACTAGAGGACATTTCTCCAAAAAGTAAGATCTTTGTCCCCATGTGCACAGTTGCAAACCGTAGTCTGGCTTTTTTATGACGGTTTTGGAGCAGTTTTAGATACTTTTGTACCTGTTTCCTCAAGCATCTTCACAAGGTCCTTTGCTGTTGTTCTGGGATTGATTAGCACTTTTCTCACCAAAGTACGTTAATCTCTAGGAGACAGAATGCGTCTCCTTCTTGAGCAATATGACAGCTGCGTGGTCCCATGGTGTTTATACTTGCGTACTATTGTTTGTACAGATGAATATGGTACCTTCAGGCGTTTGGAAATTGCTCCCAAGGATGAACCAGGCTTGTGGAGGTCTACAAATATTTTTCTGAGGTCTTGGATGATTTATTTTGATTTTCCCATGATGTCAAGCAAAGAGGCACTGAGTTTGAAGGTAGGCCTTGAAATACATCCACAGGTACACCTCCAATTGACTCACATGATGTAAATTAGTCTATCAGAAGATTCTAAAGCCATGACATAATTTTCTGGAATTTTCCAAGCCGTTTAAAGGCACAGTCAACTTAGTGTATGCAAACTTCTGACCCACTGGAATTGTGATAAAGTGAATCATAAGTGAAATAATCTGTTAGTAAACAATTGTTGGAAAAATTACTTGTCATGCACAAAGTAGATGTCCTAACCGACTTGCCAAAACTATAGTTTGTTAACAAGAAATGTGTGTATGTAAACTTCCGACTTCAACTGTACATACAGTAATTTGTGTACTATGACTGTAGTGTGTGCTGACGACTCTGTGGACTTGCTTATGTAGTCTGGCCTGTCTGATAGTGGTTGGTTGGTTCATGATGGATTGCATCATACATCTCACTGAGAGGCAGGGTTTAGTTATTATCACGTAGTGTTTAGCAGTTAATCTTGTTCATGCATTTTCTTTTTCACTCTGAAACAACTGAACCATGAGGAAAGGGAAGTTCCTCAGATAGGGAACAATGGTTCGGTGTGAGAGTCAGACGATGGGCAACCATTTTTCATGCCTTTACTGTGTCTCCTTCACCTGCTGTGTACGCACGGACCCACCCCCCCACACAAACTGCTTCACTTTCTAGGAAGAAATGAAAATAGATATGGTTGTACATTTCCTCCTAATTTGGCATTATGCCTTACTAAGATGTGCTAATAACTGCTTGTAATCCATTTTCATAAAGCGGGAAGCAGAATAGAATGATAAATTACCAACACTTACTCAGCAAGAACAGAATACCAAATGGAATATTCATGTTAATTCGGTGGCGGTGCTGTGTTCTGCAATAACAATTTATGTTTAAACTTACTGGGCGAGTGTAACACACTGCACTTGTCCTGTGCCTCCAGGATTGAAAAATGAAAGTGTAGTTAGTTCTGAATATTAAAGGGACAAGGGGATAAATAATAGATGCTTGAACTCGGTCGCTAACTTTTAAAAAAACAACTTCTCTTTCTTTTGTGATATGCTCTGTGGTCATTTTTATCAAGATGTTAGTTTCAAGTTGTATTAGTTGTATGTAGGGAATGCACATGGTATACACCGTCCAACGAAATGCTTACTTGCAGGTTCCTTCTCGACAATGCAACAACAATAATAAATAATAAAAGATACGAATACTAACATAATGTAAAACGTAGGGGAATCATGTAGAGTCATTGTTTTACAAGGCCTTGTTTATGAGTGAGAGGAGGGTTGGGCGATATTACGACATAACCGAATGTCGGTAAAAGCTTGGATGGCCAACTATAACATTCTTGTGAGGACGATATTTAAAACCAAATGTTAACTCTAAACATGCTGTTACTGTTGGTGTTACACGTGCTTTTACTATTAGTACTAGAGGATATCCATATATAAGCCATGGTAAGCGCTTAGGTGATGACTTGAAAGCTTTCTGTGTGCTGTAACCTATTGACTCCTCATCACATTTTTCATTGAGGGTTGTTTGTGTTCTATTGTTTAGCACATTATAAGCGGGATAGCATAGCAAGCATGCACTTGCTTTACTGTTTAAAACACTCGAAGCCTCCTAGTCATTCTGCCAATAGTGTTGTCCCTTACAGAAAAGCATCTCAAAGTATGAATGCTGATCTAGGATCAGGTTCCTCATGTCCATGTAATCTTATTCATTATGATCTAAAAGACAAAATGGATCCTAGATCAATCCTACTCTGAGACGCCTTGTGTAATTTAAGCTTGATTACATATTATGTCTTTGTGACTATGGATTTGTCCCAAATTGCACCCTATTTCCTATATAGTGCACTACTATCTACAAGCCGTCAGACTGGTGAACACTTGAACTGACCACCTGTCTGGTTCTCTGCATCTTAGCACACGTGCACTCACTCATGCAAACAAGCGCACAGACATACGCACACATGTACACTGAGTGTACAAAATATTATGAACATCTTTCTAATATTGAGTTTCACCCCCTTTTGCCCTCAAAACAGCCTCAATTCATCGGGGCATGGACTCTACAAGTTGTTGAAAGCGTTCCACAGGGATGCTGGCCCATGTTGACTCCAATGCTTTCCACAGTGGCTGGATGTCCTTTGGGTGATGGACCATTCTAAATTACACACAGGAAAATGTTGAGCATGAAAAACCCAGCAGCGTTGCAGTTCTTGACATTCAAGCCGGTGCGCCTGGCACCTACTACCATGCTGCGTTCAAAGGCACTTAAATCTTTTGTCTTGCCCATTCACTCTCTGAATGGCACACATACACAATCCATGTCTCAATTGTCTCAATGCTTAACAATCTTTTTTTTAACCTGTCTCCTCCCCTTCATATACACTGATTTGAAGTGGATTTAACAAGTGTCATCAATAAGGGATCATAGCTTTCACCTGGGGCAATCTAAGTAATGGAAATTGCAGGTGTTCCTAGTGTTTTGTACACTCAGTAGCAGTACATTCATGCTACACACACATCACAACTGCTGCTACCACCCTTCTGTTATACGGCTCAATTTATACACTTGTCCCCCAATCCCCTGCCCTACCCAATACACTTGTAAATATTGGACTGTAAATTTACTGCCATTTACTTTATGTTCGTATTCTTACATTTTATTATTTTTGTTTTTACATTGTCGAGAAGGAACCTGCAAGTAAGCATTTTGTTGGACGATGTATATCATGCATATCCTGTACATATGACTAATAAAACTTGAAAGTACTTTTGACAAAAACTCTATGGGCCCTGGTCAAAAGTAATGCTCTATAAAGGAAATAGAGTGCCGTTTGGAACGCAGCCCATGTCAATGGTTTATTATTACTCCTCTCTGTGATGAAAAAAGTCTATCGCTTTTGTCCTCTCATTCCCAGCAGCTCTCCCCTCTCCATCAGTGATCTATGAGGCGTCCATTGTGAGATTGTCCACCGCACAGTATGTGTGCCGTGTTAGCCACGGATGTTAATGGTAGATAATGGCCGTATATTTGTCTGCTAGCCTAGCGACTAGCGAGCCCTTTACATCCGAGGCTCTCCTACCTGTGGAGCCGTGGGCTAGCAGGTTAGCATAGTGCTGTATGTGTCTAGCGTAGCTCCCGCTCCACTGGTGGTTGATGAGGGGCAGGAGTGATTTGATTATAGTACACACACGCCAGAGGCTCCATTAACCCCCAAGTCAGGAACACCGGCCACAAGTCTCCTCATGAATATTCAGGCCTGCATGATGAATGATGAGGGGAATGCAGAAAGATGGGAGGGAGGAGGGCGGCTGTATCTGTATATGTGGCCCCCCGGAGCACCAAGGGGCTTGGGCCACACCACAGAGGAGAGGAGGGAGGGAGCTACCTGCTCAGTCATTTAAATACTTACAGCTTTACCACCCATCCAACAATGTCCCACAGCAGTTTATCTCAGTGACTATAGTAACAGAAGCAGGGCCCAGGAGGCAGCTGGTTGTATAGGCTGGTGGTGTCCATAGAGAATGACATTATATATTCATTCTATTAAATCATCAAATGTTATTTGTTACATGCACCGAATACAACAGGTGTAGACCTTACAGTGAAATGCTTACTTACAAGCCCTTATCCAACAATGCAGTTTTAAGAAAAATACGTGGTAAGTAAGAAATAAGAAATAAAAGTAACAAATAAATAAAGAGCAGCAGTAAAATAAAAATAGCGAGGCTATATGCAGGGGGTACCGGTACGGAGTCAATGTGCGGGGGCACCGGTTAGTCGAGGTAATTGAGGTAATATGTATGTAGAGTTATGGTGATTATGCATAGATAATAAACAGAGAATAGCAGCGGGGGCAATGCAAATAGTCTGGTTAGCCATTTGATTAGCTGTTCAGGAGTCTTATGTCTTGGGGGTAGAAGCTGTTGAGAAGCCTTTTAAACCTGGACTTGGTGCTCTGGTACTGATTTGCCGTGCAGTTGCAGGGTAAACTGTCTATGACTAGGGTGGCTGGAGTCTTCAACAATTATTAGGGCCTTCCTCTGACACCGCCTGGTATAGAGGTCCTGGATGGCAGGAAGCTTGGCCCCGGTGATGTACTGGGCCGTACGCACTACCCTCTGTAGTGCCTTGCGGTCGGAGGCCGAGCAGTTGCCATACCAGGCAGTGATGCAACCAGTCAGGATGCTCTCGATGGTGCAGCTGTAGAACTTTTTGAAGATCTGAGGACCCATGCCAAATCTTGTCTCCTGAGGAGGAATTGGTTTTGTCTTGTCCTCTTCACTACTGTCTGTGTGTGCTTGGACCTTTTGATAGTTTGTTGGTGATGTGGACACCAAGGAACTTGAAGCTCTCAACCTGCACCACTACAGCCATGTCGATGAGAATGGCGGCGTGCTTGGTCCTCCTTTTCCTGTAGTCCACAATCATTTCCTTTGTTTTGATCACATTGAGGGAGGGATTGTTGTCCTGGCACCACACGGCTAGGTCTCTGACCTCCTCCCTATATGCTGTCTCGTCGTTGTTGGTGATCAGGCCTACCACTGTTGTGTCATCGGCAAACTTAATGATGGTGTTGGAGTTGTGCCTGGCCATGCAGTCATGAGTGAACCGGGAGTACAGGAGGGGACTGAGCACGCACCCCTGAGGGGCCACTGTGTTGAGGATCAGCGTGGCGGATGTGTTGTGAGGTTATACCTAGGGTAAATATAAGCCTTCCACAACCATAAGACTCACTAATAATTACATTATTTTCTGAAAATAGTAATGATTTTGGTCAATAATCACTGATCTGGCTTTCAAGTCTATGAAAATGCCCTTTTTTGTTACAAATTTAACAAGAACCATGTATAATGTAAATTCACTAATGACTGACTTCTTGTAGCAGGCATTAGGCTTTAAAAATGAACACAGGTCTCATCAACAATCTCTCAAGCCCACTTGCTAGTGATTAGCCAGCTAATCTTAATATTTCAAGTTTAGCCAACTTGGATCTAAACTAAATGTATGCTGATACCCCTTCAAATTTGTGCATTCGGCTATTTTAGCCACACCCGTTGCTGACAAGTGTATAAAATCGAGCACACAGCCATCCAATCTCCATAGACAAACATTGGCAGTAGAATGGACCGTACTGAAGAGCTCAGTGACTTTCAACGTGGCGCCGTCTTAGGATGCCACCTTTCCAACAAGTTAGTCTGTCAAATTTCAGCCCTGCCTGAGCTGCCCTGCTCGACTCTAAGTGCTGTTATTAAGTGGAAACGTCTTGGAGCAACAATGGCTCAGCTACGAATTGGTAGGCCACACAAGCTCACAGAGCGGGACCGCCGAGAACTGAACCACAGCTCGTAAAAAATCATCTGTCCTCGGTTGCAACATTCACTACCGAGTTCCAAACTGCCTCTGGAAGCAACGTCAGCACAAGAACTGTTCATCAGGAGCTTCATGAAATGGGTTTCCATGGTCGAGCAGCCGCACACAGGCCTCGGCTGCCATTGGACTCTGGAGTAGTGGAAACTTGTTTTCTGTGGTGATGAATCACGCTTCACCATCTGGCAGCCAGACGGACGAATCTGGGTTTGGCGGATGCTAGGAGGATTATACCTCCCCGAAAGCATAGTGCCAACTGTAATGTTTGGTTGAGGAGGAATAATGGCCTGGGGCTGTTTTTGATGGTTCAGCCTCCTTAATACCAGTGAAGGGAAATCTTAATGCTACAGCATACAATGACATTCTAGATGATTCTGTGTTTTCAAATTTGTGGCGAAAGTTTGGGGAAGGCCCTTTCCTGTTTCAGCATGACAATGCTCTTGTGGCTGAATTGAAGCAAATCCCCGCAGCAATGTTCCAACATCTAGTGGAAAGCCTTCCCAGAAGAGTGGAGGCTGTTATAGCCCCAAATTGGGGACCAACTCTATATTCGTGCCCATGATTTTGGAATGAGATGTTCGAAGAGCAGGTGTCCACATACGTTTGACCATGTAGTGTATTTGCTAGCTAACAAGGTTGAACAGTTGAATTGTTATGAACACACCCTTATCAAGTTGAAACCACTTGTCAGAGAGGATGATGTGATCTCTCAACTTTGTTGGGGGTGGGGAAGGGGCTTGGTGTGTGTGCAAACCATAGAGGAAGACGCGAAGCAAACCTCTTGCTAAAATTGGTCCATAATAAGGCCAATGCGCTTCTTTGGCCTTGTTTTGGACCTAAGTTTGTTGCCTGCCTTCCCGCCTTTGGGACAACGACTCCCATTCTTAGGGCGGCGATGTACATCTCGTCATTATGTACAGATCTCTGGTGTAAATGGGAAGGTGCACAAGACAAAAAATACAACATGAGAACAAGCGGACAAGGCATTTGGAATATCGTGCAAAAACGTCAATTCAAATTAATCGCCCAGCCCTACTTATAGTCTCACTTTTTTTTGTAGCACCCATATACACACACGCACCCTCCCCACACACACACCCACACCCTCTCTTGACAGAACCTTTTTGTGCTAATCAGAGCTCTAGCTCTCTACTCTCTCTGTGTGACTAATCCCCATAATCAGCCCTCCGTTCCTGATGAGTGCCCATGATGATGTGAAAATAGTCAGTCTCTCAATGTAAGGGGATATGCACCGCGTTAGCAGAACACAACCAGAATGCCTCTCTACTCCTCCTCGTAATAACTGGTGGCAGCACTTTACCTCTCCCAGACAGTCATTTACCCAGGTAGACCTGTCATTCACTGCATTCAACCACCAGAAAGGCTACATTATCGCAGCAATTAGCCTACTCTCTAAGTCTCCGGCTCTCCATATTGAAGTCCTGTCATAATCATTGAGGATTGGGATAGTGCATCATTCAAATGGAACTAGATGTAAGCATATGTTTTCTGTTGGCCATACGTCTATAGGTACTTAGGAAGTCTATCATTTTGCTGGTAATAAGTAGGATTTAGTAAGTGCACTATGCTTTATGTTGCTGTACTGTATTAGCAATTTGTATAGATGGACCTAACAGAAATGGCTTGAAGTTCTGTGTGCATGCGTGCATGTTGTGTACTCGCTGTGTATGCATGTGTTTACGCGTGTGTGTGTGTGTGTGCACTCACTGTCTTTCCCTTCTCGTGTGATGGTCTTGTCAACCACCTGTAATTAAACCAAGTGAGCATAGCCGTCCTCATGAACGGACTGTCACTCCTTATTACACACACACAACCCCTAACCCATACGGACATCCACTCTTCAAAAAGGAAACATACCCACACCACCAAGCCCGGCCAAATGAGACCTCTAATTTCATGGGAAATTGTATATAAAAAACAACTAATGATTCAATCCATCTCGACTAATTTGTCTTTTTAATTGCTGAGTATACAAGTTATCAGGGGCCCCAGCTCCGTTTACACTGTGGTACCCTATTTCCTATTTAGTGTGCTACTTTTGACCAGGGACCATACCAAAAGGAATAGAGTTATAGGGAATAGGGTGCCATTTGTGATGTGGGCTTTGTAAATGGTGATGTGGATGTCTCGACCGATGTCACTCATGCGTATATCAATGGTAAAGCATTGGTGTCGTTCATAAGTGATCATGTGTATGGGCTCATCCATGTCTGCGTCCCAAATGGCACCATATTGCTTATTTAGTGCACACATTTTTACCATGGCCTATAGGCCTCTGGTCATTTGTAGTGCACTATTTAGGGAATGGGGAGAAATTTGGGATGCAGTCTGAGTTGATGGGAATGTTGGTTTAGGTTTGGAATGGATCTGATGAAGGGAATGGGGAGGTTGAATTGATTTCATTTGGAATTGTGGTAAAAACTCAGGAAATGGAGAGGATATAGCGTATGTATTATTCCAAGGATAATCATTTGGATGCATCGCTCTCAGTCCTATGAAAGGCTTATTGACAAACTCATTTATTGACATACATTTATATCCAAAATTTGTACATTCTTTCAACGAAAGCTAAAGCTTCTCAGATTCCATGAAAAGTATAGATCTGTGAGTCACAGAAAAAGTAAATTGAATGATGACTGATTTCAGGAATTAGGCACCATGCAAGACTTGTTGATTAGCCAGTGACGTTGGCTACATTGGGCTTTGTGAGAGTCGTTCAATCCATTCAGTTTGCACAGATGGCAGTATTTGACTGGCATCTGAAGAGGAATATTCTCCTACATATGTAAAAATAAGTAGTGATGAATATGAGCTCAAATCAAAGCAGTATCACAATCCAAACATGTCTGTAACCATTTATTGTAATTCAATTGCCATTTATAAAAATGGATTGTGATTTATTAGTGTTTATCAGAAATTCCAGGCTTTTGAGAAGTCTAGGCCTTACATTTTTTTTATTTGTTTCATATTGTTAGAGCCCACCACCTAAAGTCTTTCCTATCAAAGATAACAAAAGTATTAATTTAGCCTCCGGTCTGGTTCTGCCCCTACTGTGGAAACCTTCGACAGCAGTGGGGAATTTTTTTAAAGAAAATTTGTATTGTAAAATGGCTAACATCCTGGAAAAGTCATGGAATTTTAAAATGGTGTTCTTGAAAAGGATCAAATCCTAAACATTTTGGAAAAGTCATGGAAATTAATTTCATAATTTCTGTTAATGTAATTTATTTAGGCACAATTTCATTGCCTATACAAATTGATAGAGTACAGACTTACTAGGTACCCTGTAGTTAACTGCTATTATTAACATGTAGGCTATTCATGTTTTCTTCATGTCATGTCCCAAAAACCGTATCACCAACACTTGTGAATAAGGCCATACAAAGTCGATATACTATTTTGAACGATTCGTATGATTCACTCAAACTTTTCACTTAGTTGGTATTCGGTTCAATCGCATTGAAACACTTGTGAATCAAAAGAATAATTAGTGAATTGTAAACATTTCATTTTAGGAAAAAAGATTAGATGTAGCCTGCCTTTTGGATTATGTGGCTTAAAACATGTTGTAGATTGATTAGGGCATCCAATGTATGGGACATTGTAGGCTGACTAGCATCTATTGAGTTGCAAAGTAAACACTTAAGATAGCTAAGATACATTTGACTGAACTAGAAAACAAACCACATTTTAGAAATGAGCTGCTCAACCAGACATTGATGAACTGGTTTCAGACCAGATAATCTTGTATCTCATGGTCTGAGAGTCCTTTAGGTACCTTTTGGCAAACTCCAAGCGGGCTGTCATGGGCCTTTTTTACTTAGGAGTGGCTTCCGTCTGGCCATTCTACCATAAACGCCTGATTGGTGGAGTGCTGAAAAGATGGTTGTCCTTCTGGCAGGTTATCCCATCTCAACAGTGAAACTCTGGAGCTCTCAGAGTGACCTCCCTGACCAAGGCCCTTCTCCCCTGATTGTTCAGTTTGGCCTGGCGGCCAGCTCTAGGAAGAGTCTTGCTGGTTCCAAACTTCTTCCATTTAAGAATGATGGAGGCCACTGTGTTCTTGGGGACCTTCAATGCTGCAGAATTGTTTTTGGTATAATTTCCCAGATCTGTGCCTTGACACAATCCTGTATCGGAGCTCTACGGACAATTCCTTCGACCTCTGACATGCACTGTCAACTGTGGGACCTTTTATATAAACAAGTGTGTGCCTTTCCAAATCATGTCCAATCAATTGAATTTACCACAGTTGGACTCCAATCCAGTTGTAGAAACATCTCAAGGATGATCAATGCACCTGAGCTCAATTTCGAGTCTCATAGCAAGGGTCTGAATACTATTAACTTTAAGTCAAACATCTCTATGTGAGACCGGTAATGGTGTGTGCCTGCTCTGTGCAGCACGTGGACCCGAGCCAGGGGTTGTGGGGTTAACTGGAGGAGGGAGCAAAAATCACGGGGCAAAATCCTTTACCGTGTTCCCGCCGCAATTAAACGTCTGAGACTGCACCTGCGTCCTCTCTGATGGGTCATTGACACAGTCATCATTATTTTTATCATCCGTCGCTATCAATTTACACCAGGCACCACCCGCCCGTACTAATTAATTGATTGTCTTAATAAATGGACATCTCTTGATTAGAAGGTAATGCATCTGAATAGCCCACTTGAGTTGTTATTGTGACTTTCCATAAGCCTGACATGTGACAGGTAATACCATACACTTCACAAAATGTAGGAAATTCATGGATTTACATGAAAACCTTGCCAATACTCTTCAACAGCTGAAAAATAATCATATCTCACCATTTCTAACAGTGATTTTTCTATATGCTCTTCTGTCATAAAAAAACCCCCACAACATTATCTTTTATATATATTTTTTAAATATATGTTATTTTTTCATGTTTGAAGTCTAAACATTAGCAACCACCATCTAGGGTACAAAACGGCACTCTATTCCATATAGTGCATTTGCTTTGGACAGAAAGTATTTAGCAAATAGGGTGCCATTTCAGATTTAACTACAGTCTTAGCCATCAGAATTCATAATTCTGTCTTGGAGATTCTAGAACGCTCTATAAGATTTGAAATTCCTAGCCATAGCTGCGAGGGTTAGCTCACCATGGCAACAGTAAGTATGGTGAAGCCAGTAGGCTAAATGTACTGCACATGACTGTATTATGATATGAATGGACAGAGCACTTACTGAGCCTTGGGTCAACAATGTAAGGAATGATGATATTAGCAGGGTTGACGACCAGAGGCTACAGGGAATCTAGTGGCTCAACTATAAGCCTTTATCACATCTGCTATTTGTGACATTTATGAGTGGTGGCAGAAACAGTCTGGCCAAAGGGCAGTTCAGGCAAATGCCAGATGGGCTGGTCCATCTTTAGCCCAGTGGGCCGGGCTAAAATTGGGGTCTCGAGGAAAATAATGTACCGGTAGGGGGAATGCATGTTAGAAATGCCCGGGACGATTTCTAGTCCCTGTCCGTCCTTGAGTTGTGTCTTGGAAGAAGACCTGTTGAAAACAGTCAGCCGGAACAGCAGACTTGTTCTGTGCTGTTACTGTTAGTAATAAGCAATATTCTGTGGAGCATCAGTCCGAATTTTTTTTTTTTTTTTTTTTTACTCCACTATATTTGGGTCCCAAAAACTCACTACTATTATGCTGCTGTGAGCTTGAGAGAGCAGACACCCACTCACTACTGCAGAGGTTGATAAGACGCTGTGTAATTGTTCTCATGGCTTACTTGCAAGGTGAAGTTGGAACAAACATTATATGAAGCTGAGCCTGATTCTCTCTTTTACTTTCTCTTCCTTTCTCCCCAGCTTTCCCTTTTCTGCTCTCTCTCTCTCTCCTCCCTCCTATTTCTCTCTCTTCCTCTCGCCATCTTTTTCTATCTTTCCCTCTCCTCCTCTTTCCCTCTGCCTTCTCTTTCCTTCGGTCTCTCTTATCCTCTCCTCCTCCCACTTTCCCCCCTCCTTCTCTTTCCCTCTGTCCCTCTCATCCAGTCGGCACACTTCAGTAGCGTAGTTGGCTAGTCCAAGGCTTTGTTAAATGAGTATAGGAGGAGGTGTGCCTATTAAGAGATTGTTTAGTGTCTATAAAAACACTATGCGTGTGCCGGTGGTAATTAATGCATTAATTAAGGAAAGGAAACTTCCTTAATTAAAGAAAAATTAGGAGAGATTAACGAAAGTGGACTTGATCAGGGTGTTATAAAAACAGAGATGGTGTTATAAAGAGAGAACAAGTGAGTGTGTGAATGGAAGAGAGAACAACAGATCTCCACAGGTGCATGGTTGCTCCAGCATGCCAGCTTCCAGGTTAATCACTCCTTCCGTTTCTCTCCCTGACCCTCGGGGGGTGAACGTGGAAAAGAAGGGATGAGAAGGGAGAGGGGGGGTTGCGGGGAGCAGCTGGCCTTGCATTCGCCACAGGGTAAAAATAACCCGATTTATTAGCTTCTCACAAGGACTTTTCGGAGTAGGTGGATGGTGGAAAAGGGTAGTGGAGAAAACATTCTGTGTGACCATTAGTGATGTGTTTGCACTGTTGGGGTGATAAATATATATATATATTTTTTTATTTTGTTTGGGACTCTGTGTTGTGTCACGTCTGAGAAATATATGAAGCCTCAGGCCCCCCCCCCCCACACCTCTCTTTCCTCCCTCCCATCATAAATTGACAAAGACCGAGACGCATGCACACACTTCCCTCCTGTTCTCCTGGGCACCACGCGATTTATGAAGAGTTTCTCTGAGTGTTCATAAATAATAATGAGGCCTGTCACAACGCACAGCTAGCAAACAGTACCTCAGCTGATTGTGTGTGTTTGCATGTGGGCATGTTTGTGAATTAGAATCATCAGTCAGAAATGGAATGTGTGGGTGTAGTGGGCACTCACCAGAGAGAGCACTCCGTCATCACGGTGGTTGATAGAAGAGATCAGGCATGGGAGAGGGAGACTGCTTTTACACCTGGATATATGGAAAGAGCAAGACTGAGTGAGATAAATCAACGTTTATATGTCGCGTACACAGATTAGACGGTGTTAAAGCAGGTGCAGCAAAGTGCTTGTGTTTCTAGCTCCAGCAATGCAGTAAAATGTCTAACAGTACAATACTAATAAACAAATAATCCCCCAAAAAAGGAAGAAAACAACAAGAAACGACATTAAGAAATATCAGCGTGCAATGTCAGAGTCCAGAATATACGTGTGGTGTGTGTATAGACAGTATGGACAATACAGTTGTGGCCAAAAGTTTGGAGAATGGCACAAATATACATTTTCACAAAGTCTGCTGCCTCAGTTTGTATGATGGCAATTTGCATATACTCCAGAATGTCATGAAGAGTGATCAGATGAATTGCAATTAATTGCAAAGTTCCTCTTTGCCATGCAAATGAACTGAATCCCCCCAAAACATTTCCACTGCATTTCAGCCTTGCCACAAAAGGACCAGCTGACATCATGTCAGTGATTCTCTCGTTACACAGGTGTGAGTGTTGATGAGGACAAGGCTGGAGATCACTCTGCCATGCTGATTGAGTTTGTATAACAGACTGGAAGCTTCAAAAAGAGGGGGATGCTTGGAATCATTGTTCTTCCTTTGTCAACCATGGTTACCTACAAGGAAACACGTGCCGTCATCATTGCTTTGCACAAAAAGGGCTTCACAGGCAAAGATATTGCTGCCAGTAAGATTGCACCTAAATCAACCATTTATCGGATCATCAAGAACTTCAAGGAGAGCGGTTCAATTGTTGTGAAGAAGGCTTCAGGGCGCCCAAGAAAGTCCAGCAAGCACCAGGACCGTCTCCTAAAGTTGATTCAGCTGTGGGATCGGGGCACCACCAGTACAGAGCTTGCTCAGGAATGGCAGCAGGCAGGTGTGAGTGCATCTGCACGCACAGTGAGGCAAAGACCTTTGGAGGATGGCCTGGTGTCAAGAAGGGCAGCAAAGAAGCCACTTCTCTCCAGGAAAAACCTCAGGGACAGACTGATTTTCTGCAACAGGTACAGGGGTTGGACTGCTGAGGACTAGGGTAAAGTCATTTTCTATGATGAATCCCCTTTCCGATTGTTTGGGGCATCCGGAAAAAAGCTTGTCCGGAGAAGACAAGGTGAGCGCTACCATCAGTCCTGTGTCATGCCAACAGTAAAGCATCCTGAGACCATTCATGTGTGTGGTTGCTTCTTAGCCAAGGGAGTGGGCTCACTCACAATTTTGCCTAAGAATAAAGAATGGTACCAACACATCCTCCGAGAGCAACTTCTCCCAACCATCCAGGAACAGTTTGGTGACGAACAATGCCTTTTCCAGCATGATGGAGCACCTTGCCATGAGGCAAAAGTGATAACTAAGTGGCTCGGGGAATAAAACATTGATATTTTGGGTCCATGGCCAGGAAACTCCCCAGACCTTAATCCCATTGAGAACTTGTGGTCAATCCTCAAGAGGCGGGTGGACAAACAAAAACCCACAAATGACAAACTCCAAGCATTGATTATACAAGAATGGGCTGCCATCAGTCAGGATGTGGCCCAGAAGTTAATTGACAGCATGCCAGGGGGGATTGCAGACACTGCAAATATTGATTCTTTGCATCAACTTCATGTAATTGTCAATAAAAGCCTTTGACACTTATGAAATGCTTGTAATTATACTTCAGTATTCGATCTGACAAAAATATCTAAAGGCACTGAAGCACCAAACTTTGAAAATTAATATTTGTGTCATTGTCAAATTTTGGCCACAACTGTATATACAGTGGGGCAAAAAAGTATTTAGTCAGTCACCAATTGTGCAAGTTCTCCAACTTAAAAAGATGAGAGAGGCCTGTAATTTTCATCATAGGTACACTTCAACTATGACAGACGAAATGAGAAAAAGAAATCCAGAAAATCACATTGTAGGATTTTTAAATTATTTATTTGCAAATTATGGTGGAAAATAAGTATTTGGTCAATAACAAAAGTTTATCTCAATACTTTGTTATATACCCTTTGTTGGCAATGACAGAGGTCAAACGTTTTCTGTAAGTCTTCACAAGGTTTTCACACACTGTTGCTGGTATTTTGGCCCATTCCTCCATGCAGATCTCCTCTAGAGCAGTGATGTTTTGGGGCTGTCGCTGGGCAACACGGACTTTCAAAGATTTTCTATGGGGTTGAGATCTGGAGACTGGCTAGGCCACTCCAGGACCTTGAAATGCTTCTTACGAAGCCACTCCTTCGTTGCCCGGGCGGTGTGTTTGGGATCATTGTCATGCTGAAAGACCCAGCCACGTTTCATCTTCAATGCCCTTGCTGATGGAAGGAGGTTTTCACTCAAAATCTCACGATACATGGCCCCATTCATTCTTTCCTTTACACGGATCAGTCGTCCTGGTCCTTTGCAGAAAAACAGCCCCAAAGCATGATGTTTCCACCCCCATGCTTCACAGTAGGTATGGTGTTCTTTGGATGCAACTCAGCATTCTTTGTCCTCCAAACACAACGAGTTGAGTTTTTACCAAAAAGTTCTATTTTGGTTTCATCTGACATTCTCCCAATCCTCATCTGGATCATCCAAATGCTCTCTAGCAAACTTTAGACGGGCCTGAACATGTACTGGCTTAAGCAGGGGGACACGTCTGGCACTGCAGGATTTGAGTCCCTGGCGGCGTAGTGTGTTACTGATGGTAGGCTTTGTTACTTTGGTCCCAGCTCTCTGCAGGTCATTCACTAGGTAACCCCGTGTGGTTCTGGGATTCTTGCTCACCGTTCTTGTGATCATTTTGACCCCACGGGGTGAGATCTTGAGTGGAGCCCCAGATCGAGGAAGATTATCAGTGGTCTTGTATGTCTTCCATTTCCTAATAATTGCTCCCACAGTTGATTTCTTCAAACCAAGCTGCTTACCTATTGCAGATTCAGTCTTCCCAACCTGGTGCAGGTCTACAATTTTGTTTCTGGTGTCCTTTGACAGCTCTTTGGTCTTGGCCATAGTGGAGTTTGGAGTGTGACTGTTTGAGGTTGTGGACAGGTGTCTTTTATACTGATAACAAGTTCAAAGAGGTGCCATTAATACAGGTAATGAGTGGAGGACAGAGGAGCCTCTTAAAGAAGAAGTTACAGGTCTGTGAGAGCCAGAAATCTTGCTTGTTTGTATGTGACCAAATACTTATTTTCCACCATCATTTGCAAATAAATTCATAAAAAATCCTACAATGTGATTTTCTGGATTTGTTTTCCTCATTTTGTCTGTCATAGTTGAAGTGTACCTATGATGAAAATTACAGGCCTCTCTCATCTTTTTAAGTGAGAGAACTTGCACAATTGGTGGCTGACTAAATACTTTTTTGCCCCACTGTACTCTAAGTAGGGAAAGCTATGTACAGCAGTAGTTGTATAAATGAGCTACTGTATGTCGAGAATACAGTATGTACACTGGGTGTACAAATAATTAAGGGCACCTTTTTAATATTTGTTTTTTGTTCTCAGAACAGCCTCAATTCGTCGGGGCATGGACTCTACAAGGTGTCGAAAGCGTTCCGTGAGGATGCTAGCCCATGTTGACTCCAATACTTCCCACAGTTGTGTCAAGTTGGCTGGATGTCCTTTGGGTGGTGGACCATTCTTGATATACACGGGAAACTGTTGAGCATTGCAGTTCTTGACACAAACCGGTGCGCCTGGCACCTACTACCATACACTGTTCAAAGGCACATACCTTTTTTGTGTGTCTCAAGGCTTAAAAATCCTTCTTTAACTTGTCCTCTTCATCTACGCTGATTTAACTAGTGACATCAATAAGGGATCATAGCTGTTTTTCAGTATCTCGGTCCCAGCTTTGATGCACCTGTACTGTCTCTGCCTTCTAGATGGTAGCAGAGTGAACAGGCCAGGGCATAACATTTTCTTTTTGGTCCGCCAGCCACAGTGGTAGGTAGATTTAAAAATCTACCAGCCACTCAGATTTTGTACCAGACAAAATATTTTTCCCACTAAAATTACACACACACACAAAAAAAAAACAGATGAACCTGCTTTGTAATATTTCTAAAACAAATGTATTACTAGTAAGAAGTAATGTGGTATATTGTCTTTTAACCAAAATATCACAGTTGAGACAAACATTTTCACCTGCCCCTTTAAGGCGGGAGGTTACCGTGGTAGCGGGACTCAAGTCAGGTTTGTGTCTGAGATTGAGTATGGATAGTAGAAGCATTGTCTTCTCTTCCCTAGCAGTTGAAACTCCAACATAGAAAAACAACCTAGCATGTGAACAAAACATTATAAATAGCCAAAAAACACAAGGATAAAGTCTCACTTCAATAGACTTTTGTTTCTAGTAAATTAGACCAACTTTTATGCCTGTGCACTCCGCTTCTAAAAATGAATCTTTCCCTTAGCTCTTCACGTGTGCACAACCCCCAGCCAGGCAGTGTTGCTGCACGAGGTGAAATAGCCTATATATGATTGTTAGTTCTTTGACTTAGTGCCATTAATTTACCAGCTATTTAACGAAATGGCAGAAATACTTTGAAAACAGCTACTGCAGAATTTATTTGACTATAAACTTTGTATTCACAAATGCGAGTGAAAAGCTCGTTCTGTGGAGGCCTGACCACCCACCAACGTGGCTGGTCAATAGACATTTTACCCGCCAATGCCAAAATCTACCAGCGTTTGGCAGGTGGCAGGTGTTCATTTTAGGCCCTGGAACTGGACGTGGCTCAGGTGGCTGAGGTCGTTCATGATCTTCTTGGGCTTCCTGTGACACCGGCTGCTGTAGATGTCCTGGAGGGCAGGCAGTGTGCCCCCAGTGAAGTGTTGGGCTGACCGCACCACCCTCTGGAGAGCCCTGCAGTTGCAGCTGGTGCAATTGCCGTACAAGGCGGTGATACAGCCCGACAGAATGCTCTCTGGTGCATCTGTAGAGGTTTGTGAGGGTCTTAGGGGCCATGTCAAATTTCTTCAGCCTCCCACCATGGGGTCAGTGTGGAGGGAGGTTATTTGCCTGTTAACCACTCCACCAGGCTCTCACCTCCTCCCTATAGGCTGTCTTGTCGCTGTTGGTAATCAGGCCTCCACAGGGCCCATTATAGTAGGCCTGTGTATGTGGTTATGTGTGGAGAGTGAGTTGGGTTGACTGATGCTCACAGCCATGTCTGTGTGTTAGGAGTGTATGTGCGTGCGTAGATGTGTGTGTGTTTTGTACTATGTATGCATGCATTTGTGCGAGATTTGGGTATGCTGAAACCCAGGTGTGTGTTTCAAGGAGGGCTCCCGAGTAGCGCAGCGGTATACGGCACTGCATCGCAGTGCTAGTAGGCGTCGCAACAGACCCGGGTTCGATCCCAGGCTGTATCACTATCGGCCGTGATCGGGAGTCCCATAGGGCGCCGCACAATTGGCCCAGCGTCGTCCGGGTTAGGGGAGGCTTTGGCTGGGGGAGCTTTACAAGTAGGCCATCATTGTAAATAAGACTTTGTTCTTAACTGACTTGCCTAGTTTAAGGTTAAATAAAACATCTGGATGTATGTTACAGACACACAAAGAAGTAGACGTAGGATTAGGAGAGTCTAGATGGCAATCGGTCCAATTTCCTACTTGTTTTTAAAAGCATTGTGTGTGTGTGTGTGTGTGTGTGTGTGTGTGTGTGTTAGACTGACCGTGTGTGTGCACAGATGCGTAAAGCGTTGCATCATTGGAGTACATCTGGGTATGCATGTACTTTTAACATTGCACCGCATGAAATGATGACTCCTGACATCAGTAGGCAGGTTTTCTTCCATTCATCACACCCTCAGCACCAGAGTCACCTGACGCTGGACTCTACAAATGCCAATCAGGCAAAGCTCAAATGCATTCTTTCTTCCTCCCTTCCTTGATGACTTGATTAGTGTAGGGTTAGGAACGGTTCTATCATATACAGTAAGTAGCCTTTCCCCAATCCAGTAATGTCAGATCAGTGGTTGCTTCAAGGAAAGGATGAAGGAAGGAAGGATTTTAAGGGCCCAGCACTTTTCCCTTAGTTCTATTTTTCACTGATTTTGACACGTGATTCCGCAGGCATTTCAGTATCTGAAAAGCGTCTTCCATCAGGTTTGAAATCTGATTCAACCTATGACTAAGGCTGCGTACCAAATGGCACATTTGGGTCCTGGTCAAAAGTACTGTACTACCTAGGAAATATGGTACCATTTGGGAAGCAGACTAACTGTGTGCTGACAGAGGTGTAAGGTATTCTACTTCTTTCAGAGGTTTAGAGTAGACCCTATATTTAAGAGAAGGCCCCCCCCCTCGCTTTAAGCTGAACAGTTCCTTGACTGTTTGTGCGTGGGGGCGACGTGGAGGGAGACAGAGATAATTGAGTGACTGTATTACCATCACGATGCAGCCCACGCCTCGCTTCCACATTATGCATTCCAGGAGTTTCAAAGGAGAGGGGGGGAAAAATAGGAAGAGAGTGGGGGACTCTTAAGATACATGACAGGCAGACAAAAGCACAGCAGCTCAATAGAGATGTGCCACACACTAACAGAGGGGATGGAGAGCGGAGAGAGAGAGAGAAGGAATGGTTGGAGAGAGATGAAGTATGTATGTGGGGGGATGGGCAGGTGTAGTGTATTGTGGTGCAGTGGTTGTTTGTGTTTGTGTGTGAGAGAGAGATATGGTTGAAAGACAATGAGCTGTAGTTGCTGTTGCTTTGAGCTAGGTGGCACTGTTAATCTGTTTTCATGTGTTTTCTGTTTTCATGTGTGCGCAAGCGTGTTTTTCAGCAGCTCCTATATGTGAACCTCTGTAGACTGAGTGACTGATTACTTTGTTTTGGACATGGAGGAAAGGAAGCTTGTTACAAGCTACAGACATCTGCACTAAATCTAACTGGACTGTATCCCCTTTGACAACAGGGTCATATTCATTTGTCCAATTTAAGCAAATGGGTCAAAATGGGGAGGGACTACCTGATCTTTCTTGTCCAGTAAGAAACGCTTGTTTTCCTTTTCGATTGCAAAACATTTTGCTACAGTGTAATGAATATGACCCAGTCATCCCAGCATTGTGTAGAAGTCCAGAGAGCGTAAACATCAGTGTTTAGGTGTTCAGCTTGGCTCTTGAGAGGTACAATAGGGGAAAAGTCCCTCAAGAACACACACACACACCAGTCCACAACACACTGTTTATTATTCTCTCTGAGTTGTTTGATTCAGATGTAAACTTTTAACTATGGCCCCTGGCTGTTGTCAGTCAAGATCTAAGGCAATTATTCAACGTTTGTCCAAGTCCCCAGGACGTCAGGAGATTCATTCAAAACCGACCACTAGGGGCAAAGGTGAGCGCTATTACCAAGTAGGCTTGCTAGGGTGTTGTGGATGGAGGATGGGTGTAAGCCGCGAGAGCTGGCTCCAATCAATCAATCAATCAATCAATCAAATGTATTTATAAAGCCCTCTCGTTCAATCCCAGTGCTAGGCACTCGTTACATTTTTTGGGTTTTAACCCTATCCCAAACCTTATCCCAAACCTTATCCCTTACCTTAACCGTTTACACTCATGGGAATGGTCCTACATGGATAGGGCTACATTGAAATGTTTCTTAAAGAAGAAATATGGAACGCATATGCATAACCATGGTAGTAATCAAAAGGGATCAATTTGGAGATTATCGGAAAATTATTAGACTAAAGGTGAGGACACAACAGTTCACCTGACACAAGACTGAATCCAAACCTTACACTGTTGATTATTTTACATTAACTGTAATTTTCAGCGCATTTGTTAACGAAATCTGAAAATACTATGGATACGTTCAGTAACATAAGAATATTATTTGAAAACGTGGGATAGGTGCAACATAAGACAACTAAATTACATGGGTTAGTGTGAGAGGTCAAACTGGTGTTCCAAGTGGCCACACAGTGTGCGCAGTTCCTAAGTAATTTTAATGCACTTTTATGCCTCGAAGAAGTCATTTTCATTTTTAGCTCTCCTAGCTGTGCCGTTGAGGAACTAGAGCCATCACACAATTACTTTTTACGCAACACAAAGATTATAAATCGCAATCTGGGTCAGGTGGGCATCATTGTTTGTTATATTGCAAACATGACTAGCTAATGAATCAAAATATATTTCTAAATATATATGGGGGCTTGGCAATTATGCAGACAATTACATTGATGGAATCCACAATTTATCTGCAATATTAAAGCTGATCTACCCCTTAAAAAAGTTTTAGGCTTTCCCAAGGCAATTCAGAAAAGATCGTCATTTTGGTGTCATGAGTGCATTCAGATGCGTGCGTGGTCCGTGGCAAATTGTCTTTGGCTCATTCTGTTCAGGACAACCCAGGGTACGACGCCATGTCATCTTGTAACTAAATCTAATATAGTGATCATAAACATTGGCACTGTATATTTGGACTCACAGCTGTTTGGCTTGCTTGTGTGACATCAACGTGATATTTATTATAAACGTCTCATCTTTCGAGTCCTCTTAATTTACAGCGTTTCCCTCACTAAGACAAAGATTTTTCAAAAGTTGCCCAATTAGCAGGAGGGATGGGGGCAACTTGCGGTGCTCAAGTTTATAACGACTGTCAGTCAAAACCCATACAGAGCTGTGAAGCGGAGTCCCTGAGCTCTAACGTCATGTATAGCAAAATCTGCCAAGCTTAATGCCTAAACTTAAATGTAGAAATGTTTTTTTTTTATCCCCCCCCTTCAGTATTCAACAAACGTGCGCTTACACCCTCAGAGTCTAGTCACGTGTTCTAGAGAGAGAGAGAGAGAGCCCTCCGTTTCCACACCTAGTGTGGTGATTCATTGACGGTCTTTATATGACTATAAATAAAGCCAGTGTGTCTATGTATGTGGATGACTCAACACTATATACGTCCGCTACTACAGCAAGGGAAATCATTTCAACACTTAACAAAGCGCTGCAGTTTGTTTCAGAATGGGTGCCAAGGAATAATTTGGTCCTAAATATTTCAAAAAAACTAAAAGCATTGTATTAGGGAAAAATCATTCACTAAACCATAATTGAGCAAGTTGAGGTGACTAAACTGCTTGGAGTAACCTTGGATCGTAAACTGTCATGGTCAAAACATGTTGATACAACGGTAGCTAAGATGGGGAGAAGTCTGTCTATAATAAAGCACTGCTCTGCCTTTTCAACAACACTATCAACAAGGCAAGTCCTTCAGGCACTAGTTTGGTCGCACCTGGACTACTGTTCAGTCGTGTGGTCAGGTGCCGCAAAGAGGGACCTCAGAAAATTACAATTGGCTCAGAACAGGGCATTACGGCTGGCCCTTAAATGTACACAGAAAACTAACATTAACAACATGCATGTAAATCTCTCAAGGTGGAGGAGAGATTGACTTCATTACTTGTTTTTGTAAGAATTGTTGACGTGCTGAATGCACCATCTGTTTTAAACTACTAGCATACAGCTCGGACACCCATGCATACCCCCACAAAAACAGCCACCAGAGGTCTCTTCACAATCCTTAAGTCAAGAACAGACTATGGGAGGTGCACAGTACCACATAGACCCATGGCTACATGGAACTCTATTCCACATCAGGTAACTGATGCAAGCAGTAGAATCGGATAGAAAAAGCCGATAACAATACAGCG
Organism: Brachymystax lenok tsinlingensis; assembly: GCA_030435695.1. Classification (NCBI taxonomy): domain Eukaryota; kingdom Metazoa; phylum Chordata; class Actinopteri; order Salmoniformes; family Salmonidae; genus Brachymystax; species Brachymystax lenok. The sequence goes on from CM059814.1 coordinate 39,938,065, forward strand.
GGGACTGTGAAGAGACACACACAGGCACAGACACACATACACATGATAAGAAACACAATCTACACACACGTGTACATGGATGGTGTATTGTAAATATGTGGTGGCATGTGGGAACACTAAACGTGTTGGTAAGGTGTTATGAAATGTAATGTCATGTAGTATTTTTAAACGTATCTAACTGTCTTATGTTGCTGGACCCTTGGAAGGGTAGCTGCTCCCTTGGCAGCAGCTAATGGGCATCCTTAATAAACACAAATACTGAGTTAACAAAACATTCGGAACACCTTCCTAATATTGAGTTGCACCCCCCTTTTCCCTCAGAACAGCCTTGATTCAGCCACAATCCAGGTCTCAATTTTCTCAGGGTTTAAAAATCCTTCTTTAATCTGTCTCCTCCCCTTCATCTACAGGTGACATCAGTAAGGGAACATAGCTTTTACCTGGATTCACCTCGTCTGTCTACGTCATGGAAAGAGCGGTTGTTCCTAATGTTTTCTACACTCAGTGTATGTGATCGTATACAAATGTAAGCAAGGTTTGAAATGATTATGTTTTAGTCAAATATCTGTTTGGGCCTCTTGTGATCAATTTGCAGTCTACAAATGATTTTGTAATTAAGAAAGAATAGTCTCGCAGCTGAATCTAGTTGATGATCCCTGTCCTAAGGTGTGCACTTCCACACTTCCCGTCATGAATTTAACAATGGTGGAAACTCCTTCCAGCTAATGATACACCAATCCAATGGTTTTAAATACGTTATGGGAAGTGTGCCTGTCCACACTTTAGGTAAAGGGGGGAGAATCGGGATAGTGAGACAGTGTCCCCATCCACCCATCGGGCCAATTAGGACCCCACTGATTCACATAATTATATAATAAAGTTAGGTTGAGATGGCATGGTATGCGTTGGCACCGCGTATCACCTGTCAGTAGGGTTGGGTGGTATACCGTATACCGGGGTATTTGGAAATGCACACGGAATGGTGTTTACCTATACCTTTGAAACTATTTTGTTAAAGTTGTTGAATCATTTGAATATTTGGAGCAACTTTTTAAGTAAATACCTGCAGTCAACTTGTCCAATACGTTAGGAGATAAAGCAGACCGCGTACTTCATTTTGCCTGTCACATTATTTTTCATTATGAAGCTTACCGTAGTTCCCCAGAACAGCAGCCAGTCAAGTGCTCGTTGTATGAGCACAATGGGAGAACACGGGAGTGGGTGAGTCCGTAGCGTTCTCGATCTATCGGTGAGTCTCTCTCTGTTGTGCGTCACACATGAGGTGATGAAGTTAACCTTGTATGCAATTCACTACTAAGTGTTTGCCATCAGATATCTTATAACTGTCTAAGATGTGCTATGCTCTCCAGCTGTGTTTTTGTTAGTTAGCTAAGTAAGTGGCTGAATTAATAGGGAGATGGGGTGTTCGCTTTCTGCTGCGTTTGAGAAGTCAGAGTTCTGGATAAGTTATCTGTACAGCTGCCCTGTGCTTCCCACTAGCATTTTTTTCCTCCTCTCCGTTCTTCTCCCCTCTGCTCCGTGTACACATGCTGTTCTTCCATCAGACAAGCATGCATCACAATTTTGTAATATTTATCTTTCACTTTCGCTTGTAAATGTCCACACTCTAGCTATAGCTTTACAGTTGAAGTCGGAAGTTTACATACACTTAGGTTGGAGTTATTAAAACTCGTTTTTCAACCACTCCACAAATTTCTTGTTAACAAACTATAGTTTTGGCAAGTCAGTTAGGACATCTGCTTTGTCCAGGACACATGTAATTTTTCCAACAATTGTTTACAGACAGATTATTTCACTTATAATTGAAGTTTACATACACTAAGATGACTGTGCCTTTTAAACAGCTTGGAAAATTTCATGGCTTTGGAAGCTTCTGCTAATTGACATCATTTGAGTCAATTGGAGGTGTTCCTGTGGATGTATTTCCAAGCCAACCTTCAAACAGTGCCTCTTTGCTTGACATCATGGGAAAATCTAAAGAAATCAGCCAAAAGTTCAGAAAAAAAATGTAGACCTCCTCAAGTCTGGTTCATCCTTGGGAGCAATTTCCAAACGCCTGAAGGTACCACGTTCATCTGTACAAACAATAGTACGCAAGTATAAACACCATGGGACCACGCAGCCATCATAGCGCTGAGGAAGACGCGTTCTATCTCCTAGAGATGAACGTACTTTGGTGCGAAAAGGGCAAATCATTCCCAGAACAACAGCAAAGGTCCTTGTGAAGATGCTGGAGGAAACAGGCACAAAAGTATCTATATCCACAGTAAAAAGAGTCCTATATCGACATAACCTGAAAGGCCGCTCAGCAAGGAAGAAGCCACTGCTCCAAAACCGCCATAAAAAAACCATACTACAGTTTGCAACTGCACATGGGGACAAGGATCGTCCTTTTTGGAGAAATGTCCTCTGGTCTGATGAAACAAAAATAGAACTGTTTGGCCATAATGACCATTGTTATGTTTGGAGGTAAAAGGGGGATGCTTGCAAGCTGAAGAACATCATCCCAACCGTGAAGCACGGGGGTGGCAGCATTTATGTTGTGGGCGTGCTTTGCTGCAGGAGGGACTGGTGCACTTCACAAAACAGATGGCATCATGAGGCAGGAAAATTATGTAGATATATTGAAGCAACATGCTTGGTCGCAAATGGGTCTTCCAAATGGACAATTACCCCAAGCATACTTCCAAAGTTGTGGCAAAATGGCTTAAGGACAACAAAGTCAAGGTATTGGAGTGGCCATCACAAAGCCCTGACCTCAATCCTATAGAAATTTGTAGGCAGAACTGAAAAAGCATGTCAGGAGGAATGGACTATAATTCACCTAACTTATTTTGGCAAGCCTTTGGCTTAAAGGCAATGCTACCAAATACTAATTGAGTGTATGTAAACTTCTGACCCACTGGGAATGTGATGAAATAAAATTATTAAAATAAATAATTCTCTCTACTATTATTCTGACATGTCACATTCTTAAAATAAAGGGGTGATCCTAACTGACCTAAGACAGGGAATTGTTACTAGGATTAAATGTCAGGAATTGTGAAAAACTGAGTTTATATGTATTTGGCGAAGGTGTATGTAAACTTCCGACTTCAGCTGTACTTGTATAACTTTATGAGCTTTATTTGCTTGTATTTGCAATTAGTGCACTCGTTACCATTTAGTTAAAAGCGTCCATGAAAATTCGCTATTACTTATTTTGTTTGCATTCTGGTAATAGACGGACAGTGGGCTTTTTCGCGTTTTTAGGCATAGCACCCCCTTGTGTGCTATGCCAGTAATACCATATATCCCGGGATGGCATAAGAACGGTATGAAAATCAGGATACCGCCCAAGCCTACCTGACAGCGCTCTTCAGCACCTGACAGCGCTCTTCAGCACGTTATCAGCCCTTAGCAGCCTTACGGATTTGTTAGCACTCTTTGACACATGTGAGCCCTCTTTATCCCACTTCAGCCCCCCTTTGCGCTGACTGTCTGCTTGTTTGACTCATCAGCTGAGATTAGGGTTAGATAAACAGTAATCTTGCATATACATACACACACACACACACACACACACACACACACAGAAAGGCTCCAGCGCTTTCCTGACGGAGTATAAAGAGGTTGGGACTATGTTGACCACTACGTACTGTTCCTATGGCTATTGGCTAGACAACCTGTATAACCCTCTACTACCAATTTACATGCTACTCTAGACTTTCCTTGGTAATGGTGCCCAGAGGCTAGACTAATTGAGGAGAGCTGTGTGTGTGTCACTGTGACTATGGGGGACACTGAGATTGTGTGTATTAAGGAGTATAGATGACTCTTGCTCTCTTAAAGGGATAACCGGGGCGCTAGCCGGGGCACCGACACTACCCAGTGAAATGTAAGGCGCCAAATAAAAAATCAAAAAGTTGAATTATTAAACATTCATCAATATACAAGTGTTGCATTGTCATCAAAAGCTCTGATTCTTGGCAATATCACAGTGTTGTCAGATTTCAAAAAGGCTTTACGGCGAAAGCACAACATTTGATTGTTTGAGGATAGCACCTCACATTTATGCCTTAGCATAAATTCATATCCAGCACGGGTCACACAAAACCCATATAAGAGCTAAAATAAATCACTTACCTTTCGAAGAACTTCTGCTGAGGGCATCCCAAGGGTCCAAGGAAGACATCCAATGGTTATTTTGTTAGAAAAAGTAATTTATTATATCCACAAATGTCTGTTTGGTTGGCGTGTTATGTTCAGAAAATCCACCGTCGAGTCACCCGTTGTACAGTGAAGAGAAAGCCTTGAAATTATACCTATCAACTTTGCCCAAACAAATCAAACATCATTTATAATGCATCCTTAGGTATCCTTTTATGAATATTAATGATAATATTTTACACGGATGATATCCTAAATGATATAAAAGGAAAATAAAGTGGGGCGTGCTCACGGTCTCGTGCCCGGGAAACGTTCTTGACATCCGTGGTCCCTTTAGTATTTCTTCTTCTGTATGGTTCTGTTCAGTGATAAAGCCTCCAAACACTGTCTAAAGACTGTTGACGTCTAGTGGAAGCCATAGGTAGTGCAATCTGGGAGCTATTATACATGGATTTCAATAGGAAGTCTATCAAACAGAGGAAATGTCACAACAACAAAAAAAATTCAGTTATGTTATACTCACAGACATTATTTGTGAGTATAATAGAGTATTTCCTATCCAATAGTACTAATTATGTGCATATCCTAGTTTCTGGGCCTGAGTGGCAGGCATTTTACTTTGGGCACGCCGGACTCTCCAAAACCGTCACCTCTGCTGCCGCTCCCTAACTAGTTTTTAACAGGTGCTTCTTTTTGAGCTGTTTGTGACACTGTGGGGTTTCTATGACTCTCACCTCATCACATCCACATTAGTCAACTCTCTCATCCTCTCTGAGGGACAAAGTCATCTGATTTAGAAAGAGGTAGAAAAGGAAAAGACCAGGGAAGAGAGGAAAAAGGAGAAGACAGAGGCATCGATCAATCGCATAGTGGATATGCTTTTTTCTGGCCCTCCCTCCGGCTGATGCTCTGATGTGTTCAATTTCCTCTGGTTTGGGGCGTGGGGGTGTCAGGATATTGAATCATGGCAGAAAGGGAGAGTGAGAAGCGTGACATTCACGCCATGATTTATGATTTATTTCTACCCACCGTGTTATTGCTTATTGTTTTCCCCCCCAGTTATGGGTGCAGATTATTTAGAAAAATGTTCTCTCTTTCTCTTTCTTTTCCTCTTTCTCACTCATTTTCTCTCACTTCCTCTCGCTCTCACACTCTCTATCTCTCTTGCTTGCGCGCACATACACACACCTCCCTCCTTCTATTAATCTATGGCTCTCTTTCTTCTTGCATTTGTGTCCCAGTATTCTTCCTCTGTCTTGTTTTCTTCTTCCCCCCTGTTCTGATTATCATTCTCTCTTTAAGTGTTCATTTCCTGTGCTAGCACTGTTTAATAAGAGCGTCACACCAACAAAGTGCTAATTTGTCAAACGTCAAATTCACGGCAGCGTGTCGGGGGACCGCTACCCTCTAATCTCTCTCTCTCTCTCTCTCTCTCTCTCTGTTCTCCATCCCTGTCTCTCTCGCTCTCTCGCCTCCATCCCTGTCTCCGTCCAGCTCGTGGAGGCAACTGTGTCATTTGGTTTGACAGGTTCTGATTCTCCTGTCAGATATAATTTGACTATTTATTCCGATGTGTACACACCTCAAATCCTACTACTGCTGGAGTGTGTGTGTGTGTGTGTGTTTAGTAAACACAGTTAACCAATAGCGATTAACACATGGGAACACACACACACAGAAACACATTGTGCATATGCATGATTCTGATTTGTATGGCTAACTGGGTTTACTGAACTGGCCTCATGGAATGTGTTTTGCTGCCACGATAAGACAAATTAGTCCTAACTTCTATGTAGTATTATTATTTGGAATGCACAGATCACATTCGTATGCTGCTCTTGTTGGTATGCCCTCATACACCGTCTTGGGTTGACAGAAGCGATAGAGCTGTTTTGATCCCTATAAATCACATGTAGGGTTTGGCTGGCATTCTCACACACACACGTTCTCTTTCTCAATATCTCTGTCTCTCGCCATCCCTCACGCTGTTGATTGATGGTATTTGTGGAGCACCACACACTCCTTCTGGCCTAGAGAATGCGCAGCCCTCTCCCTACTGTTTGGTCTGTTTTGTGCGTTTGCGTATGCGTACATGTTTTAGGATGTGGGAGACGGCGTGTGTCTGTCGGGCTTATGCTAATGTTAAGTGCATTTCCCACCAGTTCGCTTCCCACAGAGATGAATTGCAGTTGTACGTGCAAAGAGCATGAACGTGAGCATTTACTATTGTCCCACCATTACATCCATAAAAGGGGCTGACTAGGCTAGATTGTCCCTCTGTCTGTTGATAACCACTCTTTCTTTGTTGACGTTCTGAACGCTTTCACACATTCTGACACCCACCCACTCAGGTTTGACTTGCCACCCATTTGGAAATAGGCCATTTGACTCTGTGTGTCTGGTTGGTGTACAGTATGACTCTATTACAGCATGATTCTATTGATAACTATGTTGTATTTAAATAAAGAAAATGCATGTTTTATTGTCACATACAACGGATAGGTGCAGTGAAATGTGTTGTTTTACAGGGTCAGCCATAGTAGTATGGCACCCCTGGAGCAAATTAGGATTAAGTGCCTAGCTCAAGGGAACATCAACAGATTTATTTTTACCTTGCTGGCGTAGGTATTCGAACCATCAACCTTTCAGTTACTGGCCCAGCGCCCGAACCGCTAAGCTACCTTACCGCCCTATTGTTGCTATTCCTGTGTGATTCCAGTCCTGTTGTGCGTCTGTGCTTGTATTTCAGCTGGTGGCAGTGTTCGAAGCACAGGAGTTCCAGAGGAGGGCGACAGTGAGCCCAGCAGGCAGCGGCGGGGGCTCCACGGGCCACTCTAGCCCCAGCCCTTACCCCGATCCTGACCCCTACGAACGCCAGCCCTCCTACTTTCAGCCAACCAGAGGAGGAGAGATAGAGGTTAATGCCTCCACCCTCAAAGCCAGTACGTACCACAGTAGAGCACCACTAACTGATTTTAATGTTCAGGGCTGAGCCATGAACAGGAAAGTAACACCCATGATTTGGTGTTACATGTCGGTGTAGGACAATGCTTGAATTGGGCCAGTACACAACTCAAATGTTCAACTGCTTGAGTACCGGCACCTCTTATGGAATATTCTCTTTAAAAATATGTTGAGTACCGGCACCTAAATATAAAGACTAACTGCAGTCAAAATGTGTACTGGCACATACAGTATTTCAGTCCACTTCAACCTTTGGTATAGGATGGTAACACCGTTGGGTGGTAACATAGTAATGAATAAAAAAATATATATATTTATATAGTTTTACGCAGGAGAGCAACTTTCACTGGGGATGGGGGGGACGTCCCCCCCCCACATTCTGAAATTGCATTTTTGTCTCCCAGTTTTATCAATGTAACACAAAACAAGGCAACGGTGTGCTTTAGGACCATGCGGATGCCTCCGAGTGGTCCGGTAGGCTGTTTGGTGTGTTTATCCGACTGGATAAAAATTTTTATATATAAGAATGATGTCCCCCCCACCTCTAAAACCAAAGTTGGTCCCCTGGTTTTACGTGTTCCTTGTATTAGTCAGTAGTGTTGCCCGGCCCTAGCCTATTGGTCGGGGAAACACGACATACTATTAAGAGCGTACTGTTTGGTGAAAATGTATGCAGTTAGCAACATTGTAGGGTCACACACACTGAGAATGTCATCTTTTGCTAAATTGTTTTGTTGATTCTCTTCCTCCATAGCATGCAACGAATTCGTACTAAATGAAAAGACTGAATGAGAGTAACATTCTGGCATTTATAGGTACTCAATTTCACATATTATACGTTTTGCATACCCCAGCGGCCTACTATTTAGGATGCAGCTATGGGTATCCGGACACTGCCCACATCTCATGTTTTGTCATATGGTGTTTCACTGGCTGTGTGAGAAATATGAGCAGCCGACAGCAAAGTATGGCTGTTGAGCCAGAAGCTCTCCCTGTATATCCCAGCTTGGGGCCCTCCTAGACAGCTGAGCCTTTATAGGGGGCTCTCCAAGGTTAAACAAACACTACGTTTCCCAGGTCTCCCCTCTGCGGTGCTCCTCAGGGCTCCCCATGCTCCCCAGGTGGGTTCCACTTTAGCTGACTGCCAAGGCCAGGCTGAACGCAGGCACTGACTGCCAAGGCCAGGCTGAACACAGGCACTGACTGCCAAGGCCAGGCTGAACGCATGCACACACACACACACACACGCACACACACAGGCAGATACGCTCACACACACTCACTAGATGGGGGAAAACATTGGGGCTCTGTGTGGGTGCGGGTGCGGCGTGCGTGCGAGATGGCGCAACAATGTACGTGTGTGGGCACTAGTTTGTGAGTATACGTGTGCAGTTTTAGGTGAGTGGTTGCATGACTACGCATACTTGTGTGCATGTTCATTTAACAACCTCACATCATTTAGAACTGCTATGTAAAGAGAAGCTCAGCTTTTAATTCACTGCCTGTGAAGAGGATTTAAGTGCGACTCTGGCATTCTTTGGGATAAGTCATGCCCTTTTAATGTAAACATCTAGGCCAAGGTGTACCGTTACAGAAAAAACTTAACCTCCGGCTCTCACACTTTTCCCAACTCCCCTTCTTCCTCCTAATTTTCTTCTTCCCTACTTCCCCTTTCTTTCGTTTCCCCTTCTCGCCTCATTTTCTTCTTTCCTCACTCCCCCTTTATTTATTTCTTGCCCTTCTCCTCATATTCTATATTTTTTATTTCACCTTTATTTAACCAGGTAGGCCAGTTGAGAACAAGTTCTCATTTACAACTGCGACCTGGCCAAGGTAAAGCAAAGCAGTGCGACAAAAACAACACATGAACAAACGTACAGCCAATAACACAATAGAAAAGAAATATAGAAAAATCTATGTACAGTGTGTGCAAATGTAGAAGAGTAGAGAGGTAAGGCAATAAATAGGCCATAGAGGCGAAATAGTTACAATTTAGCATTAACACTGGAGTGATAGATAATGATGTGGTGACCAGTGAGCTGAGATAAGGCGGAGCTTTACCTAGAAAAGACTTATACAGTAGATGACCTGGAGCCAGTGGGTTTGGCGACGAATATGTAGTGAGGGCCAGCCAACGAGAGCGTTCCTGGTCGCAGTGGTGGGTAGTATATGGGGCTATGGTGACAAAACGGATGGCACTGTGATAGAATACATCTAGTTTGCTGAGTAGTGAGTTGGAGGCTATTTTGTAAATGACATCGCCGAAGTCGAGGATCGGTAGGATAGTCAGTTTTAGGGGGGCATGTTTGGCAGCATGAGTGAAGGAGGCTTTGTTGCGAAATAGGAAGCCGATTCTAGATTTTATTTTGGATTAGAGATGCGTAATGTGAGTCTGGAAGGAGAATTTACAGTCTAACCAGACACCTAGGTATTTGTAGTTGTCCACATATTCTAAGTCAGAACCGTCCAGAGTAGTGATGCTAGTCGGGCGGGCGGGTGAGGGCAGCAATCGGTTGAAGAGCATGCACTTAGTTTTTCTAGCATTTTAAAAGCAGTTGGAGGCCACGGAAGGAGTGTTGTATGGCATTGAAGCTCGTTTGGAGGTTTGTTAGCATGGTGTCCAAAGAAGGGCCAGATATATACAGAATGGTGTTGTCTGCGTAGATGTGGATCAGAGAATCACCAGTAGCAAGAGCGACGTCATTGATGTATACAGAGAAAAGAGTCGGCCCGTGAATTGAACCCTGTGGCAGCCCCATAGAGACTGCCAGAAGTCCGGACAACAGGCCCTCCGATTTGACACACTGAACTCTATCTGAGAAGTAGTTGGTGAACCAGGCGAGGCAGTCATTTGAGAAGCCAAGGCTATTGAGTCTGCCGATAATAATGCAGTGATTGACAGAGTCGAAAGCCTTGGCCAGGTCGATGAAGACAGCTGCACAATACTGTCTTTTATTGATGGTGGTTATATCGTTTAGATATCGTTATGATATCGTTTATTCTTTCCTCACATCCCTTTCTCTCTCCTACTACTGTCCTCCTTTTCTCTCCTCTTACTCCTTTCTTTCAGTCTCTCCTCTTCTCCCACCATCCATCAGATGTTCCATGACCCAGAGCAGAGTGCCAGCCCTCTGACCCCCCATCCTCTTTCTGCCACCCCCTGCCACACCATTTACCACCTGCCAGTCACTCACCCAACCATCCAGCTGCCACCCCCTGACCCCCCCATCTCTCTCACCGCATCCTCCCTAACCCCTGCCGTTCTGGAGCACAGCTCCTCGCTAACCAACCTTAGTGCTTTGGGATGGGGCTCAGCCACTAACTGGATTAGCACTGTAGCCTGTTAGCTTGCCTAGGGTCCAACCGAGCATGAACACCTTTTTTTTTTTAAATGCCTCTCTTTTTAACCCTTTTTTAAACATTTTAGGACCCCTTCCTGCCACCCCTCAACCCCTTACTGAGTTAAGGTCATGACCCTGTGGAGCTCCCCCACATAGGTTGAGATGACAAAAGCAGCTTATTTAATTAGTCTGTCTACTAACAAAAGCACGGGTGGAGAACGCACTTAAACTGGCTCAGCCTCAACCCGATCATCCAGCCACTGCTATGACTCTCTGACAGGGACCACTTTGTATGTGTGCACAGGGGCCTTTTTTGTTTTCTTTATCACTTAAATTAAGCAGATTGGCTGTTTGCTGCGTATCGTATCACATGCAGCTGGTGGCCGGCGTGGCGGAGAGAGAGAGAGGGAGTGAGAGAGGGGCAGAACACACAAATCTGGACTGAATTCAGTAGTTCTACCAGTAGCCATTCTACTAGCTATGTGCATTATAAGTACAGTTGAAGTCGGAAGTTTACATACAGTTAGGTTGGAGTCATTAAAACTCGTTTTTCAACCACTCCACACATTTTTTTGTTAACAGACTATAGTTTTGGCAAGTCGGTTAGGACATCTACTTTGTGCATGACACAAGTAATTTTTCCAACAATTGTTTACAGACAGATTATTTCACTTATAATTCACTTTATCACAATTCCAGTGGGCCAGAAGTTTACATACACTAAGTTGACTGTGCCTTTAACCTCTTACGGAGTACTTAGGGAGTGGTGGGGCGCTTGGGTGTGGTGGGGCGCTTAGGGAGTGGTGGGGCGCTAGCGCTCCACTCCAGACACTACCTGGTGAAATGTAAAGCGCCAAATTCAAAATCCAAAAGTTGAATTATAAAAAATTAATCAATATACAAGTGTTTCATAGCCATCAAAAGCTCTGACTCTTGGCAATATCACTGCGTTGTCAGATTTCAAAAAGGCTTTACGGCGAAAGCACAACATTTGATTGTTTGAGGGTAGCACCTCTAATATTTATGCATTAGCATAAATCCATAACCCAACCCGGGTCTCACAAAACGCATAAAATCGCTAATATAAAATCGATTACCTTTGATGAACTTCTGCTGAGGGCTTCCCAAGTGTCCAATCCATGCTTCTTTGGTTAGAAAAAGTCATTTATTATATCCATGAATCTCAGTTTGGTTGGCGCGTTATGTTCATAAAATCCAATTAGTTGTATTTGTCACATGCGCTGAATACAACAAGTGTAGACCTTACCGTAAAATGCTTACTTACAAGCCCTTAACCAACAATGCAGTTAAAGAAATATAGTTAATAAAATATTTACTAAATTAACAAAAGTGGAGAAGAAAATCGAATCAATCAAAAGGTAACGCAATACATTTTCATAACAATAACGTGGCTATATACACAGGGTACCGTTCCAAGTCAATGTGTGGGGGTACAGGTTATTAGAGGTAATTTGTAAAGTGACTATGCATAGATAATAAACACTGAGTAGCAGCAGTGGAAAAACAAAGGAGGGGTCAATGTAAATAGTCCAGGTGGCCATTTGATGACTTCAGCAGTCTTATGTCTTGGGGCTAGAAGCTTTTAACTACTTAGGGAGTAGGGCCGCTCTCGACACTACCCGGTGAAATGTAAGGCGCCAAATAAAAAATCCAAAAGTTGAATTATTAAACATTCATCAATATACAAGTGTTGCATAGTCATCAAAAGCTCTGCTTCTTGGCAATATCACAGCGTTGTCAGATTTCAAAAGGCTTTACGTGAAAGCACAACATTTGATTTTTGAGGATAGTACCTCGAATATTTATGCATTAGCATAAATTCATATCCAGCATGGTCACACAAAGCCCATATAAGAGCTAAACAATATAATTTACCTGTCAAAGAACTTCTGCTGAGGGCTTCCCAAGTGTCCAATGAAGACATCCAATGGTTCTTTTGTTAGAAAAAGTCATTTATTATATCCATAAATCTCAGTTTGGTTGGCGCGTTATGTTCATAAAATCCAATTAGTTGTATTTGTCACATGCGCTGAATACAACAAGTGTAGACCTTACCGTAAAATGCTTACTTACAAGCCCTTAACCAACAATGCAGTTAAAGAAATATAGTTAATAAAATATTTACTAAATTAACAAAAGTGGAGAAGAAAATCGAATCAATCAAAAGGTAACGCAATACATTTTCATAACAATAACGTGGCTATATACACAGGGTACCGTTCCAAGTCAATGTGTGGGGGTACAGGTTATTAGAGGTAATTTGTAAAGTGACTATGCATAGATAATAAACACTGAGTAGCAGCAGTGGAAAAACAAAGGAGGGGTCAATGTAAATAGTCCAGGTGGCCATTTGATGACTTCAGCAGTCTTATGTCTTGGGGCTAGAAGCTTTTAACTACTTAGGGAGTAGGGCCGCTCTCGACACTACCCGGTGAAATGTAAGGCGCCAAATAAAAAATCCAAAAGTTGAATTATTAAACATTCATCAATATACAAGTGTTGCATAGTCATCAAAAGCTCTGCTTCTTGGCAATATCACAGCGTTGTCAGATTTCAAAAAGGCTTTACGGCGAAAGCACAACATTTGATTTTTTGAGGATAGTACCTCCAATATTTATGCATTAGCATAAATTCATATCCAGCGCGGGTCACACAAAGCCCATATAAGAGCTAAACAATATAATTTACCTGTCAAAGAACTTCTGCTGAGGGCTTCCCAAGTGTCCAATGAAGACATCCAATGGTTCTTTTGTTAGAAAAAGTCATTTATTATATCCATAAATCTCAGTTTGGTTGGCGCGTTATGATCAGAAAATCCACCCGTTGAACCGTGAAGAGAACACGTTCAAATTATACCTATAAACTTTCTCCAAACAAATCAAACATAATTTATGTATCCTTAGGTATCCTTTTATGTATATTTACTGTAATATTTCATCCGGACGATAACGTGAACGATAGGAAAGGAAAATAAAGTGGGGCGCGCTCACAATCTCGCGCCCATGAAACATTGTTGACAAATGTGATCCTTTCACTACTTCCTCTTCCTATCTGTTCTGCTTAGTGCTAGAGCCTCCAGACACTGTATAAAGACTGTTGACATCTAGTGGAAGCCATAGGTACTGAAGTCTCAATCCTAGTTAACATAGAAATCAATAGGCAGCCTGGAGAAAAAGGTCATGTACAAAAAAAACTGCAAATCCGGATGGATTTTCCTCGGGTTTTCGCCTGCTATATCAGTTCTGTTGTACTCACATACATTATTTTAACACTTTTAGAAACTTCAGTGTTTTCTATCCAATAGTACTAATTATGTGCATATCCTATTTTCTGGGCCTGAGTGGCAGGCATTTTACTTTGGGCACGCCAGACTCTCCAAAACCGTCACCTCTGCTGCCGCTCCCTAAGAAGTTAAGGAGCCTTTTGGTCCTAGACTTGGCGCTCTGGTACTGCTTGACGTGGAGTAGCAGAGAGAACAGTCTATGACTTGGGTGACTGGAGTCTCTGACACTGCCTAGTACATCAGTCCTGGATGTCAGGAAGCTTGGCCCCAGGTGTACGCACTACCCTCTGTAGCGCCTTATGGTCAGATGCTGAGCAGTTGGCATACCAGGCGGTGATGCAACTGGTCAGGATGCTCTCGGTGGTGCAGCTGTAGAACTTTTTGAGGATCTGTGGACCCATACCAAATCTTTTCAGTGTTCTGAGGGGGAAAAGTGTTGCCGTGCCCTCTTCACAACTGTCTTGGTGTGTTTGGACTAGGGTTGCAGAGGGTCGGAAACTTTCCGGTACATTTCTGTAATTTTTCCATCGGAAGTTAAGCCCTGGAATTTGGGGAATTTTGCTTAAATTCCTCAAAAAATGTTTGCTTATAACAGTGAACCTTTTTTTGTGGGATACACAAGGCAAATCTAGGTCTTGTGGTGTATTTTGGTTAAACAATCCCCAATTCAAAGGAGTTGCAACCCTCTACATGCACAGTGTATTCTTCCATCACATGTACAGCTGATTCTCAAGATCTTGCACACTAATGAGATGCTATTGAGCCCACACTACTACGCTGTCTCAGCCAAGGACTACATGCTTTCTGGTAAGTTTTGATTACAATACTGGGTGGGATGAATATATTTTATATGACATGCGTGATTTTTTGTTAATTAGTAAATAGTAGTCTAAGGCAAAGTGTGTTTAAATCATTTATAACTTGTTAACAATTTCTGCTAGTTAGTTTTTGCTACCATGTGGGTTTTAGCTCGCTTGAGCCTGCTAACTGAGGAGTGTTCACCTGTTTTCATACATTTTCATTTAAAAACATTTATCTTACAAAGGAGTTGTTTAATCTAACTGCTTAACTATTTATCTGTACATAGAATTGTATTTGTTTTTTTTACTATTTTTTTTCTTCTAATATTTGCATTAAAATGCCACGGGCACTATCTGATGTGTGGAGACATTTCACTGCAGCTAATGTAGAAGGAAAAGCTGTGTACATTTGCAAATGCTGTGCCAAATCATATGTGAAGAATGCAACAAAGATGCCGAATCATCTGGCCAAGTGCATGAAGTTCCCTCAGCGCTCACAACAAGCAACCTCTGACAAAAGTCCCTCTACTTCTATTCAAGGTGAAAATGATGAATCCGACACCTTTTGGATAGCAACAGCTCATGGTCCTCCTCGAATCAGAAGTTGTTTTGACTCAATGGAGGAACGTAGTCAGAGAAATGCTGATGAATGTCTTGCTCGAGTTGTGTATGCAACTGGTTCACCTCTGATACTCACAGGCAATGTTTATTGGAAGAGATTTCTGAATGTTCTTCGCCCAGCATACACTCCTCCAACCAGACATGCTTTATCTACTCATTTGCTGGATGCAGAGTTCAACAGAATTCAAGTGAAGGTCCAGCAAATCATAGAGAAAGCAGACTGTATTGCAATTATCTCTGATGGGTGGTCCAATGTTCGTGGGCACGGAATACATCATCTCATCCCCTCAACCAGTATTCTACAAGCGCATAGACACAAGGGACAACAGACACACCGGTCTCTACATTTCAGATGAGCTGAAGGCAGTCATTAATGACCTTGGACCACAGAAGGTATTTGCAATGGTGACAGACAATACTGCGAACATGAAGGCTGCTTGGTCTAAAGCGGAGGAGTCCTACCCTCACATCACACCCATTGGCTGTGCTGCTCATGCATTGAATCTGCTCCTCAAGTACATCATGACACTGAAAACTATGGATACACTCTACAAGAGAGCCAAGGAAATGGTTAGGTATGTGAAGGGTCATCAAGTTATGGCAGTAATCTACCTCACCAAGCAAAGTGAGAAGAATAAGAGCACCACGTTGAAGCTGCCCAGCAACACCCTTTGTGGTGGTGTTGTCATCATGTTTGACAGTCTCCTGGGGGGGAAGGAGTCTCTCCAAGAAATGGCCATATCACAGTCTGACAATATGGACAGCCCCATCAAGAGGATCCTCCTGGATGATGTATTTTGGGAGAGAGTGGTTAGCAGCCTGAAACCTATAGTAGTAGCCATTACACGGATTGAGTGAGGCAATTCCATCCTGTCTGATGTTGAGACTCTGCTTGCAGATGTAAGAGAAGAAATCCATACCGCCCTGCCCACTTCACTGTTGCGACAAGCAGAGGAAACTGCAGTTATTTCTGAAGTACATCAAAAAGTGTTAACTTCTGCATGAAGCCCGTACACACCACAGCGTACATGTTGGACCCCAAGTATGCTGGCAAGAGCATCCTGTCTGGTGCAGAGATAAACAAGGCCTATGGTGTCATCACAACCGTGTCTCGCCACCTTGGCCTGGATGAGGGCAAGGTTCTTGGAAGTCTGGCGAAGTACACTTCCAAGCAAGGGCTTTGGGATGGAGATGCAATATGGCAGTGTGCCAACATATCTCATCAGCCACCTGTGGAAGGGACTTTGTGGATCTGAGGCTCTTTCTCCTGTTGCCTCCATCATCCTCCAAATCCCACCAACATCAGCCGCCTCAGAGCGCAACTGGTCCTTGTTTGGGAACACACACACCACAGCACGCAACAGGCTGACCAATACAAGGGTTGAAAAATAGGTGGCCATCTGGGCAAATTTTTGGCTTTTTGAGCCTGACAACGAGCCATCCTCAACAATGTTGGAAAGTGACAGTAAAGATGAGGCCTCAGAGTCTGATGTTCAAGAGGTGGACATTGAGGAGGTGCAGGGAAAAGACATGGGAGCCTGAGAGGAAGACAACCAAAGCTTTAGTTTCATTTTACAGATGTATGTTGAAAACGTTTTTGGGAGATGCGATTGATCATTGGGGATCCTTCAATATTCCCTTTTGTTGTTCAGTGAAATCATCCCGTGTGAAGAGTCAACTCATTTAATTACATTTCAATTTCTTAACAAATTTGTATATTTTTTTTCTATTGGGAGGATTAATCATTTGCAATTTATGTCTGCTTATGATAAAGTAAAAGGTTTATGTTTCTGTCTTCATATGATATGGTAAATATATCCAATGTAAAAAAAATCTACATTTTAAATGGTATTAATATTAATTTGCATATATTTCCAATAATTCCCATTTATTCCCGTTAATTCCCATGGAAAGTTTCCACCTCTGAATATTACCCAAAATGTGCAACCCTAGTTTGAACCATGATAGTTGGTTGGTGATGTGGACACCAAGGGACTTGAAACTCTTGACCTGCTCCACTTCAGTTCTGTCAATGTTTGTGGTGGCATGTTCGGCCCTACTTTTCCTATAGTCTACTATCAGCTCCTTTGTCTTGCTCATCTTAAGAGAGAGGTTGTTGTCCTGGCACTACACTGTGGAATCTCTGACCTCCTCCCTATAGGTTGTCTCATTGTTGTCGGTGATAAACTCTCATCGTTGTTGTCAGCAAACTTAATGATGGTGTTGGAGTCGTGCTTGGCCACGTAGTCATGGGTGAACAGGGAGTACGGGAGGGGTCTAAGCACGCACCCCTGAGGGGCCCCAGTGTTGAGCGTGGCCGATGTGTTGTTGCCTACCCTTACCACCTGGGGCCAGCCTGTCAGGAAGTCAAGGATCCAGTTGCAGAGGGAGGTGTTTAGTTCCAGGTCCTTAGCTTAGTGATGAACTTTGGGCACTATGGTGTTGAATGCTGAGCTGTAGTCATTGAACAGCATTCTCACATAGGTGTTCCTTTTGTCCAGGTGGGAAAGGGCATTGTGGAGTGCGATTGAGATTGCATCATCTGTAGATCTGTTGAGGCGGTATGCGAATTGGAGTGGGTCTAGGGTTTCTGGCATGATGGTGTTGATATGAGCCATGACCAGCCTTTCAAAGCAGGTGGGCCACACCTGTCAGGTGAATGGATTATCTTGGCAATGGAGAAATGCTCACTAACAGGGATGTAAACAAATGTGTGCCCAAAGTTTGAGAGAAATACGCTTTTTGTGCTTAGGAAACATTTCTGGGATATTTTATTTCAGCTCATGAAACATGGAATCAACACTTTACATGTTGCATTTATGTTTTTGTTCAGAGTACATGGTCTTGTTTTATGATCGGTCATGATGTCCTACTTATGTGCCATAACTTGGGCACAGTTTTCTTTTTCTGTTCATAGTTTTTTCTTGTGGTGAGTGCATTTTCACTTCAGTTTTCTCCTCAATTCATGCACCTTGATTGGAAAGCGAGATAACTGCAGACAGCAGTAGTTCCTTCGCTAGGCTCTGTGGTGAGGAAATACTTCTGGCCTCAGTCATAACACTGGGTGTTGTTTAGTGGTACAATTTGACAGCTGTGTGTGGATGTGCTATAGCAGTGTAGAGGACAGGATTGGAACTTGGCTGTTTTAACATTGTGTTGAGCCCCACCAGAGTCCTAGTCGGATTATTAGAACTGCATCGATCCCTGTACTGCACTGAGCACACACACACTCCTGGCGACACACACACACACACTCCTGGCGACACACACACACACACACTCCTGGCGACACACACACACACTCCTGTCTGCGAGAGGGGATGACAGTCCTTATCACTGCGTCCCATGAGCACCCTGGGCAGGAGGGTTCTATTGATCTGACGAGACAAGATCACTCTGGGCGCACACAGAAACGCGCCCACACAGACGCGCACACTCACACACAGGACTGCATGCAGCCAAATGGGAATGGTTATTTCATCTGTGGCTTTCCCTTAGTTTAGATGAGAATCAATAACCGTTTGAAGAGTGAGTTTCTTTCGAATATTCAAAATTCCATTACAGATTACAAACTGAATTAGCAGTCCATTAGGATACATACTCCTCAATGGATTATCATTAAACTCAACATTGAGACAAAGACAGAAGACTAAACAATCTACTGCCCTCCTCTTCTGGGCCTTCTGATCTCCAATGAACCTATTCTCTAGGGTCAGAGGTCAGAGACGTTTATCTGTGTGGGGTTGGACCTCTGGCTTTTTCATCCAGTGGGTTTTGAGAAGGAGGCGAGGCGAGAGGACACAAAGAATATGCAATTGAGATTCTCCATAGCTCTCCCTAAATGCCTCGGGTTTAGGAAGCAAATGTTCAATCCCACTTAAGCAAAAAACTTAATCTCTCATTGAAAATTCTACTTAAAAGTGGGAGTTAGGATTTGCCCATTAAAGTGGGAGCATTGAAGAGAGAGACATTTTTACTGATCTATAGTTAACCTCAAACCTCTACCTTGTTCATCAGAGTTTTTCCAGGTCAAGTCAGGTGAGGATAAACTCTGGGCCCTAATGTACTCAGCCTCTTCATATAACAAAATCATAGGTCGTTTTCCCTTGGAGGACTCTGAAGTGCTTTGTCCATGACTGAGTTGTCTGAGCTGGTATTTGGTAGGGCTGGGAATTGCCAGGGACATCATGATACTTAGGTGCTGATACGATACTGTGCCTTCAGAAAGTATTCATATCCCTTGATTTATTTCACATTTTGTTGTGTTATTGCCTGATTTCAAAATCAATTAAACTGATTTTTTTACTCCACCATCTACACATTATACCCCATAATGACAAAGTGAACATGTGTTTTTTGCCAACTTATTGAAAATGAAGTATAGAAATAACTGTTACACAAGTATTCACACACCTGAGTCAATACTTTGTAGAATCACCTTTTGGCGGTGATTACAGCTGTAAGTCTTTTTGGATAAGTCTCTTAAGAGCTTTGCACACCTGGATTGTACAATATTTACCCATTTATTATTTTCAAAATTCATCAAACTCTGTCAAGTTGATTGTTGATCATTGCTAGACAGCCATTTTCAAGTCGTGCCATAGATTTTCAAGTAGATTTAAGTCAAAATTGTATCTAGGGCACTCAGGAACATTCAATGTTGTCTTGGTAAGCAACTCCAGTTTTGGCCTTGTGTTTTAGGTTAATGTCCTGCTGAAATGTGAATTAATCTCGCAGTGTCTGTTGGAAAGCAGACTGAACCAGGTTTTCGCCTGTGCTTATAGATGTAATCAGTTTCTTTTTATCCTCCCAAAAAATCCTTAGTCCTTGCCGATGACAAGCATACCCATAAAATGATGCAGCCACCACATGCTTAAAATATGAAGTGGTACTCAGTAATGTGTTGTGTTGGATTTGCCACAAACATAATTTTTTTTTTTGCAGTATTACTTAAGTGCCTTGTTGCAACCAGGATGCATGGTCTGGAATATTTGAATTCTGTGCAGGCTTCCTTTTCACTCTGTCATTTAGGTTAATATAATGGAATACCTTCAATGTTATTGATCAATCCTCTGTTTTATCATATCACAACCATTAAAATCACCATTAGCCTCATTGTAGTGGTCTTTATATGTACCACAGAAGAACCAAAAAATGAAGTGTGACACCACGGCTGTCTTTGGGCTTTTATGTAGATCTGCAATGGTATTATGAAAAGTCAGGTTAGGAATGATTATCAGTCTTTAATGCACCGTCTGACAAGTTCTTTCTCTCTGTTTTCACAGACCCACACAATCACATTTATAGATAAAGCAGTAATGTATAGACTACAATAATAAACAAACTTCAATACAAAGACGGTATAATAGTAATTCATAGGCAATATAACCATACCTGCAATGGTATCATGAAAAAGTCAGGACTGGAATACATCATTCTTCAATGCACCATCTGTCAAGTTGTTCTATAGAGGAGCATGAAGAAAAGTAAAACACATTCTGTCTCACATCTCCATGTATTTATTGTGTGCTTTATTTCACATTATGGACTTCTGCACAGGAGTAATCAGCGACACATACATTTCTCTCTGTTTTCACGGACTGAGGAGAACAGGAGCTACGGGTGGTACCAGGGTGTAGGTAGTTGACGTAAACACCTGGATGAAATAAAGTAGATTTAATAAAATAAAAACGGAAGATGTTAATATCATCCAGCTACTATAGCTACCTCCTTAACATCAACAGGCAGTACTAGTAGCGCAACAAATGAAAATATAAATCAAAAGTAAGGTTCCTGGCGATCATAGCGATCTGATTCCCCCTTCTGTCTGAACTTGGAACATTCCTGTTCACAAGCTTGCGCCTCTGAACCTTAACGTGGATGTTCTGTTCTGTTGTGTGTACTATTCTAGTAATTTGAAGTTTGATGGAATAACCATTTAACTCCTATACTATGGTGAAATCCACTTTTAACCACTATTATTGAACACGTAATGAGTTCATGCAACGTATTATGCTATTTGTTTAGCACATTTTTACTCCTGAACTTATTTAGGCTTGCCTTAACAAAGGGTTTGAATACCTATTGACATTTCAGCGTAACATATTTTATTAATTTCTAAAATGTACTACAAACTAAATTCCGCTTTGATGTTATGGGGTATTGTGTGTGTGACACAAATCTAAATGTAAACAATTTTAAATGCAGGCTGTAACACAACAACATGTGAGAAACTAAAAGGGTTGTGAGTACTTTCTGAAGGCACTGTATGTATTGCGATTCTCACAATTCTATATGTATTGCAATTCAATATTGCAATTTGATGTTCAAAACGTCCTGCTCACTATATGACTGCTGCAGAGAGAGCATGAGACAATTCGTTTTGATCAGTAATGGAAATAAAATTGACATCGATACTCGTAGTCAAAAATCGATTATAATGTAGTCCATAAATAATATTGCAATATGTAACTGTATCGACCCCCCCACAGTATTTGGTCACACCCTACATGTATTTATTAGGGGCTCTTGAGTGAAGCAGCGGTCTAAGGCACTACATCTCAGTGCTAGAGGCATCACTACAGACCCTGGTTCGATTCCAGGCTGTATCACAACCCGGCCGTGATTGGGAGTCCCATAGGGCGGCGCACAATTGGCCCAGCGTCGTCCGGGTTAGGGTTTGGCCCGGGTAGGCCATCATTGTAAATAAGAATTTGTTCTTAACTGACTTGCCTAGTTAAATAAAATAATAATAAAAAATATATATCCAGCTGTGTGTGAACATAAAGTGTTAATGCATATGTGTTTTAGTTTGTGTTTAAATCATATTGAGATGTCATGCAGGTAGGTCCAGCAGTAAGAGAGACTGGGACAACATTGGTTGTCAAGCTGTCCATTAAGGTTTTACTAGGATACTGCTTCTATATACAAAACCCTTTTTCAATCTTTACCCTATGTGTACAAATGGAAATGTCAGTGGGACAAATATGGGTTTGGGGTGTACCTAGAGTTGGCTGGTCTCTGCCTCCTAGATGTCATAAGCAACATTTGAGATATTCTGAAGTATTGTTTTAAAGAACAGGTTAGTTCATTTAAGTCAGAGAACCTTGAGTAATTGAGAGAGAGAGAAACACACAGACAGACAGACAGAGTAACAGACAAAGGCTGCGACAGTGAGCCAAATAGGACACAGATCCAAGTGACATAGAGAGGATTAAACACAGAGACAATACATCATCTCCTAACAGCAGCAGTGTTCGGTTAAACATTGGGGACACTATTCTAAGGTGTCTATGTAAATCCTTGGAAAAATGGGCTCCCAGATGGTAGGCCTTTTATAGGAGCATGGCACTGTAGCGGTTTTGAAAGTGGTCGTTAAGGTGGATGCATTTCTGGATTCCTTAAGGTAGGTGTGTGTGTGTGCGCCTGCCTATGAAAGTGTGTGTGTGTGTGTGTGTGTGTGTGTATTTACTCTAGTAGAGAGCACCTCCTGGTAGGTCTGGTCTGAGGTTGTCTGTATTGTTTCGGGTGACTTGCTTCGTTGATGTGGTCAGCAGGCTGGGTGGGTCAACACTAGAGCAAGGAGTGGTTGTCCTGGTCAGGTCATGCGGTCAATAAAAATGATTGGCCCCTACTCCTGTCTCTGCAGAGGATCTATCCTTTAGGCCTTTCATACAGCCACTACCATAGGGATGGGATTCCACCATAGTCCTAACATCAAAGCAAGGTCAAAAGAGCAAAGTGGGACTGGCCGATACAGTGCAGTAACACTTCTCCTTTGAACTTTTTTCAAATACTTAATACTCATCCGTCTTTCATTTTTGGCCCAATTGGACCAGAAAGACCTGGCCTCTTCCCCTTTAAAGTGAGATTGATGACGGGATGATAAAGATCAGAGGGATAGCTTTGACTTCTCTCCCTCACTCCTCCCTCTCCTTCCCTTTTTTCTATCTCTCTCCTCTGTGGCGTCCAGGTCTAACCAACTCTCTTTAGGTTACAGTCGTATAAAAAGCTCAGTTGCCCCTACAGCTCTTTAGATGTGGTTTCACATGATGTGTCCCAAATTGCACCATTTTCCCTATGTAGGGCACTACTTATGACCAGGGCCCACCCTGTTCCCTATAAAGTAGTGTACTATATAGGGAATAGGGTGCCATTTGGGAGTTAGCCTGTACAGACTAGGCCTGGGCCTATTTGAGGTCTGGCCCTAATGCCGCTTTTAAAAGCAGAATAAAAATATTTTCCTCCCCTGTAGTTCAGTGTACCTCTCTGGTACCCCAAGCCGTTTCATGTGGTGTAATTGGCTTGATTGCATAAGGAAGTGGGCTGGGTTGCAAGGCATGGGGGCAGCAGCTGCTGGTCAGATTGACTTTCCATTTAGGGAGGGTGGGGGCGCAAAGTGTGTGTGTCCCCGCTCACTCGCTCTTTCTTTCTTTCTCTCCCTCCCAGTCCCTCCAATGCTTATTTCATCCTCTAGTCAAGAAGCCTCTAAGGCACCACGAATGCAGCTGTGAGACATGTTACCTGATGACTGTTTGAAATCCTATCTTGACGATTTGAAATCTCGGGCAGATTTACAGTGGATTTGTGTTGTTGGAGCTTAATTGGAAAACAGTGCCTAACTTAATACCAAGCGTAGATCAGTTTACACAAACACAATTAGTATACTAATGCATGAGGCTCACATTTGCATTGATGGACAACATTGACTTCCTCTCTCTCTCTTTCTGTGTGTGTTGATATTTCCCAGACACCCCTCTACTGGTGAGGAGCAGCAGTGACTCTGCCCTGGCCCCACCACTGGAAATTGTGACACCCCCCCCTGATGACCTCAATGCCAGACCAGCTGAAATGGTGAGAAAGACTTTGTCTTAAAGTACAAACTGTGCTCAGCTGAGTAAAATACAGCAACCTTAGAAAATGTAATACAAAGACGAGAACAAAAAAAGTCAATGAGTCTGTTTCCAGAGACGTGGTTGGAGTCTAGAGCCCTCAAATACAAAAATGTACCTCAAAGACAGTTTCACTGCTTTGTTTTTTTTTATTCTTCCCCGCTAATCAGGGACTGGTTGGGGACTGATTTAGACCTGGGAGACCAGATGGGTGTAATTAATTATCAAGAACAACAGAAACCAACAGTACTTTGGACCTCCAGCAGGGCCTAAAATTAAATTTACTAATTCATTTCTGCCGTTTTGTTCAATATCTAGTAATGCACAAAGAAATCTGCCTCCTACCGTTATAGCTATCCCACCTCATGCAGCAATACTGGGGTCTGTGAGCACTGACAGTGAAGTACTGAAAAAGTAGTTTTTTTGAAGCAATGCGCATAGGAATAAAAGTTGGTCTAATTTACTCAAGTCTACTAAAGTGAGACATTGTCCTCACGTTTCTTTTCAATTTACATTGTTTTGTTCAAAAGGTTGCTTTTCAATGTTTGGTTTTGCTTCCACTGCTAGCAAAAAGAGACATTATCAGCCTCTACTAGTAAGATTATCATAGGAACAAGTGATGACTTGAGTAGCCCTCTTACCAAAGTAACCTTAAAGGGGCAGCTGAACATTTTTGCCTCTGATATTTTGGTTAAAAGACTCCGGTTACAGAATGTTAAATTAAATTGAGCAATATACCACATTGTTACTAGTAATACATTTCTTGTTTTAAAACATTACTAAGCATGCTCATGTGTTTTTTGGTGCAATTATACCTAAAAAAATATTTTGGCTGGTAAAAAAATCTGAGTGGCTGGTATACAAAAAAGTTATCCTTAGGCCCTGACCTCCAGGGTCGGATTTGAACACCCCTGGTCTAGAGGTTAGTTTATTTCTTCTCTCTTTTTGAGACTTGACTATGTTTCCACCATCTGACAACTTACGTCCTGTAACCCAGACAAATCACTGTTGCCCTGTCCCTGCGTTGGAGGACATGCAGTTGTACTCATACCCCTATACCTCCATCCTTACCTCACACCTGTCCCCTCTTCAGAAAGCAGACTCCTACAGTCACTCCTTGTAAGAGGCTCTGCCACACAGAGCCGAGCGCATATACACACACACGACACACACACACACACAATGTTCCCTCAGCCTCCCAAACAGTCCGTGACCGGGTCATGGAAGTATGATCTGTCTCGCTTGACACGCTCTGTGTCTCTCCATTGTCTTTACCCATCTCCCTCTCTTCCCCTGTTTTGGAACGCTCCCTGTATCACCTATTGTATTCCTATCCTCTCCTCCTAGTCTGCAGGCTATTGCCACCTGTAACTCCTGTCTCCCCCCTTCCGTTTTGTCTCTCTTTCTCTAGCACCCCCTTTCTCCCTCCTCCCTACACCCTCTAGCTCATTCTGCCCATCTTCCCACCCCAACCTTTCCTTCAAGTAGCCCTGTGGTCTCAGTCATTTCCTCTCTCTGAGGTTGTTTTTAATCCTCAGGGCTAGCAGCACCTTCGGCCCTCTGTGAGGTGAGACCCCCTTGCTAGCTTGCGACTCTCACGTCTTTTTAGAACGCGCCACTGGCCAAGCACACGCACTGTCGTGGATGCAAGGCCCGATCACTTCTGACACCAGTGTAATGAAACAGGACTCGAACCCTCAACCTTCTAGCCCGAAGTCCAGCGCGCTATCGACTGTGCCCCAAAAGCATGCTAGAGCGGCAGTCGATATCCGCGCTTATAAACCCAGGGTCGTTACAGTATTAACTGGTATACGACTCCTTGCCGTTCTTCAAGTTATAACGCGTTAGTTGCTTACTGGACCCTGGAAATTGTGAAATGTTAACTAGCTAACGAACCAACTACTATCTGTGAACTAATGATTTCCCTCTACATTGTGTGGTTAATTTTCGGAATGAGAGAATTAGATGAAAATGAGGCGTTGCTTGTTCAACAAGTAGCTTCAGGGATCAAGTGTAGCTGGAGCTGGACCTTGCTTATAATGCTGGATGCCAGTAGAAGTGAAAGAAACGCCACACACTTTCCCTCTTTCAATACAGTGGATAAAAATGGGTATGCCACTTGTGTACGCTCTGCCTGAAAGATATTATGCCAACAGGGTATCATGCTCTGCTGGCACATTGTAGAACAGATGTCCACAGTCAGAAAGTGTACGATGTAATAATGTGCAGTGTAGCCCAAAGATATTGCTTTTGTTGTGTTGAACTCGACAGTAACACTTTTGTGAGTGAGTGGGGTTATTTTTGCACACATGTAGCCTTGTGCACTTGATCGATGTCTGCGATAGTGGCCACTATAATAGAGCAAATTCTAGTTCTACTTTAACCCTAGGATGCATAGTAAACATGGTGCACCAAGAATGCATATGCTGGGTCAAAATGACCCGATAATATAATATCTGTGTTTTATCTATATGGGTCTAAAATATTATCCTTTTTGTTGAACATAATTATTTGGACATTTCAATAATTAATTTATTGTTTGAAATGTTTTTAGTCGCTTTTCAACAATTTGATAAACATTTCAATGATAACACATTAAGAAAATTATAACAGCTGTTGAAAATATTAGCATATTTTTCTTACAATCAATCTTACAAATCAAAGTTTCACATTCAAACTTTGTGTGAAAAACTAAAATAAAACCACTTTAAGCATGTTTTATAATATTTCAAAACCCAAAGTTCATCGATATAAACGACAACACTAACAATTGTGAATTCAGAAAAGTGTTTGCGTGTGTGATGTTAACTTATGCTGTCTTAGTCCATGCATTTGTTACAAATCAAGAGCATGTGACTGTGCTCTTTGCAGACGGGTGTGTTGCACTGAGAACACCAGCAGCTGACTTTTCTTTCCTTTGCGCTTGGGCAGAGCTGGCACCTCTTCCTCTTCTGGCCCTGGCTGATCTGAGTGGTGGTGGCGGCATGGCTCTTTCATCACCCCACATCTTTCCATTGCCTCGGTTATTCTGCGGAGATGGGAGAACCTTCCAGAAGGACAACCATCTCTGCAGCACTCCACCAATCAGGCCTTTATGGTAGAGTGGCCAGACGGAAGCCACTCCTCAGTAAAAAGCACATGACAGCCCGCTTGGAGTTTGCCAAAAGGCACCTAAAGGACTCTGACCATGAGAAAGAAGATTCTCTGGTCTGATGAAACCAAGACTGAACTCTTTGAATGGAATGCCAAGCGTCACATCTGGAGTAAAGTTTCTCATCCACTGTGACGCATTCGCTGGAGATGAACCTTTACAGTTTGCTAGGAAAAGACCCCACACATACCGGAATGCTGACAGGTGGTCCTTTGCCTCTCTGGTCCTCTTGTCATCAAGCCTCAGGTAGCGACGGATATCTTCCGACCGACATGGTGGCCTTATACATTGGATTCTGCAGTGGATCCAAATATAGCTCCCGTTTGTAGACATCCCACCTTTTCTCCATGCCAATAAACACCTTAAGTTCCTCTTTGTTCACCTCTCTACACTCTGTCCCCTTTGCTGTCGCTATTCTCCGTCCTTCTAAATTTGTACACTTTAGGACCTCCTCAATGATGTTGTCACTAATGAACCGCTCCCAGGCAACTTTTGGTGACACAACTGTAGACCCCAGCACAGGCCCTGGGCAGCTCCTCAGGATGTTATGGCTTCTGGTCCAGCCTTTAGTGGGTGGGGGGATGTTCACTCCGGTAAGACCCCTTTTTACTCAGTCTATTTGACTGGTTTTCACTCTCTTCAGAGGATGAGTCCTCCCCATCTGTAGAATAATCTAGGACAGCTGGACTACCAGTTGCATCCACACAGGGCTCTACGCTAACCTTTTTCCCAAGGAGTACATGTGCTCCTAAATTAAAAAATGTAGGAGCACACAAAGAAATTTAGGAGCACAGTGAAAAATGTAACAGAGTTTATTAACAAACAATTTATTACATACATATTTATACTGCGTGTGTGAGTATGTGTGCGTGTGCTAAGGGACACATCTGTGGAACAGCACATACCACTAAAATCACACATTGACCCATGCCTACTAGAAACAAAGGATATCAGTTGTCCAGCTGCTTTTGTATGTTGGCCGTCTGGCACGCTTAGAGGTCAGCCAGCGGTCCACGACAGGAGTGGGATGGAACTCCTCGACAGAAGGCCCCTCCAGGCTGATCCTCATCAGGTCTTCGGTGGTGGAGACCCCAAGGCAGCTTCTTGTGGAATTCTTAATACGGTTCTGCGCAGAGAAGCCTCGCTCACACTGGGCGGCTGAAATGAGCAGCACCAGCATAATCTGCACCAACTACAGTATGTTCTAGGGAAAAGATTATATCTTTTAATTTCATTTAAACTCTTACCATTAACTTATCAAAACCAACGATAGGATACCATACATAACCACTAGTCTACCTTGTAATCGTGCCTGTAGGGATCCTTTGTCAACATGGACTCCCACAGGCCACTGTAGGACTTGTCCTTGAAATTGTGGCTGACCAGGATTTTCAGCCCCAGCCACTCATCCTGGATTGCAGCCATGTTGCTCCCCGATCTGCAGGATTGAACAGAACAAGTGAGTTTGCAAATATGCAAACATAACATTGTCTCATATGGCAATGCAGTGTCAAATAAATTCTTACCTCTCTAGAGGATCCTTGAAATGCCTCATCAGGTATGCCACACCATCATCGCCAAAGGTGAGAAGGCTGGCCTGGTCTTCTGGCCATGTGTCAGGGTTTAACACTCTGAAAGACTCCAATGGGGTCTGGACACCCTCATCCTTCAGCAAAGCACCAAACCTGGCTTTGAGATCATCCACGCCGATGTTGATGGCCACCTCCATGTGCTGCTTCAGCTGGGGATTGGTGAGGTCCGTGAAGCCTTTCAGATTCCCCTTCAGTGTTATTCCCTTTAACAGAAATAAAACACACACACAGAGAGACACACACACCAACACACAATGAAATGTCTGGCCATTTGTCGGTCTCCCATAAGAAAATGTAAAGACTTATCCACTGCATTTCCCTCCTTATCCTCAAATCGTTCTATTGGGCAACGAATACATTGATTCTCACACTGAGAATCTGTCTTAGTCATCGATTTTAATCACTGATTTCTCTTAGGATGAGAGCTTGTTAGGATCTAACACACCTGGAATCTCCTCTTATCACCCTGCTGCTGAGCAAGCATGGTCTGGATCCTCTCCAGCATGCTTCCTGCCTTTGCCCTATGCTTTAGTGCTTCCAGTCTGGTCACTGTCTTCCTCAACTCTGATGTGGCTTGGGGGAGGATCAGGTCATTCCTTTGCAGGGTGAGGCTAAGTGAGGATAGCTCCTCAAACATGTCTGAAAGAAAATGGCAGAATACACGAGTGCATTCTCCATTTCCCGCTTTATCTGTTAAGTAGTGAGTAAATAAACTGTCACGTCATTTACTTGATTCTGAAAGTTTATTTGAGTCTTGAACCTATTTTTTTAAACTAGTGTGGTATTACATTTCCTGTGAAAAACTGACCTTCTTTGCCCGCCCTTGAACTTCCGTTGTTTGTGATGCTACGGGCAGGTGCTCCATGTGCTGCAGAACAACGGAGTACTGGCCTTCGTCAGTGGCAAGGTCCTTGTCTTGTCCATGCCGTAGGAACACTTTGAGGGCTCTGTGGACATGGGGGGATCCAGCGAGTTCCCTTGATGCTAGACGGTGTGCAAATATCCACACCGAGCTCTTGCCCGAGAACATAGAGCACAGAAAATGTACCACACACACACAGTATTGTTTAACATTCTCTGTTAGCAAATAAAACTAAATCATTGAGAATTTTAGTTACAAACCTATGTGGCATACAGTGGATTGGGATTATATGCCCCCCTGCCTCTCTCTGCAGGTGGGCAATCACTCCCCCACGGTGGCCCATGTTCACGGAGGCACCATCTGCCCCGAAGGAGATGCACTTCTTCATCCATGACCCTCAATTCTCCTCTGGGCAAACTGCACGAAATGTGGCCTTGGTGGCATCCAAAACACCTCGAATGACAACACACAAAAAATAACTATTATACAAACGTCTGACAAACTAAATTATCTCCATTCTGAATAATGATTAAACTTTACACAAGAATAAAGCCTATAAAGAGGAACAACTTACCAATGGCATGAGTGCTCAAGGGTCTGTTTTCCGACCAGGAGATTGACTGGCTTCCCATCCTCCAACAAGCGTACGTAGACAATCTCGCATTCAGTGTTGGATATATCAGTGTCTCCGTCTATTAGAACGGCAAGATACTTAGCGGCTTTCAGCTTCGCTGACAGGCTCTCTCATTATGTCAGCAATTTGACCGATCATCTCTGCACATCTTACATCATTGTCGTATGTGGGAATAATGTCAACTCCGTTTTTGTGGTGGAGTCTGATAAGCGGCCCAAATTCGACGATAGGTTCTTCTTTCGCAATGAAGTATGAGATGTTTATCTTTATTTTCAGCTGCCTCGTCTCCTCAGACAGCAGTACTTGCCTCCACAAGGCTGCTGACACCGTGCCTGATGGTTTCTCCTGTCTCAACAGGTACAGATCTCGGCACTGGATATGCCGCCGCGAGATGTTATGTTTCGCTACGCTATCTCTTTTCAGATGCAGGTTTCCTGACACAAAGGACGAGTTGCCCGCCTGTTTCTGCCCCCTACAATATTTGCAGAACATGGTTGTTTTCGAACTTTAGCCATGGGAACATTTTGAGCCAATTCGCATTGAATCTGTTTGTTCTCCCTCCGCCGGCTACAGTGGACGTTGAAGTGATAGCGGGGGTCACGGTAGCTTCGCTAACGTTAGCCGGCTCAGGTAAACCTTGTGAAGAGGCTTCATTAGTTGGACCTTGCGAATCCACCTTGCCGGATTCCTCTTTCTCCTCGTCTCCTTTTCGCTTAAAATAAAATTGATTGGGCTTCATTTTTAGCGATGTCTGCACATTAACTTATAGCCTATACGATACTATTTTCCAGTGTTGTTCACCTTTCTCTCTCTGACTGGACTGCGTCATCACAGAGAACTCTACCGTGGTTGGCGCATGCCGTTTGTAGTTTTTAAAGAATTAGCAGCGGGGGAAAAATAGATTACGGTAGGTTGTAATCTTTAATTGCACACTGTGCTCGTAAATAATCCCACTTATCTATTTTTAGGGGCAAATGCGATTGAAATACTCACTGTAGAGCCCTGCCACAACTCCAACTTGACCCACAGGTACATAGTCTGTGTTATCTGAATTGGATACCTCAGATTCTGAGTCAGAGGCACCAATGGCTTCCCCATCCAGCGTCTGTAAAACTATTTTGGTTGTATATCTGGCAACATTCTTATGAGCCTCCTTATGAAACTCCTTTTACTCAATGAGTTAAAAAGGACAAATGAAAACAGTGATTAATGAACATTAAAAACAAGATATTTAATACACATTTTATTAATTACTTAGATTGTATTGTTGTAGCAAAAAGAAAGGTCAGTTTGACGAGTGCAATGCAGTGAATTCCATAGGAAATACATACTGGTCATATTTGACCCACATATGAAAACTTGGTAGTGATGCAAAAGCTATTTTTACTTAAAAAATAAGAAAGAAAATTAGCACAACTAGGATGTTAGAACATTAAAGACACATTATTTAAGGAATTCCTGGAATATTAGATGATGACATTTTTGTGTGATCAATACAGCAGAAAACCCATTAGGCCGGGTCATTTTGATCCTAGAGTTAAGATGTTTTTTTCCCAAGTGCAATATTTAGATGTGTGTGTGGTCACAAGCATTCTATTATAAAGGCTGTCATGGCTAACTGCAATATTAGTGTATTGTTTTTTTTCAAGACTTGAGTGTCATTTGCAGTAAAGTCTAGGCAACAAATAACAAATAGCTTTTCTTAGTTTTTAGCTGTGTTAGGTTCACATTATCCACTTTTTATTTTACACACAGAGACTGATCATGTAGATCATAGTAATTGTTATTTAATTAGTTAAAACCTGCATTTCCCCCTAGCAGGGATTTTTTTGCATGTTTCAGTGTAACACCTTTTTGGGCCCTCACCAGTTTGCATCCCTGAATATGTCTCTGTCTGTTCATGGGGTGTGGTTTGTGTGATTTTATTTATTTCTGCCCAATGTCCTCTGAGACAGTGCTTCCCAATGTTTTTGTTTTCACATTTTACATTGGTGTATTTTAAGGTATGTGTGTAACTGGCCCCTATCCTGTAAACCTATACGTTGCGTACCAATAATAATAAAAGCATTGGACTGGTGGAGGCATGGGCTTTGTTAAACCAGTAATTTCCTTTCAAATCAGTGAAGGGATGAGAACAAGATAACACTTTGGGATGAAGAAGAGATAATTGGGACACAATCATGGATTTAGAGAGAAAAGGGGATGCCGCCCCCTCTCAAAATCAAATCACATTTTATTTGTCTGCCCTTCTGTTGGCTCCTGTTGGCTCTTTCTGATGGATGGGTGGGAGAGACTACCCCCCCACCCCCAGCAGAGGGTTCAGCGTTTCAAGAACTCTCTCCTTTTGAAAATAGGGAACCATTAAGGAAGCCCTCTGCTGTCTTTTCTTTTCTGGGAGGTGGTTTGGAGAGGCGGGTTGAGTGGGGTCAGAGTGTTTTGGCTCATGTGTGCAGGGTTGGGTAGGTTACTTTCTAAATGTAATCAGTTACTAGTTACCCATCCAAAATTGTTATCAGTACTGTAACTTTTGGATTATCCAATCTCTGTAACGGGATCTGACTATTTTCAGTTACTTGTAGATTACTTTCCCCTTAAGAGGCATTAGAATAAGACAAAAATGAATATTACCAATTGAACAACATCTATTGCAAGATAAATCAATGTTAGAGTTTACGTAGCTGGCCATAAATTGATGTTGCATTTTAGTTTATGGGTATGTAGGCTTCTTCTAACCCATTGCTTTCTACTACAGATAATATGATTAGGCTATATCTTTACATTAAAAACCAAAGTCTGTCAGACTTTCAGTCATTACAATGTTTTTTAATACCCCTTGATCTTCAATAATACTTATAATAATATAAATTAGCCATTGTTTCACCCAAAACCCCCAAACCCTAAAACAAAGGACTTATAGAGTGCCTTGAGAAAGTATTCACACCCCTTGACTTTTTCTGCATGTTGTTGTGTTACAGCCTGAATTTAAAATTGATTAAATTTAGATTTTGAGTCTGGTCTACACAAAATATCCCATAATGTAAACGTGGTATTTTGTTTTAGAAATGTTTACTAATTAATAAAAATAAGTATTCAACCCTTTTTTATGGCAAGCCTAAATCAATTCTGGAGTAAAGATTTGCTTAACAAGTCACATATTGAGTTGCATGGACTGTGTGCAATAATAGTGTTTAACATGATTTTTGAATGACTACCTTATCTCTGTACCCCACACATACAATTATCTGTAAGGTTCCTCAGTCGAGCGGTGAATTTCAAACACAGATTCAACCACAAAGACCAGGGACGTTTTCCAATGCCTCGCAAAGAAGGGCACCTACATATTGGTAGATGGGTATAAATAAATAAAAAAGTAGACATTCAATATCCCTTTGAGCATGGAAGTAATTCATTTCACTTTGGATGGTGTGTCAATACACCCGAAGATACAGACGACCTTCCTAACTCAGTTGACGGAGAGGAAGGAAACCAATGAGGGATTTCACCATTACGCACACCAATGGTGAACTTAAAACAGAGTTTAATGGCTGTGATAGGAGTTACTCCACAATACTCACTTAAATGACATAGTGAAAAGATGGAAGCCTGTACAAAATACAAATATTCCAAAACATGCATCCTGTTTGCAACAAGGCACTAAAGTAAAATGTGGCAAATAAATGAATGTCTGCATCATGTTATGGGTATGCTTGTCGTCAGCAAGGACTAAGGAGTTTTCTGCAGGATAAAAATCTAGGGAATAGAGCTAAGCACAGGCACAATCCTAGAGGAAAAACTGGTTGTCTGCTCTCCAACAGACACTGGGAGACAAAATCACCTTTCAGCAGGACAACCTAAAACACATGGTCAATTATACACTTAAGTTGCTTACCAAGAATACATTTAAATGTTCCTAAGTGGCCTAGTTGCAGTTTTGATTGAAATTGGCTTGAAAATCTATGGCAAGGCTTAAATGGTTGTCTAGCAATGATCAACCACCAACTTGATTGAGCTAGAAGAATAAAAGAATGATGTGCTAATATTGTACAATCCAGGTGTGCAAAGCTCTTAGACACTTACCCAGAAAGACACACAGCTCCAAAGGTGAATCTGACATGTATTGACTCAGGGGTGTGAATTCTTATGTAAATGACATTTCTGTATTTCATTTTCAGTAGATTGCTAATATTTCTAAAAACATGTTTTCACTTTGTCATTATGGGGTATTGTGTGTAGATGGGCGAGAGAAAAATATTAAAATTTTGAATTTGTGCTGCAACACAGGCACTGTATTAGCACACTCTTGTTTATGATTTTGTTGTCATGGAGGACTGATTGGGCTCATTGCTTCAAGTTGAAAAATAAATGCTGCTCTCATTGAATGGCATGGTTTGAGCACTACCGAAAAATGCTATTTGCATGTGAAAAATGAATGCTATATGCTGCATTTGCTATAGCCCTGTTTGTTTTTGTTGGTGACACTTTAAAATCTTGATAATTTGCAGCTATCTAAGTCTTTTAAAGTGTGCAAGTTTGACTGTGTGTCCGTCAGGCCTTTTAGATTTTTTTTTTATAAGCGCTTATTAGATTGAGCAAAAAAATCCCCACAGATGGTCTTCTTAAATTAACTTGTTTTTGACAGTATGGAGCACAATACCACGGAGGAGTTCAAAGGGAGGAAACATTTATCCCATGCTGGGATCCGCTCGATGCAGCTGTTGTGAAAGCTTATTTTTCACTGACTGTCCACTGGTCGCAAAAACAACGATTGATTGGCAGCTTAAACTTTTAAATTCAACAATTATTGGGTAAATATGTAGGGAATAGGGTGCCTTTTGGGACATACTCTTTTTCCAAGGATCGATGCACTACCATCTCATCCGTACTCCTCTACTGCATCCTTCACTTCCCTCCTTTTGATCCAGCTCTCTCTCTCTCCCTCTCTCATTCCCTCCCACCCGTCTTCTCCTTCACTTTCTTTCCTTGGGAAGATCTCAATTGCATACTCCTCGTGTCATCTCTCATCATCTCCTTCTCAAAACTCATTTGATGCAAAAGCCAGAGGTCCCTCCCATCTGACCTTCTCCTCCAATGGGCTTTGAGAAGGAGGCGAGGAGTATGCAATTAAGTTTCTCCCCTTCTCTTCCCCTCCCTCTCTCCCTGAAGAGGGGATGGTGAAAGTAAGATTGTGTAATTAAGGTCAGTGGAGCAATAAACATCCCAGTTCGCCCCCAAATAGATGTTTCTGCTACGGTGATGTTCTCGGACGACGCACAGAGTGAGGTATCAAACGCAGCAGGACCTGCTCGCTCTCTCTGTCGAGGCGGCTCAGTTGAAACCTTTGCACCCTTGAGCTGTCTACACACTTGCGCGCACACACGTGCACATTCAGAAACACATATGCACACACACTCCTGTGGGCTTTCTTTAGGGAAGTGAACAAGTGAACACTTTGGCTGTGAGAAAGTCTACACCTCCTTAAGCTTTTTTCACATTTTGCTGTCTTAAAATTTTTTTATCGACCTACTCCACATTTTCAAAGTCAGTTATAGAAAAATGTACAAATTTAAAAACATTTACAAATAAA
The DNA here is from genome assembly GCA_030435695.1 of Brachymystax lenok tsinlingensis. NCBI lineage: Eukaryota > Metazoa > Chordata > Actinopteri > Salmoniformes > Salmonidae > Brachymystax > Brachymystax lenok. The sequence goes on from CM059814.1 coordinate 39,973,979, forward strand.
CTTAAATATCATAATTGGATAAGTCTCCACCCCCCTGAGTTAATACTTGGTCAAAGCACCTTTGGCAGCCATTTCAGCTGTGAATAATTTACTTTTTTTATTTAACCAGGAAAAGCCCATTGAGACCCAGTGTCTCTTTTTCAAGGGAGACCTGGACAAGAAGACAGCAAAAATCAATACATTACATATTTATTTTGATCTTAACAAGCTCCCCAGTCCCTGCAGGTGACAAGCATACACATAACATGATGCTGCTGCCACAATACTTGAAAACACAAAGGGATCAGCAACATTGCATTAATTCCATTTTACTGGCCTGTATGACCAAGTCAAAAGAAAGAAGCCTTTATTAAAATAATCCACTCCAAATCATCCATTCTGTTTGCAACAAGGCTGTTAGGTAAATCTGCATGACAACATGGCAAATAAATTAAGCATCATGTTATGAGTATGCTTGTCATCGACAGGGACTGGGGAGTTTGTCAGCGTCAAAATAGATATAAAAGGAGCAAAGCCCAGATAAAAAGTTTGAGGAAAACCTAACCCTGGGTTAGTTTTATTTTTCAGCGAGGCAATTACACAAATGTTGATGCCAAAGACACACCAGATTGGCTTTCCAAGAGGTGGTGGGTGTTCCTGAGTGGTCTAGTCAAGGTTTGAATATTGCAGTCCATCCATCACTAATGACCTTGAGCAATTTTGACAAAAATATAAACGCAACATGTAAAGTGTTGGTCCCATGTTTCATGAGCTGAAATAAATGATACCAGAAATCTTCCATACACACAAAAAGCTTATTTCTCTCATGTTGTGCACAAATTTGTTTACATCCCTGTTAGTGAGCATCTCTCCTTTGCCAAGATAATCCATTCACCTGACGGGTGTGGCATATCAAGAAGCTGATTAAACAGCATGAACATTACACCGGCGCACCTTGTGCTGGCCACGATAAACGGCCACTCTAAAAAGTGCAGTTTTGTCACACAGCACAATGCCACAGATGTTTCAAGTTTTGAGGGAGTGTGCAATTGGCATGCTGACTGCAGGAATGTCCACCAGAGTGATTGCCAGAGAATGTAATGTTTGTTTCTCTACCATAAGCCGCCTCTAATGTCATTTTAGAGAATTTGGCAGTACGTCCAACTGGCCTCACAACTGCAGACCATGTGCATGGCATCGTGTGAGTGAGCAGTTTGCTGATGTCAACGTTGTGAACAGAGTGCCCATGGTGGCTGTGGGGTTATGGTATGGGCACAATTGCATTTTATCAATGGCAATTTGAATGCACAAAAATACTGTGACGAGATCCTGTTGCTCATTGTGAGGCCAATTTTTTTAAGGTATCTGTGACAGTCTTGACTATCATGTGAAATCCATAGTTTTGTGCCTAATGAATTTATTTAAATTGACTGATTTCCTCATATGAACTGTAACTCAGTGAAATCTTTGAAATTGTTGCATTCATATTTTGGTTCAGTGTGTATATATATGCTGCCATAAGAGTTGTCATGTCAAAAGATTCACAGCTGTAATGGCTGCCAAGGTGCTTCCACCAAGTTGGGGGTGGAGACTTATCCAATTCTGATATTTCAGTTTTTTTGATTTTCTCTTAATGTGGAACATTTTCTACAACTTTCTTTCACTTTGAAAATGTGGAGTAGGAAAAAAATGTAATTGAATCCCCTTTTAGATTACATTTTAAGACCGCAACATGTGAAAAAGTTCAAGGGGGTGTAGACTTTCTATAGGCACTGTATTGGGACGTAGGCCATATTTCACCTCCATACACTAAAACTAACATTTTTCACCCTGCATGTAAAACAGGGGAGCGAAGAGCGTGAGTGAAGGGAAAGTTTTAAATGGCGGCAGTTTTGGTGTGGTTTTACTGCTCATACCCTGTATTGTTGAGTGAGAACTGTACAGAGGATCTCACATCAGTAGTACGGTTGTGTGTGTCCTGACCCCTTCCCTAGAGGGGTAATGCTTCAGCTGTGAGTAAGGGGCAATTCTGTGATGGATATGACAGGGGTCAAGGGTCACAGGAAAGTACTCCCAGACACAAACACACACACCATTTCTCACCACATCTGACGTTTAGCAGATCACAGAAGCGTTCCCAGAGAACACACTCACACCTCATTTCTCATGCGTATGACAACAACCACACACACACCTCATTTGTCATGTACGTTTTCGCTGGCATGTATTTGGCCACAGAATACTTAATTTCTCCTGATGAAACTCGCAGTCACACGTAGAAAAAAAAAAACACAGCAGCATACTATTATATTATTTACTTGATTAAATCCAAGCGTCAGTGCGTTTTTATTAGAATGTATTAGATACTAATCATGGAAGATAATTAATAAGGCAGTTTGAGCGCCGCAACAACAACAAGTTGCCCCCATCCCTCCCGCTAATTGGGCAACTTTTACTACTTTTTTGTTGTCTTACACCCGTGAGTTCAAATGTGCACTTCACATTTCCATATCATAAAACTCATGTGTCAACGTCTATGATCACAATGTTTGATGTACAGTTACAAGATGACATGCCGTCATACCCTGGGTTGTTCTGAACAGAATGGGCCTATTGTTAAGTCTATTGTTAAGAAAATTTGCTGTGGAACACTCACCTGAATGCACTCAAAAAAACGATCTGTTTCTCTGAATTGCCTTGTGAAAACCTAACCCTGCACGATAGTATTTTGATGCCCACCTGACCCAGGTTGCTATTTAAAATGGGCGGTTTTTGGATTGTGTAAACAACAATAGTAATTGTGTTATGGCGGGGATGCTGGGTTTCTGTTCCAAACAAAGCAACTACAAGTGTGCTTGCTCTAGTTCCTCAACGGCACAGCTAGAAGAGCAACATTTTTTTTTTATAATACGTATTGTTGACTGTTCTTTGAGTCATAAAAGTGCATTGAAATAACTTAGGAACTGTGCACACTTCGGAGAGGTGTGTGTGGCCACTTGGGTCTTCTCACTCAAACCCTTCAAAATGTTTTGTCTTATGTTTCACCTACCCCACATTTAACAAGAACATTCTCATCATGTCCCTGATTGTATCCAGAGTATTTTCACATTTATTTATCAACAAATGTGGCAAAAAGTAAACAATGTAAAATGCACATAAAATCAACAGTGTAATGTTTGGATTCAGTCTCGTCAGGTGAACTGTTGTGTCCTCAACTTTGGTCTAATAATTATCCCATAATGTCCAACACGTCCCCTTCCAATTGCTACCACACTTATGCATATTTCTTCTGTAGGATCCATCTCTGTCTATTTCCCCCCCTGGGCAGAGCTCTTAATGGATGAGATGGAGGAATAGAGGGGCGATGCACAATAACAATGGAGACATGGTAACATGTGGCCCATTGTGGATAACAGCTTAGCGGCCTAATAACTGGGTCACTTTTTGTCTGTCTGTGCACGGAGCATCGTGTGTGTCGTGGAGATGTGTGTGTTTAGGGGAGGAGAAGCAGGGGTTGGAGCCGAGGGTCCTGGCTGGCCAAGGGCGTGGGGATGGGGGGGAGGGGTAAGTGGGAGGCCCCCCTGTATGTGTCATTACGAGGGGGTTGAGACAATGGAGGAGGAGGGTGGTGACACAATGAAAGGGACTAGGCACAAGGTCGTAATTGGGACCCTCCTTTTGTATTGGCTTTTTTTCCCCCATTCTTTTTTTTTCTCGTCCGTCAACAGTCTGATTGCGCCGTTTTTTAATGTCATATATATTTTTTTCTCCCTCTTTCCTTTACATTTCAGCCCGGGGGCTGCTGTTGTGGCACTAGCATGCATGACTTAAAATTAGCCTCTCTCTCCTGAGCGATATGGAAGGAGAGCAAAACAAAGAACAGATCAAATTGACGGAGGAGAGAGGGACACTCACAGATGAGGTTGGAACCCAGGTCCATCTGGCCATTGTCTTGTCTAAAGGTCTTTGACTCGGTGATTGATATCAACTGAAGATATTGTTTGATTGGTTGGTGTCCCTGTTAGTGGACTAGTGGAGAGCGAGTGACTGAGATGCCAACCGTAGACTTGGCTAACTATGTATGTTTGTGTGTGTGTGTGCGCACGCGCATGTGTGTGTGTATACACAGGATGACAGCCATGCGCTAACCCACAGAGGAGAACCCAAAGACCGACTGAGGCTTGACATCCCCACTACAGCCAAGATGAGCCGGGTCACACTCAGGTAGGGGGTGTGTGCATGTGTGTGTACACACAACTACATATTCACATGTTTGCGTGGCTTGATATGTTTACAGGGTTTGTTTGTGTGCCGTTCTCTTTTTTCATAGGCATGTTTGTGTTTGCATATCTGTAACTACTTGTCTCTTATGTGTGTGGATCTCTCACTCGCTCTCTGGGCTGGACTGACTACATTGAGAGGGATTACAAATACCTCTGTCCTTTGTTCTCCTGCTGTGACAAGATTAAACTGCCTTAGCCGTGTGTGTGTGAGAGAGAGAGTGCCAGTGCGAGAGAGTTTTTAGTCCACCAGATCTTTGACTCCTGCCCAGTAGCCGGCCAGAGACTTCACTCTTCAAGTTGAATTTGTAGAGACCCGGCTAGGCGGGGGTGTGTGTCTCTCCATGGCAACCGCTGCTGTCTGTTAGTGCCGCCCATGGCTAGTGCCCCAAGGGACCATAACATCCCAGTCTATCAGTGGTCATGTGACTCCCTGTGGCTTGTGACTGTGTGTGTGTCTCCGCTTCCTGTAGTTGTCACAGTCCCCAGGAGCCAGGATGCACAACCTAAACTGATGTACAGTAAACCATGACCAATATATTGACAGTGTGCTCCAGTATTTTCGTTACAATTTAAGAATGGAGTCGATGCGTATAGAGTTTAAAGACGGAGAGAACTCACCTATCATACTAGCAGTGAAAACACTTTCAACACCAGCAATTGGCTTCGTTCATCACCAGAAATTTGCCATTGATATGGCAAAAAGAAAAGGAAAGCAAGTTTGTTAGTGAGGAGTTTCTCTAGTTGATCTATGACTAGTCAGAAAAGAGTGGGTGTTCCATCTCTTTCTCCCCTCCCTCCCTCCCTCCCTCCCTCCCTCCCTCCCTCCACCACCTCAGAGGAATGGATGTTTGTGTATGCACGGGATGCTAAAAAGGGAGAGGAGCGTAGCATGCATGTATTATAGCCTGGCGCTAACAAGCTCTGGCTTCCTCTGATGAGCTTGTTTGTTTTCCATAGTTTTTTTTTATGAATGTAAATTTGTTGCAGAGAAGGGTGGGTGTGTGTGTGTGTGTGTGTGTGTCTCCCCCTGACCCAGGGATGCAGGTGTACTCTTTATCTATGAACTTCCCCATAAACAAAAAGGACAGAACAGAGGAATACAGAAATATAATAATGACACTGATGAGTTTGAGTCTCTCTTTCACCAGTTTATCTCCAAAGCACTGAGCTGTGGCTTTCAACCCGAGATGAACAAGGACAACACAGCCCGATACTGAGAGAGCACGGCCTTTGATAGTGATGAGTTCCCATAGATAAGATCAGAGGAATCCGCAGTTTGTATGCGTACGCGCATGTGCGGGAGTTAGCACAAGTGTGCCCGTGTGTGTGTAGCTCAGCGACATGTATGAGGATCATTATGGTAGCCATTAGTGTGTGCAGTGTAATGACTAGGGAAGGGTTGTTTTGAGAAAGGACAGAAACCGGTCACTGTCCAGGATATGTTAGAATTTTATACCTGTTGTTTCTGGGTGGAATGGGTCAGGTGTATTACCTGCATGGCTGGCATCATTTGAGAGAGAGAGAGAGGACTCCTCTGTCTCTGTCACACTATTATTTTTAACCTCCGCTAGGGTCTCACACACACACACACACACACACACACTGCATACATACAGTACTGGATTGTACTGTGCACAACCTCTATCAAATGACAATCACGCATACTCACACATACATCCAGTTAGGTTCACTATACATTCAGGCGAACACACACTCCCACAGCCTTACCTAAATTGAACGCATGCAAACATGCATCCACACTAGTGGTGCAGGTACCTTAAAATGATAAAGATTCACCTACCTACCTTTTTAAAATGACAGTCGTCTAAATGCACAGTTGCTTACAAATCACGCGCACCATGCATGCTTCCCTCTCTCTCTCTCTCTCTCTCTCTCTCTCTCTCTCTCTCTCTCTCTCTCTCTCGTTCGCTCTCTGTCACTTAACGCGCACACACAAACACACACACCCTTCTTTCCTCCGTTGTTCCACCTTGGCAGACCTTTCAGCTCACTCGTTTGTCTTAGTGTAGCTCTCCCGAAACAACAGCAAATGGATCTGAAGTGGATGCTAAGGGGAGGGAGCGGGCGAGTGTGTGCATCGGTGTTTCTCTAGTGTGTGTGTCTGTGTGTGTCTACCATGTCCCTTTCTGCTCTCCACTAACACATGGTCCTATGTTGTTGATGAAGGCTTATGTGATAGGCAGTTGCTCATTCAGGTTGATTTGCTTGCATCTAATTGTCTCTCGCCTTCCCTTTCATCCTTTTATTCCTCTTTTGCTGACTTACCTGATGCTCATTCCTCTCTCTCCCCCCTCTTTCCCTCTCCCTCTCTCGCGCTCCCTCTCACTCTCTCTACCCCTCTCTCCCTTTTTCTTTGATGCATAACTACTCTAATCAGGCTCCTGTTCTCCTTCTCTCTCTCCCTCTTTCCCCCCCAACTCACTCCCTCTCTCCTGTCTGTGTGCATGAGTGACAGTCAGTTCTCCTGTGTTTGTAGCAGACCCCCAGAACCACAACACTACCCTAATGAGCAGGACAGGCAACCAGCCAGCAGGTCATCCCTGGTGTGCGCGCGTGTGCGTGCGTAGGTGTGTGTGAGTGCGCGCACAGTCTGTGTGTGCGAGAGAGGGAAAGTAGTTGTGTTTGCGTATGTATGTTTTGATTGGAATTTATTTTTATTGTTGTGGCATCCATCTTCAGGATGCCCAGCCCACATGGGCCTATAAGTCAATGAGTGCGTTTACATGCACGCTAATAATTCGATATTAAACTGATTATGGCAGTAGGCTGAGTATGGCAATAGTCATGTAAACACTTTACTCTGCTTATCTTGTAAGTTCAAAATCGAAGTAAGCATACACCGATTAAAACATCTGGTTTTCTGAGCAATCTATTGAATTATTAGGACATGTCAACCAGTTAATCAGCATTCCAGCTGTGTATTTGATCTGCGCATGTGCTAGCACTGGTAGCGCAAGCCTCCCTCTTATTCGCGAGTGAAGGGAGGCTTGACATTTTTTTTATAGAACGTTATATTTTTTACATACAAACTTTATATATCCAAACTCCTAATAGGCTTCCCAACAATAACGTGGTCGCTGTGGTAGAACTTTTATTTTGATTAGTTTTTTTGCATTTTAAGTCCCATCAGTAGCCTCATTTCAGATGTCAACAGGATTATTAGGGAAATCATTATTCTTGCAAAGCATGTAAAACAAACTATTATATGAATCTATCCACAATAATTGTTTTATTGTGTGCGTGTAACCGCACTCACTGTATTTGGATTTGGATTTGAAATGATACAATGATTGAGGCTAAAGTGCAGGCTGTCAGCTTTCTTTTGAGGGTATTTTAATTAACAAAATATTGTGTGAATTGTTTAGAAATTACAGCACTTTTTGTACATAGTCCCCCCATTTTACAGAACCAAAAGTATTTGGACAAGTTCACTTATGTGTATTAAAGTAGTCATAAGTTTGGTATTTGGTGTTGTCATTTTGTAGTCACTTTTATTGTAAATAATAATAGAATATGTTTCTAAACACTTCTACATTAATGTGGATGCTACCATGATTACAGATGATCATGAATTAATTTTGAATAATGATGAGTGAGAAAGTTTCAAAACAACCAAGGTCATACCTGCAAAAAAAGGTTAATCTCCCCTGGTACTGGTAATAGTGAGAGGTTAACCTCCCCTAGTACTGGTAATAGTGAGAGGTTAACCTCCCCTGGTACTGGTTATGGTGAGAGGTTAACCTCCCCTGGTACTGGTAATGGTGAGAGGTTAACCTCCCCTGGTACTGGTAATAGTGAGAGGTTAACCTCCCCTGGTACTGGTAATGGTGAGAGGTTAACCTCCCCTGGTACTGGTAAGGGTGAGAGGTTAACCTCCCCTGGTACTGGTAATGGTGAGAGGTTAACCTCCCCTGGTACTGGTAAGGGTGAGAGGTTAACCTCCCCTGGTACTGGTAATGGTGAGAGGTTAACCTCCCCTGGTACTGGTAAGGGTGAGAGGTTAACCTCCCCTGGTACTGGTAAGGGTGAGAGGTTAACCTCCCCTGGTACTGGTAATGATGAGAGGTTAGCGTCTCGTGGGGGTATCTTTGTGCCTCTAACGTTCTCACACGTAATTATTCAGGATTATCCGTAATTTATCATGGTAGCATCCACATGAATGTAGAAGTGTTCAGAAAGCATTCCTAAGGAAATGAAAATAATTGAAACTTAAAACATAAAAACCCTTGTCTTATCGTCTAAGCTTTGGAAATAACATATTCACCCAGGAACACTTATTTTTCTAAATAGCCATTCAAGTTTGTCTTAATCACTAATCCAGAATTGTTATGGTCTCTGTTGTTGCATTTGATCCTAGTTACTATTTTTTCTCGTCATATAAAGTACAGTAAAATAAAAAGTACCGTTCATACTGTACATAGCCGCTTTTCTTCTTCAATGGCATTGAACCTACATACTTCAATTGCCAGAGGCAGTATCCCGGTTCTCAACTGGGCATACAGGGTCTTTTGATGCACATTTGAGTGTGTACGTGTGTAGATTTGTGGCCAGCCAGATCTAGTCATTAGCTCCATTCCCCTGCTCAGTGGTGTGTTGGTAAATCTATGCAAATTCTCTGTGGGAATCCTTCCCCTCTGTCTACTAGGGTCTAATGGCAGCCTGGCGTGTGTGTACGCGAGAAAGATTTAGAGTAGAGAGTGTGTGTATACAGTCTTGAAATGCGTCCCAAATGATACCATATTCCCTCTATAGTACACCACTTTTGAACAATGTCATAGGGCTCTTCTCAAAAGTAGTGCACTATATATGGAATAGGGTGCCATTTGGGACACACACTAGGTTGAAGGGCAGCATGCCCTGTGGCCTGAAACCAATCATGTTCGAAAGGCAAGCAGCTAAACCTAGCATCACACACCTCTCCGCTCCACCACGCTCCAGCGCCATACTTACACAACCTGACAGGGCAGGTTTCACACGCTTGCATAAGCGCAGCTGGACCATGTAAATGCCAGTTAATTCACCTTGACCTTGTTCACTCAACCACTGTCTGTCTCAGAGAGGGAGGGAAGGGGGAGAGAGAGTAACTCTGTTTTTGTCTCTGTGTCCAAGGGTTAATGTTCTCAGTCACTGCGATGCATATGGATTCTGGAGAGGTCGTTTTTGAGATCCGTGTAGATCCACAATAAAAATCTCTGGGGTGTTCGGGGGGGCTGGTTTGGAGATGCCAGCCTAATACAGAAGCATGTCTGTTCTACGAAATAAAACAAACATTTTATTTTCTCTGTTATGCTTTGTGTACTGAACTGACATGCATAATTGTTGGTACTGATTGTTGCTGACACTGATGTTCAGATGAAGGGAATTAAATAGTCTATAATGCTCACCACTACCACCGTTCAACTAAAACTGCTAAGCCATGCCATTTTTACACATTTTTACATAATTCTTACCACTATGTTATTAGGCTAATTTCTGGAGGTGGAAATTATATTTTAGGTGGTGTCAGTATAATAAAATTTTTATTAAATTGGGAGTAGAATGTCCTTTTTAAAAAGTCACCAGAATTGAGCTTCTCAATCCTTCTTGTCGAAGGACACCGGACCCCCTTAAGCAAGGGGATTGGAATTGGTCAAACTTAAATACATAAATACACAAAATAATCCTCTTTCCCTAAAAGCGCTATGGTCATTACTTTTTACATGAAAGGGGAGGTTACCTTGCCCCCAGAGATTTGTTGTTGCTTTAACCCCTGTGTGTGTGTGTGTGTGTGTGTGTGTGTGTGTTCGTCTCACAAGTGCCAATAAAAGCTAGTAAATGTAAAGACTGAACGTACTCTAGAAAAGTGATGTGGGTGTATGTAAGACTGTGTGTGTTCCTATTTGTAGGTGTCTTTTGTTCCTGTTACCATTTTTGTGTGTGAGTGAGATTGCCAAACACAAACTCTCTATCTCTGACTGTATGTTTTGTCTCTGCAGGCCCCTGACCGAGACAGTGGAACTCTCTGGAGAACAGGGACCGCTGGGGATCCACGTCGTCCCCTACTGCTCCTCGCTGAGTGGACGGTGAGGAACACACACACTTACTTTCACTCACTCACTGTAACTCACTCACTTTCACTCACTCTCTTACACATTCTCTCCCCATACATTGAAGGCTGTTTGTGTGTGTGTTCAAACCGTATTTATCATCCGTTCTCAGGACCCTGGGCCTGCACGTTAAAGGTATCGAGGCGAACAGTCGCTCCAAGAGAGAGAGCATATTCCGGGAGGATGAGTGCATCGTTCAGATTAACGGCACCGAGCTAATGGACAAGACATTTGCCCAGTACGTACCTCGGCTCTACGCTATCGCAGGATGAGTCTCAAATGTCTCCGTATTCCCTTTATAGTGCACTCCTTTTGACCCATAAATCCCTGGTCAAAAGTAGTGCACTATGTAGGGAATAGGTTCCCATTTGAGACGCATTCCTGTGTCATTTTGGATGCACTATCACAAATCTACCAGTGTGAGGCCGGTCTGTCACTCAGTTTCCCTTTTATTACGAGCCCTTCTTAATCCCTGCTCTTACAAATCCTCCCTATTCCTGGACTTATCTCACACCACATCTCCACAGCAACAAAAGAGTGTGAGAGAGAAAACGAAAGCGAGAAACACTCATTCTCTCGCTTCACTGTTGTCGGGAATAGGTTCATTTATGACTATCACAGCATTGGTTAGACTTCAAAAGGAGTGGGGCTGTAGCTGTGAGGGCTAGTGAGTGAGAAAGATAAGAGAGAGACAAACAGTAAAAAGAGGGAGAATTGGGTGGGCGTCAAGGAGGATTGTCTAATCCCCTACCTGAATGAAATGCCCAGTAAAAGAGGTGGACCTTGTTAGATCTGATAATATAGCCCAGAAGAGGCTTGACAATAGGTCTGACACTGCTAGCCTGGTCCTGGATAAGAAGTTTCTACTAGTGACTACTACTATAGATTACTTGTCTAAAGACTACTTGTCTCTAGTGAATTGACTCTTGAGGGTCTAGTCTGTGCCCGCTAGTCAATGCGGGTGTTGAATGAGAACTTAATAAGCTTGAGTTTGTACTGGTGTTGATACCAATGGAAGCTCTGTGCTTGGTGTATTAGTAACTACTACTAGAGTGAGTGTGATCTTCCAACACATTTCCATAAATACATAGTGGAAAACCTGATATAACAGTATTCTCAACCTTCAGTCATGTCCTCCAGAGACGGATATTGATGATGTCACTTCCTCACACCCACAGGTCCCAGGAAGTGTTCCGTCAGGCCATGTGTTCCCCTCTGGTGCGCCTGGAGATCCTGCCGCTGGCCAACAAGCAGCGATACGAGAAACACCTCATCGGGCAACTCTTCACCGGCAGTCATGACTCCGTCCCCAAAGCCAAGAGCCCCCTCATGATCCACCAAAAAATGGACGGTAAACCAGAAACCGTGAAACCAGAACAGATCAATCCCAAACTGGAGCCGAGACGTCCAGACCTCCGTGTCCTCCGCTCCAAGACCCCCGATCTGCCAGCCTCTCTCACCCCGCTAGGGGAGCACCAGACTGGGCACGTCCCAGATGAGATGCCCCTCAGTGTGTCCCCAGTCCCGGTGGTCAGAGATCGGGATGGGGCCTCCCCCACGGCGGTGGGGGGCAGCGAGAGCCCCCTGCCCCGGGGAAAGAGTCCCACTGGGCTCCCTAACCTGGCCAACCTGATCAACCAGAAGGGAGGCCGGAAGCTGAAGATTGACCTGAGGAAAGGTATGGAGGCACTATGGAAAAGGGGGACACCATAGCTGTGTTAGAATACCCATACTAACATACTGTATACTACATACTTAATGAGTGTATATACTAAATACTTAATGAGTATATACAGTGAGGGAAAAAAGTATTTGATCCCCTGCTGATTTTGTACGTTTGTCCACTGACAAATAAATGATCAGTCTATAATTTTAATGGTAGGTTCATTTGAACAGTGAAAGACAGAATAACAACAAAAAAATCCAGAAAAACGCATGTGAAAAATTGTATAAATTGATATGCATTTTAATGTGGGAAATAAGTATTTGACCCCTCTGCAAAACATGACTTAGTACTTGGTGGCAAAACCCTTGTTGGCAATCACAGAGGTCAGACGTTTCTTGTAGTTGGCCACCAGGTTTGCACACATCTCAGGAGGGATTTTGTCCCACTCCTCTTTGCAGATCTTCTCCAAGTCATTAAGGTTTCGAGGCTGACGTTTGGCAACTCGAACCTTCAGCTCTCTCCACAGATTTTCTATGGGATTAAGGTCTGGAGACTGGCTATGCCACTCCAGGACCTTAATGTGCTTCTTCTTGAGCCACTCCTTTGTTACCTTGGCCGTGTGTTTTGGGTCATTGTCATGATGGAATACCCATTCACGACCCATTTTCAATGCCCTGACTGAGGGAAGGAGGTTCTCACCCAAGATTTGACGGTACATGGCCCTGTCCATCGTCCCTTTGATGCGGTGAAGTTGTCCTGTCCCCTTAGCAGAAAAACACCCCCAAAGCATAATGTTTCCACCTCCATGTTTGACGATGGGGATGGTGTTCTTGGGGTCATAACTCGTCCTCCAAACACAGCGAGTTGAGTTGATGACATAGAGCTCCATTTTGGTCTCATCTGACCACAACACTTTCACCCAGTTGTCCTCTGAATCATTCAGATGTTCATTGGCAAACTTCAGACGGGCATGTATATGTGCGTTCTTGAGCAGGGGGACCTTGCGGGCGCTGCACGATTTCAGTCCTTCACGGCGTAGTGTGTTACCAATTGTTTTCTTGGTGACTATGGTCCCAGCTGCCTTGAGATCATTGACAAGATCCTCCCGTGTAGTTCTGGGCTGATTCCTCACCGTTCTCATGATCATTGCAACTCCACGAGGTGAGATCTTGCATGGAGCCCCAGGCTGAGGGAGATAGACAGTTCTTTTGTGTTTCTTCCATTTGCGAATAATCGCAACAACTGTTGTCACCTTCTCACCAAGCTGCTTGGCGATGGTCTTGTAGCCCATTCCAGCCTTGTGCAGGTCTACAATCTTGTCCCTGACATCCTTGGAGAGCTCTTTGGTCTTGACAATGGTGGAGAGTTTGGAATCTGATTGATTGCTTCTGTGGACAGGTGTCTTTTATACACGTAACAAACTGAGATTAGGAGCACTCTCTTTAAGAGTGTGCTCCTAATCTCAGCTCGTTACCTGTATAAAAGACACCTGGGAGCCAGAAATCTTTCTGATTGAGAGGGGGTCAAATACTTATTTCCCTCATTAAAATGCAAATCAATTTATAACATTTTTCACATGCGTTTTTCTGGATTTTATTTTGTTGTTATTCTGTCTCTCACTGTTCAAATAAACCTACCATTAAAATTATAGACTGATCATTCCTTTGTCAATGGGCAAACAAAATCAGCAGGGGATCAAATACTTTTTCCCCTCACTGTACTACATACTATATACTATTAGTTAATTTTAGTATACTGGAAACAAACTATATCCTTTCAGTTGAGCGTACTAGAGCTTTGCCTGTCTACCCGGAAGTTGATGCTGTTGCTATGCAACCTCTTGCTAGCTTGTTAGCTTAACAAATTTTACTTACCCTAGCAGAGCTGGTTAGGCTTTTTTTCATGTTATTCAGTGCGTTGGTAACTGTGCTGCTGGCAACAATTTAATTATGCTTTTTTTGCGGATGTTTACTGACCGGCCATATTCAACGGGTGTTGAGCGTTCGTAAATTAATCAGTTATTCTGCGTGAGAGTGCTCTGAAATCGGAGTAGATAGCCATCGAATCGCACGACTATACCACTTAGCTAAGAATTATGTAAATAATCAAGTCAATAAACGTTGGGTAGTTAGTTAGATAGCAGATAGTTAACATACTGCCTGGCAAGTTCGATGTACACTACCGGTCAAAAGTTTTGAACACCTACAGTACTCATTCAAGGGTTTTTCTTTATTTTTACTATTTTCTACATTGTAGAATAATAGTTAAGACATCAAAACTATGAAATAACACATATGAAATAATGTAGTAACCCTTTGCCTTGATGACAGCTTTGCATTCTCTCAATCAGCTTCACCTGAATGCTTTTCCAACAGTCTTTAAGGAGTTCCCACATATGCTGAGCACTTGTTGGCTGCTTTTCCTTCACTCTGCGCTCCGACTCATCCAAAACCATCTCAAAAACCAACTCCGTCACTCTCCTTCTTGGTCCAATATCCCTTACACAGCCTGAAGGTGTGTTGGGTCATTGTCCTGTTGAAAAACAAATGATAGTCCCACTAAGGCCAAACCAGATGGGATGTTGTATCGCTGCAGAATGCTGTGGTAGCCATGCTGTTTAAGTGTGCCATGAATTCTAAATAAATCACAGACAGTGTCACCAGCAAAGCACCATCACACCACCACCTCCTCCTCCATGCTTTACGGTGGGAAATACACATGTGGACATCATCCGTTCACCCACATCGCGTTATGTCCATTGCTCGTGTTTCTTGGCCCAAGCAAGTCTCTTCTTATTATTGGTAGTGGTTTCTTTGCAACAATTCAACCAGGAGGAACCCACTAAGCCCCACAACTGATTTTTGTACTTTTGTAAAGGTATAAGGTATTGCCGTGTTGGGGTCAATTTAGTTTTCAATCCAGTCGCTTCAGTGAAATGAAATTTAAATCATGAATTGAATCATCGTAGAAAACCGACACATTTAAACTGAGTTCTTAGGCTACGTTTACACAGGCAGCCCAATTATTTTATTTTATCAGATATTTTGCCAAAAGATCAGAATGGGGCTGCCTGTGTAAACCTAGCCTTAGAGATTGTGGTTGTGCTCTTCCTTGGTTAAAGCGGCAATCAGCTGTATAAACAATACAATTTATCCCCGCCCCTGTTTTGGTATAAAGATGATGTATGGGGATAGAGAAATGTAACCACTCTCAAATCAATAGTTTAGATAGTTTTAACCATGTTTTGAGGCTATATAGTGTGTTTTTTTTACATTTTGTTTACAAACATTTGAGTACATTTATTTAACCTTTATTTATTTAACTAGGCAAGTCAGTTAAGAACAAATTCTTATTTACAATGATGGCCTACACCGACCAAACCCGGACGACCCTGGGCCAAATGTGATACAGTCTGGATCTGTAGAGACGCCTCTAGCACTGAGATGCAGTGCCTTAGACCGCTGCGCCACTCGGGAGCAAACAAACCTATATTTTGTGATCTGATGGGGTACGACAGTTGAACTAAGCTCATGAGGCATTCATAAATTATATTCTTCAAGAATCAATGGGTACATACCAGTAATTTGTATGTAAAAAAAAATGTATGTAGCTTCTAATGATTGCCCCTTTAAAGACTTCTCTCCCACTGTGAGTGACTGCTAGGAGGTTTAGAAGCGTTAATGGAAGGTAGGCAGAAGCTTAGCTGCCAGATGAGATTTGATCACTCACTATCTTTTAGTATGCCTCTTTTGGCTTTTCTCCACTGCTCACCATGGTGGCAGTTTTCACTCATTGCTTGGAGGCACGTACACACACAGGTATGCACACGCGCACACACAAATACACACACAGGCGTGCATGCACAAACACACAAATAGATACACATGTGAGCTTGGACACACACACACACACAAGAGCACACACACACAAGCACTCTTGAAATCACACTGCGAGGCCACAGGGAGAGGAGCCATGCGAGGGGATGATATCTCCGGATACCTCTCTCTCTCTCTCTCTCCTCCCTCCCTCCCCTCGTCTTCTTTCTCTCCCTTCACCTTCCTCCATCAGGCAGTGTGAGGCCTGCTCACACGTGAAATTGAAGGCAGCCCTCCTCTTAATCCACATAAGAAAACAGTTTTGGCTGAGGTTGCGTCCCGAATAGCACCCTATTCCATTTATAGTACACTACTTTTGACCTGGGCCCGTGTGCACTATAAAGTGAATACGGTGCTAGCAGAGAGGGCCCCACAGCAGACCAGTGGAAGTTGATCACCAGTTTGCTCAAGAGGAACCCACTAAGCCCCACACAGAATGCAGGGCAAGTGGAGAGATGTCGCCCTCCATTTATTAGCACACCAAGTGACCTTATTGCGACATCATGGGATGATGTGGGGTCATGATGATGGGGACAGGTCTGTTCGTAATGAAGAAATGCTCTGCTTTTTTGACACCACACTCCACAAAGCAAGTCCTGCAGGCTCTACTTTTATCTTATCTTGATTATTGTCCAGTCATATGATCAAGTGCTGCAAAGACCTAAGCTGTGTTCGAATACCCATACTAATGTACTGTATACTAGATACTTAATGAGTATATACTACATACTATATACTATTAGTTCATTTTAGCATACTGTAAAGGAACAGTATCCTTTTAGTTGAGCGTTCTAGCTCTTTTCCTGTCTACCAGAAGTTGATGCTGTTGCTATGCAACCTCTTGCTAGCGAGTTAGCATAACAAATTACTAGTTAGACTTTTTTCTTAAATTCTTTTACCCCTTTTTCTCCCCAATTTCGTGGTATCCAATTTTGTCTCATCTCTGCAACTCACGTACGGACTAGGGAGAGGCGAACATCGAGAGACATGCGTTCTCTGAAACACAACCCAACCAAGCCGCACTGCTTCTTGACACAATGCCCGCTTAACCCGGAAGCCAGCCGCACCAATGTGTCGGAGGAAACACCGTACACCTGGCGACCGTGTCAGTGTGTGGAGCCGCTAGTGTGTTCAATCTGGAGTTTCGCTCTTGGAGCGCACACTGGACGCTCGGGCGTTGGGTTGATTTGTTGACTAGCTACTTTCAGACGCAAATGAGACCACTCTGACCATTTTACTCGCCCTAGCAGAGCTGGTTAGGCAGTTTTCATGTTGTCCAGAGCGTTGGTGACTAACTTTGCTTCTGGCAACAATTAAATTACGCTTTTTAGCCGACGTTTACTGACACCTGCCATATTCAACAGGTGTTGAGCGCTTGTAAATTCATTATTTTACGCCCTGGTACACGAGAGTGCTCTGAAATCGGAGTAGATAACCAGAGCGAATTTATGAAAGAACGCACAAATACCATTTAGCTAAGCTAAGAATGATGTCAAGTCTTTGGTAGTGGTTAATAATAATCAAGTCAATAAACGTTGGGTAGTTAGCATATAGTTAATATACTGGCAATTTTGATGTATAAGTAGCCATCTAACGTTAGGTAACTAGCTAACATACCAGTACATACTGCTTTTTTAAAATTCTTTTTTATCTGCTATTTTACCAGGTAAGTTGACTGTGAACACGTTCTCGTTTACAGCAACGACGTGGGGAATAGTTACAGGGGAGAGGAGGGGGATGAATGAGCCAATTGTAAGCTGGGGATGACTAGGTGACCATGATGGTATGAAGGACAGCTTGGGAATTTAGCCAGGACACCGTGGTTAACACCCCTACTCTTACGATAAGTGCCATGGGATCTTTAATGACCTCAGAGAGTCAGGACACCCGTTTAACGTCCCATCCGAAAGACGGCACCCTACACAGGGCAATGTCCCCAATCAGACCCATTTCCTGAAGAATTGCATTATGGGCCCTAAAGTACGGTAATAGTGTCCTCTGCGTGTATACTTCATATTTTGGCGAATTTAGTACTACATCTGGGAACTTTTGGCATATTAACTATATCCATACTATGACCATTAAGCATACTATATACTCAATTCACGTCACATATAGTGCGGTTAGTATGAGTATTTGAACACAGCTCTAGTTAAGTTTTGGGGCGGCAGGTAGCCTAGTGGTTAGAGCGTTGGGCCAGTAACCGAAAGGTAGCTGGATCGAATCCCCGAGCTGACAAGGTAAAAATCTTGTCATTCTGCCCCTGAACAAGGCAGTTAACGCACTGTTCCCTGGTAGGCCGTCATTGTAAAAACGAATTTGTTCGTGCCTAGTAACTGCCTAGTTAAATAAAGGTTAAAGAAAACAATTAATTAAGCTGCAGCTGGCCCAGAACAGAGCGCCACGTCTTACTCTTCATTATAATCAGAGGACTAATATTAATACTATGCATGCCAGTCTCTCTTGGCTAAGAGTTGAGGAAAGCACTTCTTGTTTTTATAAGTAACATTGTGTTGGAAATTCAAAATTGTTTGCGTAGTCAACTTACACACAGCACTGACACACACACTTACCCCACCAGACATGTCACCAGGGTTCTTTTCACAGTCCCCAGGTCCAGAACAAATTCAAGGAAGCATAAAGTATTATACTGAGCCATGAGTGCATTGAACTCCCTTACATCTTATATAGCGCAAGTGAACAGCCAACCTGGTTTCAAAAAACAAATAAAGCAACACCTCACGGCACAACGCCCCTCCCCATGTCACCTACTTGTTGTGTGTATGTACTGACATGTACGTGTACAGTGAGGGGAAAAAAGTATTTGATCCCCTGCGGATTTTGTACGTTTGCCCATTGACAAAGAAATGATCAGTCTATAATTTTAATGGTAGGTGTATTTGAACAGTGAGAGACCGAATAACAACAAAAAAATCCAGAAAAACGCATGTGAAAAATGTTATAAATTGATTTGCATTTTAAATGAGGGAAATAAGTATTTGACCCCTCTGCAAAACATGACTTAGTACTTGGTGGCAAAACCCTTGTTGGCAATCACAGAGGTCAGACGTTTCTTGATTTGCATTTTAATGAGGGAAATAAGTATTTGACCCCCTCTCAATCAGAAAGATTTCTGGCTCCCAGGTGTCTTTTATACAGGTAACGAGCTGAGATTAGGAGCACACTCTTAAAGAGAGTGCTCCTAATCTCAGTTTGTTACCTGTATAAAAGACACCTGTCCACAGAAGCAATCAATCAATCAGATTCCAAACTCTCCACCATGGCCAAGACCAAAGAGCTCTCCAAGGATGTCAGGGACAAGATTGTAGACCAACACAAGGCTGGAATGGGCTACAAGACCATCGCCAAGCAGCTTGGTGAGAAGGTGACAACAGTTGTTGCGATTATTTGCAATGGAAGAAACACAAAAGAACTGTCAATCTCCCTCAGCCTGGGGCTCCATGCAAGATCTCACCTCGTGGAGTTGCAATGATCATGAGAACGGTGAGGAATCAGCCCAGAACTACATGGGAGGATCTTGTCAATGATCTCAAGGCAGCTCTGACCATTGTCACCAAGAAAACAATTGGTAACACACTATGCTGTGAAGGACTGAAATCGTGCAGCGCCTTCAAGGTCCCCCTGCTCAAGAAAGCACATATACATGCCCGTCTGAAGTTTGCCAATGAACATCTGAATGATTCAGAGGACAACTGGGTGAAAGTGTTGTGGTCAGATGAGACCAAAATGGAGCTCTTTGGCAACTCAACTCGCTGTGTTTGGAGGAGGAGGAATGCTGCCTATGACCCCAAGAACACCATCCCCACCGTCAAACATGGAGGTGGAAACATTATGCTTTGGGGGTGTTTTTCTGCTAAGGGGACAGGACAACTTCACCGCGTCAAAGGGACGATGGACGGGGCCATGTACCGTCAAATCTTGGGTGAGAACCTCCTTCCCTCAGTCAGGGCATTGAAAATGGGTCGTGGATGGGTATTCCAGCATGACAATGACCCAAAACACACGGCCAAGGCAACAAAGAAGAAGCACATGAAGGTCCTGGAGTGGCCTAGCCAGTCTCCAGACCTTAATCCCATAGAAAATCTGTGGAGGAAGCTGAAGGTTCGAGTTGCCAAACATCAGCCTCGAAACCTTAATGACTTGGAGAAGATCTGCAAAGAGGAGTGGGACAAAATCCCTCCTGAGATGTGTGCAAACCTGGTGGCCAACTACAAGAAACGTCTGACCTCTGTGATTGCCAACAAGGGTTTTGCCACCAAGTACTAAGTCATGTTTTGCAGAGGGGTCAAATACTTATTTCCCTCATTTAAAATGCAAATCAATTTATAACATTTTTCACATGCGTTTTTCTGGATTTTTTTGTTGTTATTCGGTCTCTCACTGTTCAAATACACCTACCACTAAAATTATAGACTGATCATTTCTTTGTCAGTGGGCAAACGTACAAAATCAGCAGGGGATCAAATACTTTTTTCCCTCACTGTAACTGATTGATGCGCGCACACACACACTACATGTTAATGTATGTAAATTGTAAAGTATTTTGTGTGTAAGCTCTTTTTCGTTATGTCGGACCCCAGTAAGACAAGCTGTCGCCATTGGCGTCGGCTAATGGGGATCCTAATCAATCAAATCAAGGAATATAAATATGGTATAGTTAAGACTGTTATCAGGATAACTGATAATATTCCTCTGTCCACCACTCCCCTCTATCTCTCTTGTTTTTTCATCTCTTTTCCTATCTCTTCTTCATTCTCTCTTTCTTTCTCTCTCTCTCTGTCACTCTATCGTTCCTCTCCAGGGGACGAGGGGCTGGGTTTCACCGTGGTGACCCGGGACTCGACAGTCCATGGCCCGGGGCCCATTATGATCAAGAACATCCTTACCCGAGGCGCCGCCATCAAAGATGGCCGCCTGCAGCCTGGCGACCGCATCCTGGAGGTGAAACAGTCATTTGACCTCTGACCTTTGAATTCCTTAAAAGTGCATCCTTCATGCCATCCTTGAAGTAATGACTGATTCGGCATGATTCGATAGGTGATCTAAAGTGTTCCACCATATGGTATTCACCTGTCCATTCATTTCTAATCATCAGTGATTGCTTCATGGAATGGAGGAAGGAAGCACTTTTTCAAGTATTCAAACAGTGCTCTCTGTGGCTGATAAACTAGTTGTGTTTTTTTTCTGGAAGATGGTCATTAAACCTTTAAATATCTGGGTGGAAGTATTTATTCTATGTATTTATATGCACTGTGAAGCACATTGTGTATATACTGTCATATTTTAACCCTTTCCTGTGATGTGTGTAGGTGAACGGTGTAGATCTGACGGATCGAACTCAAGAGGAGCTGGTGGCCATGCTGCGCTGCACCAAGCAGGGGGAGTGTGTCTCTGTGGTGGTGGCCAGACAAGAGGAGATCTTCCTACCTAGAGAGCTAGTGAGACACACACCTTTATCTCTCTTTAGCCACCTCCAATTGCTCTTGACTCTGCATGATCTTTGATGCAGATACGTTAGCAGGAATTTCCGCCTTTCCCCTCTTTGTCTTAGAAATGTTGTTACCCCTTGAAACGTCTTTCTCTTTGTGTTACTATTGAAGAGCGTTCAACCTTTGAACTGCCCTTTTGCCCCCTGCACGCATGCCCTCACCTACAAACAAGCACACACACACACACACCCAGGCCCAGCACACGTACCCAGCGCCCCATTCCTCTTCCTGCCCTTATCTGGGTTTGTTGACTCAGAGGCTGACAGGAAGTCACACACACGTCCCTGCGGCCTCGCAGGAAGTGGTGCGTGTCGACACACACGGGTGTTAAGTGAGCGTTTAGCTGTGGCCCCAGACCTCTCTGACTCCTCGCTGAGTGTTGTGTTCTTACCCCTTTATCTAAATAAGCTGCCCTTCAACTGCCCAGGTGGTACCCTGTAGGAGCGTGTGTGTGTGTGTGTGCGTGTCCTGTGTATAGCAGTGTGTGTGTGTTGGTCCTTTCAGAAAACAGCGCTCTGTCCTGGGTGCCACTCACTACTACTGTGATTATTCACATTATTCAATTTCCTCAACTTCAAAGCATTCAGGAGGGACAACTCCGACGCTTTGTAGCGAAAGATGCATATTCACATGGAAACACGCATACGCACGCACGCAAGCACGCATGCACACACACATACACACAGTGCTCACATTAGCCCTCATTAAAATACCCAACAATTCCACAACATCCACGCTAAGGTGCTTCTTGATTTCCTCTTTTATTTTGTTCTTTTTAACTTCTTTAACTTCTTGTCTTTATCTGGGCTGTTGAAGTTAGAGGCCCTTAAAGATAAACTCGGTATGTTCTCTGCAGGCCTCTTCCTCAGATATAGTTTAATGTCCCTCTAACTCATGTACATGTTCACCCTCACTCAAGTTCAGCAATGCTCACACGCACACACATGCGCACGCACACACAGTCAACCACAACTCATTCCAATACCTTAAACTTCCACGTTTAGATGCAATTGTGGTCCGTTGTACAGTAAATGCATACGTACATAACACTTGTCTTCTCTCCTTATTATGCCTCAGTCACAACCCTAATACTGCAGCTGCACTCACAAACCCCCTAACACAAAGACCCATCTATTTAGCCTCAGCACACGACACCAAACCTGAATACATGTTTATAAAAATACAAAGAAATCCTAATGTAATTGGGTTAGCATCTCCCGGCTCTGTGAAGAGGCCAGTTATATAGTTATAGTACGTGCGTTTCTATGGGCTGTAGTAGTAAAGGCCAAAACAAATAAAATAATGTATACCTAAAGGGGACCAAACACACACACACACACACACACACACACAACAGAACCGCTGCAGTTAAGTCAAAACTGCCCAACTCCTTGGAGCAGCTTGCGAGGCCCATAAGCCTTAATACTTTATCCTCAAGAAGGTGCAATCTTGAGGCCGTATTTACTCTGTTTTGAGAATCCCCCCCCTCAACGGGCACACTGGAAACAAGGACAATCAACACAATATTGGCCAAATTTGCCCAGTCAGGGTACACTTAGCTGAAGTCCCTTATGAGGACCTTGTGTCTTATGTGTGAGTAAAAATAGAAACACACTACACTAAGTTCCAAGCAGCTTGAGGATTTATTAGCCTATAGTCTTTTTGCCTTTGAAGTTGGAGCACATTGACTGGTATTTCCATCAATGAATAAAAAGCATTATTTTGCACAGTTTTCTTTTCTTCTCACGGACAATTTGGCCGGCAACACGTACGTTGTTATTCTATCCTTGTGGGGACCTAAAATGTATTTCCATTCAAAATCCTATTTTCCCTCAACCTAACTCCTAAACCTAACCCCTTACCCTAACCCTTATTCTAACCCTAATTGTAATCCTAAACTTAACCTCTAAGCTAAAAATAGTGTTTAGTGTTTTATACGCTCTGCGTATACTGCCATATAAATTACTGCCACTTGCTTATTAATATTGTTTGGGAATATTCATTCAAGTCACAAACTGTGCTGTCCATCAGATGAGCTGAGACCCTTGCTTAGAAGGGAAATGATAGCTTCAAGTTCAATTTGCACATGCGCAGAACGTGACTCTACTTAGACAATAAGAATATGGGACCGGGTCCCGGGCCTGTTCTTAGTAGTTTGTATTGAGGTGTGATCCTCGCCTTTCAAGAATAACTTGATGATAAAACCTGATCTGGACTTGATTGTCAGTGTTTAGTTTGTCCTTCGGATTGAATTTGTGATGCAAGGTGATTTATAGATCTCAATCAGTCTCGACTCGCCTTTAAAAGTGAGCTGGTCGAAATGGTCGAATGCTCCTTTTGTCTTTCTGTCCATCCATCCGTCCATCTTCGGACAAGCTCAGCGTGTGGTCACCTATACGTCTGCATGCCCATCACGCATAGAGCTGTCTGCTTTCTCTTCCTCTCCCTTCTCCACTCCTCTGCACTTCTTTTCTCATTGTTGGGTTGGAACCAGGATGGTTGTGTCCTGGAACCACTCAAGGTCATAAACACAAACGTGCGCGCGTGCACACACAAATGATCCCAACTATCAGCAATTTGGCTTCCCCTCCCCCCCCTACCGAGGCACAGGTACAGAGAACATAAGAACTCAACATTACTTCCCATAATTGGCAGACTTAATTTCTCTCCGATCGAGCAGTGGCGAGAGAGATCTCATCTTAATTGAATGTCGCTCTCGTCGCTAATCTGCCACTTTGAAAGCGTCTATTTAAAAGCCCGGCTGACAGGAGTGTGTATTAATCGGTCTCCTTACACCCCCACCTCTTCTTCTTCCCCAATGGGTAGAAAGGTTCCTTTTGTCTTCCTCGTTCCTCTGATCAGGGGTGGTCTCCCCTCCTCTTAAAGCCTGTTAACAAGCACTTGAGGAGAGACAATGAGGCGTGTTGTGCGCCAGCGGAGCCATAGGGCTCAGGAATGGAAGGGTTTAGCTCTGTGTGTGTGTGTGGGGGGGTGGGGGGTTGGGGGCTGTTTAAATGTGGTTTAGTCCTTTAAGAACGGTGGACATATCTGGTGTGTGTGTTTTAAACTTAGCCTGCCACACAGTGACCCAAAAAGACAGCTCTTTGCATCAACAGATCAAACCAAAGACTTTCATAAAGAAATGTAATGCTTCTTTAGTTACAAAGTGTTGCTGGAATATCTATCCCCTCACACTGCCAATGGAATATCCTGCAGCTGTTACATCTCTTTAGATTCCACCTCTCCTCTTCTCCTCCTCTCCCGTATGGATGTGTGTCAGGGATAGAGATGCCCAAAGAGACCCGTCTGTCTGTCAAGTCAACTGTCAAAGTGTCTAGTCTGAGCTGGATTGCTGGATCCTTGTGTCAGTCTTCTCACTGACTCCGTTGAATAAAGAATCAATGGAGCGGCATTCAGAATGAAAGCTTCCCATCTTTACTGCTCAGTGTACAATGGAGTTTCCACAATAGCTTGAGGTGATGGAGCTTCATGAGAGTGAGGTCCCAGACTAGACTGCCCATTTGCCTAGGGGCTCTACCCAGGAAAAGAGGCTGTCAGGTCTTCCCCTGCTGAGGATCCAGGGGTGGAGAACAGTGGGGGGGGGGGTGTTCTGATGGCTAAACAAGGGCCTCCTCAGGACTCAGGTGAATGTCACCCAACACCAGTGGGATTATAGTGAGAAACCAGTAAAGCTACACTGAGCCGTTCCTTCCTGCCTCTGTCGCTAGAGCGCTGGCCATATTATATGGCAACCTGGGAGGTTCAAAATAAATCCGCTTCCTATAACAGATAAGGTATGAAGGAAAACAGCTCAATGAGCTTTTGAATTTTATATTGGGCAGCTGTGAAAAAAAGAAATCAGACACTTCACATGCACACTCTGTGTCTCTTAGTTTGGACTAACACACACAATTATTGTTAACAAATGTAAACATATACAATACACACAGTATTTTTCCCCACCTGCGTTGTTCGCTCTCCTCCTCACAGGAAAATAGGCCGGCTATGTGAAAGAGCCTCAAAGCACTTCTTTATAGGCCTGTTTCCCTGGTGACAAAACCCTAGCACCACTTTCTCTCTCACCACTCTGTCATAATGACAGACATTTTTCTTTTCTTTTGTTGCTATTTCTTTGTCTTCTCTCTCTTTCTTTCATTTGGTAGCCAATTCTCGCTCCCCGCACCACCGGGCCATTTTGTTCACGTTAAGTGTGGGAGGAAGGAGGAGAGAAAAAAGAGGGGGAGAGAGAGTGAATGGGAGAGTGGGTATCTCCAGGGATGGGTTATTACTTTTAAATGATCCCCCTGTCGCCCTCCCTCCATCGCTCTCTAGACGGATGTATAAAAAGGTTATTATGTTTCCTTTTGAAATGGCACGCTCTCTGTCTGTGCCTTTCATGTTAAAATGGAATTACCTCTCTGCCTGCCGTCTCCCTCCCTCGTGCTCCCTTTCTCACCACCTGCTCCTTCTCGCTTCCCATCATCCTCTTCCTCTTTTTTATTCTTCCTCCCCTCCCCTGTTTTTCACCACCTTGGATCCATAATGCAAATATTCCTCTTCATTTGTTTTTGTTTCTCTTTCTCCCTCAACCTCTCCCATACCCCTTATCACCTTTTTCTTTCATCCTCTTTTCCCGCTCTCTCTCCCCTGCGTTCTCATTCGGTGAGTTCTCATATTGACGAGATGTTTCATTTTCTGTGTGTCTATTTCACTCTCAGCATTCTATTTTAAAATGTACATTGACTGCCCTATGCGTGTTTCAATATCAAAACAATCTCTCTCTCTCTCTGTCCTTCTCTTTCCCTCTTTCAGAAAAGGGAGGAGGCAAGCCCCCTGGTGCTGGAGGATGGGCGGGAGCAGCTGATGTTCGAGGTGCTCCTGAACGACACTGGCTCGGCCGGCCTGGGCATCAGCCTCAAGGGCAACAAGTCCCGGGAGAAGGGCGTGGACCTGGGCATCTTCATCAAGTCCATCATTCACGGAGGGGCCGCCTACAAGGTACAGAAGCAGGAAGGAACTGTGCTGTTTTGCTTCTGTCTTTTTTTTCTTCTATCTCAATGTTTCCTTTCTCTGTCTGTCTCCCTTTCTCTGTTGTCTGTCTTTTCCTCTTTCCAATTCTCGCTCAGCCTGCTCTCTTTCTGTCTCTCTCTCTATATCTCCACCTTGGTTCCCTTCCTATTGTCTCTTTCCTTCTTTCTTCCGCTCTCTCTGTGACATCTGTTTCTCTTTACTCTGTAAACCCCGATACTCAGCAGTCCTGCCCAGTCTGAAGCCCACGTCTGTTTCAGTTCCTCTGACCCCTGGTGACCCCATTGACCTCTCCCCTCTGGCAGTGTGCTCAAACTTTTCTTTTTTCGGGTGGATCAGATTGAGGGCCCTTTCTAGAATCTTCCATTGAAGGCCACACTCCATCACTGTAGTGACACTTGGAGTTGATAGGTACTCTCTGAACTCCCCTGGTTCCCATCTCTTTCCACAGATCAGATGAAAGCAGTAGGGCAGGTGTTGTGTCCCTGTGTAGATAAGGCCTGCACTGGGAACAGGGTGATGAGGTACTTGAGCGATACTAGTACATCAGTACTTCGATGGAAGCCTCAAACTGGACTTATAAACTCTTCTCTCAGAGGTATTTGGTATTCATTAGGATCCCCATTAGCCTCTGCAAAAGCAGCAGCTACTCCTTCTGTCCACATGAAGCATGACATAATACATAGTACAGAACATTATTAGTCAAGGACTGAACTACATCAATTTAAAACGTCTCACACAGCCTACATATCAGTACATACATACTATATCTAGGTCTAATACATAATACAGTGCAAATTACAATACAAGATATATCAAATGGATGTGTCTCTTCACAGTCCTCTTTGTGCAGTAAGGTATTGTTTTAGATGTTTTTTTAAACCCTGGTTTTATTGCTAGCTTGAGATACCTGGTGTGGCAGAGAGTTCCATGTCTTCATGGCTCTATTTAATACTGTGTTTTTCCAGGCCTCTGTTCTGGACCTGGGGACTGTGAAGAGACCTCTGGTTGCGTGTCTTGTGTTGTACCGATGAGTGTCCGAACTGTGTGCCAACTGCTTGAAGAGACAGTTCGCTACCGTCAACACATCAGTACCGCGCACAAAGACCAATATTGACGCTGTCAATCTCTCCTTAACTTTGAGCCAGTAGAGATTGACCTGCATGTTACTGACACTTCCACTCCGTGTACATCTAGGTGCGATACGTGATGCTTTGTTCTGGACCAACTGCAATTTACCTACACTACCAGTCAAAAGTTTGGACACACCTACTCAGTCGTGTTTTTCTTTATTTTTTACTATTTTCTACATTGTATAATAATAGTGAAGACGTCAAAACCATGAAGACCTGATTCATGCAGTCTCCTCTGAACAGTTGATGTTGATGTGTCTGTTACTTGAACTTTGTGAAGCATTTATTTTGGCTGTAATCTGAGGTACAGTTAACTCTAATAAATGTTTCCTCTGCAAATCAAAGACAAATTTATTGGTCACATACACGTGTTTAGCAGACTTTATTGTGGGTGTAGCGAAATGCTTGTGCTTCTAGCTCCAACAGTGCAGTAATATCTAACAAGTAATATCGAACAGTTAAACAACATATACCACAAATACACGTAAATCTACGTAAGGAATGGATTAAGAATATATACACATATATGTCAGAGCGGCATTGGACTAAGATACAGTGGCATAGTATAGAGTACAGTATATACATATGAGATGGGTGATGCAATATTTACACACAATTAAAGTGACTAAGATGCCGTAGAACAGTATAGAGTAGAGTTTATACATATGAGATGAGTAATGCAAGATACGGAGACATTATTAAAGTGGCTAGTGTTTCATTTCCTTAAAGTGGCCAGTGATTCCTAATCTATGTCTTAAGGCAGCAGCCTCTGATGTGCTAGTGATGGCTGTTTAGCAGTCTGATGGCCTTGAGATAGAAGCTGTTTTTCAGTCTCTCAGTCCCAGCTTTGATGCACCTCTACTGACCTCACCTTCTGGATGATAGCGGGGTGAACAGGCAGTGGCTCGGGTGGCTGACGTCCTTGATTATCTTTTTGGCCTTCCTATGGCATCGGGTGCTGTAGGTGTCCAGGAGGGCGGGACGTTTGCCCCCAGTAATGTGTTGGGCAGACCACACCACCCTCTGGAGAGCTTTGCAGTTGTGGGCGGTGCAGTTGCCGTACCAGGCGGTGATACAGCCCGACACGATGCTCTCAATTGTGCATCTGTAAAAGTTTGTGAGGGTTTTAGGTGTTAAGCCAAATTCCTTTAGCCTCCTGAGGTTGAAGAGGTGCAGTTTCACCTTCTTCACCACACTGTCTGTGTGGGTGGACCATTTCAGTTTGTCAGTGATGTGTACACCGAGGAACTTGAAGCTTTCCACCTTCTCCACTGCTGCCCCATCGATGTGGATAGGGGGGTGCTCCCTCTGCTGTTTCCTGAAGTCCACGATCATCTCCTTAGTTTTGTTGACGTTGAGTGAGAGGTTATTTTCCTGGCACCACATTCCCAGAGCCCTCGCCTCCTCCCTATAGGCTGTTTCATCATTGTTGGTAATCAAGCCTACCACTGTAGTGTCGTCTGCAAACTTGATGATTGAGTTGGAGGCATGCTTGGCCACGCAGTCATGGGTGAACAAGAGGGGGCTGAGCACTCTGGGTCATCCTTTCCTGTGGCGGTCCTCATGAGAGCCAGTTTCATCATAGCGCTTGATGGTTTGAGACTGCACTTGAAAAAAAGTTACGTTTTTGACATTTTCCAAATTGACTGACCTTCATGTCTTAAAATAATGATGGACTGTCGTTTCTCTTTGCTTATTTGAGCTGTTCTTGCCATAATATGGACTTGGTCTTTTACCAAATATGGCTATCTTCTGTATACCACCCCTACCTTGTCACAACACAACTGAGTGGCTCAAACGCATTAAGAAGGAAATCATTTCCACAAATTAACTTTTAACAAGGCACACCTGTTAATTGATATGCATTCCAGGTGACTACCTCATGAAGCTGGTTGAGAGAATTCCAAGAGTGTGCAAAGCTGTCATCAAGGCAAAGGGTAACTACTTTGAAGAATCTCAAATATGAAATATGTTTTGATTTGTTTCACACTTTTCTGGTTACTACATGATTCTACATGTGTTATTTCAGAGTTTTGATATCTTCCCTATTATTCTACAATTTAGAAAATAGTAAAATAAAGAAAAACCCTAGAATGATTTGGTGTGTCCAAACTTTTGACTGGTACTGCATGTCCCTCTTTGCTGCACATGACCACAAATGAACTAGGGCCTGTAGGACCTGTCTGGTCGACGTACATGTCAAGAAGGCAGAGCAATGCCCTATCATGGACAGACCTCTTCCCATTTTATGTTTTGACCATGACAGCTTGTCCATCACTCCCTCTATCTTCCATCTTCTCTTCTGGGTGCCATCTCAAAATGTTTTAGTCCAACCCTTTTTCAAAAACAAGAAACAGGGAAGAAAGGAGATTGAGAGACCGGGAGAGATAAAGAAGGCAAACTTGGAGCGAGAGAAAGTTGATGAGATATTTTAGCATAAATTGAAAGTGCGTATGTGTGGGGGGCTGAGGTGTGTATGTGCGCGTCTCTCTCTCTTCTTGTGTGTTGCCTGTTGTTGCAGGCTCCCTCCCTGCGCTGTGTGTGTGAATGCTAATTGAAAACTCTAAAGAGGCTAGCTAATGAGCGTGTGCAGGGAGGGCTGAGACGCTCCGTCTGTCTCCAGTGTCTCTCTCTCTGGCTGTCACATAGTCTCTCTACAGGCAGCCAGGGGAGGAGAAGCCACAGCCTCACACTGAAACTGGGACCTAACCCAATTCTGACTGTGTTTGTGTGTTTTTGTTCGTGTGTGGGGTACAATTCTTGTGGGGACCAGAAGTCAGTTTCCTTGTGGGGACCAGAAGTTGAGACATTTTGCTGGTCCCCACAAGGAAAAAGGCTTAGGGGTTGGGTTCATTTTTGTATTTATTTAACTTTAGGGTTAGAATTGGGGTTAGATTTGGTGTTACGTTTATTGGTTGGGTTTAGGGGTTAGGAAAAATAGGATTTTAAATGGGAATCAATTGTTTGGTCCCCACAAGAATAGTGAAACAAACGTTTGTGTCTGACTTCCTGTTTGTGCGTGTCTAAAGGTGTGTGTGTGTGCATGTGCGCTTGCTCGCACACATGTGTGATTCTCTGTGTGTGTGTGTGTGTGTGTGGGCTTCTGTTTGCCTGCACGTGTTACTTGGTGTGTGTGTGTGATCTGATAGGATCAGAAGGTTATTTGTGGTGTGAGAGGTCAGGGCCTGGCGCAGGCTGCTTAATGACTGAGGTCAGAGGTCAGTGGTGACTAATGGCTTGATGGGGCTGGTGGCACTGGGGAGTCTTTAGTACCTCTGGCCATGTCTCTGTATGTCGGTTTCTGCCCCCTCTCTCTCTCTCACTTTCTCTTTCTCTCTTTTTCTCTCTGGTCTACAGGTTTGTCTTGGTCTCTAGTACATTAGCTGCTACATACAAATTATCTCCCTCTCTCTCCACCTCCTGGTCTCTCTCTTAATCTCTCCATGCCTCTCTCACTCTATCATTGTTCCTACCCCTCTCTTTCTCTCTCACTGCTCTCCCCCCACCTCTACTATTTCCCACCGACTCCCCTCTCCAGGACGGCCGCCTGCGGGTCAACGACCAGCTGATTGCGGTGAACGGCGAGGAGCTGTTGGGCCTCTCCAACCGCGTCGCCATGGAGACCCTACGCCACTCCATGTCCTGGGAGGGCAATGCCCGCGGCACCATCCAATTGGTGCTCCTCCGCCCCGCCCCCTCATCTGGCTACGCCCACCCCACCACCGCCAACGCACAGGTACGCTACGAACGGGACAAAGATCACCACGGTTCACTACTTCGCCGGCGAGCCTCTGACCCGAGGGGTTTCCCGATACAGGCACAGATATATGCAGGGGTCAGCGCAAAGCTATACACTTAGTGATACACACAGGTACACAACGCAAGAGAACTTGCGTAATCAAACACTCGGTAACATACAGAAACACATGCAAGGCGCAGCACACAGCAAGGTACAGAGCAACACACACAGACACTCTGAAGGCCTGGCGCAGGAATACACACAGGAGCACACACACAGCTACACGGATGACAACATACAGCGACACACACTCAGCAATGTGCCACACAGCCACACAACAGGCAATGTAAAGAGCGATGCACACAGGTCTAGGTCCGTAGACAGCAATGTCTACAGATACACGCAGGAAAACACACGCAGTCACACACCTGACAACATACACAGGCACACACGCAGTCACACTCCTAACAATTTACACAGACCTATACGCAGCCACACACCCGACAACCTATACATTCACTCAAGAAGCCAAACATATGACAACATACACAGCCGCACACACAGCCACACACCTGACAACTTACGCAGTCACACTCCCGACAGCCTATGCAGCCACACACCCAACCACATACACAGCCGCACACACAACAACCCACGCAGCCGAACAACTGACAAAATACACCATTATACACTCAGCCACACACCCGACAGCAGACACAGCCACACAGACCGTTACACACACAGTAAAACGCATGACAACACACACAGTCACGCACGTAGCCACTCACCCGACAACATAAACATCAGCAACACACATGCATATGCAGAGAGCATAAGGGCGCTGACAGGGGCAATGTACGGTGACTTACACAGACACGACAAAACACACAACCACTTAGACATAAACAGAAACACACACGGATCCAACTACACACACAACCAGGACCTGATGCGACATCACCACCACAGGCTCTCGGGAGGACTTTGAGAGAATACACACATGTTTGTGCGTTTATTGATAAGTGTGTATTTATGTGAGGTGTGTGTGTGTGCAGCATTAACTATTTCCCCTGCCCAAACTGTTCCCTCTTCCCACAATGACCACCTTCATACAGACAATGACTATTAACCAAAAACCCACTGTGACTAAAACTCAGGAGAAAAACGATGTCTGTGCACTACTTATAAATAATGAATTGCGTATTAATGATCATTATTAAAAGGTTACCACACATTTTGTAGACAGTAGTTAGTAACTCACAAAAATGGGCACTGTTGTTTCACTGTCTTCAAATCTTTGTCTGCAATGCTATTGACAATCTGGCAATATTGCCATTATCCCTGAAATGCTTTTTAAACCTATTCTGTTGCTTTTATTTACTAACTTATTTATTTTCATTATTTTTGTATTGTTCATTTGTCACCAGAGTAGTCACTCAATGTTATGGTTTTAATCTCCCAATAGTCATTTGTTCAATAAAAAGTATTTGTCTTGCATGGCTGTCTGTTTCACTGTGGTGGTGGTGTGGTGATTCCTTGCTTTCTACTGGCT
Organism: Brachymystax lenok tsinlingensis; assembly: GCA_030435695.1. Classification (NCBI taxonomy): domain Eukaryota; kingdom Metazoa; phylum Chordata; class Actinopteri; order Salmoniformes; family Salmonidae; genus Brachymystax; species Brachymystax lenok. The sequence goes on from CM059814.1 coordinate 40,006,851, forward strand.
AGTACTCCTGTCCTCTCTTTTCCTGATGTTTATATACCTCTCGATCTCTCTTTGGAATGGTTTGTTTCTATCTCTGTCTCTGTCTCTCTTGGGGCTTATTCTTTCTCTCTCTCCGCTGGGTATCGTCCCTATCCCCCATACTGAACCCTAACACGCAGTCAAGTGGCTCACTCCGTCTCATCTAAAGAGGCCAAAGAAAACCAATTTCCCCTTAGGGATGATCACGTGTTCTACTACTGTGTAGTTTTCTGCACTATCCTCTTTCTAGAAGTATATGCACGTCAGAATTCCACAGTCAGAAAAGGAAAAGCATTACGGCTATAGCATTATGACAGCAAAGCAGACACGTGACTATATAATACAGATTATATAATACAGACTATATAATACAGACTATATAATACAGACTACCATACTTAGTTGTTGTTTTTTGCACTACTACCAAGGTTTTGTTACTGATTTGTTCTCATTCTTAGTTAAGAAAGACGTCAAATGTTTGCGATGTTCTCTAGTGCAGTGGTTCCCAAACTGGGGGGGGCGAACTCAGTCCGGCTTTAAACTTACTCTTGAAAGTTGTAATAGTAGAATGCACAAGGTGCAATTTTGAAATTGGGTAGTGTATCATCAGTTCCTCTGGTCATGTACCTTAGAGAGCTATTTTATAACTTGTCAGAAATGTCCAGATTAACTAGCCCATGTCAGCAAACAATTTTATTTAGTTTTTTTAGCCCATAGATATTGTAAGATTTTTGTCACTCAAATATCACGAATACACATTAGACAATTTCTTTCTACCCCATGACACAATGTGTACAATTGCAAGAAATAAGCTTTAAGCCTGCAAATTCTCTCCACCAACAAGAGGGGTGTGAACAGTTTGTGTCGTTAACAGTGCTTGTGCCTATAGAAATAGAAGTGACACGTGCGCGCGGGTGGCGCGGGATGTTCCCCAATACTAGGAGTTTGTGAATCTCCCAATACTAGGAGTTTGTGAATCCCAGCCCTAGTGAACAGCTGCATCTTGGTTAATCACAACAGCCATTCAGAAGCATTGTGAACTGTGACTGGGTAGCTATTAGTGAAAGAAGAAAGACTAGAAAAAATGAACTATTACGGTGTTAATGTCTGATGGTAGGGTGTAATGGAGGGGCAGGGTGGAGAATGAGATGAGACCGCAGGGGGTTATGGGATTAAATGGGTGTGACCAATGTCCCTCCCCTTTTGTGTCCTCCTGTCAGTCTCTCCTTGGCCACACCAAGTGGTGCGATCTTAGGAAATTTGCATGGAAAGTTGTGTATGTGGGTGCAAGATATCCCCACCCCACATCCTTCCAAACCGGCAGAAAAATACATTGTGTTTGTGCTCCCTCAGAGCCTGTAGGAAAATTGTATAACTGCCAGTGCAGTTCTCACTGCATATCTCGGTAGGCCTCAGCCTATGTTCACTCAGCAATCCACACCCACACCAGGTCTGATCTTATCAGACCACGAGACCCCAAGATGAAAGACCAAATCCTTGAGGGTAGCTCCAGGACCCCCAAGTCTCTCTCTCTCACCCTACCCAACTCAGAGGAGCGGGTGTTGGGGGGACACAGTGTGTATTTGGTGGGGTGTTCCTCCATAGCCTTATTGTGTTGACCCAGCAGGTTCTTATTGTTCTGTGGATTAGGATGTGAGCTCCTCTCTGGCTGCTTTGATGGCTCTGCCTGGCTGTCAAAGCCCCATGAGACAGATGGGTGGATGGAGCGGTACCGTGTGTGTGAGCCATTCTGACAGACTAAGATGTGTGTGACAGTAATACATGTAAAGAGCTGTGGTTGCCGCTAATGATACCATTGGGAACGTGTGTGTGACTGCATGCAGGAACAAAAGCCCAACGGACACCCCCCAAAGCCTAACTCACACACTGTGCTACCGAACGCACACAATGAAAATCCCCTTTGATATGAGGATGATGGCCTAATGAAAAGAGTTATCAAATAGAGACGGTAAGCGCGTTACGCCACCACTGCTCATTACGTATAATGTGACAATGATGCAAAGCCCATAGCCACACACCCACAGAGTTAGAGAGAGACAGGGTGTGGGTGATTTTGTGTCTATCCATTTATTTGTGTGTGTACGCCTGTGTGTGTGACAGCTGTAGATCCCACCACACATCGCTCTCAAAGGAGAGTCTTTCATCTTTTATCTACAGTACATCTCACTCTGCCACCAGCCCTCTCTATCTGTCTGGTTGCGTCCCAAATGGCGTCCTATTCCCTACATAGTGCGCTACTTTTGACCAGGGCCCATAGGGTGCTTCTCCATCTGTTCTTCTGTGGCGGTGGAGACTGTCCGATAACATGCCTGTCATCAGCATGAGGGATTAATGTAATTACACTATTTACAAACCCTCAACCAAACAGCGAGTCTCAGTGGCGCTATTGTCCTCTTACTGATGAAACACACTCGAACACAATGTAAGCCAATGGGAAGATGTCCGTTACGATTTCAACATGAAATAGGTCGAGTTCTTGTACAGTGCATTAGGTAGAGTTTGAGTGTAGTGCATTGATTCTGTGCAATAGCCGTTTAGAAACTGATACTACATCCATGCGAGCCAGTGCATGCTACCACCAGATAAGCTTGAAAATCGATAGACTCAATAAGCGATTTGATTACTTCCTGAGGTCTCTCATGAGCATGAGGAAGATTCAGACTGAAGTCAATGGAAGAGTGGCACATTCTTATTTACTGGCGTGTTGAGTTTCTCGGTTTTCAAGCTTTTTTGACGCTAGCCCACTATGGCTCGAAAAGAAATAGAATGATAGTGGGTAAGCGGCTACTGTGTCTCCAACTGTAGTCATAGATAGATTATCTTTGATTATCAGAGATTAACAATTCCCTGTCTTAGGTCAGTTAGGATCACCATGTTATTTTAAGAAATGTCAGAATAATAGTAGAGAGTGATTTAATTCAGCTTTTATTTCTTTCATCACATTACCAGTGGGTCAGAAGTTTACATACACTCAATTAGTATTTGGTAACATTGCCTTTAAATTGTTTAACTTGGGTAAAACTTGGGCCTTCCACAAGCTTCCCACAATAAATTGGGTGAATTTTGGCCCATTCCTCCTGACAGAGCTGGTGTAGCTGAGTCAGGTTTGTAGGCTTCCTTGCTCGCACACACCTTTTCAGTTCTGCCCACAAATTTTCTATGGGATTGAGGTCAGGGCTTTGTGATGGCCACTCAAATACCATGGCTTTGTTGTCCTTAAGCCATTTTGCCACAACTTTGGAAGTATGCTTGGGGTTATTGTCCATTTGGAAGACCCATTTGCGACCAAGCTTTAACTTCCTGACTGATGTCTTGAGATGTTGCTTCAATATATCCACATAATTTTCCTGCCTCATGATGCCATCTATTTTGTGAAGTGCACCAGTCCCTCCTGCAGCAAAGCACCCTCACAACCTGATGCTGCCACCCCCGTGCTTCACGGTTGGGATGGTGTTCTTCAGCTTGCAAGCCTCCCCCTTTTTCCTCCAAACATAAGGATGGTCATTATGGCCAAACAGTTCCGTTTCTGTTTCATCAGAACAGAGGACATTTCTCCAAAAAGTACAATATTTGTCCCCATGTGCAGTTGCAAACCGTAGTCTGGCTTTTTTATGGCGGTTTTTGAGCAATGACTTCTTCCTTGCTGAGCGACCTTTCAGGTTATGTCAATATAGAACTCGTTTTACTGTGGATATAGATACTTTTGTGCCTGTTTCCTCCAGCATCTTCATAAGGTCCTTTGCTGTTGTTCTGGGATTGATTTGCACTTTTCACACCAAAGTACGTTCATCTCTAGGAGACAGAACGCGTCTCCTTCCTGAGCGGTATGATGGCTGCGTGGTCCCATGGTGTTTATACTTGCGTACTATTGTTTGTACAGATGAACATGGTACCTTCAGGCATTTGGAAATTGCTCCCAATGATGAACCAGACTTGTGGAGGTTTTATTTTGATTTATTTTGATTTTCCCATGATGTCAAGCAAAGAGGCACTGAGTTTGAAGGTAGGCCTTGAAATACATCCACAGGTACACCTCCAATTGACTCAAATGATGTCAATTAGCCTATCAGAAGATTCTAAAGCCATGACATCATTTTCTGGAATTTTTCAAGCTGTTTAAAGGCACAGTCAACTTAGTGTATGTAAACTTCTGACCCACTGGAATTGTGATACAGTGAATTATAAGTAAAAAAATCTGTCTGTAAACAATTGATGGAAAAATTACTTGTGTCATGCACACAGTAGATGTCCTAACCGACTTGCCAAAACTATAGTTTGTTAACAAGAAATTGGTGGAGTGGTTGAAAAACGAGTTTTAATGACTCCAACCTAAGTGTATGTAAACTTCCGACTCCAACTGTATATATTTTTCTCACTCAATGATTTAATCTCCAGTGTCATCCTTCTCATATTTTACATACATACCTTTTACATACCTCTCACATGAAAACCTAAAAACACATTTAATGTGCATCCAATGTAGGAAAAACTCTGGGCAATTCCAAATCAAGTGATCAGGAAAAACTCTAGGCCCTAATGCAATGCACTGACCTCTGCTCCTCTGCCCCTGGCTGTGACAGGAGAGCCAGGAGGCGGCTAACCACCAGGTCCCAGACGGCCCCTCCGGACCCCCGGCTCTAGCTGCAGCCATGGAGTCCCACCACCACAGCAACGGTCCCAGCCCGCAGCCGTCCATGGTCCCCAACAACATCTACTACAGCTTTGGAGGTGAGAGGACATAGTAGGAGGACATAGTAGGAGGACATAGTAGGAGGACATAGTAGGAGGACATAGTAGGGCCTGAACTAGACTAGAGATGGACACACTCATACTGGTGCTTGACTTACACACACAGAGAGGAATATAGTATACACACACAGTCACACACTCACACACAAACATTCACACTTGCCATAAAGCCGCTGTACATTATTTTTATCACAGCAGTTATATACCCTGAACAAAAATATAAACACAACATGTAAAGTGTTGGTCCCATGTTTCATGAGCTGAAAGGTTCCATACCCACAAAAGATGTTTACATTTTGTGCACAAATTTGTTTACATCCCTGTTAGTGAGCATTTCTCCTTTGCCAAGATAATCCATCCACCTGACAGGTGTGGCATATCAAGAATCTGTATAAACCTCTTGGTCATTGCACAGGTGCACATTGCACTGGGGACAATAAAAGGCCACTCTAAAATGTGCAGTTTTGTCACACAACACAATGCTACATATAGATCAAGTTTTGAAGGCGATTGCAATTGTCATGCTGACTGCAGGAATGTCCACCAGAGCTATTGCCAGATAATTTAATGTTCATTTCTCTACCATAAGCCCCCTCCGTGGTTTTAGAGAATTTGGCATTATATCTAACCAGCCTCACAACTGTAGACCACGTGTATGGCATCATGTGGGTGAGTGGTTAGCTGATTTAAACATTGTTAACAAGGTGCCACGTGGTGGTGGGGTTATGGTATGGGCAGGCATAAACTAAGGACCAAGAACACAATTGCAATGTATCAATGGCAATTTGAATGCACAGAGATGACGAGAGCCATTGTCATGCATGATAATGCACGGCCCCATGTCACAAGGATCTGTACACAATTCCTTATACGAACTGTAACTCAGTAAAGTCTTTGAAATTGTTACATGTTGTGTTTATAATTTTGTTCAATGTGTGTTAATATATAAACTCAGCTAAAAAAGAAACATCCCTTTTTCAGGACCCTGTCTTTCGAAGACAATTTGTAAAAATCCAATTGACTACACAGATCTTCAATATATAGGGTTTAAACACTGTTTCCCATGAACCATGAACAATTAATGAACATGCACCTGTGGAACGGTCGTTAAGACACTTACAGCTTACAGACAGTAGGCAATTAAGGTCACAGTTATGAAATCTTAGGACACTTAAGAGGAGTTAAACTCAGCAAAAAAAGAAACGTCCTCTCACTGTCAACTGCGTTTATTTTCAGCAAACTTAACATGTGTAAATATTTGTATGAACATAACAAGATTCAACAACTGAGACATAAACTGAACAAGTACCACAGATATGTGACTAACATAAATTGAATAATGTGTCACTGAACAAAGGGTCAAAATCAAATGTAACCGTCAGTATCTGGTGTGGCCACCGGCTGCATTAAGTACTGCAGTGCATCTCCTCCTCATGGACTGCACCAGATTTGCCAGTTCTAGCTAACTCCACTCTTCCACCAAGGCACCTGCAAGTTCCCGGACATTTCTGGGGGGAATGGCCCTAGCCCTCACCCTCCGATCGAATAGGTCCCAGACGTGCTCAATAGGATTGAGGTCCAGGTTCTTCGCTGGCCATGTCAGAACACTGACATTCCTGTCTTGCAGGAAATCACACACAGAACGAGCAGTATGGATGGTGGCATTGTCATGCTGGAGGGTCATGTCAGGATGAGCCTTTAGGAAGGGTACCACATGAGGGAGGAGGATGTCTTCCCTGTAACGCACAGCTGTGAGATTGCCTGCAATGACAACAAGCTCAGTCCGATGATGCTGTGACACACCGCCCCAGACCATGATGGACCCTCCACCTCCAAATCGATGCACGGTCATGTCAGGATGAGCCTTTAGGAAGGGTACCACATGAGGGAGGAGGATGTCTTCCCTGTAACGCACAGCTGTGAGATTGCCTGCAATGACAACAAGCTCAGTCCGATGATGCTGTGACACACCGCCCCAGACCATGATGGACCCTCCACCTCCAAATCGATCCCACTCCAGAGTACAGGCCTCGGTGTAACACACATTCCTTTGACGATAAACGTGAATCCAACCATCACCCCTGGTGAGACAAAACCGCAACTCGTCAGTGAAGAGCACTTTTTTCCAGTCCTGTCTGGTCTAGCGATGGTGGGTTTGTGCCCATAGGCGACGTTGTTGCCAGTGATGTCTGGTGAGGACCTGCCTTACAACAGGCCTACAAGCCCTCAATCAAACCTCTCTCAGCCTGTTGCGGACATTCTGAGCACTGATGGAGGGATTGTGCGTTCCTGGTGTAACTTGGGCAGTTGTTGTTGCCATCCTGTACCTGTCCCGCAGGTGTGATGTTCGGATGTACCGATCCTGTGCAGGTGTTGTTACACGTGGTCTGCCACTGCGAGCACGATCAGCTGTCCGTCCTGTCTCCCTGTAGCGGTGTCTCACAGGACGGACATTGCAATTTATTGCCCTGGCCACATCTGCAGTCCTCATGCCTCCTTGTAGCATGCCTAAGGCAATGGCATTTTTTTTGTGTGTGTTTTTCCAGAGTCAGTAGAATGGCCTCTTTAGTGTCCTAAATTTTAACTGACCTTAATTGCCTACCGTCTGTAAGCTGTTGTTGTCTTAACGACCATTCCACAGGTGCATGTTCATTAATTGTTTATGGTTTGTTGAACAAGCATGAGAAAGTGTTTAAACCCTTTGCAATGAAGGTCTGTGAAGTTATTTGGATTTCTACGAATTATCTTTGAAAGACAGGGTCCTGAAAAAGGGATGTTTCTTTTTTTGCTGAGTGTGTGTGTGTGTGTGTGTGTGTGTGTGTGTGTGTGTGTGTGTGTGTGTGTGTGTGTGTGTGTGTGTGTGTGTGTGTGTGTGTGTGTGTGTGTGTGTGTGTGTGTGTGTGTGTACTACCTTTCAAAAGTTTGGGGTCACTTAGACATTTCCCTGTTTTTGAAAGAAAAGTACATTTTTGGTCCATTAAAATAACATCAAATTGTTCAGAAATACAGTGTAGAAACAGACGCCTCACAAGTCCTCAACTGGCAGCTTCATTAAATAGTACCCGCAAAACACCAGTCTCAATGTCAACAGTGAAGAGGTGACTCTGCGATGCTGGCCTTCTAGGCAGAGTTGCAAAGAAAAATCCATATCTCAAACTGGGCAATAAAAATGAAAGATTAAGATGGGCAAAAGAACACAGACACTGGACAGAGGAACTCTGCCTAGAAGGGCAGCATCCCAGAGTAGCCTCTTCACTGTTGACGTTGAGACTGGTGTTTTGCGGGTACTATTTAATGAAGCTGTCAGTTGAGGACTTGTGAGCCGTCTGTTTCTCGAACTAGACACTCTAATGTACTTGTCCTCTTGCTCAGTTGTGCACCGGGGCCTCCCACTCCTCTTTCTATTCTGGTTAAAACCAGTTTACACTGTTCTATGAAGGGAGTAGTGCACAGCGTTGTACTAGATCTTCAGTTTCTTGGCAATTTCTCGCATGGAATAGCCTTCTTTTCTCAGAACAAGAATAGACTGACGAGTTTCAGAAGAAGTTTTCTGGCCATTTTGAGCCTGTAATCGAACCCACAAATGCTGATGCTCCAGATACTAAAGAAGGCCAGTTTTATTGCTTCTTTAATCAGAACAACAGTTTTCAGCTGTGCTAACATAATTGGTTTTTATAATGATAAATTAGCCTTTTAAAACGATAAACTTGGATTAGCTAACACAACGTGCTATTGGAACACACGAGTGATGGTTGCTGATAATGGGCCTCTGTACGCCTAAGTAGATATTCCATAAAAAATCTGCTGTTTCAAGCTACAATAGTCATTTCCAACATTAACAATGTCTACACTGTAATTCTGATCAATTTGATGTTATTTTAATGGACAAAAAAAATGCTTTTCTTAAAGAATCAAGGACAAGTGACCCCAAACTTTTGAATTGTAGTATACATACATGCAGTGGAAGTTGGAAGTTTACATACACCTTAGCCAAATACATTTAAACTCAGTTTTTCACAATTCCTGACATTTAATCCTAGTAAAAATTCCCTGTCTAAGGTCAGTTAGGATCACCACTTTATTTTAAGAATGTGAAATGTCAGAATAATAGTTGAGAAAATGATTTATTTCAGCTTTTATTTCCTTCATCACATAGTACTTGGTAGCATTGCCTTTGTTTAATTTGGGTCAAATGTTTTGGGTAGCTTTCCACAAGCTTCCTCCTGACAAAGCATGTGTAACTGAGTCAGGTTTGTAGGCCTCCTTGCTTGCACACGCTTTGTCAGTTCAGCCCACACATTTTCCGTAGGATTGAGGTCACAACTTTGGAAGTATGCTTGGGGTCATTGTCCATTTGGAGGACCCATTTGCGACCAAGCTTTAACTTCCTGACTGATGTCTTGAGATGTTAATTCAATATATCCACATAATTTTCCTCCCTCATGATGCCATCTATTTTGTGAAGTGCACCAGTCCCTCCTGCAGCAAAGCACCCTCACAACATGATGCTACCACCCCCGTGCTTCACGGTTGGGATGGTGTTCTTCAGCTTGCAAGCCTCCCCCTTTTTCCTCCAAACATAACAATGGTCATTATGGCCAAACAGTTATATTTTTGTTTCATCAGACCAGAGGACATTTCTCCAAAAAGTACAATCTTTGTCCCCATGTGCAGTTGCAAACCGTAGTCTGGCTTTTTTATGGCGGTTGTGGAGCAGTGGCTTTGACCTAGCTGAGCGGCCTTTCATGTTATGTCGATATAGGACTTGTTTTACTGTGGATATAGATACTTTTGTACCTGTTTCCTCCAGCATCTTCACAAGGTCCTTTGCTGTTGTTCTGGGACTGGCACTGTTCTGTTCTGGCACTTTTCGCACCAAAGTACGTTCATCTCTAGGAGACAGAACGCGTCTCCTTCCTGAGCGGTATGATGGCTGCGTGGTCGCATGGTGTTTAAACTTGCATACTATTATACAGATGAACATGGTACCTTCAGGCATTTGGAAATTGCTCCCAAGAATGAACCAGACTTGTGGAGGTCTACAATTTTTTTTTCTGAGGTCTTGGCTGATTTCTTTTGATTTTCCCATGATGTCAAGCAAAGAGGCACTGAGTTTGAAGGTAGGCCTTGAAATACATCCAAGACATTTGTGGAGTGGTTGAAAAACGAGTTTTAATGACTCCAACCTAAGTGTATGTAAACTTCCGACTTCAACTGTACATACAGACATACATATAGTACCAGTAAAAAGTTTGGACACACCTACTCATTTTTTCTTTCTTTTTTATATTTTCTACATTGTAGAGTAATAGTGAAGACATCAAAACTATGAAATAACACATATAGAATCATGTAGTAACCAAAAAAGTGTTAAACAAATCAAAGTATATTTTATATTTGAGATTCTTCAAAGTAGCCACCCTTTGACTTGATGACAGCTTTGCACACTCTTGGCATTCTCTCAACCAGCTTCATGAGGTATTCACCTGGAATGCATTTCAATTAACAGGTGTGCCTTGTTAAAAGTTAATTTGTGGAATTTCTTTCCTTCTTAATGCGTTTGAGCCAATCAGTTGTGTAGTGACAAGGTAGGGGTGGTATACAGAAGATAGCCCTATTTGGTGAAAGACCAAGTCCATATTATGGCAAGAACAGCTCAAATAAGCAAGGAGAAACAACAGTGCATTACTATAAGACATGAAGGTCAGTCAATATGGAAAATTTGTGTGTGTGTTCTGTACATGTTTCATGAGACGTACGGAGTTGACCTTGCTAAGCTACATAAGGTATGGATCCATTATTCAAGGAGAATCAGTTTCATTCATTTCCATTGTGTATGTGCTTGCGTGCACACATTTGAAAATCTATCCCTCAATACTGTTTGGCTCCGTCAGATGATTGAGTGTGTGTAGGTCTACTTCATTACTCTCCTAGGCAGGCAGTCTTACAGACAACTAGCATTGACACAGTTTCCAACACAATGGCTGTATATCAAATGGCGCCCATCGGGCTCAGAAGTATTGCACTATATAGGAAATAGGGTGCCATTTGGGACATATCCAATGCCTCCTGTCTCTGTGGCCCTTCATGAAAAGTGATGACTGCTTTAGCTCCAGCCAGAGGAAGATATATTTCTCCTCTTATAACAGGACTATCACTTTTGCCAAATGTGATCCTGCATTTACATGGCATAAACCTCATTCATGTGTCTGAGATTTCATGTATGCTTGACACAGTAGTAGTAGAGTAGAAGTTGCCTGTCAGCACTGATCTAGGTTCAGCTTAACCACCCTCAATCCTAACCGTAGTCTTTAGGGCGATAGACTCAAAACTGGCCTTAGATGAAACACTCCATCCTACTCTATTAAAGGCACTGGTCACTGGTGGAATTTCTGATTGATGTGTGTCTGTTTGTTCTGTTTGTCCGTATCCTCTCCCCATCCAGCTCCTCGCACTAACGGTGGCCACGCCCATCACGAGGAAGAGGAGGCGATAGAGGAGGATTTCCCCTCGCCACCTTCGCCTGGCTCCGTGGAGGAGATGAACGCTAAACTCCAATGCACAACACAACCTCACCGGAGGTCATTACACTGTGGCCCCGTTTTGAATTCCAGACCAGGTCAAAAGTAGTGCACTAAATAGGGAATAGATTGCCATTTGGGACGCATTCCTTAAAGTTCCTTTAAAATGAGACATTGGTCATATTCATTGGTGTACATCGTAGCAAAACTTTCTGCAACGGAAAACGAAAACAAAACTTTCTTACTGGACAAAAATAGGTCCAAGGTATGTTCCTCCCTGCTTCGGCCCATATGCTTCCATTTGGTTCCTAGTGAATACGACCATGATTGGATAGGTGAACGCAAGGGTTCCACCACGTACTGTAGCTTTCATCTGTCCAGTCCTTTCGAATCAGTGATGTATGATTCAGCTCAGATCATGACACAACTATGTTATACACTGAGAATACAAAACATTAAAAACACCTGCTCTCCATGACAGACTGATCAGGTGAATCCAGTTGAAAGCTATGATCCCTTACGGATGTCACTTGTTAAATCCACTTTGCTCAGTGTAGATGAAGGGTAGGACACTGGTTAAAAAGGATTTTTAAGCCTTGAGACAATTTGAGACATGGATTGTGTATGTGTGCCATTCAGAGGGTGAATGGGCAAACCAAAAGATCTAAGTGCCTTTGAACGGGGTATGGTAGTAGGTGCCAGGCGCACCGGTTTGTGTCAAGAACTGCAGCAGGTTTTTCATGCTCAACAGTCTCCCGTATGTATCAAGAATGATCTACCACAGTGATCTATCAGCAGTTTAGCAAAAAATAAATGCCCCGTGTTATCAGCATACGGTCTCCAGTTATTGGCCACCTTAAAATGTTGTTAAATTACAAGATCTATCCATTTAAATTTGTTAAAAAAAGAGACACCAACCTTGTATCCTAAGTCTTTACTAGATAGTTGGCTAGCCTTCTGGTTAAAAAAAAAAAAATTACTTGCCTGAAATCCATTAGCTATATTTCATAGGTAAAAAGTCTGATATTAAATGTGTGGTCTGTCGCGTAGTCGAATTTTACAATATACAGCGTGTCCCACAAAATGTGTATATATATTATTACTTTTTTGAAAACTCTCTCAACCTAACTCAACTTAGATAAATTGCAATGAAAATCTTTAGTCGCAAAATGTACTGTTATTTTCCAGTCCATTTAAATGTTGAGCTTGAGGTGATTTAATCCTCTTACTGCTAGAAAGTGTCCGAAGTTAAGTAGTGTCCCATGTTGGGGGAAGATTAGCTAATACATGTGTAAGCTTTTAATATATGCTTGGAAATGTGTTTCCCCTATATTCATTTAGGTGGCCCACTGCCACCACTACAAAACATATGTTGTAAATGTTGTTGTATAATCATTTTTGCCAAGACGTGCTTGAAAATGGACTGTCATTGGCTCAATGACTGGAAGTCTATGGAAACAGCTACAATGCTATTGCTCTAATGCTAGTAGCAATGCACCCCCAACCCCCCAATACCTTTGCCACCACTGCTGGAAAATAAATAACACTGAAAGTATATTTACATAAAATACACTATGAAAGAGAGGTTAAACATTAAAATAGGACATAACAAAAGTACAGGCTACAATGTTAGTAGTGTTGATTATAATCTGTGGGGGTTTTTCTCAGTGGGTGGAACAAGACTCCCTATTTTCCTGAGGGTCCCCGTCACCCAGACACACAGAGAGCACAGCAACCCAGGCAGACGGACTACCCTCAGACAAGGAACTCTAAGAGCATGGACCTGGGTGAGCACACACATGCACACAGTGTTGCACGCATGCACTCACATTCCAACATGGAGTGATTTCAGTGCCAACCGAAATTGTATTTTAATTCCATAGTTTTATTGTTAATGCACAAATTGAATCATTTAATTCAGAAATTCAATATTGTATTTCATGATTTGAAACTGACTTGAATGAATATTGCATTCAGTTTAAATTCACTTTTCAAAAAAATATGTATATATAGATATTGATATTGCTTTCATTGTGTTTCAAGTGTACAAAGTTTCATACAGTGTCTTGCAAAAGTATTCACTCCCCTTAGATGTATTCACATTTTATACAGATTTTACTGTATAAATATATACACTGAACAAAAATATAAACGCAACATGTAAAGTGTTGGTCCCATGTTTCATGAGCTAAAATAAAACAAAAAGCTTACTTTCAAATTTTGTGCACAAATTTGTTTACATCCCTGTTAGTGAGCATTTCTCCTTTGCCAAGATAATCCATCTACCTGACAAGTGTGGTATATCAACAATCTTGATTATTACACAGGTGCACCTTGTGCTGGGGACAGTAAGAGGTCACTATAAAATGTTAAGTTTTGTCACAAAACACAATGTAACAGATGTCTCAAGTTTTGAGGGAGCCTAACCCGGACGACACTGGGCCAATTGTGTGCCGCCCTATGGGACACAGCCTGGGATCGAACCCGGGTCTGTAGTGACCCCTCAAGCACTGGGATGCAGTGCCTTAGACCGCTGTGCCACTTGGGAGGATTGACCTTTTCAAGACAACGGTTCCTGAACTAGACTGTGTCTATTCAGTCTAACACTGCTCTGTGTGCGTGCGTGTGCGCACGTCTCCACATGACACTGCTCAGTCTGTGCCAAGCATGAATCCTTCAGTCATACCCAACATTTTCCCTGAAAGCTGAATGCACAGCAGCTTATTTCCTCATATTAGCCCCTGGGTGACTCTGTTAGCCTCTTATTTTGCTCTCGCTCTCTCACTCCCACCCTCTGTCTTTTCTTCTTTCTCTCTCTTTTTTTCGCTCTCTTCTCTCATTCTTCCCCCATCTCTCTTTTCTCAATCCCCACCCGTCTCCCTTCCTTTCTCTCTCTTCTCTGTTTCAGAGTGAGGTATATCTCATTCGGTGAAGTTTTTTTTGCCTGTCGCTGGTTTCCAATCCCAGTTCATTAGGGTTGTGGATTGGGTTCCCCCTCCTAAACTAGTTGCACGCCACTACTGCACATTGATTGGCTTTCATTAGGAAGAGACCCCCTGCATCCTACTCACTGCTTGTCCTAATCTCTTTCCTTCTTTCTTGTTCTTTCGCTCTCTCTGTGGATCTATCTTTTGCTCTCTCTCTCTCTCTTCTCTCTCCATATTTCTCTCACTTCACCTTTCTCCTACTCTCTACCCCCCTACCCCCTGTCCTCTCCCTCCCTCATGAACATGACAGGCTGAGATGAGGTTGTTATCTGAGGATGGGGGTGCTGTTACCAGAGGCATGGGGACTGTATGACATTGTGACCCTGTGCTATGTGTCACATTTGTAGGGATCACCCTCTTTAATATGGGGTAGTTTCCCATTTCCAAACGGGGGTTATGCCGGTTGAGTCAAGTCTGAGGGTTCCCTTATTTACACTAAGCAAAAAGTAATAAGCAATCTAAGCTCTGGTGCTTAGCAAATGTTTTCTTATGGGGACTGCAGGGTGCGCAAGCAAAACACTGGCTGCATCTCAAATGGCACCCTATTCAGGAACTTTTGACCAGGGTGTGTACTTAAACATCAAGCTGCCTCATGCTACAAGGCTATTTATTTGACTTACTATATAGGGAAGAGGGTGCCATTTAGGACGCACGCATGGCTTCTTTAGCGTTTCAGAGGTATCTGGCGTTGGTTAAATAGGCTTAGCCAAGACTGTGGTCCCAAACACTCACTCTCAAGTCTGTCTTAATGGTTGCACCTGGGCCCGTATTCATAAAGCCTTCCGGAGTAGTAGTGCTGATCTAGGATCAGTTTTGCTTTTGAAATCATAAGGAATATAAGGTGGGGACTAAATCGGCACTTCTACTCTCAGACCCAGGAGTTGAACGCACTCACGTGGAGAAGAAAACGTGCAATTCACTGAGCAGTAGCCATTAATGAGCTCACTAACACCAGCAGCAGAACATTTATTTATCTGTGGGTGGGTGAGAGATTGTTGATGCTGCTCTCCGAACAGGGGAGGATCTCTGTAACAATAGAAGCAGATTCATATGCACATTATTTTTAGCTTCGAGCCACACAGCTCACACACACACCCACCAACCTTTTTGTGGCTACTGTATTTGAGGGAAAACGTAACGCGTGAAGCCAGCAAATATAACAGCCAGTCTAATCCATTGTCCCCTCTGTCGCAGCTGCATTTTCTCTCCCTCTCGCTCTCTGTTTTATTTTTCTTCTGCTCTCTCGTTTCTCTGCCGGGAGAAAATTGACCTCATAAAATATGAAAAGGGATTATTTCAGAGAAATTGCAACGTAATGAAAACCTATTATTGTGTCCCGTGGTGCAGTGGTCCTCTGGCAGCTGATGCCGCTCCCTGCCTGCCTCCTCAATCCTGTTGGTGTGGATTAGAGAGAGGGAAAGACTGATGAGGGAGAGAGAGAGGGGGAGGTGGGGGAAATGGGGAGGGAATGAGGGAGAGAGTACCCTGTTCTTGCCCTCCCCACCCTATCTCTCTTTCCCTCTCGCTCTTCTCTCCGTGTCTTGCTCCCTCTCTCTTTTTCTCCATCTCTGCCCAGAGAAAACAAAAGCAACCCTTTATGGTGTTCCAATATTCACTGTGTGTTTTCTGTTTCAGTGGCTGATGACGGCAACATGAGATCCCTGGCCGAGCAGAGACCAGGTGAAGAAACACGCTCTTCCCCCTATTCATATTCCTAACACACACACACACACACACTCTTCTCACACACACCACACACACACACACACCACACGCACTCTTCAGACACACAAACACACACCTTCTCAAGCAAAGAAAGTGACTAAACATTGAAAAAGGGTATGAAAAATAATCATAATTTTCAGTGTGCTGTCATACTGACCGCAAAACAAGTTATGACCTGTTCAGGACTCCTCCTCTGACTCTTCCTTCCGTAGTAGGGTGAAGTTGTCCCTAGACACTGGTCATGGGTCAGTTTTGCATTTCCCCACAAATGGTTCATGTAAGGATTTAGGGAAGGGGAAGCTGATCCTGGATCTGGATGAAGGGGAAACTTCACCCTGGAGCAAACACACTTCAGCGGGGAGATGCTTTGTGTCACTGGACCTGTTTTATGTGTTCTCCTTACTCAGCTGGAAGCAGCAGGAAGTGATTTGTTAAGCTACCTCTTTGCTCCGACAGCCCTAGATTGCATTAGACCGGGATGTTCTTAATTTGTCTCCTTTCACTTAAGTGAGAAAGAGGGTGCAGGGATTGAGTGATAGGCTTGAACGCACGCCCACCGCAGACACGCGCCCGCACACACACACACACACACACACACACACACACACACACACACACACACACACACACCTTAAATCTACCACAGCATAAACCTGTTGCTGCATAACAACAACTCTACAAGTCCCACCGCCACTGTAAAGTACCACGCTCAGCTCCCTATAGACCCAAACCTATTTTTACCCATATGATTTCCCTCAAAGCCCATTTCTGATCGGTAGTCATAATAACCCTTATGGGCTATGATAGATAAAGAGATTCATTTTCTACATCAGCCTCTAACTGATGTGGAAGCTAATGTGTATTGACAGGCTACACTGAGGCCAGTTTGCTGACGGGGCTGTTTTGGACTTGGCCCCCGTGCATGATTCTTTAAATGGCCCCATGCTTTTTTATAGGCCTTGACATATTTCATTAGTAGGATGGTCTTTTAGAGGGGCTCCGCCTCCGGCTTTAATCTGGCTAAAACCTCTGTTCGGTCTGAGGGGGAGGAGAGAGAGAGAGGGGGTGGGTGGGGAGAGAGAGAGAGGGGGTGGGTGGGGAGAGAGAGAGAGGGGGTGGGTGGGAGAGAGAGGGGGAGAGAGGGGAGGGGGGAGAGAGGAGAGATGTAGTATGATGCAGTTACTCTTTCCTTCTATTTCTCTCTCTCGCTCTACTTCTATTTCCCTGTCTCTCTCTCCCAACTCGCTCGCTCTCTTTTCCTACTGTTTCTTTCTCTCTCTCTCTCCTGTTTCGGTCTTGCTTTGTCTATCGCTCTCGCTCTCTCATTTGCTTTTGCGATTTCTTCCTCCGTGCTCTCACTCTTTCTTTCTATCTTCCTCACCGTTTTATTTTTGTTTTACGCCTCTTTCTCTCTCTCTCTCTCTCTCTCTCTCTCTCTCTCTCTCTCTCTCTCTCTCTCTCTCTCTCTCTCTCTCTCTCTCTCTCTCTCTCTCCCCTCCTATCCCCATTTCATCTTCTCTTATTCTCCATATCCCAATTATCCTCCTTCCTCTCTCTTTCTCTCCTCTGTTCTCGCCCTCTCATGCTTCTCTGTGCTTTCCCAGTGTTATGTGATTATAGGTAACATGTTCCATCCTTTGAGCTTCGCCTACCAAATAATCCTCCCTTTCCCTTCTCTCCTAGTGCCCCTAGATCTCCTTCGCTCTCTACCTTCTCATAGCTACAGCCTGAATAAGCCCGGTCTTTAAAGCCTCCTGATTTAGGTTCACTCTCTCCGTGTGTGTGTGTGTTTGCGTGTGCGTGTGTGTGTGTGCACGCAAAGAAACACTAACGCATAGACACAAGAAACTTGTGGATTACACATATGCGTGTGTGTTTCCTTGCATGTGTGTGACATAGAAAGAGGGATAGCTCCAGTAATCCTCAGTTCCTCTGAATAGACTAGAGTGTGTATCAACAGCCAGAGGAGAACCTTCTTGTGTAGGAGAGGGGGATAGATGGATGTTTGGAGGGGGACTCTCTCTCTCCATCTCTCCTCTGTGGTCTCTCTCTCCATCCTCCTCTTTGTCTGTCCCCCGGCTCTTAACATCTCCCCCTGGCAGCTCTTACTCACACAGAGGTCTGGGAACGCTTCCAACATGCGCACACACACACACTCCACTTACTAGCCCTGCGCACACACAGGTCTTCTAACAAATGTTGTCTCCGCTGTGTTTGGTGCGTGCGTGTTGTGGTGTGTGTGCATGTTTTGCTCCGTGATGCCTGGGTTTGTTTCTGTTGGAAATGGGGGATATCCACCCACGCTGAAGCCCTGTTAGGCTAGCTTCTGGCCCGCTGGGCAACTGGCAGTGTCCATTATTCTCTTTTGTCCCCTTCTGCAATTAGACTTTGAAAACATGTAGCCTTCCCTTTCCCCTGCCAACATGGAACCTTGCTTTGTTGTAGTTCATATCGCTCTCTCTACCCAGCCCCCCTCTCCCCCATCTCACTGTTGTTGATTGAAGTTGAAAGTCACCATGTTGGGCTGATTTGAATTGATGGATCACTCTGTAGCAGGAAGGGCCATCTGTCTGTGTGTGCGTGTGTGTGTGCCCACACTACATGCTTTGTGTTCTACCGCAGCGTAGTAGTGCATTTTATTAAACCTAGCTTTAACAAATGGCACATGTCCCATCTCTAGTCCATGCTCCCCCCCCTCGACCTCCCATCCCTCCACGTGACTAATCCACTAAAGGTGAGTCTGTAATGATGAAATGGCCTTTTAAGTCCCCGACCATTATTAGAGCCATACGTCTAACAGAGCAAATATGCAGCCATAGGCTCCATCTATACATCTAAACACGATTACTGCCTTCTGCCTGCATCTGTGTCCCGTCTGGGGACGTAATGTTAGTGATTTATCAGAGTGCACTCAGGGAGAGCGGATAATCTATGATTGGTTGCAACTTTAATTGGAACTCCACTGTGATTGGTCGGGACCTTAATTGGACTGTACTTTGATTGGTTGGAACTTTTGGGTTAAGTTAATTATTTCACACGAGACAAGGTAGTGGCCACTTAGATGTGCATTGCTTACTGTACCACTCTAAAACCTGTTTGTTTTGTTGTATCTGCCTCTCCTATACTGTACATTGCCCTATGAACACCACTAAATTATTCGGTTTTCATCTGGTAGAGCTCAAATGTCAACACCCAAAGGTTGCGGTATTAAAATAGGTTTGAAGGTTTCCACCCACCCACATTGAAACAGTTATATACCTTTTCCATTTATTGGAAAGGATTAAAATATAGGTTGTTTTACTAGTTCCCATCACAATGAACGTGGTTTTCTAGGCTAGCCGAGAGATTGAATCCAGGGTTCTCCGAGTTGGAAAGATAGACATTATCGGTTTATCCTCCATGATGATGAGAAGAAGAGGGAGGCTCACACACACACACACCCCGACAGGGACAGAGGTGTCTCCATGACAACTGACCTTTTTAAATCATCCACTGCAGGGAGAGGCTGCTTAAAAAGTGGCATTTCCGTCACCGGTGGCGCCATTGCTCAGCTGAGCTGCAGAAATGCTCACTCTAGTCAGAGTGAAATGCTTACAAATGCATCAGTATCTCAAGTGCCACCTACTGTCGATGTTCCTAAACCCCCTAAATTGCTCATTGGGCGATGCACTGTGGCTGCCCTCTGCTCCAGCCTCTCCAATCTAATATGTGTTTGTGTACTATATGTATATTGGGGGTTGGATAAAAGCAGAATTTCCATCTTGCGTGGTCTAATAAAGTATATCTTCTTTCTATACCACACTATACCGTAACATTGGGGTCCACCCTATGTACGTTCCCTCGGCCCTATGTACGTTCCCTCTGCCCTATGTACGTTCCCTCTGCCCTATGTGCGTTCCCTCGGCCCTATGTGCGTTCCCTCGGCCCTATGTGCGTTCCCTCGGCCCTATGTACGTTCCCTATGTATTACGGCCCATTACTCATATTGCTCAAAGTTGTATTCAGATGGGCAGAATTGGTTTGTGTGAATCCCCTACGGAATTCCTGTCTTGCGCTGCACTGTCAGAGGATTGCACCTATCACCAATGCTTGTTGACCTGACTTGATGAGTGAGTGAGTGAATGAACCCACCATGAGCATCTGGTCCACAGCAGGCAGTGATAGGAGTCAAATGCTGGTTTCACCCTTGAAATTCTGCAGGAGGATGATCGCCCTCCTGTAGCGCCCATTATTCATTTACATCTACCTTCACCCATTTGACATACCTACACTGGATATGGATGAAGGGAGACACACACACACACTCTCAAACACGCAGACACACACACACATGCCCACGGGCGCGCACAAGCACACACACAAACATGTATGCATGCATTTGCGCACGCAATGCACACACATATACAGGTGGTGTTATGCTTGCAAATGCACACAAGCGTGTACTGCGCACACACACACACACTCTGAGCCCAGCGTTCACTGCAGAACCCAGCAGCAAGCGGCTTAATTCTATCAAGCTGCTAGCCGGACAGCCACAATTACATTTGTGACACAAATCCTGCTTCTCAAATTGAGTGTTTTATTCCTAAACGTACCCGCTCTCTATTTATAACCCCTTATTTCACACAAATCCCACTTCTTCCTCAAAGTCAATTTAGGACTTAAAAGCCGCTGCCGCTGCAGCCCTGGCTCACTTTCCCTCCTTTCCCCTTGACTCTATCGCCCACTCTCCAAAGATACATTTCAAGAGGAATATTCTCATGCTTTGAAGACTGAGTCGACAAAAAATAGTCTAAAACGAGAACATTTCTAGTATTTGCCATCTCCGAGAACGTTTTGAAGCATAAAAGTCTTGCAAATCCCTGGTGTGAGTTAGAAATAGACACTTATAAATAGTCCGTTTTTAAACGGTTTTAAACTATTTTCCATACCTTTTTAGAAAAATGGTGTTTGGGCCAAATTAAGGATAAGGGAACGATTTGGGACTGGCTGTGTGTTTCTCGCCACATCCCCTTTGCTTGTCTGTCTCTGCGGCCTACTTATGCATGCCCTGGTCTGGTGATGGACCTATGTGTCTAACCTACAGCACTAGCCATTGGACCAACCTTTCTCCTGCAGAGCTATACCATCCTGCAAGGTTTTTGCTCCAACCCTAATTTAGAACACATTTACTGCTCTAGCTGCCCACCGGGACCTTCCTTTGTTGTTTGTTACAGCAGCGTCGAAGAAAACACCTGTATACATAGTAGCTCCCCTTGAAGAGGGTTGGCCATGTGTATGACATGTGCAGTAGACCTTTTCCTGCATGATCCTTTTTGTTCTTTTTCTCTTCTTTCTTTGTCCGCACCCTTCTTCGCAGCCCTCCTCTGTGTCCTCCCGCTTTTTGTTTTTTCTCCTTATCCTCCTCACACTCCTCCTCCCTTACCTCCACCTGTTCGCTCCCTTTTTCTCCCTCCTCTTCATTAACTGTCATCTTCCTCTTTTCGTCTGGCCAATCGTCTTCATAGTCCCCCTCTCATGTCCTCTTGTTTTCTGTCTCTCTTCCTCCTAACTGTGGCCCATGCCTGTGTACTCACGGCAGTCCTTGGGCACTCCTCCACTCCCCTTCGTCCTCTTCCTTTGCTTCTACATGAATGCATCCTTTCCCTCCCTCTATCTCTTGCCTCCCATCTCTTACACCTGTCCCTATCCATCCCATTTTACATTTTTCATCCATTTCTCCCCATCATCTCTCTCTCCCTCTCCTCTTCCTCTCTTTCCACTTCCAGTCCTCCTCCTCCATCCTTCTATCCATGCTGACCGGGGGCTCCTTCCTCTCCCTCCCTGCCTACGGAAGTCCTGCTCCTTGGAGAGCTTCCAGTCGGCCGTGTCAGAGGCCCGGCATCTGAGCCAGCAGTGCCAGGTGCCCTTCCACTGTCCCAGGCCTCGCATGGTGCAGGGAAGGGGCTGCAACCAGAGCTTCCGCGCCGCCATCGACAAGTCCTACGACGGGCCCTCGGAGCCGGAGGACGGTAAGGGAAATCACCATAAACGTTAATGCAACACTGAGCATGACTATGTTCACTTAGCCGTATATACCCTGGGTCCTATGTTCCCTCAGTTCCCACAGCCCAATGTTCCCACAGCCCAATGTTCCCTCAGTTCCCACAGCCCAATGTTCCCACAGCCCAATGTTCCCACAGCCCAATGTTCCCACAGCCCAATGTTCCCACAGCCCTATCTTCTAAACCAGGGGTCGAGGGTGCATTTTGTCATTTGTATTTCACTGGCCTGAACTACAATACAATGTATTGTGTAATAAAATACAAATACTTTTCTATACCATTTTATAGCGGTTCACAATTTTGTGGCCCTAGATTTACTGCATTGGTGTCAGAAGTGGGATGGCACTATGAAGTGTGATAAAAGTGTCTGCTAAATGACCAAAATGTCAAAAATGGACACTTGCAAAGCACACTGGGTATCATTCTAATTATCCTCTTCCCCAAACAAGGCCAAATCTCATTACAATACAAATTATTTGGAAAATAAGCATTTGTGCCAATTTTGATTGAAATTGGTCAGTGGGTGCTGAGGGAACGAACCTGGGGATGAACATGGGGCCGAGGGGACGGACATGGGGCCGAGGGGACGGACATGGGGCCGAGGGGACGGACATGGGGCCGAGGGGACGTAGGGTGGATCCCAATGTTGTGGTATAGAGACATCATAGTGATGTTAGTTATCCCACTGTATTTTAATTTATTGTCCACATATTTATTTGAAGTCACTTGGGCGAATACCAACTTCCACTTACAGTGGGTAGAATTGTTTCGTGCATTGAAATCAATGGGGAAGATGCTGCACTGTACTGTAGGTGATTTCTAAGTTTTACAACAAAATTTGTCTTTTGTCATTTCATATTTTCTCGACGGACATGGTTTTTGAAGCAATTTTAGATCAAACGTAATGTACATGGACTGTACAAAACATTAGGAACTGTTGTTTCCATGACAAAGACTGACCATCCAGGCTGTATCACAACCGGCCGTGATTGGGAGTCCCATAGGGCGGCGCACAATTGGCCCAGCGTCGTCCAGGTTTGGCCAGTGTAGGCCGTCATTGTAAATAAGAATTTGTTCTTAACTGACTTGCCTAGTTAAGTAAAGGTTAAATAAAAAATAAATAAATAAAAAACCAAGTGAATCCAGGTAAAAGCTATGATCCCTTACTGATGTCACTTGTTAAATCCACTTCAATCAGTGTAGGTGAAGGAGAGGAGACAGGTTAGAGAAGGATTTTTTAAGCTTTGAGAAAATAGAGAAATGGATTGTGTATGTGTGCCATTCAGAGGGTGAATGGGCAAGACACAATATTTAAGTGCCTTTGAACTGGGTGCGAGGCGCACTGGTTTGAGTGTGTCAAGAACTGCAACGCTGCTGGGTTTTTCACGCTTAACAGTTTCCCGTGTGTATCAAGAATTGCCCACCACCCAAAGGACATCCAGCCAACTTGACACAATGGTGGGAAGCATTGGAGTGAACATGGGCCAGCATTCCTGTGGAATGCTTCTGACACCTTGCCCATGCCCTGACGAATTAAGGCTGTTCTGAGGACAAAAGGATTTGCAACTCAATATTAAGGTGTTCCTAATGTTTTGTACACTCAGTGTATGATTGCCTTTGGACCGATTATTCAGAAATATCCACACATGAGCTGTATAAACTTTGAGTAATTTAGCCATTGCGCAACTCGCTGACATTCAGCAAACGTGGGGTCGCAAAAGGACACAATGTTTAGCGGCTCAATGAACATTTAGTCAGCGTTTCTGGCCAGGGAACTTTTTTAATCCCACAGCTGCACATTTTTGATCTAACATCTTTCATGTGAAGCCAAATATCTGTCTGCCTGTGTGTGATGTGTGTGTGTGATGTGTGTGTGTGTGTGTGTGTGTGTGTGACCATCTGAGCGTCCAAACTGAACCGTAAAGCACTAGAATTGCCTCTGACTTTCCCTCTGGCCTCAGGGGAGTGGTTGCCGCAGGCTTAGAGGCGGGGAACCAGTGATTCTGAATACAAGATTGGAGTCAGCACCCCCCTCTCCCACTTTCCCAAAAAGACATGTCGGTGAAGCCGGCTGCAAAGTATTGAGGCACTGCGGGAGGGATGGGGAAGGTATATGAGTGTGTGTTTGTCCGCCTGTCTACTTCATTGTGTGTATGGCATCTGTGTTGACCTTAAGGCTTTCCCCGGCTAAAAAAAAATATTGGTCGACCGGGAGTCATCCTGTTCTTTCGACCAATGTTTAATCGTATTTTTCCACGTATAGACACACACCCAATGTGTTTGAATAAAATCAAATACATATGCACTGAGCTTGTCTGATGCTTTAAGCACACTGTTTGATTAAATAGTTAAGACACACAAATGACTCAACTCGATGGTCACACTGTTCAAAAAATGACAGCAAGTGCCTGTGTGACTGGCGCACATTGTCTCGCTCTCCTCCCTACTGCAGCGTGAAAGCACCACAGCACAGCACGTGTTTAATGCACAGTGTTCGTTGCAACATCATTTCAGCCATTTAGTTTATTACTTGTTTCTGACTGAAAATTTCTGTTACAGAAATCCCTAATTTGTTTAGGAAAAACATTCCCTATTCCCTGAACCCTTGCTCTCTTTACTTGAAACATGTAAGCGTCGCATGTACAGTATGTGGCCAATAGGGCCTGACTTATAGCCTTTCATAATCACATCAATAAATTGGTTTGAACAATATCTGAACACAGTAACACGGGGACAGCAAAATGGATGTGGAGGACGTGAAAAAATTAAATGGAGGGTATAGGAGCAAGCGTTGCGCGCGTATTATGTGCGCCAAACGGTTGCTGTTAGATTACAATATTATATTTTTTTTCTGACCATTTAGAACAGTGTAAACAACACTAAATATGTAAGCGTACCAGAGAGTCTGTTCTAATTACAGAAAACTAAAAACAATTGCATACATTTGTGAATTGTCCAATTCAAAGCTCCCTTTATTACATGTTTTAACTAAAATGCTCGATTCCATTTCTGAGCGGGAACGCCTCGTATGCTGTGTGATGGCATGAATGAATGATTGATTGATAGATACTAAGTATTGAGATATAGGCTTAAATAAGTTAGGGTGTTAAGACTAAACAGGATGTGCTCTTAAGCCTACAGCTCGATGGTGGTTACTATACAAAGCCAGCTAATGATAACGACATTGCTTATTATTAAAGTAATGATGATAATAATGATAATTATAATGACTAAGAAGGAGGTCGGGAAAATGGAGGGTGTGTAGTAGCGAGAGCTGCGCGCCAATTACGTGTGACAAACAGGTGCTGTTGGATTACAGCATTCTTTTTCTGCCCGTTTGGAACAGTGTAAACGGCACTAAATAAATTCTAAGTAATAGCAGTCTGTTGTAACGAGAGAAAAAAAAGTGGAAAGCATTTATTAAAGCATAGCAAAGATATAAAAAACTGACGAATCTGTGAAATTGCTTTATCCAACATTTTGCCGTTTCATGAGGCTTGGTGCTCGGGGAATCAGTAAGCTATTAAACAAACACTCAAACAGGCAACAAAAGCAAGATCTGTCTTACTTCTGTAGATATATAGGGATGATTTATAAAGCCAGGCACATGTAAGTTAGACTATTGATTATAGACCTAATTAAGTTGGGTTTTCCGCTCTCCTCAATAGACAATTAGGCTAAGGCAAGGGCTGTTTCCTCATCTCTGCTGCTGTTGCCTCTGCTGCATTGTTCGGAATCTCAATATGCTGGTTATCTTTGCTATTATGCACATAGCAACACAGGGAAAGGCGCCAATTCTACGGCGAACTGAAGATTATGTTTCAGAACTGAAGACAGTGACCGTGTCCAACGCAGGAGAAAACGCATTTGTTATAAAATAACATTAGTGTTGCGCCATTATTTTTGACATAATATAACCATATACAATTTCAGTATCACATGTCTTAGAGTGATGGACTGTGCCATCCCTGTGGCCTCCGCAATGGATAAGTCGACAGAGACAGGCGCGAAACAGACAGGTGTCTTTGTGCACCATGAACATTTTTTTTTGTACGACTGCTCGACTAAAGAAATCTCGGTCGACCATCAGCCTTTTGACCGAACATCCAGTCAACTAAATGGGGTCAGCCCTAGTTGACCTTTTAACCTGCGCCGACAGAAATGGCCGCCTCGCTTCACGTTCTCAGGAAACTACGCAGTATTTTGTTTTTTTATGTATTACTTCTTACATTATTACCCCGGGAAATATTAAGTTTTGTTACATACAACCGGGAGGAACTATTGGATATAAGAGCAACGTCAACTTACCAACATTACGACCAGAAATACGACTTTCCCGAAGCGGATCCTCTGTTTGGTCCATCAACCAGGACAATAGACTGGATCTCAGCCGGCGACTCAAAACAACGGCGGCGCCAGAGAAGGGGGAAAAGCGGTGGTCTTCTGGTCAGGCTACGTAGACGGGCACATCGTGCACCTCTCCCGAGTATTTTACTTGCCAATGTCCAGTCTCTGGACAACAAGGTGGACGAAATACGAGCAAGAGTTGCCTTCCAGAGAGACATCGGCGACTGCAACGTTCTTTGCTTCACGGAAATATGGCTCACTCAGGACACGTTATCTGAGTCGGTACAGCCACATGGTTTATCCACGCATCGCGCAGACAGAAACAAACATCTATCTGGTAAGAAGAAGGGCGGGGGTGTGTGTCTTATGATTAACGAGACGTGGTGTAATCATAACAACATACAGGAACTCTGATGTTGTTATGATTACACCACGTCACCGCTGATTCGGTGAGCGAGTTTATTAGCAAGTGCATTGGTGGTGATGTACCCATAGCAACTATTAAAACCTTCCCCAACCAGAAACCGTGGATTGATGGCAGCATTCGCGCAAAACTGAAAGCCCGAACCACTGCTTTTAACCAGGGTAAGGCGACCGGAAACATGACTGAATACAAACAGTGTAGCTATTCCCTCCGCATGGCAATCAAACAAGCTAAGCGTCAATATAGAGACAAAGTAGAGTCACAATTCAACGGCTCAGACACGAGAGGAATGTGGCAGGGTCTACAGTCAATCACGGACTACAAAAAGAAAACCAGCCCCGTCGCGGACCACGACGTCCTGCTCCCAGACAAACTAAACAACTTCTTTGCTCGCTTTGAGGACAATACAGTGCCACCGACACTGCCCGCTACCAAAACCTGCGGGCTCACCTTCACCGCAGCCAACATGAGTAAAACATTTAAATGTGTTAACCCTCGCAAGGCTGCTGGCCCAGATGGCATCCCTGGCCGTGTCCTCAGAGCATGCGCAGACCAGCTAGCTGGTGTGTTTACGGACATATTCAATCAATCCCTATCCCAGTCTGCTGTTCCCACATGCTTCAAGAGGGCCACCATTGTTCCTGTTCCCAAGAAAGCTAAGGTAACTGAGCTAAATGACTATCGCCCGTAGCACTCACTTCCGTCATCATGAAGTGCTTTGAGAGACTAGTCAAGGATCATATCACCTCCATCCTGCCAGACACCCTGGACCCACTCCAATTTGCTTACCATCCCAATAGGTCCACAGGCGACGCAATCGCAATCACACTGCATACTGCCCTAACCCATCTGGACAAGAGGAATACCAATGTAAGAATGCTGTTCATCGACTACAGCTCAGCATTTAACACCATAGTACCCTCCAAGCTCGTCATTAAGCTCGAGACCCTAGGTCTCGACCCAGCCCTGTGCAACTGGGTCCTTGACTTCCTGACGGGCCGGCCCCAGGGGGTGAGGGTAGGAAACAACATCTCCACCCCGCTGATCCTCAACACTGGGGCCCCACAAGGGTGCGTTCTCAGCCCTCTCCTGTACTCCCTGTTTACCCATGACTGCAATCAAGTTTGCTGACGACACTACAGTGGTAGGCTTCATTACCAACAACGACGAGACGGCCTACAGGGAGGAGGTGAGGGCCCTCGGAGTGTGGTGTCAGGAAAATAACCTCTCACTCAACGTCAACAAAACAAAGGAGATGATCGTGGACTTCAGGAAACAGGAGAGGGAGCACCCCCCTATCCACATCGACGGGACAGTAGTGGAGAAGGTGGAAAGTTTTAAGTTCCTCGGCGTACACATCACGGACAAACTGAAATGGTACACCCACACAGACAGCGTGGTGAAGAAGGCGCAACAGCGCCTCTTCAACCTCAGGAGGCTGAAGAAATTCGGCTTGTCACCAAAAACACTCACAAACTTCTACAGATGCACAATCAAGAGCATCCTGTCGGGCTGTATCACCGCCTGGTACGGCAACTGCTCCGCCCACAACCGTAATGCTCTCCAGAGGGTAGTGAGGGCTGCACAACGCATCACCAGGGGTAAACTACCTGCCCTCCAGGACACCTACACCACCCGATGTCACAGGAAGGCCAAAAAGATCATCAAGGACAACAACCACCCGAGCCACTGCCTGTTTACCCCGGCTATCATCCAGAAGGTGAGGTCAGTACAGGTGCATCAAAGCTGGGACCGAGAGACTGAAAAACAGCTTCTATCTCAAGGCCATCAGACTGTTAAACAGCCATCACTAACATTGAGTGGCTGCTGCCAACATACTGACTTAAATCTCTAGCCACTTTAAATAATAGGAATTGGATGTAACAAATGTATCACTAGCCACTTTAAACAATTTTGTATATAATGTTTACATATCCGACATTACTCATATCAAATGTATACACTGTACTCTAAACCATCTACTGAATCTTGCCTATGCCGTTCGGCCATCGACTCAAATCTCTAGCCACTTTAATAATTATAATTGGATGAAATAAATGTATCACTAGCCACTTTAAACGATGCCATTTATATGTTTACATATCCTACATTACTCATCTCATATGTATATACTGTACTCATACCATCTACTGCATCTTGCCTACGCCGGTCAGCCATCGCTCATCCATATATTTATATGTACATACTCGTATTCATTCCTTTACTCTTGTGTGTATAAGGTAGTTGTTGTGAATTTGTTAGATTACTTGTTAGATACTACTGCATGGTCGGAACTAGAAACACAAGCATTTCGCTACACTCGCATTAACATCTGCTAACCATGTGTATGTGACAAATACAATTTGATTTGATTTGAACCTTTGATACCTCCCTCTCAGATGACCTGTCAGAGCAGAGCTTCGGCCGAGACACGCCCGTCAGTGGCTCATTCCGCCAGGACCAGATCGAATCAGAGGCAGGGAAGAAGAAGAAGAAGGAGAAGAAGAAAAGCAAAGAAAAAGTGAAGAAAACTGAGAATTCTGAGGACCATCAGAAGGCCAAGAAGAAAGGATTTGGGCTCTTAAGGTAGGCAACCATTTACAGTTTAGCAGATGCTCTTATCCACTGCTTATTCCAGTATCACTCACCCAACGTTTTCTCAATGTTTTCTCAACGTTTTACCCAACCCAATAAGCACTTAACACAAATCTCACAATTCCTTTCACTAGTACAGGGCATTCCAAACCTGTTCCTGGATAGCTACCCTCCTGTAGGTTTTCA
This sequence comes from Brachymystax lenok tsinlingensis, assembly GCA_030435695.1. NCBI lineage: Eukaryota > Metazoa > Chordata > Actinopteri > Salmoniformes > Salmonidae > Brachymystax > Brachymystax lenok. Next base: position 40,036,468 of record CM059814.1, read on the forward strand.
CTGTAAACTCAGTTGTAATTAACCTAGTTCAGGTTATCAACTAGCTAATTATTAGAATCAGGTGTGCTAGATTAGAGTTGGAGAGAGAACCTACAGGAAGGTAGCTCTCCAAGAATAGGGTTGGAGAGAGAACCTACAGGAAGGTAGCTCTCCAGGAATAGGGTTGGAGAGAGAACCTACAGGAAGGTAGCTCTCCAGGAATAGGGTTGGAGAGAGAACCTACAGGAAGGTAGCTCTCCAGGAATAGGGTTGGAGAGAGAACCTACAGGAAGGTAGCTCTCCAGGAATAGGGTTGGAGAGAGAACCTACAGGAAGGTAGCTCTCCAGGAATAGGGTTGGAGAGAGAACCTACAGGAAGGTAGCTCTCCAGGAATAGGGTTGGAGAGCCCTGTGCTAGTTCTAAGCTAAGAATTATCTTGCTGAGATGTTGGGTAATGTGATACTGTATAGTAAAAAGATGGTTATCGATCTAGTCTTGTTATTACACCATAGCAGTTCAAACATTTGTGATTCGATTGCGATCATAGATGGGTTTATTTAGAGCCTCAGTGTCTATCGATTTTAGGCCCTCAGATAAGAATCCAATCGTCCAGCATGTCAGTGGTAAGGGTGGTGAGATGTACACTGTTAACATCTGGCTTGGTACCAGGATGGACACACACACACACACACAACCTTTTACTTGGTTGGTTTCTGGGAGGGTTGCAGGCGGGAGATGGAGAGGTCACAGGACAGGGCTGTTGTTATTGGGCCTCTTATCACACTCGTACACAGATATGCACGCACACATGTATGCACGCATATGCACACACACGTATGAATGCACACACATTGGCACTGTGCACACACAGATGATCACAGTGCACACACAAACAATTACAGGAAAGGGCCGTTGATATCCAATGGGTAGTTACGATCTTGTCTCATTGCTGGAACACCCCAACGGACTTGAGAGAGGCGAAGGTCGAGAGTCATGCATCTTAATGGCTTCTTAACGCAATGCTTGCTTAACCCGGAAGTCAGCCACACCAATGTGTCGGAAGAAACACCGTCCAACTGAAAACCGAATTCAACTTGCAGGCGCCGGTCGCCACAAGGAGTCGCTAGAGCATGATGAGACAAGGGAATCGCCCCTGCCAAACCCTCCACTAACCCGGACGACGCTGGGCCAATTGTGCGTCGTCCCATGGGGCTCTCGGTCTGTAGTGGCGCCTCAGCACTACGATGCGGTACTTTAGTCCGTTGCGCCCCTCGGGAGGCCCTACACACACACAGACTTGCAAGTGTACACACACACCCATGCTCACACACTTACACACTAACCACACTCACACGTTCTCTCACTCTCACTTACACTCACCACACACACACACTCCATCACATACTCTCTTGCTCCCAAGCTTGTTCTGATACAGTGAGGGGGAAACTCAAGGGAGAAGGTTAGAGACATAGCCTTGTGCTCTCTCTGAATACTCACTGGGTTGAAGGCTTTAGCCAGGACATTCTTGAACCATTTGACTGAATCAAAATTCCAAGAAACATTTACTTTGGAATTCAACATCCAGCCAAGTGCAGCCTTAAGCATAGAGTGCATTTGGAGCGGAAGTGGAGGGCAAGACACTTAAACGCTCCCAGATTTTCCACCAAACACAGGCTCGGTTCAGTCTGGCCTGATGATTGAATGTGAACAATGACTTAATTAGCTGGAATACGGCATAGCTCAACTGCATCCCAAATGGCACCCTATTCTCTATATAGGGCACTACTTTTGACCAGGGCCCATAGGGCTGTGGTCAAAAGGAGTGCACTATATAGGGAACCGGGTGCCATTTGGGAAATAGCCAATCTATTTGTAGATCACAAATGTTTTACTCTGATGGCTTTATTTCACACTGGAAAATTAAAAACGTATGATTCCAATTCCCCTCTGATCGAAAGTGTGTGCAACACTGTAGCGGAACAAATGTATTTTGAGACGCTGAATTATTTTCGTGGCCGTTATGGTTTTTATGCATGTAGCGTATTATATATGGACGGCCAGATCCTTTGTTTGCGTAGGCAGGACTTCCACAATCCATTTTGTTAGTTGGACTCACCACTCAACATTGCTATTCTAAAATCAAAACACTGACAGTGCCAATATTAACTGGATTACTGTCTTTATTGCCCTCTGTTTTTTTTCTCGTTATTTTGTTCTTTCTTTCTATCGTACTTAGTATCTTTATTTCTCTCTTTTCTTTATTTCTCTCTTTCCCTCTTTTGTTCCCTTATACATTATTTTATTTCATTCTTTCTCTCACTCTGAGAGGATAACAGTATGGTCTCTCTGCATTCACAAAATCTAGTAGATACTTCCATCTCAGCTTCTTCTTCCAAACAGCTTCTACCCCCAAGCCATAAGACTCCTGAACAGCTAATCAATTGGCTACCCAGACTATTTGCATTCCCCTTCTACTCTCTGTTATTATCTATGCATTAATAACTCAACCTACATGTACATATTACCTCAATTACCCCGACCAACCGGTGCCCCCGCACATTGACTCTGTACCAGTACCCCCTGTATATAGCCCCGCTATTGTTATTTACTGCTGCTCTTTAATTATTATTTGTTCTTATCTCTTACTTTTTTTTGAGGAGGGGCATTTTCTTAAAACTGCATTGTTGGTTAAGGACTTGTAAGTAAGTATTTCACTGTACGGTCTACACCTGTTGTATTCGGCGCATGTGACAAATACAATTTGATTTGATCTCAACTGCACTCCCCCCGCCGTCCGCACACTCCTACACACTTCATATTCATATCCCCCCAACCATAAAGACAGTCTTCGATGCGAGATGACTGGTTGTCCCTTCAGTACCTAAAAACAGTAGAGATTGAAGTGTCCTTGCTGAGCGAACCGCCTGAGGGAGTTTCGGCATTGACAGGCCTTTTGAAGATCCACCACGTTACACGTCAGCCACGTGAGACTCCTCACCGTGTGCATACATATACAGCACACTCTCTCATAGGCTCTTATGAAAGATGTGTACAGTATGTTCAGTACAGAGACTGGTGTGGCAGCTTTTTCAAAGTGCTGGTGAAGCCTAAAATTGACTATATATTCTCATGGGTATGTGTGCAAGATGTCGACATTTACTGTATGTTGAGGTGTCTCAATGGTCCTGTCAACACAAGCCTGCCTGTTTTGAGGTCCTCTTCCGAATACCCTACCCATAATTGTATTATTAATAGTAGGCTGATTGGGTATGCGAAAATACGTAGTATGTGACATTCAGACCATTTTGTGCGCTTTAAAGATGTCATACTCATTTCAGCTTTTCATCTTGTACAAATTCGTCGCATGCTATTAAGTAAAGAAATCATATGTTCAGACCCACGTGTGTTTGACAGTAGCTGATAATGAGCTGATAATCAGATAAGGGCAATTCCACAGTGACAAACATTTTTCCCTTTAAAATGTATGTCAAACAAAAACCGATCATTGCAAAGTTAAACAAACCTTACAACTCTACTTTTAACAATTTCCCCCGATAAAATTAAATAAAAATCACCTGAAGAACAGTGCAGATGCAAAGTTTGGTAACAGAAGGACAGTTTTTGCTGTTTGTGCCATCATTCTGTTACCAAACTTTGCATCTGCCCTGTTCTTCAAGTAAATGTGTTTTTGTAATGCTTTCAGTGAAAATGTATAAAAGTCGTTCTTGTGCATAGAGTTGTATGGTTTAACTTTGTAATCATCGGTTTTAGTTTGGCTTACATTTCTCAGTATCATTATGTTACCAAGGAATTGCCCATAAGGACACTCATAGTGCCAAAAGGAATGAATGGCGCCAAACCTTACAATTGCGCATCAGTGGACACATTCTCAGTATGGGTGAGCCTAGTATGTTATTTGTTGCTTACTGCATAAATGTTTTACTAAACCGTATGTTCTAAATAGTATGTAGTATGATAAGTACACAATATTTTGTTTTAGTAAGTAGTAGTAAAGACAGATTCCGGACACTGCCTGTGTGTGTATGTATGCATACGTATGTGTAGCTGTTTGTAGGTTGTATTTACTCTTCTGCCTGATCACAGCTCCAATAACAGGCACTTTCCTGTGACCTGTGTGTGTGCGTATCCTTGTACATTTGTGCGCCCGGTCTTTCTATCCCATACTGCTTCCTCTCTCTCTGTCACCCTCCCCACCTCTTCTGCCCGTCACTCCGGCTCAGAATGGCTGTCACTAAGGCCCCCACTGTGACAGACAGACAGGACACGGCCGTCCCCGCTACTACTGCCAAATTGGGGACATGAAAGCCAGCACGCTGATCCGCTGTTTACAAATCCCCCTCTGCTTGCTTCGATCCTCTTCCCTCTCTTTCTCTCCCTCTTCCCGGATGAAATCCGACAGGGAACCAAGCCAATTAGCGGGGCCAGTTCCGGACCTAAATTCTCTCATTTCCATCAAAAAGCCCAGTATGTGGTTGCGTTGTCCTAAAGGATGGGCACCAAAGACGGACCACACCCTCCTCAGACCTACTGTAAATCCCCCATAGATGGCCTGCATCCCGATTTGCCACCCTTCTCCCGAAATGTACACTTGCACTTTTTCCATCGTGGATTTAGCCAATGCTTACACCAATCCAATGCTGTTAAATCCATGACGGGGAGTGTGCAAGTGCACACTTTGGGTGAATTGAGACTTAGGCATACTTCTTGTAAGTGGACTAGAGTGATGCTGGAGTTGTAAGACGTGTTTATATGTGTTTACGTGCTGGTGACATTAAGCTGTGACAAGCTGAAGCTGGGATGTTTTTCTTAACCGTAATGTTGTTAGCTAAGTTTGTCATGGTTTGTCACGTCATGGTTTACCTTTTTGACGCTTTGAAGGCCTTTTTGTCCTCACAGGAGGGGATTTGTTGACCTTAGGTGTTCACCTTGAAAACATGTGTCTTGGAGAATATGTTTCTGTCTGTGTTTTTTTTGTGTCTGTTTGCAGGTTGTGTTCACTCCCAAGTTTGTTTCACCACTCATCCTGTGGATAAATGACTTACTTACAACTATAATCTTTGAGTAGTCAGGGCAGGAGTTTTCATTTCGTATTGTTTTTTTCAGTTTTCTGGAATGTTGATTTAAAAACCTGTCCAATGTCCATCAGCAACCACCACCAAAATACCTCCTCTGTGGAAATGTTTGTCGTTCTGAGGCACGGTGCATCCTATATTTCTGGCATGGTGCAATTCTAATTTATATCTTTCCTATGGACGTCAACAGCGGGTCACGCTATCGAGGTACGCAGCCCAAGAAAAACAATTTTTTTTCTCTATGTTGGACTGCTTCCTGAAAGGATTTGGTAATTTACTTGTTGCTGTGGTGACCTGTCAATCAAGCATTAGAGGGATTTTGGAAGAAGAAAAAACGGCCAAAGAAAAGGAAAATCCCCATGCATATATATCGGCTACTAAACCTTCAACATAACAGGCAGGCTTTTTCTTTCCTGTATAGCATAGCTCCCTTAGTACAACACCATTGATCTATGTCAAGAGGTTTGGACCTCTTGGTGTCTGGATATTCCAGACATATCTATATGGCTAGACGAAAACACCAGTCAACCTCAGACCACCGATGCTCATCATTGAGCTATCAGGAAGTTGTCTCCTGGTCATCTGATCTCCAGCACTTCAGGTCCTTCACTTATCTGTCTGAGTTCGACGTTGCAGTCGAGACTGACTGATCTACGAATCTCCTTGCATCATAAATAACTACTCAATATTATTTGTAGATCAGTCACAATTCAGCCATGATGCATCACGGTTTTGATGCTCGTAATCATGGCCTCTGTCTTCATGGAGGCTGCTCCACCAATGAAAGAAGCTCATTAAGACCTCTTCAACCAATGTAAGAAGCCCATTGAGCTATCAGGAAGTTGTCTCCTGGTCATCTGATCCACAGCACTTCAGGTCCTTCACTCTGTCTTCATCCAGTAACATGGAGGCTCATTTACCAATGAAAAAAGCCCATTGAGCCATCAGGAAGTTGTCTCCTTCTACTGGTCATCTGATCTCATTGCTTTGGGTCATTCACTCTGTCTTCATCCAGCAACAAAGTACGCCAGGAGCGATTACACCTCTTCCAGTTGCCGCCGTCCCGTCGTCAAGCGCAATGTGATCGATAGGTGTCTGCCGGCCGTCTGTCCGTCCTAGGCTGTGTGTGTGTGTGTGTGTGTGTGACATTCCTCCCTCACAGGAAAAGTTTAAGTGGCTCTTATGAGGTCTAAGGAGAAGGGCAGGAGTGGTCACAGCACGTTAACCTCTAGCCCTGCCCTTTTCATGGGGTAGGAATGCTGTCTGTAAGGGGGGAGTTGGGGATATGGAGGGTCACACTTATTTCTTATTCTCTCGTTTTCTTCCTTGGACTGTTTTGAAATCAAAGTGCAGTGCAGTTATTGGCTGGCCAATGGTGCGTCTGCCTTTTTCCTCTCTCTCTGTCTCTCTCTCTCTCTCTCTCTCTCTCTCTCTCTCTCTTGCTCTCTCTTGCTCTCTCTTTTCCTTTTCTATGTCACATACATTCTCTCTTTCCCCCCTGTCTTTCATTACACCTGCTCACTACTTGTTAGGGTCTTTGTCATTGTTCTGGTGTGTCTGAATCCTCAACACCTTTAGTGGTCTGGATGGAATAGTTCTGAGACCTTTGATCAGTCACTCTCACCCTACAGTATCTCTTCATCACGGTTTCTGTGTGCTGTCCTGGACTTGCGGCTGGAATAGTGACTTGCTCAAACAGTGCTTGGATAAACACACACACACACAGATGAGCACATACCCACACATAAACGCATGCGCACACACACACACGCACTCACAAACAAACACAAATAATCACTCACTTGCATGCACACACACACACGCCAAAGATCACACTCTCCCTCCCAAATAAGTGTGAAAATAAGACATGTAACTGACTTGTTAAATATTCATTTGTTTTTGACAGAAGTGGGGGAAAATGGAGGCAAGACAAATTGCCTGGAGCTAGCGCTTTGTGCATGAATCGTTAAAATATGCCAGAAGTCAGAAACACAAACAATTTAAATAAAGCCCATATTTCACGTGCTGCCCTTGGGTGACAGATGCATCTCTCACTCTGTGGCTGTCAGAGAGGGAGTGCCCCCCTCCCTCTCTCCTCTCATTCCTCTCTCGGCTAAGCAGTCTGATTGACACAGCATCACACCCGGGACTGGCCAGACACTGTTGAAAGATGCACACTCACACACACACCTTTCACGTTTCTCACACAGACACACCATACACCTTTCACTTCACACACACACACTCTTCCCTCGTTAATGAAGACACTCCTGAGAACATTATATCTATCACACCAGTCAGACCTCACACCCTGAAAACATCTTTCTCTCCATCTTGTCGCTTATTCACTTTAACTCTCTCTGTCTCTCTCTCTCAACTCACTATCTGCTTACTTCCTACTTTCTCCCTGGTTCTTCTTCCATTCCCCATGCTGCCTCTCTATATGGGTAATCATATTTTGTGTTGTGTTAATTTCTTAGGCTTTGCGTTCCTGTATATCTTGATTTGGTCTGTGCGTGCTACTGGATTTCCATGCAACTGGATGCGTGCGGGGTGCACGCAGTGTGTGTGCTTGCATGCGTATTGCATCCAACGAGAAACTGATAAATCAATAACAACACCATACATTTTTGGCCTACAGCTGAACTAAACGTTATTTCACTCAAAGCTCACTTCAACACGTCTTTATTGCAAGGATCCGAAATGGCTCGACAGCAGCGGGGTTCTAACGGCAATAGATTCATCTGGGAGGGTGGTTTTGATCGATTTGGTCGTATAACTCTTTAATACGAAGCCTTAATGGGAGGTGATTTAGCCCAAATTGCCGCCGCCTGCTGCAGTATGCATATGGAGGAAATAAGATAAATAGATTTAATTATGCCCGGTGGGAATAACGAGAGACGGGAGACTCTGTTTTAATTATTGAAGAGGGGCGTAGCTTTCTGCTGCCAGGAAGGAACTGTGATTAGCTTCTCATGCTGTCAATCAAGAGAAGAGGAAGGTAGAGAGGGGTAAAGTGAGGAAGTGTGTGGAGGGTGGCTGAGTTCTGTGTGCGTGTCTGTGTTTCTGAATGAAAAATATGATATGACCCCCTGCTTTTTTTTGATGGACCGTTTCGTTCTTTCTCAACATACTTGTAAACTTCTAGCTTCTTAACTGTCCTCTGCGTGATGTACACTACTGCAGCATTCCAGTGTTCTGTACCAGAAAACACCAAAGAGCCCCTGTTACATCACACCTCTTTATGTACAGTTGAAGTCAGAAGTTTACATACACTTAGGTTGGAGTCATTAAAACTCGTTTTTCAACCACTCCACAAATTTCTTGTTAACAAACTATAGTTTTGCAAGTCAGTTATGACATCTACTTTGTGCATGACACAAGTAATTGTTCCAACAATTGTTTACAGACAGATTATTTCACTTATAATTCACTGTATCACAATTCCAGTCGGTCAGAAGTTTACATACACTAAGTTGACTGTGCATTTAAAAAAATTAACATAATTTGAGTCAATTGGAGGTGTACCTGTGGATGTATTTCAAGGCCTACCTTCAAACTCAGTGCCTCTTTGCTTGACATCATGGGAAAATCAAAAGAAATCAGCCAAGACCTCAGAAAAAAGGATGAACCAGGCCTCCACAAATCTGGTTCATCCTTGGGAGCAATTTCCAAACGCCTGAAGGTACCACGTTCATCTGTACAAACAATAGTACGCAAGTATAAACACCATGGGACCACGCCGCCATCATACCGCTCAGGAAGGAGATGCGTTCTGTCTCCTAGAGATGAACGTACTTTGGTGCGAAAAGTGTAAATCAATCCCAGGACAACAGCAAAGGACCTTGTGAAGATGTGGGAAGAAAACGGGTACAAAAGTATCTATATCCACAGTAAACCGAGTCCTATATTGACATAACCTGAAAGGCCGCTCAGAAAGGAAGAAACCACTGCTCCAAAACCGCAATAAAAAAGCCAGACTACGTACTTTTTCTAGAAATGTCCCCTGGTCTGATGAAACAAAAACAGAACTGTTTGGCCATAATGACCATCGTTATGTTTGGAGGAAAAAGGGGGATGCTTGCAAGCCGAAGAACACCATCCCAACCGTGAAGCACAGGGGTGGCAGCAGCATGTTGTGGGGGTGCTTTGCTGCAAGAGGGACTGGTGCACTTCACAAAATAGATGGCATCATGAGGCAGGAAAATTAAGACATCAGTCACAAATGGTCACAAATGAGTCTTCCAAATGGACAATGACCCCAAACATACTTCTAAAGTTGTGGCAAAATGGCTTAAGGACAACAAAGTCAAGGTATTGGAGTGGCCGTCACAAAGCCCTGACCTCAATCCTATAGAAAATGTGTGGGCAGAACTGAAAAGGCGTGTGCGAGCAAGGAGGTCTACAAACCTGACTCAGTTACACCAGCTCTGTCAGGAGGAATGGGCCAAAATTCACCCAACTTATTGTGGGAAGCTTGAAGAAGGCTACCTGAAACGTTTGACACAATTTAAACAATTTAAAGGCAATGCTACCAAATACTAATTGAGTGTATGTAAACTTCTGACCCACTGGGAATGTGATGAAAGAAATATAAGCTGAAATACTACTATTATTCTGACATTTCATATCCTTGAAATAATGTGGTGATCCTAACTGACCTAAACAGGGAATTTTTACTAGGATTAAATGTCAGGAATTGTGAAAAACTGAGTTGAAATGTATTTGGCTAAGGTGTATGTAAACTTCCTACTTCAACTGTAGTTGTTAATTGAACTTATCCCTACTTGTCTCTCTGGCTTCCAAAACTTCCAACTCCACCGAGGTACCGGTAGAAAATACACACAGCAATCTAATTACCGTGATAACATTTATAGGTTGTGAGATTAAGTGTTCTCTCTATCGCTCTCGCCGCCTCTGGAAGCCTCACTCTTCTCTCTATATATTCCTAAGCTCCAACTGTGCCATACTTTCATGGGAGCTTTGGCTTATCCCTCCCTCTCTCATTCTCATTTTCTATCTCATTCTCTCGTTCATTCTCCATTCGCGCTCTCTCTCTCGTTGTCGTTCTTGCTCTTACTCTCCCAGGTTGTTATTTTTGTACTCAAAGGCAGATGCATATTCAGCTGGCATTATGGACGATCATCTCCTCGTCCTGTGGAATGTGTAGGAGTGTGTGTGTGTGTGTGTGTGTGTGTGGTGCTTCAGCTGGCCTAAGAAGTCAGGCCTACCCACCTGGAACAATGTCAGAGTGTTTGTGTGTGTGTTCATGCAACGTGTGCCCGCAGTGTGTGTACGCAGTGTGTGTACGCATTCTTATTGCATATGTAACACCAGACACACCATCTCAGCTATTAGCCTCATTCATTTCCATCATAAAAGACAGACGCCATCAATGAACTCCCCTGACAGACCAACAGACAGACTGTAAACTGTCTCCTGACACCGTCACTCTTGCCGACTGAATGCCTGTTTAGCTACTCGATACTGCTCACCAGTGTCCCACTGGCTCCATCCAACAGCACTGAAGGAAACCTATTTATTTATTTCCCTGCTCTCTGCTTGTTGTCACACTGTAAAAAATAAAGCAGCTTCATTTCCTGAGCTGCCAACCACGGAGATGATAATGGAGGAAATGAGTCTAGCACACAGGTAAAAGCTGTTATATAGTGTAGCTAGCACACATACTGGTTAATAGGCTACAGTATGTTTCTTCTCTTACTCTCTCTATTTCCCTCCCCCTCCCTTGCACCTCTTTATCTCTCTCTCGCTCTCTCTGTCTCCGTCTGTTTCTCCCTCTTTTTCCCCTTCCTCCCTAGGGAGCCAATTCCACAGGTCGCAGGGCAGTTACATCACCCAGGCTGTCTGTGATCTCACTGTGTTTTGAACCTCATTAGAAAGAAGACACAATCCTTTTCTTTTACTCTTCCCCCCTTCTCTCACCCACTTCCTCAGAATGTCATGTAATGAGCATGGGGAAGCTTCTGGAAGAGGTGATTAAGATGATGAGTAAAGGCGCCTTCCAAAAAAGCTGATTTTCACTGGAACTCAACCGGACAATCTTTTGTCTTGTCATACTTGGACATTTTGGGGATCTTGGTTCTAGTTTTTTCATTTCCTCTCATGAGGAGTGTCACCGTCGTAGACCCAGGAGACATTCTGGTGACTCTGGCACACCGGCAAAGGCAGACTAATGATGAGAGTGCTATGCTAATAATGGTTCCATTTGGCCCCTTGTGACAGTAGGACCACATTAAACCGTGACACCAATGACCCAGTAACCCAGAGCATCCATCTTACACCATTATGTGAAAGTTATGCAGCCAGTGCTATGATATACAGTGAGGGAAAAAAGTATTTGATCCCCTGCTGATTTTGTACGTTTGCCCACTGACAAAGAAATGATCAGTCTATAATTTTAATGGTAGGTTTATTTGAACAGTGAGAGACAGAATAACAAAAAAAGAATCCAGAAAAACGGATGTAAAAAATGTTATCAATTGATTTGCATTTTAATGAGGGAAATAAGTATTTGACCCCTCTGCAAAACATGACTTAGTACTTGGTGGCAAAACCCTTGTTGGCAATCACAGAGGTCAGACGTTTCTTGTAGTTGGCCACCAGGTTTGCACACATCTCAGCAGGGATTTTGTCCCACTCCTCTTTGCAGATCTTCTCCAAGTCATTAAGGTTTCGAGGCTGACGTTTGGCAACTCGAACCTTCAGCTCCTCCACAGATTTTCTATGGGATTAAGGTCTGGAGACTGGCTAGGCCACTCCAGGACCTTAATGTGCTTCTTCTTGAGCCACTCCTTTGTTGCCTTGGCCGTGTGTTTTGGGTCATTGTCATGCTGGAATACCCATCCACGACCCATTTTCAATGCCTTGGCTGAGGGAAGGAGGTTCTCACGCAAGATTTGACGGTACATGGCCCCGTCCATCGTCCCTTTGATGCGGTGAAGTTGTCCTGTCCCCTTAGCAGAAAAACACCCCCAAAACATAATGTTTCCACCTCCATGTTTGACGGTGGTGATGGTGTTCATGGGGTCATAGGCAGCATTCCTCCTCCTCCAAACACGGCGAGTTGAGTTGATGCCAAAAAGCTCCATTTTGGTCTCATCTGACCACAACACTTTCACCCAGTTGTCCTCTGAATCATTCAGATGTTCATTGGCAAACTTCAGACGGGCATGTATATGTGCTTTCTTGAGCAGCGCCTTGCGGGCGCTGCAGGATTTCAGTCCTTCACGGCGTAGTGTGTTACCAATTGTTTTCTTGGTGACTATGGTCCCAGCTGCCTTGAGATCATTGACAAGATCCTCCCGTGTAGATCTGGGCTGATTCCTCACCGTTCTCATGATCATTGCAACTCCACGAGGTGAGATCTTGCATGGAGCCCCAGGCCGAGGGAGATTGACAGTTATTTTGTGTTTCTTCCATTTGCGAATAATCGCACCAACCGTTGTCACCTTCTCACCGAGCTCCTTGGTGATGGTCTTGTAGCCCATTCCAGCCTTGTGTAGGTCTACAATCTTGTCCCTGACATCCTTGGAGAGCTCTTTGGTCTTGGCCATGGTGGAGAGTTTGGAATCTGATTGATTGATTGCTTCTGTGGACAGGTGTATTTTATACAGGTAACAAGCTTTAAGCTCCCTTTAAGAGTGTGCTCCTAATCTCAGCTCGTTACCTGTATAAAAGACACTTGGGAGCCAGAAATATTTCTGATTAAGAGGGGGTCAAATACTTATTTCCCTCATTAAAATGCAAATCAATTTATAAAATTTTTCACATGCGTTTTTCTAGATTTTTTTGTTGTTATTCTGTCTCTCACTGTTCAAATAAACCTACCATTAAAATTATAGACTGATCATTTCTTTGTCAGTGGGCAAACGTACAAAATCAGCAGGGGATCAAATACTTTTTTCCCTCACTGTAGGTGTAGTGTGTTTTAAATTAGATCTCCCTCTCTTTGTGCGGCTGTGGGTGGCTCCCAATGAGCGGCCATCTTCCTGTGTTGTTTCTCTAGCTTGTGGGGCTGTCAGGTATCTCAGCATCAAATGGGAACAGGAAATGACAATGAGAAATGACGATACTTTTTTGTTGTCGTCTTTAAACAAATCTGACTTCAAATCTGATCACCAATTCAGATCTCCATAACCTGATTGTCTTGGGGGGAAAAATGGTGAGGAGAGGGAGGGATTAGGTAAATGAAGGAGTGAAAAATTATGATGGAGGGGAAATGGGTTTGTACCTTCCCCATGGCAGGTACATACTGAGTGTCAGTGGTGTAAAGTACTTAAGTAAAAATACTTAAAGCTATGATCCCTTATTGATGTCACTTGTTAAATCCACTTCAATCAGTCTAGATGAAGGGGAGGAGACCAGTTAAAGACGGATTTTTAAGCTTTGATAAATAGATTAAGTATATGTGACATTCAGAGGGTGAATTGGCAAGTCAAAAGATGTAAGTGTCTTTGAACAGGGTATGGGAGTAGGTGCCAGGCACACCGGTTCGAATGAGTCAAGAACCTCAATGCTGTTGGGTAGGCTTGGGCAGTGTACTGTATACCTGGGTATTTGGGAAAAGACACAGGATGGTTTTTCAATACCTTCAAAAATATGTTTGAATTTTAGTTGTAGCTACTTTTTAAGTTAATACCTGCCGTCAACTTGTGTACCTCCCACATAATTTTACGTTATGAAGCTTACCGTAGTTCCCCAGAACAGTTGAGCCAATCACGTGTTTGTATGCAATACACTACTAAATGTTTGTCATCAGATATCTTATGGCTTTCTGCCATCAGTTTTTCTCCCATTTGCTCCGTGTACCCATGCTACTCTTCCTTCAGAAAATAATGCATCACAGCTGTTAATTTATCTTGTTAACTTTCACTTGTAAATGTCTACACTCATCGTAAATGACATTCAGTAGCTACTAGCTGTGCTTGTATAACTTTATGAGCTGGATTTGCATGTAATTGCAATTACTTTGTTCGTTTTCTCTCATTAGCATTTAGCTAACAGTGATTTCGCAATTCGTTTTTTTAAGTTTTGTTAGCACTCTGGTAATGGAACCCAATGTGCGTTTCTTGTGTTTTTAGTGCCCCATTGTGTGCTATGCCAGTAATACCGTATAAGCCAGAATTAGAGGACTGTAATGATGATATGAAAATCTGCATACTGCCCAAGCCTACTGCTGCGTTTTTCAGGTTAAACAGTTTCCCGTGTGTATCAAGAATGGTCCACCAGCCAAAGGCCATCCAGCCAACTCAACACAACCGTGGGGAGCATTGGAGTCTACATGGTCAAGCAAACCTTTCGGACGCTTTCGACACCTTGTAGAGTTCATGCCCAGACGAATTGAGGCTCTTCTGAAGGAAAAAGGGAGTGGGTCTCAATATTAGAAAGGTGTCTCTGTCTCTGTCTCTCTCACAGAAGAAGAGAGAGGTGGTCTAATTTATGCACACATAATGATCAGGCCAGCTGTGGGTCTCCATCACACACACGTACTGTGTGAAAGAGAGGGACGAGCCACCCAGCTCACTTCTCTCATGGAGGGCCAGACTGCCAGTGTCTGTGAAATAGATACTACTGCCAGCACCATGCTAAGAATGGGCAATAATATTGCCCATTCATATTACTGTTCTTCTAACAGTGATTCAATGTCTGCAGGTTGTACGGGAAGCAATGCTAGGCTAGTTGGCCTTGAAGAAATGTTTGAATGCCAAATGAGCTTTTTTATTCCTAGAGCTGTATTTATAGTCTGTATTTATAATCTGGAGTAGGCTGCACTCTCATATTCAAAGGTAATAAGTGTCACTGGTGCAAAGTTGACTAGCATTAGCTTTCTTTCCAGAGCCTTTATTTATCAAGCATCTCAGAGTAGTTTGCTGATCTAGGATCAGGTCCTCCCTGTCCATAATGTAAAGGCAAAAGTGATCCTAACCCCGAGATGCTTGAAGAATATGGCCTAGGACTAACCCATGCACCTGGGTCAGCTGCAAAGTGAAAAGGCTAAAATGTGATTATATTCTGTGATAATTCCCCTCCAATCTGGCAACCCAGCAGCAGTGCAGGGATCATCGGCTGATTTGAATGTGTCCTCTGTCTTCCATCAGGGTTGCCATTCACACCATGTCCCCCTCAGGGCTGTAACGAGAATAGCCAGTGACAAGCATTAAGACAAGCCCCTGTCCCTAATGAGCTAAACACCGACATCAGATTGGTCTCAGCAGGGAGCTGACCCACAGGCACACACCAAACACCACGGTCACGTTCAGTATGGATATGTGAATTCATCCAGGGATTTGTATGTCTTTCTGTCTGTGAAGGCCATTGGGGGAATAATCAGTGGCTCAGAGAACCATGTTTTGGTTGAGTGTCCCTTCGTAAGCTTGAGAGCGACATGTGATTCAACTCCATGCCTGGGGGGCAAAAACACTTTAGAGCCCGTAATCACAAAGTGTGCTGTCTAGGATCATTTTTGCCTTTTGCATCCAAGTGATTGAAAGGAAATCTGTTTCTAGATCAGCACTTCTACTGATGTTTTGTGAATACAGGCCCTGGTTTTCGAGCTTATCTTCTAATCAGGGACTGGTCCAGACCTGGCATACCAGGCAAATAGACTCTGGCCAATTACTGACATGAATCAATCAATAAACTATACTGAACAAAAATATAAACGCAACATGTAAAGTGTTGGTCCCATGTTTCATGAGCTAAAATAAAATATCAGAAATGTTCCATACACACAAAAAGCTTATTTCTCAATGTTGTGCACAAATTTGTTTACATCCCTGTTAGTGAGCATTTCTCCTTGACCAATATAATCCATACATACGCCTGACAGATGTGGCATATCATGAAGCTGATTAAACAGCATGATCATTACACAGGTGCACCTTGTGCTGGAGACAATAAAAGGCCACTGAAATGTGCAGTTTTCTCACACAACACAATGCCACAGATGTCTCAAGTTTTGAGGGAGCGTGCAATTGGCATGCTGACTGCAGTAATGTCCAACAGAGCTGTTACCAGAGAATTTAATGTTAATCTCTCTACCATAAGCCATTTCCAACTCACAATGTCGTTTTAGAAAATTTGTCAGTATGTCCAGCCGGCCGCACAACCGCAGCCCACGTGTAACCACGCCAGTCCAGGACCTCCATTTCCTGTTCCTTCACCTGCGGGATTGTCTGAGGATGGGGGAGGGGTTGAGCATTTGTGTCTAATAAAGCTATTTTGTGGGGGGAAACTATTTCTGATTGGCTGGGACTGTCTCCCAAGTGGGTGTGCCTACGTCCACCCATGGCTGCGGCCCTGCCCAGTCATGTGAAATCCATAGATTAGGGCTTAATGAATTTAGCGTGTTGCATTTATATTTTTGTTCAGTATATGTGAGACAATAAAACTAAAATATTTTAGGGGTCAGATAAGTACAGATGAAGGTGAAGTTTCCCCTCGATGCTGACCCTGGGTCCGTTTTGCATTTTCCCCACTATTGGTTAAGGTTAGGATAGGGGAAACTGATCCTAGATCTGTACCTAGGGAAAACTTCACCCCGGAGCTCCGGAGCTTCACCCCGGAGTTCGTATATTTGTGTAATAGTGTTTGTGTGAGCAATGGGTACTGTTTCTCTGCTGTGAATTGCTAACGTGTGTGTACGCTAGTGCAGTCTACATGGTATCTGTGTGTGCACATCAAAGTCACCATCACCATTATTGTTAAAAGTTAATTTGTGGAATTTCTTTCCTTAATGCGTTTGAGCCACTCAGTTATTGTTGTGACAAGGTAGGGGTGGTATACAAAAGATAGCCCTATTTGGTAAAAGACCAAGTCCATATTATGGCAAGAACAGCTCAAATAAGCAAAGAGAAACAACAGGAAGGTCAGTCAATCTGGTAAATGTCAATTACTTTGAAAGTTTCTTCAAGTGCAGTCGCAATAACCATCAAGTGCTATGATGAAACTGACTCTCATGAGGACCGCCACAGGAAAGGAAGACCCAGAGCTACCTCTGCCGCAGCTGCAGAGGATAAGTTCCTTAGAGTTAACTGCACCTCAGATTGCAGCCCAAATAAATGCTTCACAGAGTTCAAGTAACAGACACATCTCAGCATCAACTGTTCAGAGGAGACTGTGTGAATCAGGCCTTCATGGTCGATTTGCTGCAAAAAAACACTACTAAAGGACACCAATAAGAAGAAGACTTGCTTGGGCCAAGAAACACGAGGAATGGACATTAGACCGGTGGAAATCTGTCCTTTGTTCTAATGAGTCCAAATGTGAGATTTTTGGTTTCAACTGCCGTGTCTTTGTGAGACGCAGAGTAGGTGAACGGATGGTCTCTGCATGTGTGGTTCCCATCGTGAAGGAGGAGGTGTGGGGGTGCTTTGCTGGTGACACTGTCTGTGATTTATTTAGAATTCAAGGCACACTTAACCAGCATGGCTACGACAGCAATCGGCAACGAAACGCCCTCCCATCTGTTTTTCCCTTAGTGAGATTATAATTTGTTTATCAACAGGACAATGACCCAACACACCTCCAGGCTGTGTAAGGGCTATTTGACCAAGAAGAAGACTGATGGAGTGCTGCATCAGATGACCTGGCCCTCACAATCACCTGACCTCAACCCAATTGAGATGGTTTGGGATGAGTTGGACCACAGAGTGAAGGAAAAGCAGCCAACAAGTGCTCAGCATATGTGGGAACTTCAAGACTGTTGGAAAAGCATTTCAGGTGAAACTGGTTGATGGAATGTCAAGAGTGTGCATATGAATACAAATTAAAAATATATATATTTAACCTTTATTTAACTAGGCAAGTCAGTTAAGAACAAATTCTTATTTACAATGACGTCCTACCCCGGGGAAACCCGGACGATGCTGGGCCAATTGTGCGCCCTATGGGACTCCCAATCATGGCCGGTTGTCATACAGCCTGGATTTGAACCAGGACTGTAGTGACGCCTCTTGCACTGAGATTCAGTGCCTTAAACCGCTGCGCCACTCGGGAGCAGCAAGGCAAAGGGTGGCTACTTTGAAGAATCTCAAATGTAAAATATATTCCATATGTGTTAATTCATAGTTCTGATGTCTTCACTATTATTCTACAATGTAGAAAATAGTAAAAATAAAGAAAAACCCTTGAATGTGTGTCCAAACTTTTGACTGGTGTACTGTATGTGTGTGTGAGATGCATGTGTATGTGTGTGTGGGGGTGGGGTCTATGTGTGTAATCGATGCTGTACAGTGTCCTGCTGTGTGGAAGTGTGAACACGTTTGGCTGCGGTGTGAACTGGACACTGCTGTTTGGTTCCTAACATGAAGCCCTGAGTCCACTCCTTCTCTCCCCTCTTATTGTCTCTCCGCTACTATGTGGCCTCCTGCACAACTAGAAATAGTTCCTTTCATAATCTCTGCTGAGTCTATTGTCGCTTTACAAATCGCCACAATGTTTTGAATCCCATATGAAAAAACATCTTACCAATTTATTTTGACTTGGTCTCTCCCCCTTTCTCTCTTTCTCTTTCAATCCCCCTCTCCCTCCCCAGGTTTGGCAAGAAAAAGGAGGAGAAGAGCAAGGCGGAGGTGAAGGCTGCCAAGCAGAAGTTGGAGGCTCTGAGCGAGGAGGACCTGGATAAGATTGAGGAGGGAGTGAGGTGAGCGCACACTGTTTGGCCTGTTGTCTGTGTGTACATCATTCAATGGTCTGTCTCTGTCTTCCTGTCTTTCGGTCTGTCACTCTCGGGCTCCATCCTCCATAATTCAAACACCACTCTATAACATATATACAATGTATGCAGTTTTTTGTCCAATCCCATCAAGTTAATGTGAGTTTGATTCAGACAGTGAGTGACAGTATCTATCCCATCTTATATGACTGACAGACACAAGCTCCTCTACATGGAGGTGCGGGACTGCCACGTGACCCCCGACCCCCTGCCACCCGACTTGGAGGAGGATGACCAGGACCCCAACTACGCCCACATCAACACCTTTCGGGAGCCCCCGAAGGGCCCCTCGCCCTCCTACCTCAGCCGCACCCCTTCTCCTCAGCGGGCCCTCAGGGTACCACCCCCTGGCGGACCCTCACACAGCCGCCAGCCCTCGGCAGAAGACTTAGAGGGGCTCTATGCCAAGGTAAACAAGCAGAGAGCCCCATCCTCGACTTCCACGTCGCAACTTCAGCCCCGTCTGAGCGACAGGTGAGTTGATCCAAAAAACAGGAAATCACTCATTCACAGTGCACTCCAATGTATGGCCTTGAGTTGCAATAGTAGGTCATACTGTCACTATGGGGTCAGTGGGATTGGGCAAGCATGGGGGGATATTTTGTTATCTTTGTTGCCTTCAAAGATCCACTTAAATACATGATCTATCATGGATATTTCTGTTTTTACTTTGTTATTTTATTTTATTATTTTACTGATTTGACTATGGTCGGCAGGTAGCCTAGTGGTTAGAGTGTTGGACTTGGAACCGGAGGGTTGCAAGTTCAAATCCCCGAGCTGACAAGGTAAAACTGTCGTTCTGCCTCTGAACAAGGCAGTTAACCCACTGTTCCCTAGGATAAACAGACATGTATAGTACCTTCATAAGTATTCAGACCCCTTCACATTTTGTTACATTTACAGCCTTATTCTAGTCCTTGTCAATCTGCACACAATACCCCATATTGACAAAACAAAAACAGGTTTTATGATTTAAAAAAAAAAAAAAAACGTATTTACATAAGTATTCGGACACTTTGCTATGAGACTCAATTGAGCTCAGGTGCATCCTGTTTCCATTAATCATCCTTGAGATGTTTATACAACTTGATTGGAGTCCACCTGTGGTAAATTCAATTGATTGGACATGATGTGGAAAGGCACACACCTGTCTATATAAGGTCCTGCAGTTGACAGTGCATGTCAGCGCAAAAACCAAGCCATGAGGTAGAAGGAATTGTCCTTGGAGCTCAGGGACAGGATTGTGTCGAGTAACAGATCTGGGGAAGGGTACCAAAGAAATTCTGCAGCATTGAAGGTCCCCAAGAACACAGTGGTCTCCATCATTCTTAGATGGAAGAAGTTTGGAACCACTAAGACTCTTCCTAGAGTTGGCTTCCTGGCCAAACTTAGCAATTTGGGGAGAAGGGCCTTGGTCAGGCAGGTGAGCAAGAACCCGATAGTCACTCTGAGAGAGATCCAGAGTTCCTCTGTGGAGATGGGAGAACCTTCCAGAAGGACAACCATCTCTGCAGCACTCCACCAATCAGGCCTTTATGGTAGGGTGGCCAGACGGAAGCCACTCCTCAGTAAAGAGCACTTGGAGTTTGCCAAAAGGCACGTAAAGGACACTCAGTCCATGAGAAACAAGATTCTCTTGTCTGATGAAACCAAGATTGAAATCTTTGGCCTGAATGCCAAGCGTCACGTCTGGAGGAAACCTGGCACCATCCCTACAGTGAAGCATGGTGGTGGCAGCATCATGCTGTGGGGATGTTTTTCAGTGGCAGGGACTGGGAGACTAGTCAGGCTGGGGAAAGATGAACGGAGCAGAGAGATCCTTGATGAAAACCTCAGACTGGGGCGAAGGTTCACCTTCCAACAGGACAACGACCCTAAGTACACAACCCAAAAGTCTCTGAATGTCCTTGAGTGGCCCAGCCAGAGCTCGGACTTCAACCCGATCGAACATCTTTGAAGAGACCTGAAAATAGCTGTGCAGCCACGCTCCCCATCCAACCTGACAGAGCCTGAGAGGATCTGCTGAGAAGAATGGGAGAAACTTCTCAAAGACTGCTGTGCCAAGCTTGTAGTGTCATAATCAAGAGGACACGAGGCTGTAATCGCTGCCAAATGTGCTTCAACAAAGTACTGATTAAAAGGTCTGAATACTTATGTAAATGTGTGATTTTGTTTTTTTTATTTTTACATTTGCAAAAATTTCTAAACCTGTTTTTGCATTGCCATTATGGGTTATTGTGTGTAGATTGATGAGAGAAAAAACAACAATTTTAATCTATTTTAGAATAAGGCTGTAACGTAAGGAAATGTGGAATAACTATAATATTTTCCAAATGCGCTGTATAGCTAACAACCCACCACACAGCCGTAGATGCATATTTTATCAGCATACTGTACTGTAGCATTTGTCAGTATGGGGGTTTAGGGTCTGCAGAGCCTCAAGCTTTGCCCGAAGCAAACATTTATTGTGCGCTGTTTAGAATCATTAAGGAGATGGTGTCATTTTAAGGAGAGAGTGGTAACAAACAACCTTGAAATTGTCAAACGCCTGTTCTCTTTGCTACCGCACGGCAAACAGTACTAGTGCATCAAGTCTGGAACCAACAGGACCCTGAACAGCTTCTACCCCCAAGCCATAAAACTGCTAAACAAGACTGCTACATAGCTAATCAAATGGCTACCCAGACTACCCACTTTTTTGCACGAACTCTCTTGTGCTGACTCTGCACCCACACTAGACCATACCCACACACTCACACATACTTACACTGAAACCCCAACACACACACACACACTACATACGCCCACACATAGAACGCACACACATGCATACTGACCCCACACATACACACTCACACACATTCACACTCACCACATATGCTGCTGCTACTGTCTATTACAGTTGAAGTCGGAAGTTTACATAAACAAGTTTTAATGACTCCAACCTAAGTGTTTCAACCACTCCACACATTTCTTGTTAACAAACTATAGTTTTGGTAAGTCGGTTTGGACATCTACTTTGTGCATGACACAAGTAATTTTTCCAACAATTGTTTACAGACAGATTATTTCACTTATAATTCACTGTATCACAATTCCAGTGGGTCAGAATTTTACATACAGTAAGTTGACTGTGCCTTTAAACAGCTTGGAAAATTCCAGAAAATGATGTCATGGCTTTAGAAGCTTCTGATAGGCTAATTGACATAATTTGAGTCAATTGGAGGTGTACATGTGAATGTATTTCAAGGCCTACCTTCACACTCAGTGCCTCTTTGCTTGACAAAATGGGAAAATCAGCCAAGACCTCAGAAAAAAATGGTAGACCTCCACAAGAATGGTTCATCCAATTTCCAATTTCCAAACGCCTGAAGTATAAACACCATGGGACCACGCAGCCGTCATACCGCTCAGGAAGGAGACGCGTTCTGTCTCCTAGAGATGAATGTACTTTGGTGCGAAAAGTGCAAATCAATCCCAGAACAACAGCAAAGGACCTTGTGAAGATGCTGGAGGAAACAGGTACAAAAGTGTCTATATCCACAGTAAAACAAGTCCTATATCGACATAACCTGAAAGGCCGCTCAGTAAGGAAGAAGCCACTGCTCCAAAACCGCCATAAAAAAGCCAGACTACGGTTTGCAACTGCACATGGGGGCAAAGATTGCACTTTTAGGAGAAATGTCCTCTGGTCTGATGAAACAAAAATATAACTGTTTTGGCCATAATGACCATCGTTATGTTTGGAGGAAAAAGGGGGATGCTTGCAAGCCGAAGAACACCATCCCAACCGTGAAGCACGGGGGTGGCAGCATCATGTTGTGGGGGTGCTTTGCTGCAGGAGGGACTGGTGCACTTCACAAAATAGATGGCATCATGAGGGAGGAACATTTGGTGGATATATTGAAGCAACATCTCAAGTCAGGAAGTTAAAGCTTGGTCGCACATGGGTCTTCCAAATGGACAATGACCCCAAGCATACTTCCAAAGTTGTGGCAAAATGGCTTAAGGACAACAAAGTCAAGGTATTGGAGTGGCCATCACAAAGCCCTGACCTCAATCCTATAGAAAATGTGTAGGCAGAACTGAGAGTGTGTGTGAGCAAGGAGGCCTACAAACCTGACTCAGTTACACCAGCTCTGTCAGGAGGAATGGGCCAAAATTCACCCAACTTATTGTGGGAAGCTTGAAGAAGGCTACCCGAAACGTTTGACCCAAGTTAAACAATTTAAAGGCAATGCTACCAAATACTAATTGAGTGTATGTAAACTTCTGACCCACTGGGAATGTGATGAAATAAATAAAAGTTGAAAGATATCATTCTCTCTACTATTATTCTGACATTTCACGATCTTAAAATGAAGTGGTGATCCTAACTGACCTAAGACAGGGAATTTATTTCAGGAATTGTTAAAAACAGAGTTTAAATGCATTTGGCTAAGGTGTATGTAAACGTCCGACTTCAACTGTATCTGCCATATTGCCTAGTCACTTTACCCCTACCTACAGTGGCAAGAAAAAGTATGTAAACCCTTTGGAATTACTTGGATTTCTGCATAAATTGGTCATGAAATGTCATCTTCATCCAAGTCACAACAATAGACAAACACAGTCAGCTCAAACTAATAACACACAAGCAATTATGTTTTCATGTATTTTTTTGAACACACTGTAAACATTCACAGTGCAGGGTGGAACAAGTATGTGAACCCTTGGATTTAATAACTGGTTGACCTACCTTTGGCAGCAATAACCTCAACCAAACGTTTTCTGTAGTTGCGGATCAGACCTGCACAATGGTCAGGAGGAATTTTGGACCATTCCTCTTTACAAAACTGTTTCAGTTCAGCAATATTCTTGGGATGTCTGGTGTGAACCACTCTCTCGAGGTCATGCCACAGCATCTCAATCAGGTTGAGGTCAGGACTCTCTCCAGAAGGCATAATTTCTTCGGTTGAAGCCGTTCTGTTGTTGATTTACTTCTGTGTTTTAGATCGTTGTCCTATTTCATCACTCAACTTCTGTTGAGCTTCAATTGGCGTACAGATAGCCTTACATTCTCATGCAAAATGTCTTGATAAACTTGAGAATTCATTTTTCCGTCAATGATAGCAAGCCATCCAGGCCCTGAGGCAGCAAAGCAGCCCCAAACCATGATGCTCCCTCCACCATACTTTACAGTTGGAATGAGGTTTTGATGTTGGTGTGCTGTGACTTTTTTTTATCCCCACATAGTGTTGTATGTTCCTTCCTTCCAAACAACTCAACTTTAGTTTCATCTGTCCACAGAATTCTTTGGAACATCCAGGTGCTCTTTTACAAACTAAAGATGTGCAGCAATGTTTTTTTTGAACAGCAGTGGCTTCTTCCGTGGTGTCCTCCCATGAACACCGTTCTTGTTTAGTGTTTTACGTGTTGTAGACTCTTTAACAGAGATGTTAGCATATTCCAGAGATTTCTGTTAGTCTTTAGCTGACACCAGGATTCTTCTTAACTACTTACCGAGTGGTGGGGCGCTAGAATAGTTGTAGGCTATTGCTTCAAATCCTATTGCTTCTAACTTCAATATGCTCTTTAACTACTTACGGAGTGGTGGGGCGCCACTCCCGACACTACCTGGTGAAATGCAAGGTGCCAAATTCAAAATCCAAAAGTTGAATTATTAAACATTCATCAATATACAAGTGTTGCATAGTCATCAAAAGCTCTGCTTCTTGGCAATATCACAGCGTTGTCAGATTTCAAAAAGGCTTTACGGCGAAAGCACAACATTTGATTGTTTGAGGATAGCACCTCCAATATTTCCATTAGCATAAATTCATAAACCATCGCGGTTCACACAAAACACATTTCACAGCGAAAACAAATCCCTTACCTTTTGAAGAACTTCTGCTGAGGGCTTCCCAAGTGTCCAACGAAGACATCCAATGGTTCTTTTGTTAGAAAAAGTAATTTATTATATCCATAAATCTCCGTTTGGTTTGCACGTTATGATCATAAAATACAGCGTCCACTCGCCCATTGAACCGTGAAGAGAACGCGTTCAACCTATACCTATACACTTGTCCAAGAACAATCCAACATTATTGATAATGTATCCTTAGGAACAATTTTGTATATTTACTATAATATTTCAACCGGATTATAAACTGGACGATAGGAAAGGAAAAAAAACACAGCACGCGCGAGCCCGTGAACGCGCATCCTCTTCTGTTTACATCCGATGACCAGTTCGAAATTCTTCTTCTATTACCATCCAGAGCAACTATAACATCACCAAACACTGTCTAGAGACTGTTGACATCCAGTGGAAGCAATAGGTACTGCAATCTTACTCCCAGAAATGGCTGTTTTCAATAGGGAGGGGTTCAAAATGAGGCATTGTGTCAAACGCATTTTCCAGGACAGAAATTCCTCCGGTTTTCGCCTGCTATATCCGTTCTGTTATACTCACAGACAATATTTTAACACTCTTAGAAACTTCAGAGTGTTTCCTATCCAATAGTACTAATTATGTGCATATCCTATTCTCTGGGCTTGAGTGGGAGGCATTTTACTTTGGGCACGCCAGACTCTCCAAAATTGTCACCTCGGGAGCCGCTCCCTAAGAAGTTAACATCATTGAACATTCTGCGCTGTGCTCTTGTAGTCATCTTTGCAGGACGGCCACTCCTAGAGAGAGAAGCAACAGTGCTGAACTTTCTCCATTTATAGACACTTTGTTTAACCGTGGACTGATGAACATCAAGGCTTTTAGAGATACTGTTGGAACCCTTTCCAGCTTTATGCAAGTAAACAGTTCTTAATCTTATGTCTTCTGAGATCTCTTTTGTTCGAGGCATGGTTCACATCAGGCAATGCTTCTTGTGAATAGCAAACTCAAATTTTGTGAGTGTTTTTTATAGGGAAGGGCAGCTCTAACCATCTCCAATCTCATCTCATTGATTGGACTCCAGGTTAGCTGACTCCTGACACCATTTAGCTTTTGGAAAAGTCATTAGCCTAGGGGTTCACATAATTTTTTTAACCTGGACTGTGAATGTTTAAATTATGAATTCAATATAGACAAGAAAAATACAATAACTTGTGTATTATTAGTGTAAGCACACTGTGTTTGTCTATTGTTGTGACTTAGATCAGATAACATTTTATGACCATTTTATGCAGAAATCCAAGTAATTCCAAAGGGTTCACATACTTTTTCTTGCCACTGTATATGTGCATAGCTCCTTCAATGAACTCGTATCCCTGCACATCGACTCGGTACTGGTACTCCCTTTATATAGCCATGTTATTTTTACTTGTTATTCATTATTCACTGTGTATTTCTCCTCATGTCTCTATTTACTTTTTCTTTTTTTATCTTTATCTTAACTCTGCATTGTTGGAAAAGGACCCGTAAGTAAGCATTTCACTGTTCGTCTACACCTGTTTGCGAAGCATATGACAAATAAAATGTTATTTTATTTGAAAGTTAGGGAGAGGGAGATTGTGATAGAGGGAAGGAAAGAGAGAGAGGGGGGATGGGAAAGGAATAGATTGGCTGCTATGAAGGGAACGAGTCAGACATGGAGAGGGGAAAAAATGGGAGGATAATTAGCCACAGTCTAGCAGCTTGACAGATCAGTTAGACTCCTCTTCTCTAACTGGCCGCTTAATTACTCTAGCATTCTGTTCTTCTTTCCTCTTCCCTCATTCTTTCTATTTCTCCCTCTTACTGTCTTGCTTTCCCTTTCCCTTTTCTCCTTCTCTTTCTCTCTTTGTCTCTGCCTCTCTCCCTCTCTTTCTCCCTCTCCTCTCCCTGCTCAACTACAGCAGCATAACCTGAAGGCTCCATATTCTACTGACATTTGGAATGGATGACTAATTCGAGCTAGCAACAGCGTAACATGATCAACTTAGTCTGGTTGGAATTGACTGTATGAAAGTTTAGTTCCGCCACATAGTCCTGGGTTCCAACCACACACACATTTACAGACTTACAACACACATCTGCTTGCGAAACGCATCCGTTCATTGATTCATTCATGCATATGGACACACAGCTTTACCGACACACACTCAAACCCGCTCAGTGGTTTTGCTGCGAAGCCTTTTTGTAACCTAGCAACACTCCAGTCTAGAATCCAATGCTGCTGAATTATATTATATTATATTGTGGCTTAATTTGTGTGTGTGTATGTGTGTGTGTACGTGTGTGTGTGTACACCTGTATGTGTGTGTGTGTGTGTGTGTATACGTGTGTGTGTGTGTGTGTGTACATGTGTGTGTGCATACAGGCCTACGTGTGTGTTTGATGTGCACATGCTCAGTAGTGGTGCGTCCTCCTCCCCTCCTCACCTGTCAGAGAGGAGCAAGTTGACTCTGGAGTGTCTACGTAATTTAGCGCCCAGAAATGTTTTTATTAGGACTTCGATGGCCGGTGCGTCCATGGATGGGTGTCACATTTGATTACAGCGACACTAGGGGCTGACCTGTGGAGAAAAACGCTTGTCAAATATTATTAGAGAAAAGGTCATCTAGTCTCTCCACAGACCAGGGAAAGGGAGGAGAGGAGGAGAGGGAGGAAAGAGGGAACAAAGAAAATAGTCACCTGAGGAGTTTCTTATAAAGCCATGTATTGTATTTCAATGTAGTTAAATCAAAAATATGAACACTAGTCCATCTGCAACCCATAAAGACAGTATGCACTAGTGGTGTCAGTAGGAAAGACAGGGAGACGGTGTGGTTGGAGTTCTCCAGAACTATGCTGACCGAATCGTTGCACCATCGCCCTCTCAGCCACCATAATTGCAACGTTCCTCAACGGATGATCAATACAGCACCATTTCAGTTTACTTAAACTTTCCTTCGTCCTGTCCTGTCCTGTCTTCTCTTTGATGTGGCCAGTCAGAGACAGTCCGAGTCCCGGTGGCACAAGTTCAATGACCAAGTCTCCCTAATTAGTCCTCCTGAGGTTGGACACATACACACACAGGTTTGACAAACATCCCTGAGACCAAAGGGAATGGAAGGTTCTGAAAGTTCTGGCTCCCCCATGCCTCCCCCTGCATAAGAGGAAAAACAAATATCTTTACCCTTTACTGAACTTTCCACTGGCGCTCTGGGCTCTCTGGTGTCTGGGTGGCAAACGAGGGGAAATTAGCTTCTGATGACAACCTGGTTCGATGGTCCCACGCACATACACGCATGGACAGCCACACACACACACACACACACACACAAACGTGCCTGCATAGACATGGTGCAGGTGGGTGTACCGGACCTCAAAGGCCAGCTGAATCACCAATTCTCTAATCTTAGTATTTCTGCATTCTGCCTAAAGTTTATGCTTAATGGAGGAGTTATAACCTCCCAAATTATTCAGAAATGTTTGTATTCTGTTTAACAGTTAAGCTAAGTAAAGAACCCTCTGCCCAGTTCCCACTAGGATTAAATATTATCCCGGTATTTTACAAATGTTCCATCCCGAGAATAAATAACTTTTCTCCCAGATAACCCGGTATTTCCCGCCAAAACCGTAATTGTCCTTCAAAAGCATTGTAAAGCATATAAATTGGCCTTTGTCCAGATTTGATTAGAGTTTTGATCGAAAATGCAAGCCTGATGCTACCTGAGCCTGATGAGCCATACATTAAATGCATTTTATGAGCCCTACATTAGACATTTAATGAGGCCTTTAATGAGGCCAAGCCCAAATGATTGTGCCGTTATCCAATACATATATGATATAGGGCTACTGCACATTACGCACAACAGAAAAACATAAAAGCCCATAGATGTAGCAAGCTATATGTTCTCTTGGGTAAACATTTTTTATTAGCTCCAGTAGTCTATATATAGGGCTATATATTGTATCAATCTAGAACAGGATTATCTATTGTGGATGCAATTTGAATGGAGTTGATGGAGAGCGAGAGAGTGCTTACGCGTGCACTGATATTCAAGCTGCAATTAAACATATTTTTTTATATATCTTTACAATTAAAAAATAAGGTGACCCCCGAAAGCCAGATAGAGATGGGTAAATCAGACATGCATTCCATCTTTATATTACTGCATAGACTATGCTGCAGAAAATGCAGGCTTACCTGTCACAC
Organism: Brachymystax lenok tsinlingensis; assembly: GCA_030435695.1. NCBI lineage: Eukaryota > Metazoa > Chordata > Actinopteri > Salmoniformes > Salmonidae > Brachymystax > Brachymystax lenok. The sequence goes on from CM059814.1 coordinate 40,065,376, forward strand.
AAAAAGAAAGTTACCATGATGAGATGATAGGTCTACTGTACATGCATTGTGAAGTGCGCTCCATACTGTGATGGGCTGTCTGTCCCCACCCTGAGCGTTGAGGATTTATCATGCAGAGGCCGTAGAGAAGCCATTTTTAGACATTACATATAATTTAACAGTTCCGTTTCACGCTATGTGTTTACCGGTACCTCGCAGTTATTTATCCTGTGAAAAGGGAGTGGTTTTGGGCGGCAAATCCCGTTAAATCTCGGTAGCCGGGTTCGTGCCATTCAACCATAGTGCCCACTACCTTCTCTATCTCCCCCTTGACCGTCATTGTAAATACTTGCCTAGTTAAATAAAGGTTAAATTTTTCAAAAGTTGTCACTCCACCCTTGTAGTTCATTGATAAATTAAGATCACTAATTAGTAAGGAACTCCCCTCAACTGGTTGTCTAGGTCTTCATTGAAAGGGAAAAACCAACACACCCGCAGACACTCGGCCCTCCGTGGAACGAGGTTGACGCCCCTGTTCAAGAGGGCAGGGCGGACCTAAATACTCTTCCTCATCTGTTTGTTGTTTCATCCTTCCGTGCCTAGTTCCAAAACATTACATCAAGGCTGGGACTTGAGGGTTTAATAGACTATACATTTGAACCGTCTTAATCGCTTAAGGACACCCATGGCCGATTTTTATGGCTCAGGGGCCCAGATACCAATTACAAAGACTTGCTTTACAGTAACCTCTGACCTTAGAGATGGTACCTAGAGACCAAATTCCAATAGGGAATAATCATCAAAATAGGGTTCTTAACAGAATGAATTTAGTAGGTATGTGCTGAACCTTTTACATGGACTGTGTCTAAAATGGCACCACCCTAGTCCCTAAAAGAAGTGTTCTACGTAGTGCAGGACTGCTCAACCCTGTTCCTAGAGAGCTACCCTCCTGTAGTTTTTCGCTCTATCCCCAGTTGCAACTAACATCAGCTTATCAACCAGTTAATTGTTAGAATCAGGTGTGCTAGATTAGGTTGGAGCAATAATAATTCTAATAATTCGAATGTTTTTTCATTACGACAGGCGACATGCACGCTCAATCAAGATGGCAGCCCTAATGATGGTCCGAAGACCGCATTAATGGGTTTTTGAAAATGTCGTCTTTCTCTGCTCTGAATGTCTCTGCTCAGCTGCTGTAGCTATTGGGGTAGAAGGGGGGGAGTTGAGTGGGTGATGGGTGAAAGGATTAGTCCATATTTTAAACATCCTCAATTTCAAAACAAACGACATCAACGATGCTACGTGAAGACCAAGGGTTTGTCTTCGCGTATTCTTTTAGGGCCGAGTCCTTATTTGGACCTTGCCCATTTAAATCAATGGAGGAATTAGGCAAGAACTCGAGTTATGTGCCTAAATTTCAAGTTGGTATTAGTCCCTGAGTGGTGGTAGCTGCAGGGTATTGCGTGTGTCTGTTTGATTGTGTGGCAGGTGAGGGACTGCAGCTCTGTCTGTCAGTCTGTTCCTCTGTGTATTCGGCTGGGTTGGGTAGAGAGAGACTCTGCATATCAATAGATGTCTGCCTCAGTCTGTCCCCATTGACTGGAGGTAAGATGATTTAGAACAACACATACACATCCTCTTGTCAGCGCACCACCAGAGCACCAGCCAGGCCTGCTAATTAAGGCCATGGTTATTAAAGGAACTTCTAGCATGTATGCCTGTGCTGGTTCCCCTCTAATGAAGCTCTTACTCCTGCCCCAGAATCAATACCTGCCTTGGGTCACATCATTAGTATGAGTGGGAGAGGTTGGGAGTCTAGTTTGTTTGTGGGTATGTGTGTGGGTGTGTATGCATACATTTGTATATTTGTGTGTGTGTGTGGGTTACCAAACTTGCTAAACTCTTGCTCTTTCTCATCTTATATTGGTCTGTCGTCTCTTTCCATGTAATACAGAGTGCATTTTACATATATGGTTCCTGTGTTATATGGTTCATGTGTCAGCCTGGGGTTTTATTTGAACTCTTTCTCTTTATTTCTCTCTTTCTCTCAGTGAGAGTGTCCAGAAGCTCAGGAGAGAGCTCCAGCAGGCCCGTTCTGCGCCCGCTTTCGAAGAGCTAGAGGTCATCCGCCGCAGAGCCCTCGACTACGACCCACCACGAGTGAGTGTGTGTGCGTGCGTGTGCACGCGCATGTGTGCTCGGGGCACATTTATGCATCTGTGTGGGTGCTTGAATGTATGAGTGGGTACATGAGTCCTCTGGCTCGCCTCCCGCTGTGCCTACGCAGATCACAGCCACTAGATTAACCACCACAAGTGGTTTACACGCATCTTCTCAACAGAACATGGAGATTAACTCCATGATAATCCATACTTTGAGTCCCTGCCCACTGCCTAGAGACATCAAGTGTCTTTCTCTGCTCGCCTCCCAAATGGCACCCTATTCCCTATAAAGTGCTCTACTTTTGACCAGAGCCCGAGCTAGGGTGCCATTTGGGACAAACACACTCTGGCTCTGAGAGAAAGGAGATCCTAAGCACGCTATATACTGAGGGTACAAAACATGTCTCTTTCCATGACAAAGACTGACCAGGTGAATCCTGGTGAAAGCTATGATCCCTTGTTGATGTCAACTGTTAAATCCACTTCAATCACAGCCAGAAGAGGACTGGTCACCCCTCACAGCTTGGTTCCTCTATAGGGTTCTTCCTAGGTTTTGGCCTTTCTAGGGAGTTTTTCCTAGCCACCGTGCTTTTACACCTGCATTGCTTGCTGTTTGGAGTTCTAGGCTGGGTTTCTGTACAGCACTCTGTGACATCCGCTGATGTAAGAAGGGCTTTATAAATAAATTTGATTTGAATCGGTGTAGATGAGACATGGATTGTGTATGTGTGCCATTCAGAGGGTGAATGGGCAAGACAAAATAGTGCCTTTGAATGCGGTATGGTAATAGGTGCCAGGCGCACCGGTTTGAGGGTGTGAAGAACCGCAACGCTGCTGGGTTTTTCACGCTCAACCGTTTCTTCTGTGTATCAAAAATGGTCCACCACCCTAGGGACATCCAGCCAACTTGACACAACTGTGGGAAGCGTTGGAGTCAACATGGACCAGCATCCCTGTTGAACGATTTGAAGCCCTGAAGAATTGAGGCTGTTCTGAGGGCAAAAGGGGGTGCATCGATCCATGTTTTCTTAGAGCCTGGCTGGGTTTATTTGTAGCTCTCTCTTGTTAGGATGAAGTGTTCTACAGTGGCAGCACCCTCTCTCTCTCTCTCTCTCTCTCTCTCTCTCTCTCTCTCTCTCTCTATTTCTCTCTCTTTAAGTAAATAACCAAGGGGGTGACATTTTCATATGATCTTTTTAGTGCTACTGCTCAGCCTAAACAAACCTGCTCTCTTTCACTTTCCTCTCTCTCTCTCTCCCTTCTGGTTGCGCGTGTGAACCGTCTTATAACGTTATCCAAACACTAAGACAATTAAAAGATCCTTATGATCCCCGGTTCTGTTTGATCCGTCGAAGAACATTCTTCACACGCTGAAACAGCCTAACGATGCCTCTTGGAATCGGTTGTCGCGCGCGTTCCTTCGAATACCCTCACTCAAACACAATTAGGAGGCAGTGAGTGTGAGGCAACTCGCCATCATCTGATTGTTAGTTGCAGTAGAAACAAACACCACGTCAACAGCACAGCTGTAGGTGCTTCCCCTGAGGCAGCGGCTTATGGAACATTATCATTTAAACAGAGACGTCCAATGAAATCACAGGCAGAGACAGAAAGCATGTTGAGACCTTATAGAACCATGTTAAACCTATTTACTGTATAGCCCATATAGAATGTGTGAGGTAAACCTTGAGAACAAAATTGAAATACTGTAAGTTAAATGGAAAGAGACAACAGACCAATAGTTACAATATATACAGAGAGAGAGAGAGAGAGTAAATCAAATGTTTCAACGTTTCATTCACTCTGGCAATTGTTGCGCCCATGTCTCCTTGCGTAGCCTATTTTGTGCCCTCCTTTCAGCTGTCTGGCTTTGCTCTTTTCAGCAGCCTAGTCTGGTAGCCTTGAATGTTTTAAGATTTAATTGCTCTTGAGTATTTCCGCTGCTCATACAAGGTCACACAAGGCCCATTCTTCCTTTGTGCCTCGTACCGCCCTGGGAAAAATGTTTCATTGAAAAGAATATAGAGCTACGTGTAGCAATTCTCCATCTTAAAAAAACAATGGTGATTTATACATTTTCAGTTTCACAAACAGACAATTACAGCATACATAAAATACAATAAGGGTAGGTTTTTCTGTGTCCTTTCTGTTTTAATTGTTTGTCACTGTTGTCTTTTAATGTTAAAAAGGGAGTACACAATCCTCCTTCGTTTACTCCTCAATAAAACATATTTGAAACATAAAATACAATAAGGGAATTTAACCAACAAGATATTAGATACCCCCCCACTCTGCATCCCTTGCTAAAATATATCCAACTTCATACAAATTAAACCATTCCACAGCTCTTTGAGGAGAAAAGCGCAGATTGTGAATTGATGCTTCGTTCAAACCCTTGTGTGTGTGTGTGATCCTTTTCTCGTCTTTTCTTGTCTCTGACTCCTTTATACTCTCTCTTGTTCCCTCTCTCCTTTTCATCTCATGTTCCCCTTTCTCTCTACCTTTATCTTGACCATGTCAGTCTCAGTACACACCCACATATACCATCTGTCCAAGTACAGGGGCTACGTCCCAAATAACACCCTATTCTCAAAATAGCTCACTACTTTTGACCAGGGCCCTATGGGGAAAGAGGATACCTAGTCAGTTGTAAAACGAAATGCATTCAACCGAAATGTGGCTTCCGCATTTAACCCAACCCTTCTGAATCAGAGAGGTGTGGGGGACTGCCTTAATCGAAGTTCACACCATCAGTGCCCAGGGAGCACTTGTTTTTAGGGGTTAACTGCCTTGCTCAAGGGTAGTGCACTATATAGGGAATACTGTGCCATTTTGGACAACGCTCTAGAGCTTTTTATCCTTTCGAGGCATGATAATGATAGTGTATATGATGTCATGTTGCCTGTTGGGCCTCCGTGTACAGACTGGCCAGTTTCTGGTATTTTTAGATGTGGCTGTCCATTCGGCTGCCACAGTAGCTGGCAGTGATGTCCCCTACGCAGTAAGCCACATGCAACTGGCAGCCATTTTGGAGTTCCACTCTACCACAAGCACGTGGCATAGGCAAGGAAAGTGTGTGTCCAAAATGAGCCCTGGTTAAAATGAGTGCACTATTTATGGAATAGGGTGCTATGTCAGAGGCAGCCATACTTGGTAAAATCCAGACATATTTGGTATTCGGTAAATGTCTAACCGACTAAAAAACGCCCAACTAAATTAAATATAATTAAGTGTTTTACAGGTCCTTTTCTGAAACGTCCATGTACCGAAGATGGCGATTTACAGCGGAAAATGGTCTTGACCATGGAAGACACATTGGTTTTGGTCAAAAGCAGAGCACCATATAGGGAATAAGGTACCATTTGGGATACAACCATAATTTAAGTAATGAAGGGAGGAAAAATGAAGGCTTGGGGAAGTGAACTGGCTACAAGAGACGGTAACTCGGATATCGGGGAGGGCGTTGGCGGGGCCGATAGCGCAGGAGGAATATAATCAACACCTTATCTCCAACTCATTACCCTGGGAATCACACACACACACACCACAGGGGCAGTGTGAGTGGCACATGAATGAACACAAGTCACAGACGAGCACACGCACACACACTATTAAACACACACCTACTCTATCACACAAATACACATACTACCCACCCTACCACACATTAACTTACACACACACACTCCACTAAAGATAGGACCCGTTTCCTTCGGAGCAGTCGTCGTCGTCCCCCCCCCTTCTAATGTTGTCGGGTGGACATCGATCACGTTGATGATGTTTTAATGTCAGCTCCTGGGGGCAGATGATGCGAGCTGTGGCGGGCGGGCGAGCGGGCGTCGCTTCATAAACACCCTCCACATCATTAAGTAAACAAAAACCACCGCCGTCACAGTGATGGATGGCTAGCGTGCCTCTCGTCTGATGGTGATGGTCTACTCTACCCCCAGGAGCACTGTGGGAGTGTGGGACGCCCAGGGGGTAAGATAACCCCTAGTGCCGCACAGATGCCCAGGCATAACCATAATTTGTGTGTGGTGGGTGTATAGAGCCTAGTCTTTTGAGCATGATGTTTCCTTTAGATGAAGCTAGATGCTAGCAATAGTCAGACCATTATTTATTATCTACTCCTTAATCTAGTATATCAAATCCTCATAGGAGGGAGCTAAAGCTGTACTACGGAGAAGTGACCGGTGTTGTAGTTTAGATCAGTGACTGATCTACCACTGACCAGAGATCAGTCTTGTTTGGGCCTGACAGCCCAGCAGCACCAACACAAAGGGGTAATGGATGAGCTGGTGTGCTTCTCCTGATGTGTGTGTGTGCTTACTGTGGGGGGGCTGCTTACATACTGTAGCACAGTGGGTAGCCTACTGCAGAATTATGTTGTGGACTGGAGGAGAGAGAGGGGAGGAGAGTGGGAGGGAGGGGGAAGGTGGGGGGTAGAGAGAGGTAGAATGATGGGATGCAGAGAAAGGGAAGAGAGATTAAAAGAATGACTGCTTTGTAGAGAGACTGACGAAGAACAGGAAGGTGTAGCGAGAGGGAGAAAAGGGAAGTTTATCACCAGAGAGAGTAGAAGTGAGAAAAATAAGGTTCATTAAGAGAGAGAGAGAGAGTAAAGTGAGAAGATTGAGGTTTATTAACAGCGAGAGAAAGGGTAGAAGTCATTCCATGTCATTTCAGCAAGCCATGACACCCACAGTCTCAGATTGTTCTGAAATAATTGTTTCTGTAGTTAGAAACAGGTGAGATTAGCATTCCCAAAACATAATTTTTATCTTTTTTGATCTCTGAGAAATTAACCTAATTGATTGCACTAAAATTGGCCATTTAAAAATTATAGGATTCAGATAATATTCAATAAATAAACCCAACATCTGATTTGGATCAAACGTTCAGGAATGTTAGTGTCTGTTACTAACTACAGAAACGATTTCAGAACAATCTGAGATGATGGGTTTCAAAATCCTCTTTTGCTTTTTGAGGTGGAATGACCCAGAAGTGAGAAAAGGGAGGTTTATCAAGAGAGGGAGAATGTAGAAGTTAGTAGATTTTCTGGAAAATATTAATCCTAAATTTCAATACTGGAAATAAATCATATTTATCTTGAGATTTCTTAGAAATACTGCAAAACTCTGAAGTGCCCATATAAAGTGTTTAAAAATCGCGATATGGCCTACTATGCAAGGGTTCTCCCAGAAAAAGAGTGACGCTCAGGACGCACCCCGAGTAGGCTATAGCATTGTCGAATCGTACAAACTTAACGGCAGTCAAACAAAAGTCAAATGACCATTAGTTGTTAAAATTGCTAGATAACCTCATTCAACAAATGGCAGAATATCTCAGATATTTGGCAAAATTGAGTTGATGATTATACAGATAGCAGATCAGCTCGTGAATAATGGGGAGTTGAAGAGTGGAAATAGTTTAAATATCAAGATATATTCATGGGGACCAACTCTGTTTAAGAAAATATCCATATCTACTCTCCTACCGTTGATCACACATTCTCTACCAATGCTCTCATATGGGCAGCAAGTACGAGACAGCTCAGAGAAGCTGTATTTTGCGGTATTTTGACATGAATAGGCATTTTTCATGCGAGACAGGAGTTAGGATTTTGGTTTCAGTGGGATTGGGACTGGATAGGAAAATAGCCAAGGCTCTATATAAGGCTACTACGTGAGTCAAGAGCAAAATAGTACACTTGATTTAGGATACATTATTGCATGCTAAATGTTTCTGATCAGTGATAGATGAAATGAATAAATGAGGTACCACCACTTGTCCAGTAATGGATCGATTAACCAAATATACAATTAACCAAATATACAAAATCACATTGATTAAGTGGCTAAGTAAATATTTTATAATACATGTTTTATTATTTATGACAATATGCACACTATTTTGGACAATACCATACTTCGACAGCCTAGTTTTTTGTGATGGGTCGTTCATGAACCGAATCACATCGGTGAAAGAGCCGTTAATTTGGCTCCCTGATTTGCATACTGTTACTACTGCTTGTTGAGCTCAAAACAATGTTTTTCTGCAGATAAGTTACAAAATAATTATCTAAAGAGGGTTCATCCTCACTGCAGAAACAATAAATAGTAGGGGTAACATGGAATTGTTTTAAGATGGTCATACCAAGGATCATTTTGATATTTGAATTTTAGCACCTCTTTAGAGATATATATATATATATATAATTTTTTTTTTACTTCTATTAGCCCATAGAAATGCATTGAATAACAGATTCATACATGGGAACACATAGTCAAAAGAAAATCTAAAGAAAGTTTGTTTTGAAGTGTCTGTCCTATATCTGAGAGATCGAAGAAGATCAGGAAGCTGTCAGAACAGCTTAAATTCGTGGGGGCATGGACTCTACAAGGTGTCAACCGTTCCACACGGATGCTGGCCCATGTTGACTCCAATGCTTCTCATATTTGTGTCAAGTTGGGTGGATGTCCTTTGGGTGGTGGACAGCTTGATACACACGGGAAACTGTTGAGCGTGACAAACCCAGCAGCGTTGCAGTTCTTCATACAAACCGGTGTGCCTGGCACCTACTACCATGCCCCATTCAAAGGCACTTAAATCTTTTGTCTTGCCATTCGCCCTCTGAATGGCACACATACACAATCCATGTCTCAGTTGTCTCAAGGCTTAAAAATCCTTCTTTAACCTGTCTCCTCCCCTTCACCTACACTGATTTGAAGTGGATTTAACAAGTGAATCAATAAGGGATCATAGCGTTCACCTGGATTCACCTAGTCAGTTTGTCATGGAAAGAGCAGGTGTTCTTAATGTTTTGTAGACTCAGTGTATACTTCCATTCATTTTTAAACTGGTACCGGGCCACCTTCAGGCGAGTCTTTTGAGGCTTGTGGGCGTCCTAGTTGCAAAATAGCAAACTCTGCCCATCTGGCTCTCTAGGCAGGCTAAAGCAAATGCTACAATTATTTCATCCCAGGTCTGCTCTCTCCTTTCTCTCGTTCTCTCCCTTCTAAGCTCTTCTCATGTCAGCGTGTCTATTGGACACTTTGGTATAACTGACTGCCCAATTGTAAGCCCCTTTCAGGTTTCACTGATCATAGTCTCCCTCCCTTTCCTAACTATGCCAGTCGCTCAGTTATTCCTGGAGTATGAAACAAATACTAACTTCTATCAGACCCATATAATTACATAAGCTGCAGTATAATTGAGAAGTTCAGCCCAGCCCAAATCAGAAGTGGGGACTAAAACTAGCCTTTAATCACAGTAGCTATAGGCAGTGGCCCTCGCTCCAGCCCTGAAAGGTGTGTGTGGCGTGGACTGTGGTTAAGTTGTTATGGGGCAGGGTGGGTTGGGAGGCTTTGGCTTAGCCCCCCTGAAAAGCGCTGAACTTGTAACTGCCTTTGGTCTGCACATATTTGAGGTTCGGTGCCCTTGGATGGTGTGTGCCTGTGTGTGAATTTGTTTCTGGTGGGGTTCTAAAAAGAAAAAACGTATCACCACACACACACCTAGGTCATCCTAGTGCGTGTTTGTGTGAGTTTGTGAGTGATTGTGTGTGTACATATGCACGCGTGTGCGTGTGTGTCTGTGTGTGCACACGTTTATCTAAGGCTTAGCTGAGATTGGACTGGACGAGAACGACTCAAAGGAAGGAGACCGAGAGCTAGAGAGGTGAGAGAGAGAAGGAGAGAAAGAGATGCTTGCTTTCCGTAATGACAGAGGTAAACTATATGTTTAAAAAAAATGGACACCCTTTCAAATTAGTGGATTCGGCTATTTCAGCCACACCCGTTGGTGACAGCTGTATAACATTGAGCCATGCAATCTCCATAGACGAGCATTGGCAATAGAATGGCCTTACTGAAAAGCTCATTGTCTTTCAATGTGGCACTGTCATCAGATGCCACCTTTCAAATAAGTCAGTTTGTCACATTTCTGCCCTGCTAGAGCTGCCACGGTCAACTGTAAGTGCTGTTATTGTAAAGTGGAAACGTCTAGGAACAACAACGGCTCACCCGCAAAGTGGTAGGCCACACAAGCTCACAGAACGGGACCACCGAGTGCTGAAGCGCGTTGCAAGTAAAAATAGTCTGTCCTCAGTTGCAACACACACTACGGAGTGCACATCCAAACTGCCTCTGGAAGCAACGTCAGCACAATAACGGTTTATCGGGAGCTTCATGAAATGGATTTCCATGGCCGAGCAGCCGCACACAAGCCTAAGATCACCATGCGCAATGCCAAGCGTTGGCTGGAGTGGTGTTAAGCTCGCTGCCATTGGACTCTGGAGCATTGGAGCGTGTTTTCTGGCATGATGAATCACACTTCACCTTCTGGCAGTCCGAAGGATTAATCTGGGTTTGTGCGATGCCAGGATTACACTACCTGCCCCAAGGCATAGTGCCAACTGTGAAGTTTAGTGTAGGAGAAATAATGGTTGGGGTTGTTTTTCATGGTTCGGGCTAGGCCTAAGTGAAGGGAAATCTTACAATGACATTCTAGATGATTCTGTGTTTCCAACTTTGTGGCAACAGTTTGGGAAAGGCCTTTTCCTGTTTTAGCGTGACATTGGCCCCGTGCACAAAGCAAGGTCCATACAGAAATGGTTTGTCGAGATCGGTGCCCGACCTCACTAATGCTCTTGTGACTGAATGGAAGCAAGTCCCCGCAACAATGTTCCAACATCTAGTGGAAAGCCTTTCCAGAAGAGGTTGTTTTAGCAGCAAAGAGGGGACCGACTCCATATTAATACCCATGATTTTGGAATGAGATGTTTGACGAGCAGGTGTCCACATACTTTGGTCATGTGGTGTATGTTAATTGAACTGGAGACTGATGGGTCTGGCCAAAGAGAGACTGGGACCCTGCACCCCAGATGAGCGGCATTAGAGATCGAAGTTAGACCTATGCACAGCGTTCTTCCCTCACCGGTTGTTTCCAAGATGGCGTAGCAGTCGAACGTGTGTTTTGTCTCGTCCCGTCCCGTGTAGATATCGTTTTCCAATGTTTTTTTCGTATATATTTTAATCTCACTTTCCATCTACGGACTGAATATACTCTCCTTCAACCTGCCTCTCCCAATGTGGTACACAGATCTGCTATTTCTATACTTTAGAACCGGAACCCCATCAGAAGCTGGCCAGCTAACTCGCTAGTAGTCAGTTAGCCACTGCTAGCGGTCTTCGCCGTTAACTTCTTAGGGAGCGGTGGGGTGCAAGTGTTGCATAGTCATCAAAAGCTCTGCTTCTTGGCAATATCACAGCGTTGTCGGATTTCAAAGAGGCTTTACGGCAAAAGCACCACATTTGATTGTTTGAGGATAGCACCTCATATTTTTTCCATTACCATAAATTCATAAGCCATCACGGTTCACACATAACACATTTCACAGCGAAAACAAATCAATTACCTTTTGAAGAACTTCTGCTGAGGGCTTCCCAAGTGTCCAACGAAGACAATCCATGGTTCTTTTGTTAGAAAAAGTAATGTATTATATCCATAAATCTCTGTTTGGTTGGCGCGTTATAATGAGAAAATACAGCGTCGACTCGTCCATTGAAACGTGAAGAGAACTCGTTCAACTTATACCTATAAAACTTGTCCAAGAACAATCAAACATAATTGATAATGTATCCTTAGGAACACTTATGTATAAATAGTATAATATTTCAACCGGAAAATGAACTGGGCGATAAGGAAAAAAACACAGAGCGCGCCAGCCAGGAACGCGCCTTTTCCTCTATTGACATTCTGTGTGACCACATCCTAATTCTTATTCTTCTGCCATATAAAGCATCTAAACAGAATCAAAACACTTTCTCGAGACTGCTTCCTCTGGATGTCAACAATAGGTACTGCATTCAAATGCACTTATATTGGAATTTTCATAAGGGAGGGGTTCCAAATGAGGCAATGTGTCAATCACTTTTTTCAGGACAGAAATTCCTCTGATTTTCGCCTGCCATATCCGTTCTGTTATACTCACAGACAAAATGTTAACACTTTTAGAAACTTCAGAGTGTTTCCTATGCAACGGTACTAAATATGTGCATATCCTATTTTCTGGGCCTGAATGGGAGGCATTTTACTTTGGGCACGCCAGGCACTCCAAAACCGTCACCTCGTGCGCTGCTCCCAAAGAAGTTAAATAAAGGTGAAATAATAATAAATAACCATAAGAGGGTACAATGACAAATTTACCTTAGTTCAGCATCTATAGACAATGTCATCTTCAACCCCCAATCTGTCATCATTGGCTTCTGAGCTTCTTTATTCTGTTTTGTTTTTAAGTTTCGTCGGTGGCTTAGCTAGCTTACCTCCCGTTGTCTTTGGAATGGCTTTTGATATTGCCTTTTTTCTCCTGTCCACTCTGATGTTTCTTTATATGAATGTGTTTGCAAACACCATACATATAATGTGCAGTACACACACATTTTTTTTATGTGTCGCATCAGTTCTCTCCAGAGTTTTCCTCCACACTTTTCAAAGTCACAATGAGTCATTGCAAACACGGAACCCCCCCTCTCTTCTCCGTCCTCGTTCCCCCGCGCCGCCTCCTTATCCCCAGACACAAAGCGCTTCACTTCTTCTCTTTGTTTTATGTCGGTTCATTATGAATTCCGTGAGCACAGTCCCGACTAGGTTATCTCTCCGACGAAGGCTACCGGGACTGATTTGGGCCTCTTTATCCCAGAGGCTTGAAGGCTTGTCTTTGACCTACAGTGTGTGTGATCTGTTTGCAGTTTAAACTGCAATCCCGATTCCCCGCACTCTCGCCTTCCCTTGGGTTGGGACACATCACCTCATCACCTTTCCCTCAGTTTTTATTTAATTTTTCGTGTGTGTGTGTGAGGTCATCATTTCCCATCTTTGATTTTGGCAGGCTCCCTGGGTGTGCATGCTGCCATGACTTGACAGAATACTGTAATGCTCATAGTACTGGAAGCACTCTACGTGTGTCTAGACTATGGGGGACATTTTCGTCTCACAAACACACGCGCTGTGAGCAAACGCATCGTAACATTTTAAATAGACAGGAGATCCGATACTGCAGCTTTCCTGGAGCCAGGCAAGCGGAAATACCCCATTCCTCACCACCTCCACCGAAATCATTGGTCAGACCCTTTGCGGATTTTCCTCACACCCCTACCTTTTGACTCAAAGTTGTAACCCTGAACATGAGGAGAACACCACTCAAACCCACAGATGTGCCAATACTTCCTCCTGGAGATCTACCTCCTGCAGGCTTTTGCTCCAACCCTAATCTAGCACACCTGATTCTACTAATCAGTGGCTCACCAGGACCTTGATGACCGGTATCCAAACCAGTTGTGTTACAACAGGATTTAACTAAAACCATGCACCCACATAGCTCTCCAGGGGGAGGGCTTCTTTGGCCACCCGTCGTTGAAAGGTTACAAGTCAATCAGAGGCCGATTGGACAGTGCACCCCCCAAGGGCTACAAATAAGTGTATATGTAAATGACTGAACCTCACCCCACCCCTTTACCCACCATCCCACCCCAAGTTCCCAAAACAACATAATATAATTACAGGCAGATTGTACCTTGTACGTGCACTGATCAAGCTAGCTCTCCATTCCACTCTGTTTGGAAGTAACCTTACTTGGCTGTAAGGGGAGGCATGACTAGGCCTCAAATGAGCCAGTCTTACCATCTGCTGCTAACCGCTAACGAGCTCTGGGAGTGTTTAGGGGACATTGGGGGGGGCACAGGGCTGCATGACTGTAGCAGTGAAGCGTCAAACAGACCAATACCACACGTAATGTAGGGCCAGACATAGGGGAGAGATCCGCAGAATGAGATTTGATTAGAGACTGACTGAGTACAGTTTGTTTGTTTTACGAAAAACCAAGAGCACCATGAGCACAGTTTGAGTTAGTAGCGAGACACAGTTTGAACAAAGTAACACAGTTTGAGACTTCAGTCCACCCTCCTGCCACGGCTAAAACTGTTCCCTCAGTGCAAGTTTGTTTCCCAGGCGGAAATCAATGGAATCTCATTACAGAAAATGAGGAATTGCAGATATTGGATGGATCTCGTCCGCCGCTGCTTCATGCCAGCCGACTGCAGGCTGGCACGTCCGCTGCCAGCAGGGGGGGAGGGGTGTTCGGCGGAGGGGAGTGCCAGGCTGCAGTTCCTCACTGAGAGATGCGGCTAATTAGCACCAGAGATGGATGGATGTCAGAGAGAACACAAGCAATTACTCTGTTCAAAAAGAGAGGGAGCGAGAAAGAGAGGCTCAGAATATAATTTTTTTTCCTCTCGTACCTCCGTTTTACCATGAAAGCATTCCTCGTATTTTATGTCAAGACATTCAGGCCCTAGTTTGAGGCTTATTGTACGCGCGTGTCTATAAATTGCGAGGGGAGTGAAGTGCTCCAGGAAATTCATTTCCTGTATATGCACAGTATTTTAGATGAATGCGACAGCTGGCTTTTTGTACTTGATTGGTGTGTTTTTGCGGCACACTTAGTGGCACTCCAGACGCTTCGTTTTCTGGGGAAAACGAGCAAGAAATTGTGATTTTCGAGCTTGAAAATTAACTTGTCCTTTACTCAAAGAATGTGTTCTTACTGTGTGGTTCTCCATTGGCTATGACGTTTGTCTTTTACTTTGACGCAAAGTAGTCCGTCAGCCTTCTTTGGCAGTCTGTAGTCCTGTCAAATTCTAAATGTTTTAATTTCATACGACAAAAGGGTAATCCGTGTTGGGAAGAGTGGGCTGCCACATGGCACTCTTAACTTTCTCAGTGCAGGAGGGAAACCCCAGCCTCTCACAATGCCCCATGGGCTGCATGTGGCCTGGCCTTAGCTGCTTAGTGTATCCAGAGAAAGTATGGTCCTCTGTAAGCTACCCTGCCTGTAGAACACATTAACACTGCCTCTGCGATCCACAGCAACACACACTTACACGACATCATCAGGCTCATAACCAAAATGTGTGTGAGTTTAATAGGAAACAGAATTTAATATGATCTTCTCTGTTTTGTGTCCAATAGTTGTGGAGAGACTGCTATGAATATATTTTGTCTGCTCGTATGTGGTTAATTAAAATGTTGGCTGAACCTCCATAATTCACTGAATCTAGATTTATACCCTGTTGCCATGGTGAGCAGTTATGCCCTGGTGGGTGTGTGGGTGTGGGTAGGATGGAGGTTGAGGGGTCAGACTCCAGGAAGTGTTAACCACCACCACCCTAGAGGAGTCGAGGCCTTTCGGCACACACTTTTCTGTTCACTATTCATAGAGACTGACAGTAACCTGCTCGATAGCTACAACATTAACAAAATGATAAAGTACATCATTTTATATTGTTGTTTGATAGTCCACTGGCCAATAATCAAATTCACCCATCCAACTCTGTTACTAAAATGTTTGGGGTGAATTTCAGCTCTCTATGCTGACTATCTCTGTCCTCACTCGTTGTCTATCTTTCTCTCTCCCTCTTTCCTTCTCTCGGTCTATAGCTCTTTTGCTCTTCTTATCTCTTTCTTTGCTTCTCTCTCCTCTCTTATGCCCCCTCTCTCTCTCTCTCCCTCTCTCCTCCATCTCTCCCTCTTCCCCAGAGACACATATGACCAGACTTAACATGCAACCGAGCGGCTCTAACCTGAACCCTGGCCCCCGGCTTCCCGCTCTCCCTGGCTTCGTCCCAAATAGCACCTTATTCCCTATAATGCATTACTTTTGACCTGGGCCCATAGGACCAGCTCATAGGGCACTGTTCAAAAGTAGTGCACTTTGTAAGGAATAGGGTGCCATTTGGAACATGACCGACGAGACAAATGGCACACAGCGACTACAGCCATTACCCCGCACCTCTTTGCATAATGCCTTTAACCTTCACACAAAGATTGAGCGGCTCAATACTCAATACCCAAATGGCCTACCCCTCGGCATAATGTGGTTTATGCTCATGGTTTATGTCTAGCTCAAGACATGGAGGGTTGGCGACAGGTAGCCTAGTGGTTAGAGCGTTGGGCCAGTAACCGGAAGGTTGCTGGATCGAATCCCTGAGCTGACAAGGTAATCATCTGTCGCCCCTGAGCAAGGCAGTTAACCCTCTGTTCCCCGGGCGCCGAAGACATGGATGTCCATTATGGCAGCCCCCCGCACCTCTCTGATTCAGAGGGGTTGGGTTAAATGCGGAAGACACATTTCAGTTGAATGCATTCAGTTGTACAACTGACTAGGTATCCCCATTTCCATTTCTACATACATTTTCAGAGGAGAGTTGGCTACAGGTATGGTGGTATGGTTAGGAAAGCCTTGTTGTAGCTAGTTACAGTTAAATTGAAAATGTACAGTACCTGTCAAAGGTTTGGACACACCTACTTTTTCTTTATTTTTACTATTTTCTACATTGTAGTATAATAGTGAAGACATCAAAACTATGAAATAACACATATAGAATCACGTAGTAACCAAAAGTGTACATTTTATATTTGAGATTCTTCAAAGTAGCCACCCTTTGCCTTGATGACAGCTTTGCACACTCTTGAGTAGGTGTGAACAAACCTTTGACTGGTACTGTATATCAAATCAAATTGTATTTCTCATATGCTTCGTAAACAACAGGTGTAAACTAACAGTGAAATGCTTACTTACGGGTCCTTTTTCAACAATGTAGAGTTAAAGATGAAAAAAAAAATATATATATATGAATAATTATAGTGACATAGGAATAAATACACAGTGAATGTGTTGTGTGAGGAGTAGGGTGTGGAGGTAAAGAGCTCTCTTCAGGGGATTGCATGTTTTTGTCGTCGTCCCGGCCCCCCATCTAACCAGTACTACAAACCCTACGCTAACCGTCTTTTTTTTTTTTACAAGGAGCATGTGTGCGCCTAAGTTGAAAAATGTAGGCGCACACAAAAAAAAAACTAGGAGCACAATGGAAAATATTTGAGACATTAAAGCTTACATTTTCGAACAAAAAAATCCTGGTCGCACAGCAAAATATTTAGGCGCATATGCGAGTAAAATGGTCGCCCTGTAAAGCCCTTCCCTACCGCTAAGAAATTCTGAATCTTATCATGTGATGGTGGGGGTAGACATACATGTATTTGTAATAACATGATGTGTCCTCTCTCACTTGACTGTAGGCTACAGCTCCGTCTAACCAATATGAACCCTTACCCATATAACTAACGCTAACCCTAATATGAACCTTAACACTAAGCCATCCGCAGGCTTAGCCAGTGATGGTGGGGGGTAGACACAGACGGACGGACAAGTGTGTAATAATAATATTAAGCGTTATGTGCCCCTCTCCTCAACAGATGGCCGTGAGAGGACCTGATACCCGCCCGGCACCCTGCTAAGAGGACGTGGAGCGACAGTACACAGCCCACTCCAGGTAGGCTGTGTGTGCGCGCAGGGTTGGGCTCAATTCGAATTGTTTGTAGGTTCATTTCAGGTAATTCATTTTAATTACAATTCAATAATTGAAAAAAAGGCATTTATTATTTTCAATGACTTCTCAATAAGTTGACAAATAAAAGCTATTTATTTGAAAAGTGTTTTTACATTTTCTGAATTTTTATTTCAAATCACTTCCTGAATTGACTGCCTTCAATTTGAATTGAGCCCAACACTGGCGTGTGTGTGCATGCACGTCTGTCTGTGTGTCTGTCTTCTTATCTGTTTTAGACCACCATCAATACAATACACACACGCACGGCAGCAGAGAGAGTAATCCTCTTTAGAGCTTATAATTAAATCTGAAGTGTTTGCCTTGGGAGAGCCTCCTCATCCCGGGAGTAGCCCTGATCAGCTCCTGGGAGATGAAGAATAGACGGAGGATGGATCCTTTCTGTGCGCCACAGAGGTCCGCCTAGATTATGCATGAGCATGATGCGGTTCTGTGCAGCTCAGTTAGCGGAGCACGGCCCAATGCCAAAGTCACAGATTCGATTCCGGCTGGGACCACCCATACGGAAATGTATGCATGCTCTACTGTAAGTCATTTGAATAAAAGCGTCTGCTAAATGACATACATTATATTATATAACACTTACTACATTTCTCTATCCGTCTGACTCAACATCCTCATGCTAGATGGCGCTTACACACGTGCACACATGTAGACTTAGTACCTGCTGTACACATACTCAAACACTCACCCCCTCCCATCCACACTCTGCTGTGTTAAAGTCCCCCAGGGCTAACCAGGAGAACACACCCCATAGATAGGTGCAGTGTGGTGGGCCTGGGAGACAACCAGAGCACACAGTGGAGTGGTGCGGAGAGAGCAGTCATTTCACGGGTTATTGCTCCGGCTGATATGAGGGGCACCAAGGAGAAGGGAGTGGAGCCACACTGACTGAGATGCACTAAAACTGAACAGAGCATACACTGAAAGGAGCAGTGTGACTGACTAGGTCTGGACTGTGAGCTAAAGCCTAAGGCTTTATGCATGTAGGCCCTTCCTGAGCTAATGCTGAGCTTATGCTAACACATGTCTCAGACTACGTAACTCATGGTTACTCGCACTCGACCGGCGTCGAATCGCAGGCGGTTAAATGAACTGTCGAGAGAAATGTCAGAGCTGTCGCTTAGCCCTCTCCTCTGATTTTAGTTAGAGGTGTCAACGCCATAAGCCTTTGTTCAAGTCTCTGTGTGAGACTACAGTACACAGGGTGACAGAGCATTCAACCGCTGGTGGGGGGCGGAACGTCTTCAGCACCAGAACAAAGAGAGAAGAAGGTGCCGCACGCACTGCCTCCGAATGATTCATTCCAAATCTTATATGTTTGCTCTCTTGTTTTAGATGTTCACTCGAGGATGAAACAAGCCCTGTACCCCAGAAACACTACCTCCCCGAAGCGTCAATACCAAGACGGGGGACCTACATTTATTCCAGGAATTTGACAAAACAAAGAGAGAGAGATTGGGGGTATATTTCTGGGTTTTGGAGGGGAAATAATACAGAAAGAGGGAGAGCGATAATGGAGAGAGAAATAGAGAGAGAAGTGAAATAAATGTGTTTTTCAAACCGAGCTGAACTTTGCGTGAGATCTCCCCCAGGCCCAGCTCATTGAGAGCCATTTCCTCTCAAATGAGTGTGCCTCTGCTGTGTTCCATTAGCAAACATTTGGCCTGTCTTTTGTGAGGAAGGAGCCGGCACTTGCTGGGGATGCGGCTGGGGCTGCACGTCTGGAAGTCCAGTGCCTTAAGGGGGAATGGTGGTACCCCTCTATTCTCCCCATCCCAACCCCTGCTCCTGCAGTGGGGATCAGCTTTTCCCTAGACTGGGGTGTTGGTGCTCGGGGGGAGAGAGAGAGAGGGGAGGGGTAAAACACACACGCACTCTACCCCATATGGAGCACATTAAGGTCATTACTGTTCTGTAGCACTGGGTCATGGGCTCCACGGTTCAGCCCCAGGTTATCCAATCTGAACGGCCCATGACCCGTAGGTGATTGGATTAGGCCGCTAATCCGAGGTTGTGTGCGTGAACAGTGGTCGCTGGACTGATAATTGTGTGATTAATGTGCAGCCGGTGGCCTGTGCTTCAGATGGAGGACTGATATTACCCTCATCAATTGGGGTCTGCAGAAGAAGTGTGTGTGTGTGTGTGTGTGTGTGGGGGGTCTGAATGGCACATTTAACTCCAGAGCTACTGTAGTAATGTAAATGTCTTCACAATGTGCAAGGCTACGCTATTAACCAGGGTTGTCTGTGTGTCCTCTTCAACACATGAGAGCCAGTCTGACCACACATACCCTCTGCCCCTGACTTTAACCTTCCCTGGTCTCAGCTCAGTAGTTTTGTTCCACGGCACCGACCCACTGATCCGCGGTCTCTTCTCTCCTCCTAATGATCCGTGATTGGAGCTGTGTGTGGGGGTGCGTTTTCTCCCTTGTGAGCATGGCTTAGCGTTCCGACAGATGGCCACGTCAGCACTGTATGTCGCTTAAACAGGTGCGTGCTGGGTAAATGTTTGATCAGCACATGAGCATTGGTCTCTCACTAATCTCATCCCTTCTCGTTTCAATCCATTGACCTTTTATTGAGATGCTAAGTCATTTTTGGTTTCTCAGAACCAAGAGAAGACTTAAACGTAGACTTTCCACACCGTCTTCCTCATTCACGACGCTCCTTAACACGGGACCTGATCTGGTGCCGTATGTATCAAGCGTCTCAGAGTAGGAGTGCCTTATGATCACAATGAAGACAATTACATGGACAGGGGTGAACTGATTCTAGATCAGCACTCCTACTGTGAGAAACTTTGAATACGGGTCCTGGTCTGTTCTTTAAAGAAGTGATTTGACCTTTTTCGTTTGGCGTCGCCACTTCATTGCTCCCTTTTGTGGCAGTGTGTTGCCGTTTCGGGCCGGAGTGAATGCAGGCCGCGGCACTCTTTCCCCCGTTAACTCTGTTTTCGATGAAACAGAGGGGCCCGTAATGAAATCAGTATTTTGGAAATTAAACTGGTTTAGCCGTTAGGCTTTCATAAAGGCATTGCGTCAGTGGGCTCTGGCTGCCTGGAGAGCTCACGCTCTTTCGGTCTCCCTCTTTTGGTCTCTCCCTCTCCGACAGCAGGCACAAGCATTTTTGGAAAATGAAATCATGGATTTATAACTAAAACAAAGGATAAACACACACTTTGAGAGCGAGAGAGAGAGAGAGAGTGAGTCAGTGAGAAAGTCTTTGACCGCTGACCAGTGAAGTCACAAAACAGACGGAAAGATCTAGTCAAGGCTGACAATGTATTTTAGATCTGAACCAGTTGAAGTACCGGTAGTTAAATCTGGAATGTTTATTTTTACTTTACAGATGGCCACTTAGTAATTGGCCACCGGGATATCGGATAGAATTGTTGATGCTATTCAGTCTCATTTTAGTGCGTGTTACTCCTGTGTAAAGGTCTCAGTGGGATACAGTGCTGCAAAGTGTAATTCATACTCTACTCACTATAGAGTAGACAGAGTGATGGCAAACAGAGACATTTTGTGTGTGGGTGTGTGCATGCATGTCTGTGTGAAAGCCCTCTCCCCAGTTGTATCTAGGCTCATTTGATTAACACAAATAACCTCTCTCTATAGCAGCCTAATGGTTTTCCTTTAAAGGGATACTTTGGGATTTTGACAATGAGGCCCGTTATCTACTTCTCTAGAGTCAGGTGACCTCGTGGATAACATTATGTCTCTGTGTCCAGCATGAAGGAAGTTAGAGGTAGTTTTGCGAATAGCGCAATGAATGGAAATCTATGGGTATCTAGTTTTGGGGAAGTAGATAAAAGACTGCATTGCCAAAATCCTGAAAGTATCCCTTTTATGTGAAACCAGCCTGGTCTGGCCTCTGTCTCTAGCACTCAGCCTGCCGTGTGTGTGTATGTCTATCCCTCAGTCTGTCCGTTATTTTGGAAAGTCCATAGCACAAACTGAAAAACTTGCACGCATACACACACGTATGCAGATTGTCAGTAAGTGCTATGGACCCTCCAGAGAATTGGTTAGATCCCCTCCAAGCAACCCCTCGGTGGCCTCAATAGCTGCTAGCTACCAGCTGTGTTCCCTCCCACCAATGGAGTTTTTTTTTAGGGTTAGGTAAGAACCACAGGGCCTAATTATCCTTCCGTTTCCTTGGGCAGGTGCAAATAGTCTCCCTCACTCACCAGGGCCAAATTCCTCCTTGTCGTAAGGCGGAAACTATGCCCAAATGTCATTGCGCACACACACACACACACACACACACACAAACACAAACACACAGCACATAGACGCACACACATAACACACACACAACACGCCACGTAGAGACACACAGACCACATAAATACACACCACACACACCATCTCCAGGCCACATCTCAAGGTGCTGTTTACATGGTGTAGGCCGTGTCCCAAAATGTAAATAGCACCCTATACCCTACATGGTGCACTACTTTTGACCAGAGCCTTATGGTCCCTGCTCAAAAGCAGTGCGCAACATAGCAAATAGAGTGCTATTTGGGATGCAACCATAGTGTTGACAGTTGAGAGGTGTGAGTCTGATTCATTACATGACATGTTATTAGTAGCGTTCACTTGGCCCATGTGGATAGGATCACACCTCCCTCTGTCAGGTAGTATTACATGACCAAAAGTATGCGGACACCTGCTCATCAAACGTCTCATTCCAAAATCATAGAGTTTGTCCCCCCTTTGCTGCTATAACAGCCTCCACTCTTCTGGGAAGGCTTTCCACTAGATGTTGGAACATTGCTGCTTCCATTCAGCCACAAGCGCATTAGTTGGGCTGCTTCCATTCAGCCACAAGCACATTAGTTGGGCTGCTTCCATTCAGCCACAAGCGCATTAGTTGGGCTGCTTCCATTCAGCCACAAGCGCATTAGTTGGGCTGCTTCCATTCAGCCACAAGAGCATGATTTTGGCCGATTAGGCCTGGCTCGCAGTCGGTGTTCCAATTCATCCCAAAGGTGTTTGATGGGGTTGAGGTCAGTGCTCTGTTCAGGCCAGTCAAGTTCTTCCTCACTGATCTCGACAAACCATTTCTGTATGGACCTCGCTTTGTGCACGGGGGCATTGTCATGCTGAAACAGGAAAGGGCTTTCCCCAAACTGTTGCCACAAAGCACAGAATCTTCTAGAATGTCATTGTATGCTGTAGCGTTAAGATCTCCCTTCACTGGAACTAAGGGGCCAAGCTCGAACCATGAAAAACAGCCCCAGACCATTATTCCTCCTCCACCAAACTTTATAGTTGCATTCAGGCAGGTAGTGTTCTCCTGGCATCAGGCTGCCAGATGGTGAAGCGTGATTCATCTCTCCAGAGAACGCATTTCTACAGCTCCAGAGTCAAATGGCAGCGAGCTTTACACCACTCCAGCCAACGCTTGGCGTTGCGCATGATGATCTAAGGCTTGTGTGCGGCTGCTCGGCCATGGAAACCCTGAGCTCTTCAGTAAGGCCATTCTATTCCCAATGTTTGTCTATGGAGATTGCATGGCGGTGTGCTGGATTTTATACACCGGTCAGCAACGGGTGTGGCTGAAATAGCCAAATTCACTCATTTGAAGGGGTGTCCACATACTTGTGTATATAGTGTATGTTACACCCCTTACACATACTTGCATACACAAACATGCACACACACATGTACATACACACATATACCCACATACATATACCCACATACACAAACATCCATTATACTGACATACATTTAGATACACGCGCATGTCCACAATCACCTATACACTCACATGTATACATGGAGTTTGAAAGCCCTCTTCGCACCCTCCTCTCTCTCCATCTCTCCTAGAGTTAGTGAGAGTAGAGCTCTCACTGTCCACTCACAGGCATGCTCAGTGTGACGGCTCTGCACCTGTTGACTGTGCGTCATAACAAGTCATGTATGTGCTTCCCTTGGGAGTTCTCTGTGGTGTGTGGGGCAGTGGGCTAGGCATGCCAGATATCAACAGCATGTGGTTTACGTAGACTTGACCACCCAGACACGGACACACAGGTGGTCCCTTATCATTCAGCACAGGGGCCCCTATGATGTCACTAAGGGCCCAGAGAAGCGACGAGGAGGGAGAGAAAGAGAGCGAGAGATGGCGAGTGAGAAGGAAGTGGAGAGAAATGAAAGCCAGATGTTTTATCACTAGTGATCAGCAGCCGACCAGCGGGGGTTTTGAGGGAGGGGAGAGCACCTGAGCCTTCACCCCAGCTCAAGGCCTCCAAACAGGCGTTCACCTCCACATCCTCCTCCATCTTCCCACTAGCCTAAACATCTTTCCACCAGCTTACACAGGTCGAGTCTGCCCCGAAATGACCCTTTCGCAGCAACACATCTATTAATCTATCCCTTTATCAGTCTCTCCATCCAGAGATTGAGGGATGACTGGATTGATGAATAGATCGACATTTATTGTCCTCAGAGGATGTAGAGCTGGCGGGTAGGATGTGGTTTATGGTCATGTGTGTAATGCCTCTGTGTGTGGTGTGTGTGTGTGTGTGTGTGTGTGTGTGTGTGTGTGTGTGTGTGTGTGTGTGTGTGTGTGTGAGTGAGTAAAGCAAGTTGGTATCACAAACGCATGTATGAAAATGGACAGGGAATTTACCAGTGCAGTTTCCCCTCTACTATCACCTCTATCTGACCTGGAAGAAGGCCTTTTGGGCTTTGGTTCTGGTTGTTGGCTGTGTGTGTAACTTAGCCCAGGCAGGGCAGAGCGTGAGCAGGGAAAAATGTGAATGGGGCTGTGAAAGGTGATCCATCCTGCCTCTGTGAGTCGCCCTGCGTGTCTCCTTACCCCAGGAGCCTAGCCCCCTAATCACCCCACAGTCACTGGGAGGGAATCAGAGACACCCAGCTGCCTGCAGCCTCCTTACTGCGCTACCCCCCCTGGGTCACACACACTCACACACTCAATCAGATATGTGCATTTACACACAAGCGTATGCACACACACAAGAAAAAAAAAAATGGGGAAAACTCCCTAATACGTTTCTGTCCTCTGTGTGTCACAGGAGAGTGGATCCGAATGACTACCCCACCCAGTCTAGGACAGCACCCGGTTACCCCCGGCCGAGACAACTATTACCCCCATAAAGAGGCCCAGCCCCGCCCCTCCAGCCTGCCACGGGACACCTCGCCCCCTGGGCCACCACAGGTGGACCCCAGGTACTACCCATCCTCGCCCCACCGGGCTGCCCAGCGCCAGGATGTGCCCCCCACACCAGGCACCCGTGCCCCCCGCTACGAGACAGTGGGCAGGGGCGGTTACCGTGACGCCAGCCCTGAGCGGTACGATGGCGGCTACAGGGACGGCAGCCAGCCGGACCCACGCCAGAAGAACAGCATGATCGGAGCGGTGTAGGTGCGATAGCTAGATGGACTCAGACTGGGATTGCAGAATTCTGGTAACTTTCCCAAAATTCCCCAGATTTTCCGGGGAAATCCCAGTTGGAAAATTCCCGGTTTTCTACCTTATTTCTTGTTGGTTCCAGAAATCTTCCAACCAGGATTTCTGAAAAACCCTAAATTAGACCCACTCATTGCTTCTCTACAGCCCCCTGTCTGAAAACATCCTCGCCCTCCTACCTCGTTTGGTGTCTTGATATCTGAAGGAATCAGATTGGTGTAAGTAATAAGGATCCAACTAGATGTCCAATGGGCATGAGCCATACAGCTTACACCTATCCAGGTCTTTGAGATCTACAAACATCAAAGCAGTAGGGGAAGGGTTTGCATCCCAAATGGCACTATGTAGGGAATAGGGTGCCATTTGGAAGGGGTGTGTTATGGACCAGGCCATCATCGGAACACCACCACTCTCAGCTGCTGAAATGTTTTAGAAGCAGTAAAGGTCTATATGTGTACTGTATGTACAGTATGTATAGACATGTTTAGAAATTTGTTTTTCCTTATGCATGTGTGGGGGACTTTTGAGTCACAGGGGTCCAGAATGACTGGAGGTAGAAATAATGTACAGATTTGAAAGAGACTTTTAATTGAATACCAGCCAAACTCTTGCAGGGTTGCTGGCTTGCATAAACGTTTTGCACAAGCTTAAAAACAGGCCCCTCCCCTTCTGGAACAACAGTGAGAGGCCAGGGATGGTGAAGTTAGGGTTTCGACTCAAAAGGCACCCTATTCCCTAGATAACGGAAGACAAAAAGACAACTGGACAAGAAGTTGACACTGGACAGGAAGTTGATCCTAAGGTCAGAGGAACAGGAAGTAAGGAACAGGAAATGAAGTCCACATCAAAGCATCTTTGCCCTCCTGCCGTGCCCCTTCCATCCGCCTTTTTAGATGTGGGTGTTTTTTGATTGTGTTTTGTTTTGGTTGTGGCCGTTGCTAAAAAACCTTCCATAACATTTGTTTGCCTATAACACACGTCTGCTGCCCATAATGTGTATGATGTGTGTGGTGTTTCTGATTAAAACGGCTATGTCAAATTGAGGTTGTTATCATAAAGACACTGTTGAACAAATTAAAATGTATGCTCTGTGTTGACTAACTATATTTATTCATCACATGGTCTGTGTCTCGAATGGCACCCTATTCCCTATATACTGCACTTTTGAGCAGAACCCATATGGGCTGTGTCCATAGTCTAATGAACATTGGTCCAAAGTAGTGCACTAAATAGGGAATACAGTGCCATCTGGGACACAGCCACAGTCTCCAGTGGTGAAGGCCTAAGAGAGACACTTAAACATGTTACTCATATGCACCGGGATTATTATCATTGATATCATTTCCCTTGTGTGATGGTAAAGAATCACAACGCTGACCATATCATGTCATATTGTACGTTAATGACGATACATTTCAACCGTTGTTTGTAAATGCATGTTTTTATATTATGCTGTGCATTAGATATACATTGTAAATGATCATATACAATATGCAAAGATGAATTAATTTATTGTTCACCAATTTAGCCGTCTCATTTTACAGGATGATGAAATTGCAAAGTTATGCAAATTATCCCGATTATGAGTCACCAATATGATGACTCATCTCGCCCAAATGATTCATTAAGATGTTCAACCCAGTTTAGCTTTCCCATTTGAGATAAATTAGCCCTCTATGATAACAGAGAGGCCCGGGGTGCTTCCCAAATGGCACACTATTCTCTACATAGTGCCATACTTTTGACCAGAGCCCATTGGACCAGCTCATAAGAGCTCTAGTCAAAAGTATTGCACTATTTAGGAAATAGGGTGCCATTTGGGACGTAGACCCAGTCTTACTGCTGATAAAGACTGAATCACCCTCAACAATTAAGACTGAGGAGATCTCTGTGCTGGTGATTACCTCCCAATTTGCTCCCACAGAAAAGGAAGATCTGGTTGATTGGTGGAATTAGAGGTTGAAATTAGGATAATTAGAATCTGTTGAGAGCTGATTTTATCAGTTAGTGTTTAATTACCGCCGAGGCCAGTCGGTGTGTTTCAGACTTTATCCCAAATGGCACCCTATTTCCTACATAGTGCATTGCTTTTGACCAGGGCCAGTAGGGCATATAGGGGCCAGATTCTGACCCGAGTTAAGCGTGCGTAAATGGAACCTAATTCCCTTTAATGCACTCACTCTATGCGCATTCTGACCTTGAACTTAAGCATGAGAATAGCATGCTGTTCACCCGCTATTCATTTTGGGTGGAGATCTAAGAAATAAAGGTGTGTTTGAGGTGTGTCTACAGATTTCTTCTGACCTTGACTTAATGCCATGACCTTTCCGTGCAAGGAAACCATGAATAACATATGTATTGTGGCCCATTTTCCTCAGTGAAGTAGGCTATAAATAGCTATGCAGTTATTAAACATTTTTATTGTGTGCCCTCATAATTTGCGTGGATGCAATTTGGAATACCAAGCTATAGGTTTATGTAGGGCTGAACCTGCCGAGTTGATGTATGCGCTTTAAAATGTTTTAGCTTTTCACCGTTTTATTTTACAATTTGTATCGTTAAATATTAGCCACCATCAGCAGCCACCGTCAGTAATACCCACAGACATTTATACACTGAATAAAAATATAAACGCAACATGTAAAGTGTTGGTCCCATGTTTTATGAGCTGAAATAAAATCTCACAAAAAGCTTATTTCGCTCAGATTTTGTGCAAATTTTTATCGTCCCTGTTAGTTAGCAATTGTCCTTTGCCAAGATATCCACTTGACGGGTGGCATATCAAGAAGCAGATTAAACACCATGATCATTACACATGTGCACCTTGTGTTGGGGACAATAAAAGGCCACTCTAAAATGTGCAGATTTGTCACAACACAATTCCACAGTTGTTTCAAGTTTCAAAAGGGCGTGCAATTGGCATGCTGACTGCAGGAATGTCCACCAGTGCTGTTGCCAGATAATTTAATGTTCATTTCTCTACCATAAACCGCCTTCAACGTCATTTTAGAGAATCTGGCAGTACGTCCAACCGGCCTCACAACTGCAGACCACATGTATAGCGTTGTGTGGGCAAGTGGTTTGCTGCTCAACGTTGTGAACAGAGTGCCCCATGGTGGAGGTGTGGTTATGGTATGGGCAGGCATAAGCTACGGACAACGAAAACAATTGCATTTTTATCGATGGCAAATTGAATGCACAGAGATACCGTGACGAGATCCTGAGGCCCATTGTCGTGCCATTCTTTCGCCGCCATCACCTCATGTTTCAGCAATGCACTGCCCCATGTCGTAAGGATCTGTACACAATTCCTGGAAGCAGTTCTTCCATGGCCTGCAGACTCATCAGACATGTCACCCATTGAGAATGTTTGGGATACTGTGCATCAACGTGTACGACAGCGTGTTCCAGTTCCCCCTAATATCCAGCAACTTAGCACAACCTTTGAAGAGGAGTGGGACAACATTCCATAGGCCACAATCAACAGCCTGATCAACTCTATGCGAAGGTGACATGCTGCATGGTGATCACACCAGATACTGATTGGTTTTCTGATCCATGCCCCTACCTTTTTTTTTTAAGGTATCTGTGACCAACAGATATCTGTATTCCCAGTCATGTTAAATCCATACATTAGGGCCTACTGAATGTATTTATTTATTTCCTTATATGAACTGTAACTCAGTCAAATCTTTATTTTTGTTCAGTGTAACTGTTACTTTAGTGTTAGTTTTCTTAAATGTGCAGCTTACATTTTGCATCATTCCATTCCGTTTACCTTTCTTTCCTCTGTCATGTCTGTGTAGTTGTTCCTGAGAGTTGCTATCATTAGTCGATGATATTAGGCTAACATTGTGCAATAATTTGGGACATGTATCGAATTTGAGTCATTATGGAACTCAGACCACACGTAGCAGGTTAAACCTGGAGTCTGGCGCACGGTTCACTAGACCGTTTTCGTACAGTTTCATGATTAGGGTAGATTTATAGGACTATTGTTCAAACCTTATTGTACACTTTTTTCCCCACCTTCCTATAACTCATGGATTGAACTTGAATATAACTTTCAGGATGAATCAAACCACTGTATTTTTGATTCATCAATATATTTAGTGTGTAAAGTCTCTCCAAACCTTATGATTCATTCATACGTTCCTAACCTAAAATGTGCATAAGTAAGGGAACCACGCCTGCAAAGGCCGTTACGCACCTTCATAAGGTAAGTTTAAATACCAACTACTGAGAAGTGTGTAGGAAAGGGATACATTTCCTAAGTCGGAATCGGGCCCATAGGGAATAGGGTGTCATTTGGGATGCATCCTTAAACTTCCACAGATCACTGTCTGTACCCTGTACCCAGACTATGGTGAAACAGCCTAAACACGATTCACGCCACCTGGTCCTTGTTCATTAGTGCACACCGCATAAAAACGTTTTGCAACAGAAAAATAAATGTGCATTTAGTCCAGGTAGTTCCTTCCTGTTTCAATCTGATTTCTTCTGTTTGATGCCTAGTAAATACAACCCAGACTGGGTTGAAACACCCTGAACCCTTTACCTTACCTGGGTTGTGTTCATTAATGTTGTGTTCAAAATGTTCTGCAAAGGAAAACGATAATCAGCTTTTCTTATTGGACAAGTCCAGGTAGTCCATTCCTGTTTCAGGCCATTTTTCTGCATTTGGTGCCTAATGAACACGATTCTGACAAAAAAGAGATTATCCAGACAAGTGATATTATGTCTGTGTAATGCATGTCTTTGTCTCTAGTCTTTAGGATATACCATATAGGATACAGAGAACCTCAAAGATATTGTGGTAAGCATCAATTGTGGTAAGCATCAATCCAAATGAACTTAAATATGTCTGCCAGGCCTCACACTTTAAATGTGAGTGTCTGTCCCATTGTACTCCTTCTACTTCTGAGAGTCAGGACTGTCAGTCTGTGCGAGTGCGTGGTCTGTCAGTCTTTTTGTCTGACTGTCTGTAAGTCTAAGAGTATGTGTCTGTGTGTGTGTCTCTTTCCCACTCAAGGACGGTCACAAGAAATCCACTATCACGCCGCATGACAAATCAACTGTCACACCCCATTATATGGAGTCGGCCACGTTCACAGGGTCACGGTCCCTCATTTGGCGCCTCAGTCATCTCATCATGCTTCTTGTCGGGTTTGTTTTTAATATTTATGTCAAGGTCTTATCATTTCCCCACTTTGAGACAGAAGTCGTCTCGCTTCAATAAAAGGCCCATCACAGGATGCCGTATCTGCTGAGTCACATTTCGACTCCGTTTTCTACTTCCTCTGTCAGTTCTGAATACCTGGCCTTTGTATTTTTGATATCCTAGAAATTCAGATAATTTCTTTACTTTTTTTCCTCTTCTACTTTCTTTTTGTCAGTTCTGAATGTCTGGTCTTAGTCCTTTTGATTTCCTAAATTCCTCAAATATATTATATATTTTTTTACTTTTCTGTTTCGGGGCTAGCTCGAAGGGGTGATGTGAATTAATTTGAAACCTCTTAATTTCACATTCTGTGAATCCCCCAAAAAACATGTAATCCCCCAAAAACAAGGCTCAGGGTGCTCTAGTTGTTTCTCGAAAGCAGAAAATAGGCAGACGCGGTATTCCCTCACTAACTTTTACGGGTGCACAATTGAGAGTATCGGGCTGTATCACCGCCTGGTACGGCAACTGCACCACCCACAACTGCAGGGCTCTCCAGAGGGTGGTGCGGTTTGCACAATGCGTCACCGGGGGTGAACTACCTGCCCTCCAGGACACCTACAACACCTGATGTCACAGTAAGTCAAAAAAGATCATCAAGGACAACAACCACCCAAGCCACTACCTGTTCACCCTGCTTCCATCCAGAAGGCGAGGTCAGTACAGGTGCATCAAAGCTGGGACAGAGAGATTGAAAAACAGCTTCTATCTCAAGGCCATCAGATTGTTAAACAGCCACCACTAGCACAGAGAGGCGGCTGCCTACCTACAGACTTTAAATCATTGGCCACTTTAATAAATGGAACACTAGTCACTTTAATAATGTCACTTCAATAATGTTTCTATATCTTGCATTACTCATCTCATATGTATATACTGTATCCTTCATTATCTATTCTTTACTATTTATTGCATCTTAGCCGCTCTGTCACTGCTCATCCATATATTTTATACTTATATATTCTCATCCCATTCCTTTACTAGATTGTGTGTATTAGGTTTTGTTGTGGAATTGTTAGATATTACCTGTTAGATACTGCTGCACTGTCCAATCCAGAAGCATAACGCATTTCGCTACTCTCGCAATAACATCTGCTAACCATGTGTATGTGACCAATAAAATTTGATTTGATTTGAGCTTCCCTATTCCACCAGCACCTCCTAGCACACCTTAGCTTGTTAACATGTGTCAATCAAAGCCTTACTCCGGAGAGGGTGAAGCGGGAAACAGTTATCACTCCCATGCAGCCCCTAAAACAATTATAGAGCTGAGCGTTCAGGAGATTGTAGGAGTCCCATATGTCCTCGCATTGCCCGAAACCGCGACACAGACGAGTACTCGCTCTCTTCATGACCTCACCCTCTTTATAAAACCACATTCCGATACATTAAGCCCTATTCAATTGTCCATACCGCAGTCCCGCATTCATTTCAACCCCTTCTTATCATGACATCATGAGCTTAGTATCAGAGCTAATCAGACTTCACTGTGTAGCCTGAGTGGATTTCCTAATTTCGTTATGTACTCCATTATAAAGCCAGAGACTCATGGGCTGGGTCCCAAATGTCACCCTCTACCTATATGGTGCACCAATTTAAACCAGAGTTCAAAAGTAGTGCTCTATTTAGGGAATAGGGTTCCATTTGGGATGCACTATGGTCTTGGGGTTATATGGGAAAGTGGGCGGGTAACATGGAGTTAAAATGGGGATGTTTAAGTGGGTGCTTCAATGGAGATGGGAATGACGGGCTGATGAGTTAGTCATTGACTGGACCTTCACCTGTCCTCGTACCCATTGGACTAACACAGCCGGCTGCAGAAAGCGCTGTGGCTGTTTCAGCTGTCTCCGGGGTGAAATTATCCCTAGGTACAGATCTAGGATCAGCTTCCCCTCCACTAATCTAAACCTTAAAACAAAACTTAACTCAAGAACCAACTTCTCTCGTTGAAAAGAGCATATGTGACATCGATAGTAGTCAGAAACGTTTATTAATGCCAAAATTGACAAAGTGCAAGTAGGTTAATTTTGGTCATAAAAGTCAATATCGTCCAAACCTGAGTTTTGAGATTTGTGTACAAGAGTTCATCATGACTTTACTTGAGGGTTAGGTTTTGATTTCAACAATGCCCACTACCACGTGATAAACAGCTGCGGTGATTGCGGTATATCCAATCGTACGGCAGAACACACAGTGAGACAGACCTGACCAGCAGCACAGTGGATCAGAAATACTGCACCAAACACCTTAGCTAGATATAAAATTGCGCCACTGAAATCTCAGCAAAAATGTCAATTTATAAGATATTTCTTGAGTTATCTTATATTCATTATAACTATTTTGAGAAAGTGATACTGGATTTGATCCTATGGTGTCTCATGGGGGACAAACATCAGTAACTGCCACATCGAACCACAACCCCAAAACTGAAATCTCGTTTTTTTTCTTATTGAGCAATAGAAAAACACATGCGGAATCGGTGCGTTCAGTCGCTCTTTAACCATTAGTGGGGAAAAGCAAAACTGACCCAAGATCAGCGTCTAGGGTTGTTTAAATTCTGTTTTTTGTTTCTAACTGGTTGTTAATTTCACTCAGGTCTGAATCGGTCCTTGATAAGAAGGAAAGGATAAAAATGAGTGTTTTGGCTCTCCAGGACTGACATTGAACAGCCCTGGTCTACGGGCAACTTCACCCAACTTCAGACTTATTTTATCTATTCGGCTGACTTATTTGGAAGATTTCTCCTTTGAATCAGACTTTGTACATGGTATACGTGTGCAATACTGTACTGTGACAATTCCTTGTTGAATAGTAACCTGGTGTAAATTTGTGCCACATTTTACCCTTAAAGCACTGGCTGCTTCCCCTACTTTCAGTCAGTCACACACGAGAACCAACCACCATATTTTTCAACCGACCATCGTCATAGCAACGCAGCGGCTCTCCTTTCACAGCATCCCTCACTGTGGAGACAGGGGGCTAATGACATTGCCGTGGCAACACCGAGATGGGTTCCACACACCACGTTTAGCGAATGAACATGCTAGTCTGTTTGTCATTCAATACCTCAGAGCAGAGTTATTAGCTCAGGTGTTAGCATGTGGCTAACATAACCTATACAAGTTTACACTGCGACTCCGTGATATGACGTTGCAACGGGCAGCTGTTTACTTTGCGTCAAACTAATCAAATAGCGTTTGCAGTTTGTCTGATTTGTGGTATTTTACACCGAGTGTTACGACAGATTCACTACATCACATTCAGGACTTTCTTCTTAACAGAGTTAAGAAATATCCGAGTTATCTGGGTGGAAAATACTCCATTTAAATACATGGGAACTAAAACATGGGCTGTGTCCCCCAAATGGTACCCTATTCCTTATTTAGTGCACTACTTTTGACCAGAGCCCAAACAATGGTGATGTGGCTATGGTGTGTTGAAACTCAACAACTGGATTCCATGGCTTGGGAGCCCATCCATCTGCCATTCAACACCAGGCAGGCTCCAAGCGACACGTTTCCCTTAGGTACAGATCTAGGATCAGCTACCCTTCCCTTAATCATAACATTAACCATTAGTGGGGAAAATGCTAAATTGACCCATGATCAATGTCTAGGGGAAACTTCAAAACTAAACTTTAACTGCCAGACCCCTGCTCTGAAGGAATGTAAGCATAAAGGAGATGCTTGATTAGTGCCTGACCCAATCTCATACATTAGCATTCACACACCCACATGCATGCACATACATTCAGTCTGCGCATACACACACACACACTGACAAATATCCTACACACACACTGCACTGCGTTCCATGTGAGTGACCGAGACTCCGCTGACAGCTTGGCACAAGGTGTGAAATTGACGCCCTTTCCAGACAAATGCCAGATGTTTTTGTTGGCAGTCACAGGGGTGCCAGGGTCAGAAGTACTAGGTTGCCCTGTGATGGTATGTCAAGTATTCCTGTTAGCTTAACACTCAGATTGATGTGCCGGAGGTTGGTCGAGCAGTTAAGGCTGCTGTCCTTGGCACATGTGGCGGCA
Organism: Brachymystax lenok tsinlingensis; assembly: GCA_030435695.1. Taxonomy (NCBI): domain Eukaryota; kingdom Metazoa; phylum Chordata; class Actinopteri; order Salmoniformes; family Salmonidae; genus Brachymystax; species Brachymystax lenok. Next base: position 40,099,686 of record CM059814.1, read on the forward strand.
GGATAGCCTGGAGGTTCGAGCGTTGGGCTAGTAACTGATAGGTTGCTGGTTCCTATCCCGAAGTTGACAAGGTGAAAAAAATATGTCGCTGTGCTCTTGAGCAAGGAAGTTAAGCCACCAAGGGCGCTGGAAAAGGGTGACCCTGGTTGTGACCCCACTCTCAGCGGGTGTCTCAGGAGGAGTTGGGATAAGCAAGGTAGACCTCTGCCTGCTTGGGTTTGAATCCTGGTCCCACCGCACTTCTACACAGTATTTCCTCTATCGGTCTCCACCCCTTAATTTAATCTCCCTGTCAATAAAACCCCAACAATGTAACACCACTCAAATTGACTTAGGGTGTGGGGGGATACCATCGCTTTGTTACTGATAGAAGTTTTGTAGTGATTCCTATGTTGATGTAAAGAATATTTGTTGGTCCGTGGTGTGTAATGAGGCGCAAACAGATGTTGCACTTTTTTTTTTACATTTATGAAATTGCTTATCCCAGTTACTAACAAGCATGCACCAATTAAGTGACGGTTAAAGTTGTTTAATCCCCACGGATTGATGAGGAATTGAAACATTTTATGGTTGAGAAGGATGAGGCAAAAGGAATGGCAAATAAGTCTGGCTGCACAACTGATTGGCAAACGTACTGCAAATTGAGAAATCATGAGACTAAACTGAGTCATAGTCTGCTGTTGGAAAAATGTATGTGTTATGGCTTTACACCCACTGCAATATTATGGATAAAGAGTTACAGTTGAAGTCGGATGTTTGCATGCACCAAATACATTTCAACTCAGTTTTTCACTATTCCTGTGAATATTTCCTGTGTTAGGTCAGTTAGGATCACCACTTTATTTTAAGAATGTGAAATGTCAGAATAATAGTAGCGAGAATGATTTATTTCAGCTTTTATTTCTTACATCACATTCCGAGTGGGTCAGAAGTTTACGTACACTCAATTTGTATTTGGTGGCATTGCCTTTAAATTGTTTAACTTGGGTCAAACGTTGCGGGTAGCCTTCCACTATCTTCCCACAATAATTTGGGTGAATTTTGGCCCATTCCTCCTGACAGAGCTGGTGTAACTAAGTCCGGTTTGTAGGCCTCCTTGCTCGCACACGCTTTTTCAGTTCTGCCTACAAATGTTCTATAGGATTGAGGTCAGGGCTTTGTGATGGCCACTCCAATACCTTGACTTTGTTATCCTTAAGCCATTTTGCCACAACTTTGAAAGTATGCTTGGGGTCATTGTCCATTTGGAAGACCCATTTGCGACCAAGCTTTAACTTCCTGACTGATGTCTTGAGATGTTGCTTCAATATATACACATAATTTTCCTTCCTCATGATGCCATCTATTTTGTGAAGTGCACCAGTCCCTCCTGCAGCAAAGCACCCCCGCAACATGATGCTGCCACCCCCGTGCTTCACGGTTGGGATGGTGTTCTTCGGCTTGCAAGCATCTCCCTTTATCCTCCAAACATAACAATGGTCATTATGGCCAAACAGTTCTATTTTTGTTTTATCAGACCAGAGGACATTTCTCCAAAAAGTACGATCTTTGTCCCCATGTGCAGTAGCAAACCGTAGTCTGGCTTTTTTATGGCGGTTTTGGAGCAGTGGCTTCTTCACAGGACATTCTCAACACCCGACAAGGCCGACATCCCCGTTATTGGCAAGAGAAAGAGACGCAGGTACAGAGGACACAGAGCGGGATGCCTCGTGCGGATCTGCAGAAGGCGAGTGGGAAAGCTGCCGTTACTGTCAATATTATTCGCCAACGTGCAATCATTGGACAATAAATTAGACGAGGTACGATCACGAATATCCTACCAACTGGACATCAAAAATGGGATATCCCATGGGGGGGGGGGGTCTGTGCATATTTGAAAACAACAGCTGGTGCATGAAATCTAAGGAAGTCTCTAGATTTTGCTCGCCTGAAGTAGAGTATCTTGTTATAAATTGCAGACCACACTACCTGTCTAGGGAGTTTTCAGCTATACTTTTTGTGACTGTTTATTTACCACCACAGACGGATGCTGGCACTAAGACCGCACTCAGTCAGCTCTATAAGGAAATAAGCAAACAGGAAACCACTCACCCAGAGGCGGTGCTCCTCGTGGCCGGAGACTTTAATGCAGGGAAACTTAAATCAGCTCTACCTAATTTCCATCAAAAAGTTAAATGTGCAACCAAAGGGAAAAAAATTCTAGATCACCTGTACTCCACACACAGAGACGCTTACAAAGCCCTCGCCCTCCATTTGGTAAATCCAACCACAACTCTATCCTCCTGATTCCTGCTTACAAGCAAAAATTAAAGCAGGAAGCACCAGTGATTCGGTCTATAAAAAAGTGGTCCGACGAAGCAGATGCTAAACTACAGATCTGCTTTGCTATCACATACTGGAACATTCCGGGATTCTTCCGATGGCATTGAGGAGTACACCACATCAGTCACTGGCTTTATCAATAAGTGCATTGAGGACGTCGTCCCCACAGTGACTGTACGTACATACCCCAACCAGAAGCCATGGATTACAGGCAACATTCGTACTGAGCTAAAGGGTAGAGCTGCCGCTTTCAAGGTGCGGGACTCTAACCCGGAAGCTTATAAGAAATCCTGCTATGCCCTGCGATGAACCATCAAACAGGCAAAGCGTCAACACAAGGCTAAGATTGAATCGTACTACACCGGCTCCGACGCTCGTCTTATGTGGCAGGGCTTGCAAACTATTACAGGCTACAAAGGGAAGCACAGCCGCGAGCTTCCCAGTAACACGAGCTAAATCGTTTCAATGCTCGCTTCGAGGCAAGCAACACTGAGGCATGCATGAGAGCATCAGGTGTTCTGGACGACTGTGTGATCACGCTCTCCGTAGCCGACGTGAGTATGACCTTTAAACAGGTCAACATTCACAAGGCTGCGGGGCCAGACAGATTACCAGGACGTGTGCTCCAGGCATGGGCTGACCAACTGGCAGGTGTCTTCACTGACATTTTCAACATGTCCCTGATTGAGTCTGTAATACCAACATGTTTCAAGCAGATCACCATAGTCCCTGTGCCCAAGAACATGAAGGCAACCTGCTTAGATGACTACAGACCCATAGCACTCACGTCCGTAGGCATGAAGTGCTTTGAAAGGCTGGTCATGGCTCACATCAACACCATTATCCCAGAAACCCTAGACCCACTCCAATGTGCATACCGCCCAAACAGATCCACAGATGATGCAATCTCTACTGCACTCCACGCTGCCCTTTCCCACCTGGATAAAAGGAACACCTATGTGAGAATGCTATTCATTGACTACAGCTCAGCGTTCAACACCATAGTACCCTCAAAGCTCATCACTGAGCTAAGGATCCTGGGACTATAACACCTCCCTCTGCAACTGGATCCTGGACTTCCTGATGGGCCGCCCCCAGGTGGTGAGGGTAGGTAGCAACACATCAGCCACGCTGATCCTCAACACTGGAGCCCCCAAGGGGTGCATGCTCAGTCCCCTCCTGTACTCCCTGTTCACCCACGACTGCAAGGCTAGGCACAACTCCAACACCATCATTAAGTTTGCAGACGGCACAACAGTGGTAGGCCTGATCACCGACAATGACGAGACAGCCTATAGGGAGGAGGTCAGAGACCTGGCCGGGTGGTGCCAGAATAACAACCTATTCCTCAACGTAACCAAGACTAAGGAGATGATTGTGGACTACAGGAAAAGGAGGCCCGAGCACGCCCCCATTCTCATCGACGGAGCAGGTTTAGAGCTTCAAGTTCCTTGGTGTCCACTTCCCCACAAAATAGAATTGTCCAAACACACCAAGACAGTTGTGAAGAGGGCACAACAAAGCCTATTCCCCCTCAGGAAACTAAAAACATTTGGCATGGGTCCTCAGATCCTCAAAAGGTTCTACAGCTGCAACATCGAGAGCATCCTGACTGGTTGCATCACTGCCTGGTACGACAATTGCTCGGCCTCCGACCGCAAGGCACTACAGAGGGCACTGCGTACGGCCCAGTACATCACTGGGGCTAAGCTGCCTGCCATCCAGGACCTCTACACCAGGCGGTGTCAGAGGAAGGCCATAAAAATTGTCAAAGACCCCAGCCACCCCAGTCATAGACTTTTCTCTCTACTACCGCATGGCAAGCGGTACCGGAGTGCCAAGTCTAGGACAAAAAGGCTTCTCAACAGTTTTTACCTCCAAGCCATGAGTCTCCTGAACAGGTAATCAAATGGCTACCCGGACTATTTGCATTGTGTGCCCCCCCCAACCCCTCTTTTACGCTGCTGCTACTCTCTGTTTATCATATAGAGCATAGTCACTTTAACAATACATTCATGTACATACTACCTCAATTGGCCCGACCAAACAGTGCCCCCGCACATTGGCTAACCGGGCTATCTGCATTGTGTCCCACCACCCGCCAACCCCTCTTTTACGCTACTGCTACTCTCTGTTCATCATATATGCATAGTCAATTTAACCATATCTACATCTACCTCAATCAGCCCAACTAACCGGTGCCTGTATGTAGCCTCGCTACTGTTATTTTTCACTGTCTTTTTTTACTGTTGTTTTTATTTCTTTACTTACCTATTGTTCACATAATACCTTTTTTGCACTGTTGGTTAGAGCCTGTAAGTAAGCATTTCACTGTAAGGTCTACACCTGTTGTATTCGTCGCACGTGACAAATAAACTTTGATTTGATTTGATCTCTAGGAGACAGAACGCGTCTCCTTCCTGAGCGGTATGACGGCCCATGTGGTCCCATGGTATTTATACTTGCGTACTATTGTTTGTACAGATGAACGTGGTACCTTTAGGCGTTTGGAAATTGCTCCCAAGGATGAACCAGACTTGTGGAGGTCTAAAATGTTTTTTCTGAGGTCTTGGCTGATTTCTTTTGATTTTCCCATGATGTCAAGCAAAGAGGCACTGAGTTTTACGGTAGGCTTTAAAATACATCCACAGGTACACCTCCAATTGACTCAAATGATGTCAATTAGCCTATCAGAAGCTTTTTCCATGCTGTTTAAAGGCACAGTAAACTTAGTGTATGTAAACTTTTGACCCACTGGAATTGTGATACAGTGAATTAATTATAAGTGAAATATTCTGTCTGTAAACAATTGTTGGAAAAATTACTTGTGTCATACACAAAGTAGATGTCCTGACAGACTTGCCAAAACTATAGTTTGTTAACAAGACATTTGTGGAGTGGTTGAGTTTTGATGACTCCATATATGTGTATGTAAACTTCTGACTTCAACTGTATGTATATATATTATTTATCCATTCCTTACTTAGATGTACGTGTATTTTGTGGTATATGTTGTGAAACTGTTAGATATTCCTGCACTGTCGGAGCTAGAAGCACAAGCATTTTGCTACACCCGCAATAATATTTGCTAAACACGTGTTTGTGACCAATAAAATGTCATTTTATTTGATATGTTGCTCATTAAGGCAAAAACAATTAGTGGCTAATTGAGTGAAAACAAACTTAGATGGTTACTCTGACTCTCCAGCGTTGTGCTCCATGTGTCTAAATCTTGACCAATTTGCAGAATTGAATCTCATATTCAGGTTGTTTTCAGGGAGTCTAATTCAGATATTTTTCCACTGAATGGTCTTTTGACAGATCTTTTCACATCAGATCCTTTTCACATCTGATTAGTCAGAAGACCAATCAGTAAAAAACATATCGGAAATGGGTTGCCTGTGTCAACGCAGCCTTTGAGACACAGAAAACTGATTTATTTTAGAAATGAAATTATGCAATTTGTAGAGTAAACATACAAGTGTTTAATTAAGAGTATCCATTCATACGTACACACACACACACACACATACACACACACACACACAGATATGAGTGTCTCATTAGTCAAGTTCCTATGTCTACATTGTATTCTTCTATACATTCCCTAGATCTCCCAGACATAACAGTCCACTAACTTCCCTGACCCATCTATTAATGCGCGCGCACACACACACCCCTTCACATCTCACTACGGCAAAATAACCAACTGCTGCTTCTCGTCTCTACACAGGTTTCCATACCCCCATCCCCCTCCACCTCCACCTCCTTCCCTCACTACCTTCTCCAGTTACCTACAGCCGTAGACAACTAGCAAGATTCCCAGAGCTAGCCACGCACACGTGCACACAGCTGATTGCAAACACACACACACACACACACACACACACACACAGAGTTGATTGCACACACACAGTACACCAATGGTGGGCACAATATGAGGAGAGAGAGGGCTTACTCCATCACACACCGCAGAGACGCACACACTCCCTCACACTCACTCACTCCCTCACACTCACTCCCTCTCACACACTCCCTCACACTCACTCCCTCTCACACACTCCCTCACTCACTCACTCACTCACAGGTTTGAACCACTGAACTGAGAAAACACACACAGTTGATAGCACATGTACACCCCATTATTAATATCACACATACACAAATATACTAATCTCCTCACACGTGGCACACACACACACACACACACACACACACAAAGGTTTGAACCAATGAACTGAGAATACACAGACAGTTAATAGCACACGTACACAAACATTATTACGAATATTATGGCACACATACACGAATATACTTACCGCCTCCCACTTAACACACACACCCACATGCGCACACACACACCTGTCTGCGTATTCCACCCTGTTCTTTGTGTGGTTTGGAGTCCAGAGCAGTGATTTATTTGTGTTGCTCCTCTGATTGTCTGAGCTGTGGTGGTTCACTGCCACTTTGACCTCTATCCCACATCAGTGCATTCTCACCGGGTGGAGGCGCTTGACGGCATATGTGACCTAGAATAGTCAGTTCTTAGTGTTGGCTCTCTGAGACACACACACATAAACACATTAAGATACTCACACTTTTGCTTTGAGAGATTATACGTTTTCCACCTAACAATCCTTGCTCTATGAGCCCAGTTATTATTATTTTTACTTTTAATCTGGATAAAAATGATCCGGATTCTGTAGTCCCCTTTTTGCAATCCAGGATCATTCTGGTCCAGATGCCTCAATATCAAGATTGCAGAATTGAATAGGCCTACACCTTGCCATCTACTGGACAGGTTTTGTTACTACATCTACACTGTCATATGGAAACCGAGATGAGTAAACTACATGAATGAAGGTAACTATAAATAAGAAATAGAGACTGCATTTCACTTATAAGTAAGTACATGCATTTATATGACACTCAATATAACGATTGACCACATACCTATACAGCAGTCAATTTAACATAGCGAAGCTACGTTTTTTTAAAGCTCCTCACCTTAGTTACATTGAAATATTTTGCTTGTAGTGTTTTTCACCTTTCTGAATCCACCTTTCCAGTGGGATCAAGATTATCTAGATTTTCAGCATCAAAACTATCCTAATCACTACCATTGAGTTTAGAAAAATGCTAAATCTACATTTAATCCTGATTGCAGGTCAAGATTGGATTATCCAATCCAAATCCCTATCCGGAGGATCAGAATCATATTTTTCAGTTTTTAATATACAATTTTATCTGAGTTCTGAAGTCCGATAGAAATGTTTTGAGAAACTGGGCCCAGATGACTATCCAGCCTAAGTTTAGAAAATAAACCCACTCACACCCTTCAATACACACATTCTATAAACGCTTTGGATAACTGACCTGGCCCCTCTGACCACCCTGTGAGTGTGAGTCATTATAGCAAGCCTTATCTCAAACCACACATACACACACACCCGTGGGAGGGGGATCGCCCTTCTGTTTTGGCTGAGGCCCAGTCCCAGCACACACAAGGCCTCTTGGAGAGAGACAGACAGTGAGAGAATAATGTTGCCATTGTAGCCCCCAGTGCATGTAGCCACCCAGGCCCAATCCTGCGCTGAGACTCCAGCCACACGAAAGCCAGGAGCAGAGACACTGGCCTGATAAATGACTCATGAAAGATTCCATCTGGACACACACACACTCTGGAGTCCCCAACAAGCACACTCACACAGAGATACACACACACACAAACACAGGGCGTCCATGAAGGCTGAAGGGATCTCCTCTTGTCCTCTCTCTGAACCCTCCCTATGTCCAGTCAGGAGGCAGGGTGCGAGGCTCCGCTCATGGCTATTGAGGATGTGAGTCATTGCAGGAGAATTTGATACTACTGTGTTACTGTACGCAGTGATCGCTGCTCCTCTTTTCCAAGAATACAGGAGACACGGTATCCCACAGCACCTTGAGGGGGAAATCTGGGATTCAAACTACAAGAAAGTAGTCACCCCTGCCATGTTTTTGGTAAACACCTGAGAGATGGAGCTGGAGAAGTATAACCCCTCTCAACTGTATAGACAGAGCTATGGATGCAAGGACTGATCATCCATGAGATCTTAAATGGTGGGTCCATACTTGCGAACATTAGAAAAAGCTTAAGTTTAAACCTTTTCTCAGTCTCAAAATGTGCATCAGCCAATTAAAATAGTTGATGTAGTTGCATGTGATCCAATTATATACATCTTAGCTGTTCCCATTAGATAACCTGAAACATTTAGCCGTATGCTGACCTGTAGCAAATGCTCCATCAGCCTATCAAAGATCTTAGACTTTATATCCACCAACTAATGGCATTTCTTAAAATAGGTCAACTTGGGCACCAGAGGTCAGAGGTATATTTTAAACCTCCAAAGCGGCATTTTTTTAAGCAATAAAAAGAAGGCAACATTGAAGAAGGAAGATGCTTGAGGACACGGTTTTGTTCTTTCTGGATTCCAACTCTTACAATTCCATCTATTGACTCCTGCAAGATACTGTTCTTAATTACACTACCTTTTTTTTGCCAAACTTCTAGTTTACATGGAGTAAAACAAGCGTACACACAGACACGCATATGCTTTGGATTGTGATGGAGTAAGACAGTTGCACTAAGTTCTTCAAGAATCAATGGGTATATAGAAATCATTTAAATGTCCACAAATGGATGTACCAGTCCGAGACAGCCTCTTTAAAGTGAGCTTTATATTTGCTTCCCTTTGTTGTGTTGAGTTAGAGTTGAACCTTCATTGAGGTATGATCCCAGAATCTTATTTTCAATCTAACACTGTGAGAAACAGAGGGATTGGCCCGTTCACATGTCAAATCATTACTTCCATGATGTGTTTGTGTGGCCTTAGTCTCCGGCCAACACGGATCAATTGTCTGCTGCCCTGTGTGTGTGTGTGTGTGTGTGAGTGTGTGTGTGTGTGTGTGTGTGTGTGTGTGTGTGTGTGCGTGCGTGCGTGCGTGCGTGCGTGAGATGTGAGCGAGATAGTGTGTGTGCGCCTGTGCATAGGCATGAGCGAAAAGTACATTATAAGCATCTGTACACAAGTGAGAGAGTGTAGAAGCAGGATCCCAAACTGATCTAGATAATAAGACACCCTTAAATAGATAATGCTCCTATGGTACAGTCCAATCCCTTAAATCACTTGGGATAACATATGGAGAATCACCTACTGGAGTTAGACAGCTGGACAACAGCCAAGGACTGCAACAGTTTAAAGTGTCATACCTATAGGATGACTGTGGTAACTTTGAGCACAGTAACTGAACCTTGAAAGTGGTCATCAGAGAGGTGTAGGATTGACACAACTAGCAGTCTTATGCTGTGATCTGTGTGGACTTTGGGGGGGGGGCAGAAAGGATATTGAGAGGAGAGAGACTTGTCTACATTGATATCATTGCATTCAGCGAGAGCGGGGTAAAATAGAGAAGGAAAGAGAGTCAGAGTGAGAGAGGAGGAAAATAGAGGGTGAGAAGGAAAGAAAGAGTGAGGGATAGAGAGAGAGGTCATTGAACTAGGTCAATCAAATGTATTTATAAAGCCCTTTTTACATCAGCCGATGTCACAAAGTGCTATACAGAAACCCAGCCTAAAACCCCAAACAGCAAGCAATGCAGATGTAGAAGCACGGTGGCTAGGAAAAACTCCCTAGAAAGGCAGGAACCTAGGAAGAAACCTAGAGAGGAACCAGGCTCTGAGGGGTGGCCAGTCCTCTTCTGGCTGGGCCGGGTAGAGATTATAACAGTACATGGCCAAGCTGTTCAAACGCTCATATATGACCAGCAGGTTCAAATAATACAAATCACAGTGGTTGTAGAGGGTGCAACAGGTCAGCACCTCAGGAGTAAATGTCAGTTGGCTTTTCATAGCCAATCATTCAGAGTTAGACACAGCAGGTGCGGTAGAGAGAGAGAGTCGAAAACAGCGGGTCTGGGACAAGGTAGCACGTCCGGTGAACAGGTCAGGGTTCTATAGCTGCAGGCAGAACAGTTGAAACTGGAGCAGCAGCACAACCAGGTGGACTGGGGACAGCAAGGAGTCATCAGGACAGGTAATCCTGAGGCATGGTCCTAGGGCTAGAGGGAGCATACTTAAATTCACACAGGACACCAGACAGGAGAAATACTCCAGATATAACAAACTGTCCCTAGCCCCTCGATACAAACTATTGCAGCATAAATACTGGAGGCTGAGACAGGAGGGGTCGGGAGACACTGTGGCCCAGTCCGATGACCCCCGGACAGGGCCAACCAGGCAGGATATAACCCCACCCACTGTTCCAAAGCACAGCCCCCGCACCACTTACTACCCTGAGACAAGGCTAATGAGAAATGAATAGCTAGGGCATTAGGGCTTGTCACTCATTGGTTCTGGACGTGAGCTGAACAGGTGAGCTCGCCCCTGACTGACAGAGTCTAATGAGTCAATTACAGAGCAGCATGTTAGAATGTCACGCCGTCGTGGACTCTAAACCTGGGCTTAGTGTCCAAACAGCATCACTGGGCACTGGGGAAATCCACCAGAGTGCCTCATCTCCAGAGGGTAGGAGTGTGAGCAACATGCGCACACACACTCTCTCTCTCTCTCCTCTCTGTCTCTCTCTCTCTCTCTCCCAGTATGATGAAGTGGCTCCATTTGCTATTCTGGGTGCTTCTCTTTGTATTTGTTTATTCCAAGGAGGCTGTACAGCGCAGTACTTAGTTACAGCTGGGAATGGCAGGATAATGAGCTAGGCGCCTAAATAATGAAAGAAAGGATGTTGTGCATCAATTAAGAGCCATTTACTGCATCTGAAATGTGTGTGTGTGTGTGTGTGTGTGTGTGTGTGTGTGTGTGTGTGTGTGTGTGTGTGTGTGTGTGTGTGTGTGTGTGTGTGTGTGGCCTGCATGCTAGAGCGTTTGTGCTAAATACCTTTTTCTAAAACAAATGAATCAATATAGAAGACAACTCATGCTTGTTTGATATTGAAATGAGCTGTCCGCGACCACATTAAATTCATTGTCAGCCTAATTGCTCATTGATGTCCAGCCTCTCTCGCCACACACAAATATTGAATTGCTTCCAATTGTTAATGTTCACGTGCAACAAATGTCATTAGATAACAACAGTGAACCGACAAGTGGAAGAACATCACTGTGCTAACAATTATGAGGCTATCCTAATATGGACACCTCAATACCAACTGTTCTGTATCCAGGGGTGTGCTCGTAGATCAGGGTCACATTCAAACCGTAGCAAACTATTTTGCAACGTAAACAGATTACTCACTTTACTCACAGTAGGAATTTTACAACATAACGAAAACAGTTTCTGTTGCTAAGTGTTTCGTTACGGTTTGCTATGGTGTCCAATAATGAATACAACCCGTATGTCATATGTTTGAGGTGGGGTCGAGATCTTGTTGGGTCAACTCCTATCATCTACAAATATGGAAAAAGGTTTGTGCATGGGCAAGTGTTCTAGGAGTGAAGTAGTAAGGAAATGGACAACATGTTTTTTTCTCTTCCTCTACCTTGCTATGGGACGGAGCCTACAATCATTTATTGTGACTAGTGGTATTAATGACTATGGCATAATGGTGCTGTTGGTTTAACCTTTTAGCATTGGCAACAAACGACTAGCTGACCTCAGAGCGGCCATTAAGAAATAACCTTTCACATGAACAGGCTGACCCCAGAACAGTGTTTAGGAAAATAATGAGCAACGAAACACTCATTTACGTGTGTGAGAGAGTGTGCATGTCTGGGCATGTATTTGATCAACAAAGTCGTCATGCCGCATGTTTGTGTCATTTTGGTGGGGTGGGCGGCAGCTCGTGGGATACAAGATTGCATTTGCATAGAACTGAACGTGGGTTTGATGGCTTGTGTTCAGTCCGGAGATTAAGACGGTATTTCAAGCACCTCCAGTTACGTTGATGTCACCACCGCGGCGTCGCCAGTTCCTTGTTGTCCCCCATAGCGTTTGATCATTTGCGTGCATAAAAAAGTCAAAACTGTCCCATGCTCAGTTTTGATTTGACAACATTGCTAACACCCAAATATGAAAGATTTATAAAAACATAAACCCCCCACACACACACTTATTGCCATCGCCATGGCAACTCCAATCAGGGAAGCACCCCTTCCCTATCACCACTGTGCCATGACAGCTTCCATTGAGTCCCCCGCTCCCTCCCTCCCCTCACTGGTGTGCTCATCTGAGTAATTGTTCAGAAGGCCATTCAAAGCGGTTTCGTCTCACCCAAGCCAACATCAAAGGGCTCACACCTAGTTAATGTTGGTGTATGTGTGAGATTGAGAGAGAAAGAGAATGTTGTCCAGTGTTGTTTTTACCAATTGGGATGTTAACATTGTTAATGAACAGTCATTCCATTTCCAATGTACGCTTTGGCAATATGCACATTATGTCATGCCAATAAAGGCATTTTAAAATAGAAAAATGTCAAATGTAATGACATAGAGAGAGTGAGCAGAGAGAGAGGGAGAGTAAACGAGATCAGCATGCCTGTATACACTCCTTTTGTGGCGTTCCTGTAATCAATGTGTTTGTGAGGTGATTGACCAACTATTTAAAAAAAAATGGCATATCCCTCTTTCTGTATCTGTGTGTTTATAAACCAACTTAATCACCCAATCTGTTTTACTTGGTCGAACCCGGGTTCACACGTAGCAGGGGGTGACTGCTATCTATTTGTTATCTCTATCTCTTTACTATCTCTGTTATCTTGGTCACTAGCCACCTCAGGGGCTGATAGCACATACCACCATCAACTCGTTCCCACTGTTCCCTCCAGTGTGTGTGTGTGCGTATGTGTTGTGGAGGTTAGGCCTACGAAAGCTGTGGTACTCGTTCCTCAATGAACTTGTTTGTTTTGTTTACAAGCCAACCTAAATCCCCAATCTGTTTTACTTGGTCAAGCTCGGGTTCACAAGTAGCAGGGGGTGACTGCTATCTCTTTTATCTCTTTACTATCTGTGTTATCTTGGTCACTAGCCACCTCAGGGGCTGATGGCACATACCACTGTCAACTCGTTCCCTCCAATTTACACATTCCTGAAACTGGAGACATATGAATCGTCCCAAAATGCCCCCTTTTCCCCATGTAGTGCACTACTTTTGACCAGGGCCCATTGAGCTCTGGTCAAAAGTAGTGCACTACTGTAAATAGGGAATAGGGTGCCATTTGTGAAATAGACATTGAGCTTTGATAAACACTGTCAGTTGAGCTGAAATATTTGTATGACTGACGGTTATTGGAGTGGCAATGCTTATTTGTTTTTGCACCGAGTGCAATTGATTGGCTATAGGGAAAACTAGGAAGGTCTTATTGAATTACCACTCAGATAGATTGAGTGGTGGTCCGATAGGAGCATATCTCTGTCGTCTCTCGTCTCGCCCTTAATAATAGAATACTGATAGGAGAGTCTTGTATCCTATTGTTGATATTCTATATCCTCAACTAATAATGATTCATCCGTGCCTTGTCAATTTAACCTTCTCTCTCTCTCTCTCTCTCTCTCTCTCTCTCTCTCTCTCTCTATATATATATATATATATATATTTGATCTCTCTTTTGGCACCTTTTCATACAGGATTTACCCTAGTGTTTTACAAAAAAACGCTTAGACTTCCCACGACACAGACCCAATTCAGCAAGTATTCCACGTTGGTTCAACTAAATTTCATTGAAATGACATGTAGACGACATTGATTCAACCAGTGTGTGCCCAGTGGGTTTTCTGTTTTGATCTACGTGGGCCGGAAACTGTGTCTCACTGGGCCATGGCTCCAGCGGACCTGCTTTCACCTGGGGCCTAAGCCAGGCCACTGGTACTTTTCAGCTTGCATTTACAAAACAATCTCCAACTGTGAACTTCAGCATCTTCTCACAAAGTCACTGTCTTGATGATGCAGATGTCTTGATGATGCAGATGTCTTGATGATGCAGATGTCTTGATGATGCAGAGGTTGTTGATTCTGTTCTCCCGAAGTTCTTAGTGTCACACTCCTTATGGAAATACAATTACACTAGAGCCAACGTTAATATAAAACTCTGGCGACACACTGGTGTGGGGGTAAGTCTCCATGGAAATAAGGCATTTATCTATCCCTCCCTCCCTCTCTATCTATCTCTCTTTCCCTCCCTCTCACTCACTCTCTCTCTCTCCCTCTCTCTCTCTGGCTCTCGGTGTAGATGTGACTGGCGGTGACAGACAGATATTGAGACACCACATTGGTGTCAGAAGTGGGATCCAGTATTCACCTCCCAGCAGACAGTCTGTATGTATTGATGTATGTGTTATGAACTCATTTATTTGACACATACAATGCACAGCAATTTAAATCTCAAACAATACTGCGGTTTAGCACTGCTGGATTTCGATAGATAGCTCGTGTGTGTGTGTGTGTGTGTGTGTGTGTGTGTGTGCGTGCGTGCGTGCATCTGTCTGTACCTGTGTGTGTGTGATTGGAAAGGGGGTACATACGTGACACACATTACCTTGATGCTCAGACAGAGGCTGTAAGTCGATTAGGTTTGTCTGCATGGGCACGGGCAGATAGCCGTCTCCACGCCACTAACACCAAATCAAATCTGAAATGCCCTCTCTTCATTTCCCATAGCCATCTCATGTTTCCTTGTCGGCCTCGACACACTCACACACAAACACACAAGCCAGTCCTGTTAGAAGCCAGTCATGCTAGAAACAGAAAGGTATTAGTATTACCCTACAGCCTTCAAACTCAACTCTGGACCTTGAAGCCAGCTCCACTCTTTTTGTCATTATTCCCCTCTAATCAGGGACTGATTTAGAATTGGGGACACCAGGTGGGTGCAATTCATTATCGGGTAGAACAGAAAAGCAGCAGACTCCATAGGGTAAGAGTTGAACACCCCTGCCCACAGTATCCTCAACTGACAATGCCAGAGCAATATATGTCAAAGCCTCCAGTCTCACATGGCAGGTGGGTGCGAGAGGCAAGTGTAGAGATCGCCTGACAGGAGTTTATCACAGACATACAACATACTCATAAAGGCTATGGCGTTCCCATAGACTCCATTAAACTAAACTGTAAACGCAGTGGAATTCCGCAATAAGTCACAATAAATCACCTTTAACAGAGGAAGAAGCAAGAAGGGTGGTCCTTTACTCGTTTCCTGTCTAAACAGAACACTCCACTGACTTCTCTCTCTGTCTCTCTCTCTCTCTCGGTGCGTGCGTGTCTTGCTTGACCTTACGATCTCCCTATCCTCTCTCTCTTTCATACACACACACACACACACACACACACACACACACACACACACACACACACACACACACACACACACACACACACACACCCACCGGATGTGGTGGGGCAATTCCAGCCTCCTCACAGTGAAACAATAGGACTTGGTGATTCACCCACTTGAATGGGCTGGGGATCATTAACCTCCACTGTTATCTTCTCCCAGTGTGTCGAGGGCTGCTCCTGCGTATAGAGGCCAAGTGATCTAATCCCAACAGAGCAAACAAGGTGTGGGAGAGTCTGGAGACTAACTGGAAGCTACAGACTGGCTTCCTAGATGTAGAGCTCATTTCATCTCCGTTCTAAGGTGACTGCAGAGCAAGGTGGCATAACACCAATTTAACACACAAGAAAACATATGACAACTCACACAAACGAACATATGAACTCACATACGCATAAGACAAAAAGAGCTTGAAAACGTCAAGGATCTCTCCTTCCCTATTTTTCTCTCTCTTTCACTCAGTCTTGCTATCTATAGGCAATTTAATTAAGGCCAATAAATTTGATGATCAACTTCTAAATGTTGAAAATTATACAACGGGTGGGTCTGATCCTGAATGCTGATTGGTTAAAAGTGCATTCCAGACGGTGTCCACAAGTTACCACCGGCTAAATCTATGATGTTAAAATGTTTATTTACTCTGTTCCATCTGACTGTGCAATCCACTGTCTCATCAGCCCAGCCAGGCACTTTATAGACTTGATCTCCACTATAAAAAGCATCTAGGCATTATCTCACATTTCATTTAGACGAACATTTAGTTTTCAACACCATTTGCATAAACCTTGCTCTCTGTCTCTACGACATTTGCAACGTTGTTTCAATACTCAAATTTGATCTCCAGCTGTCCCATAGTAATGAACGTGTCGGGACAAGACAGACAGACAGACAGGCAGTGTTTCTCAGCCATTCGAAATCATGAATCAGCTGGCATCATTTTTATGGACATATTCAAAGAAATGTCAATTGAAAAAAGTTCAAACGAAACGAAGTGCAACTAGTTTGTAGTCTTTCCAGCTTCAGTTTGAAGTGGTTATGTTAGCTATGTTGTTGGCTAGCTTTAACAAATGCAAATGCAGATACCTTGCTGTTATTCTGGCTGCAATTTTGACGTGACTGTAAATTAGCCGTAGTTGTCTAGCTAGCAAGCAAGGGATAAGAACGTTGCCAGCCAGTATGGCAATGGAACATAAAGAACGAATGATACAGAACAAAAAAACTGAATGACTGGGTCATTGGCAACCGAACCGATAGAACAAACGACCAGCCGGCTTGGGTAGCAACCTTAGATTTGTGTCGGGACTATATCTTGTGGAAGTAGTATGAATAAATTCCTAAAAATAATGAAAATATGTAAATCATTATTTGAATATGTTGGTAACTTATTGTATAAAAATTATAAACCCCTCGAAGCTGGTGTTTGGAGGATATATTGGCACGGTTTGCACGGCCTAACAACACCCGTGCCAATATATCCTCCAAACACCGGCTTCTAGGGAATTATCACTTAACTGATATTGATTGATAAAAACATGTCAGAAATATGTACACATTCCACAGAGCCTTTTTACTGGAGTGGGGAATTTGTAAAGGAAAGGGATTAGGGTGAAGTTGCCCCTAGATGCTGATCTTGGGTCAGTTTAGTATTTTCCCCACTAATGGTTAAGGTTAGGATTGTGGAAGGGGAAGCTGATCCTAGATCTGTACCTAGGGGACACTTCACTAGAGCTTCTGAGACTACAGGATGACAGAGTAGGAAAAAAGAGAAAATTGGCTCCTGTTAAACATAAATAAACCCCCATCTCTTCCTCTGCTCTTGACGTGCCAGGGTATAGCGTTCATTTACAGTAAATAAGACCAAGGAGCTACATATTTGTAATTAAGGAAATAGGCTAATAACAACAACAACAGTGGAAATCTGACAAGGAAGGCCTATCATTGTCGAGAGAAGTCTCTTTACGGTCTCCTGAATTCTTAGATGGTCTAAGGTGTGTAGAGAATTTTTATCTCACTTGTTTATGTTTGGGTGCTTCTATGAACTGTTTCTTGGAACACTCCAAAAATAGCCTGCCCCCATATGGCCCAAACATGCACTACAAATAGTCACTGCCAAGTGAGTGGATGGACTTTAACAATTTCTTATATTGTTATCATGTTTCAGTTCAATGGATATCTGCAAAATAACTAGGTCAAGCACTGCGGGGCTGGCTGGTTGCTATTTTAGCATGAAGACTTGGTAGGATTGCGAGGTATTGAATAATTCCTGTCTAACCTATAGATTACACTGGATTTCTAGCTTCAGTGAAGTAGGTATTTTCCATGCCGAGGGGAGAACACAGGGAGGAGGATAGACTCCAGTCCAGATGTGCACATATCTTACAGTAGAGACAGTCGCCAGGCAGATTAGTGGATAGTGTATGTGTATAATTATTACCCTGGGTTGGGCAGGCCTATGCAGTGGGTGGGCTGGAATTCGGTGGTGAAGAGAAGCCGTTTTGGACAGTAGACAGGCGGGTGCTCCAGGGCGAGGTTAATTCTCATGGTCCTTGAGAAGAGAAGGGGATAACTTTCTCATCAGACATCAGCATGTGTTGGATTGGAAATTACTTTGTCAAAAAAGCAGTGCACTGTGTGGACAAATAAAGAGGGTATTGGCGTTCCCTTAGGATGCAGATAGTGTTCCCACATTTTAAGAAATATAATCATATTTTTCTGCTACGATTTGAAAAATAACTCAATAAAGAAACATTCTAAATAAAGAAAAAAAGGAGTAGGAGTATTTAAGACCAGTGAGGTCTGTGAGTATGGAGAGCAGGTTCAGATAGTAGACCATTGCATGTGGTGTGATTGATTTACAATGAATGACCTCCCTCTGTTTTGCTCACACTGCCTAACCTTGCCTATCCCAGGACTTTGGCTCAAATAAAGTCGAGCCCGGCCTTATCTTCTGCTCTGAGGAAGATTAGAAGGCATCTGTTGTTCTTTCAGAGGAGAGAGATAGCTAATAACAATGCTCAATCAACCTCCATTGACCAAACTATTTCAAAGGGAGTTTGATAAGTTGACTGATGAGCCCCTAACATGAGAGAGAGAGACACGCTTCCCTTGTTTTGGGGGAAGGAGTGGTGGGTGAATGAGTGGAGAGGTGTGGAGGTGGGGTGACAGTCAGGATGTCACGTAGGTCAGGTGACACCGCTGTGGGCGGAGCAGGTAGTGACCTCGCCTAGGCTGAGGGTCCTGGTGGACTGTTCGCTCTCCCTCTTTCTCTCTTCCTCTCTCTCTATCTCTCTCTCTATCTCTCTCTCTATCTCTCTCTCTCAGGGCAGGGGGCTGTTGAGTGAGGAAGGCCTGATGAAGCACAGCCGCTTTCTGTTTAATAGAGACATGGGGCGCCTACACACACATATGCACGCACACACACACATGCCCGTACACACACACACAACTGGACACAAAAACAACACTAATGCACATGCGCTAGTTGTAGTGTGCATATACGCTCTAGGTATTCATTTTTTTATATATATATATATTAGGGTGTAAGTAATTGTTAACACACACAGTCAAAACCACATGTGGTATATACAGTATAAACATGTGGGTGAACATGCTCACACACACACACAGAATGCATCATTCATAGGGGGCCATAAAACATACAGACACTGACAAATAATTGCAGGATTCTGCGTCATCGGCCAAAGGGGCTGGCAACCTGTCTGGGGCGACGCCCAAGAGCTGAAATTAGCCAATCACAAGTGACATGGAACTTCTGAGGCTATAGGTAGAGTCCCGATTGATTGACAGGGTGTTAGAAATCTGTGAAATGACTGGGTGCTTGAGGGCCAACTTAGATTGACAGCAGACGGAGGCTACAGACATGCCATGACACACACACGTCACATGACCTGCACCAAGAGCCTTGTGGTCAGACAATTCAACTAACGTTTAACTAATGTCCTATATGACTTCTACGCTGCACTCCCATTGAGTCTTAATGGACTCGCTAACTGATTAACCCCCTTGAGTCGATTGATGCACCGATGCATACATAACAAAATAATACCCATCCAAATCCGTCAGTTAAAAAAATCGATCCACCTCTTCCACCAGTGTCGCACTTCCGCGTCTGCGGTGAAAGGTGGCAGAGCTAGAGAAGTGTTTCTCACAAAAAATATCTGTAGCTTCCGAACGGTTTGACTCTAACAGGATGGTGTCACGGGACTTGTCTGAAGGTAACCGGTACTGGTTTAAAAATCAAATGGAAGTATGAAGATATTTTTGCACCTACCCAAAAAAATGGGTTAAATATGTGTAAAAAGAATTATATATAAAAAAAAAAAAAATTATGTCCCTCGTCGACATATAGACAATATCCCACAAATGTATAAAAATCAAGAAAACTGAAATATTACATTAACATTTTAGAATAAGGCACACCTACTCATTCCAAGGTTTTTCTTTATTCTACATTGTAGAACAATAGTGAAGACATCAAACCCAGAGAAGACATCAAAGCGCTGTGATGAAACTTGCTCTCATGAGGATTGCCACAGAAAAGGAAGACCCAGAGTTACCTTTGCTGCAGAGGATAAGTCCTTTAGAGTTATCAGCCTCAGAAATTGCAGTCCAAATAAATGCTTCATAGAGTTCAAGTAACAGACACATCTCAACATCAGAATGCATGAATCAGGCATTCATGGTCGAATTGCTGCAAAGAAACCACTACTAAAGGACACCAATAATAATAAGAGACTTGCTTGGGCCAAGAAACATGAGCAATGGACATTAGACCAGTGGAAATCTGTCCTTTGGTCTGATGAGTCCAAATTGGAGATTTTTGGTTCCAAACACCGTGTCGTTGTGAGACGCAGAGTAGGTGAACGGATTATCTCTGCATGTGTGGTTCTTTGAAGCATGGAGGAGGAGGTGTGATGGTGTGGGTGTGCTGGGTATTTAGAATTCAAGGCACACTTAACCAGCATGGCTACAACAGCATTCTGTAGCGATATGCCATCCCATCTGGTTTGCGCTTAGTGGCACTATCATTTGTTTTTCAACAGGACCTCCAGGCTGTGTAAGGGCTATTTGACCAAGAAGGAGAGTGATGGAGTGCTGCATCAGATGACCTGGCCTCCACAATCACCTGACCTCAACCCAAAGCAGCCAACAAGTGCTCAGCATATGTGGGAACTCTTTCAAGACTGTTGGAAAAGCATTCCAGGTGAAGCTGGTTGAGATACTGCCAAGAGTGTGCAAAGCTGTCATCAAGGCAAATGGTGGCTACTTTGAAGAATCTAAAATCTATTTGGATTTGTTTAACACTTTTTTGGTTACTACATGGTTCCATATGTGTTATTTCATAGTGTTGATGTCTTCACTATTATTCTACAATGTAAAAAATAGTAAAAATAAAGAAGACTTAGGACAGACACTTCAAAACCTTGTTTCTGATTATTTATTTTTTGAGTGTCCCTTTAGCAATTCATTAATGTGTCATTCAATGTGTTTATGTTGGCTTCAGAGTAAAGGCCAAAATCAATATTTTATCATTTTATATATATCTAAATCATCCATAGTATGACCATCTTAAAACAATTCCATATGTCAGTTTAGCACTCCCTCCCCCAGACTCTAAAGAAATATCAAAGCGCCATCAAAGACAATAAACCGTATTCTCTCATGTAATATAGCTAATTTAGCCTGGTAACAGATCTGGTCGTTGGTCAAGACAGCACAGACCGGTCTGGGACCAGGCTAATGTACATCCGTTTTCAATTAGCTCTGGTTCAGGGAGTTAGTGTAGCTTGCTAATGTTAAGCCTTCCTGTCCCTTGCCTGGACCAGAGCTACCCTCTCGTGTACTGTAAGCAGTGGGAATCTGCCTGGGCTGGACCATAGAGGCATTTCTCAGGCAGCAGATTCTTTTTTGGGCCAGGCAGTGTGTTATTATATAAAGCTAGCGTGGCTGTATTTAGGCAGGCTGATTGTAGAGCTGTTTTGTGCCGGTCTGGGTGGGTTCCCTCCACGAGGCAGCAGGAACATTGAATGTGTCCCAAATGGCACCATATTCCCAATGTAGTGCACTACTTTTGACCAGGGACCTACTACATAGGGAATAGGGTGACATTTGCGATGCAGCTTTAAGCCTCGAACCACTGTTTGATATGTGCTGTGGTAATGGGGTGAGAGAGTCGCTGTATAGAGGGGCACAAACACTCACTCACACTCATTCGCATACACACACACACACACACACACACTGTATGCCACTGAATGATATATATGCTGCTGAAAAAAGAAAATGTAAGTGCCTAACAAATTCTTATTTACAACGATGGCTTACCCTGGCCAAACCCGGATGACGCTGGGCCAATTGTGTGCCGCCCTATGGGACTCCCAATCACGGCCGGATGTGATACAGCCTGGATTCGAACCAGGGACTGTAGTGACGCCTCTTGCACTGAGATGCAGTGCCCCAAGCCATAAGACTGCTGAACAATTAATCAAATGGCCACCGGACTATTACATTGACTATTACATTGGCATTTGTTTTGTACACTGCTGCTACTTGCTGTTTATTATCAATGCATAGTCACTTCACCCCTACCTACATGTACAAATTACAGCACACTGACTCGGTACCGGTACCCCCTGTATACAGCCTTCGTATTGCTATTATTGTGTTACTTTTTATAATTTTTTACTCATTTGCTTAACTCTTCTTGAACTGCACTGTTGGTTTAAGGGCTTGTAAGTAAGCATTTCACGGTAAGGTCTACACTTGTTGTATTCGGAGCATGTGACAAATAAAGTTTGATTTGATTAGACCGCTGCGCCACTCCGGAGCCCCTTCCTCCATCCCCCTTCACTTTTTCCCCTTTTTTTCTTTTGGTTTCTTTGGATCTTCTCTCTTGAAAATAGCCCGTGGAAATGCTCCCGAGCCTGAGTTTATAGTGTGTGCGTTATCTGTTGAACCCTTATCTTTTGGCATCATGTGAAGTGTGTGCGTGTGTGCCCGCGCGCTTGTGTGTTTTACGAGTGTGCGCGCACCTCTCCGTGATCAACAACCAACCGGAGGCGGAGCCGAGGCGCTGACTGTAATGCGATAGCTGCTCTGTTCAGAAGTGCTATTACACACACTCTCACTCACTCACTCACATACACACTCCGCTACAGACAAAAAGACTAGAGGAGTGATGCCAGAGATGGAATGAATTCTCCTTCGGAAGATAGTGTATTCATGTTCGTCACACTTCTCATGATTTGCGCTCCATTCTTGTCCTAAATACGGAGACTTCTTGTCGGTTGATAGTTCAGGCAGCTGTGTCTCAGCGGTCGTAAATGCAGGAGTAAATGACCGGAGTCCTGGTATCCCTGCGAGCACAGGAGAGAGAAGGGGGGAAAGGCAAGCGCTTCAATCGTATTTGGAGGTAGACTAAGAGACGCTTATCAGACCCTGTAGGAAATACTCCGGAGGTTCCAAATTAGTGGACAAGCTCTGTATGGAACCGGGGAATCAAGAGGAATTTATTTCATCCACGTTGCTCCACGAGGCTCAATAACTCCGTCATGACGGCAATATTAAAGTTATAAGGTGGCATCCCAGTGTGTCGTTCAAGTAGCCTATATGTCTACTTCAGAGGGAAAGCTGTTCTTCGCTGTCTTTAGACAATTTTTATTCAATTAAGTACACTTGGAACAAACAGTATTCGTTGCTTGTTTTAGTAAAATAGGCTACGTGGAGTCATAACATTTGTCCCTAAATTTTCTGCAAAATAGGGTCCCTACATTTTCAGCAAGAAAGGGTGTGGATTTTCTTGATGGACAACTGATTTGATCCTGGGAGGTAACATTTAAAAATAACAAGACATTGAACATTGCCAAAATGGATATGCTATCATCGCTGATTGGATTTTTACTTGCAATGTGTCTAACACTGGGAGTCCGTGGAGACAAGGGTAAGTTTACGGTCAGTTCTCAGGAACACATGGGCTGTCAAGAAACGTGTCCGAATGTACCCGACACTACCCTTTATGGGTGATTTAAATTCTGAATTGGCTTTAAACTATGATTAAAACTGAAACCTCACATCGTTTTTTTATTAAGCCTGCGTCTTTGAGACTGACAGGGAAAATAGCTTGTTTTTCTCGGCGTTGGAAAAACTGGTTTGGTTTTAAAGCACGAGCTCCATCTGGTTCAAATCAGGAATTTCAACACTTAGGGCCGTGAATGGCATCAGATAGACATTGTCTGATAACCAGTAGGCAATAATGTGTAGCGTAAGCGTACTGGTATTTCCCACAAAATGTTCTCTCAACCTTGAAAGATGGACCCGTTCCCATTCGTTATCCCAGTATGTCCAGAACAATATTGATATTCCACTTCTTTCGTATGTAATTTGACAATATTTCTCCCATGAAATGACAGGGTGATATGTTATTTGATTCTCAAAAGCTATTCTAGTATACCCCAAAATAGGTCATTAGCATTTAATGCAAGTTGCCATAGCATGGGGGTACATGTTAAAAAGTTCCACTGCCGTTCATGTTAGACAGGTTTAGTAATTTTATGATCACAGGTAAAAAAAAAAAAAAGGAATAACCCTACATACATTAGCATATAATAGCCCAATGACTCTGCTTTGTAGGGTGATAATTCCACAATAATTATAGCACGAAAAAACGGACCTACTTTATTTTTGTTGTTGTGTTTCTTGGTTGAGTTCATGAATTAATGCTAAACTCTAAACGCGTCTGTAGACAACATAATCCATTGCCTATCCAAAATAATGCTCCTCGAAGTGGAATTTTGCTATTAGTGGATAATGACAAGAATATTAGTTAGACTAACCACCACCATCATCATTATCATCATTAACAACAAGAACACCAACAACAACTCGCTCATTAACTCAAGTGTCTTGCAATCATTATGGTGATGGTTTGTGCCTCTATCGCGCTTGTGCCTCGCCAGCTCCAGGCGGCGCCACACAATCAGTTCTCCGCTCGCGCTGCAACATTAAGACCAGATGACACATTTTGACAAAAAGGCCACCGATGCCATCTTCCATTCCATTCAGGGAATCGTGCTGATTTTACGCTAGCTTGCTTTCATCTTAAGTCACAGTAGTTGTATCCATAAAGTTGTATCCATAATTCATGCGTAAGAGTTGTTTTTTGGTTGTAGTTTTGGAATCTTCTCCAAGTCCCGAATCCTGATCTAGAGATCTCCTGAGCTTTAAAACACTGTCTAGTTTCTCACTCCCGTTCTGCGCCCTACTCAGTGTCTCATCCCTGGCTGGTTTATTATTATTTTTAACCTTTATTTAACTAGGAAAGTCAGTTAAGAACAAATTCGTATTTACAATTACGCATAGGAACAGTGCGTAACTGCCTTGTTCAGGGGCAGAACGACAGGATTCGATCTAGCAACCTTTTGGTTACTGGCCCAACTCTCCAACCACTAGGCTACCTGCCGCCCCACTAGGCTGCCAACACGTGTTTACAGGGCTAGTCCTATGGCTCGTTCTTAGAATGTGCTCCGAAGTGTGTGGTGTGTGTGTGTGTGTGTGTGTGTGTGTGTGTGTGTGTGTGTGTGTGTGTGTGTGATTCATGTTTGCATACATTCAAGTGTGTGTGTGTGTGTGTGAATGGGTTTGGACCTGCCATTTAGAGAGATTCAATATGGCCTGTTTGCAGTGTTGGCTGCCTGTGTGCCCGTTGATCAGAGACAGATGTGGGCCTTTGGCAGCTCTCCTCCAGCTTGCTCAGATACCTCAGTCTGCCAAAGCACTCACTGTTCCAGCCTTCTCCTGTCCTCCTCAAAACAGCACAGCTTATACATACACAGCAGCAGCACGAGAGAGAGATGGGAGATGTGGAAAAGACAGGAGGTTGTGAGAGAGAGAGAGACAGAGATGTTGTGCAGAACAAGAGCATGTTTTTCAGGACAAACACCAGAGAGAGAGAGAGATAGAGAGAGAGCGCGCTAGAGAAACAGATAGAGACGAGAAGGAAGGGTACAGCATTTGACAGGAGAGGGTTGAGTACCAAACAGCAGGGTCGCAGAGTTTTAAGGGCAGAGGGCAGGAAGAGGAACTGATGATATTGGGTGTATGAAAATGAACACTACACCCGGGGGTCGGAGAGCAGATGGGGGACCATGTATCAAACAGTGGAGAGACTCTATTTTAAAGTCTGTGTCTTTGTCCCAAATATCACCCTATTCCGTATTTAGTGCACTACTTTTGACCAGAGCCCATAGGGCTAAAGGAGGGAATAAGCTCTGGTCAGAAGTAATGCAGGGAATAGGGTGACATTTGGGATGCAACTAATGTAACCACAACAGTGTGACTCATGATTGTGTTAGTATAATTAAGTCATTCATAATAATGAACTAGTAATTAACTCATGGATGTGAACATGCAGGAGCAGTGTGTGTCTTCTCTGTCTCTGTATGTTTCCATTCTATCTGTTATAATGCAGATGAATGAAAAGCTTTATTTTCCTCCTCTCTCTGCTTGCTTCTTTCTCTCCCTCGTTCGCTTCTTTCTCTTGTCTCCCCCACCTCCCTCTCTCCCTCTCCATGCCCCCTTCCCCTCTCTCTCCCCCAGCATATTTTTTAATCTGCCCCAGACTCCTATAACACATCAGCAGCGGAGAAACAAGGTCAGGACTGTAGTTGTTAGCATTCAAGAGCTGAAAAACAAAGGGGCTGTGGTTCAATATCTTGGCCAGGAGAAGGGCTGGGGTGCTGGGGGGAGGAGGGGGACACGCCAAACCCCTGGAACAAGGCGACTAGGGTGAAATGAAAAACAAGGCCACCATAAATAATACACCTATCGGCTAGCTGGTGGCCCCTCGGTCTGCTGCTTGGTGTGTGTGTACGCACTCACACACACTGCACACACATATCATTTATCTGGACAGCAGTATTTAAGCAAAGCAAAACCCAGCGAAACGCAACCATCTGCTTGTGGTCAATTGATCCATTGATTAATTGATTGCTATACCCAACCCAATGCATTTAGTTGATTAGCCAAAACCACTTAGCCTATTATGAAGAGACATGCACGGGTGCTCTAACTCAGGAGAGAGAGGAAGCTTTAGTCTAGCTTGCTATTGGTGAATTAGGGTACCAAATCTGTGTGTTGTTCATATTGGAACTGAAGTCTGCATGTGTACACTTGAGTGGCTATGTCATAACTACGATTTCTGCTGCATATTCATTTAGTATTGTTACATTTTTTCTTAATCCTTAATATAATAACAATATAAATTATCATGTGTCATTTAGCAGATGTCTTTATCCAGAGCGACTTACAGTGTGTGCATACGGTTTCGTATGGGTGCCCCCAACGGAACTCAAACCCATGATACCGACATTGTACGTGCTGTGCTCTACCAATTGAGCTGTACAGGACACTTTAATATTATCTAAAGGTAGGTAGGGCTTTTTGGTAGGTGCCTAATGATTAAAGTAAAGAGCTTTGAAAGTCACAAATCTCTCTTTCCCTCCCTCCCTCCCTCCCTCCCTCCCTCCCTCAGTCCAATCTTGTGTGGAATGGTTAGATTAAAAACAGTCGCGGAGACAGCCCCTGTGTAGGGATGAATGGATGAACGAATAGTGCCTCTCCTCTCTCTGTCCCCCTGATTCCCTCTCTCGAAGCGATAGCACTTTTTAATTAAGGTGGGAGAGAGAGAGAGAGAGAGAGAAAAGGGTGAAGAGAGAAAGATAGAGAGAGTGAAAGAGAGAGAATGATGGGGAGATTTATAATGGCCCTTCCACACATTCGCAGCTGTTCCCAAAGTGTGACACCACAGTACACTGATAATACCGCTAATAGAAATTGGTGCATACACACACAGAGATATGCAGTCATATGCAGATACTGTATATATAGACAGAGACTTGTACAGTAGATTCGAAAATGTTAACGCACAAATCTTGCTGGCATCCAAGTTCACGCACACGCACACACTCACACTCACACATATGCACATACACACCATTATGTGTAGACCCACACATGCCCTCACCTGTTATTGCTACATATATGTTATATACTATATATCAACATTGTTCATATATGTTGGGGTTGCTATGGCATGTCTTTGCAGTGTTGTGTGCATACATGTGCGTGTGTGGAGATGGATGGAGTCCTGAGCCAGCACAGACACAATAATTCATGAGGCTACCTCTCTACTGAACGCTCCCTCCTCATCCTCCCTCCTTATCACACAAACACACATGCACCTATAAGACATAGTGCCCCGAAAAACACACTGTATATTCATAAAAACACACTGTATATTCATAAAAACACAAACATTAACATACACGTTCTCCACCCTAACAGAGGACTTAAACAAAGACATACCCAGTCGATCACATACACACTGTGCCCCCCACACGCACACCTCTCCCCTGCATGTACTGTATATCCTACTGACAGCCCATCAGCTCCTCCAGGGTCAGTCCCCACAGGGATGGTCATGTCTTAATGAGCCTCGTCAGGCTCTCTCTCTCCATCTCCTCCTCACACTCTCTTTCTCCTCCCCCTCAATCACCTCCCTCCCTTTTTCCTCTGTCTTAATCCTTCTCCGTCTCACAACCTTTCTCTGCCGCTCTCCATTCCTACCCCTCTCTCAATCCCTCTTATCTCCCACTTTTTTCTCCCTCTCCCTCCATCTCGCTCCCTCTCCTCCCTCACCCCCTCATCATCCTCATCCCCTTCATCTATCCCTCTTTACCTGCCTTTCTCCCTGCTGGCGTCCCTCTCTCCACCCCCCGCCCCCGGTCGCCCTCCTCCTTAGCTGCACATGAATGGTCTGCTCAGCTCAGGGAGCGCAAAAGTCCTGAGGCTGCAGGATTCTCCCTAATGGCTTAATCTTCCCCTGGCGGTACTACTGACAGCCCGCACACCTTTTGGAGAATACAATAGGAGACATGGTTTGCGTCCTAAATGGCACCCTATTCCCTATATCCCCCATACTCAACTGGCGGACCGGATCTGGACCCAGAACGGGGTCAATACGGACCGCTGGTCCCTGAAAAAATACAAAATAAATATATATAAATAGTACCAGTCAAAAGTTTGGACACACCTACTCATTTAAAGTGTTTTTCTTAATTTTTACTATTTTCTACATTGTAGAATAATAGTGAAGACTTCAAAACTATGAAATAACACATATGGAATAATGTAGTAACCAAAAAAGTGTTAAACAAATCAAAATATATATTATATTTTAGATTCTTCAAAGTAGCCACCCTTTGCCTTGATGACAGCTTTGCACACTCTTGGCATTCTCTCAACCAGCTTCACCTGGAATGCTTTTCCAACAGTCTTGAAGGAGTTCCCACATATGCTGAGCACTTGTTGGCTACTTTTCACTCACTCTGCGGTTCAACTCATCCCAAACCATCTCAATTGGGTTGAGGTTGGGTGTTTGTGGAGGCCAGGTCATCTGATGCAGCACTCCATCACTCTCCATCTTGGTCACACATGCGGAGATCATCCGTTCACCTACTCTGCGTCTCACAAAGACACAGCGGTTGGATCCCAAAATCTCCAATTTGGACTCATCAGACCAAAGAATAGATTTCCACCGGTCTAATGTCCATTGCACGAAGCATGTCTCTTCTTATTATTGGTGTCCTTTAGTAGTGGTTTCTTTGCAGAAATCCTCTGAACAGTTGATGTTGAGATGTGTCTGTTACTTGAACTCTGTGAAGCATTTATTTGGGCTGCAATCTGAGGTGCAGTTAACTCTAATGAACTTATCCACTGCAGCAGAGGTAACTCTGGGTCTTCCTTTCCTGTGGCGTTCCTCATGAGAGCCAGTTTCATCATAGCGCATGATGATTTTTGCAACTGCACTTGAAGAAACTGTCAAAGTTCTTGAAATTTTCCGCATTGACTGACCTTCATCTCTTAAAGTAATGATGGACTGTCATTTCTCTTTGCTTATTTGAGCTGTTCTTGCCATAATATGAACTTGGTCTTTTACCAAATAGGGCTATCTTCTGGATACCACCCCTACCTTGTCACAACACAACTGAGTGGCTCAAACACATTAAGAAGGAAAGAAATTCCCAAAATGTACTTTTAACAAGGCACACCTGTTAATTGAAATGCATTCCAGGTGCCAAGAGTGTGCAAAGCTGTCATCAAGGCAAAAGGTGCCTACATTGAAATATAATATATTTTGATTTGTTTAACACTTTTTTGGTTATTACATGATTCCATATGTGTTATTTCATAGTTTTGATGTCTTCACTATTATTCTACAATGTAGAAAATAGTAAAAATAAGGAAAAACCCTGGAATGAGTAGGTGTATATATTGTTTTTACGAGCTCGTGCTTTGACCCTGGTATTGTATAAACACACATGAGACATGGAAGAATATGTGGAATTGCAGGAAATTAGCTTTGTCCCATGCAAAATGTGTATAATTGCCAACAAGAGGGGTGTGAACAGTTTGGAGTTGCATGGGTTGCGAAGTGGGGGTTTGTTACTATGCCGATAAATTACATTATCCATCCGGACCTTTGCCAACTAGGAAATTTGTGTGACCGGACCTTTTCAAATAGTACTTGAGTACCCCTGCCCTCTATAGTGCACTACTTTTGACCAGAACCCTATGGGCCCTGGTCAAAAGTAGTGCACTAAATCGGGATAAGGGTGCCATTTAAGATGTAGACATGGAGGTGGTGGGGAGAGTAGAACACGCCATAGGCAGACTTTATAGTCCTGCATCTTTTTATTTAGCTTTGGTTGCAGTATTGAGTGATAGGTGTTTTGAGTGATAGGCTGGACTGGTATGTGGGGGGAGTGTGTGCGTGTGTGTGTGTGTGTGTGTGTGTGTGTGTGTGTGTGTGTGTGTGTGCATGCACACGTGTGTATACATAAGTGTGTGTGAGTTTCTATCCAAGTAAGGATGTTAGGGTTTCGCTATTATATCAAATGCCACCAAGTCCTAAGTGTGCCTTTTAAAATACAATAGCCTTGAAAATGTCAACACTTGAACAGTCTATTATATTTCAACCCTCCAATCTTTTTCCCCGCTTCCTTTGATGATGCACTCACATAACTCGGAATAGGTGAAGCAGATGAAATAGAATATTGAGTCATCGCCATTTTCATTGATGTCCTCATATTCTTTAGGCTCCCGAGTGGCGCAGTGGTCTAAGGTAGTGCATCTCAGTGCTTGAGGTGTCACTACAGACACCCTGGTTTGAATCCAGGCTGTGTCACAGCCGGCCGTGATTGGGTGTCCCATTTGGCGGCGCACAATTGGCCCAGCGTCATCCGGGGTTGGCAGGTGTAGGCCGTCTTTGTAAATAAGAATTTGTTCTTAACTGATATGCCTGGTTAAATAAATTCACACTCAGTCTTCCTTTTCCGATGGTCAGGCTGTGTTCCAATTCTCTACCCTTCTCCCGATTTGTTCACTTGTACACTCCCCCTCATGGATTTAAAAGGAATGAACTGGTATTGGGATAATGGTGGAAACTCCCTCCAGCCATGCTTGCACCAAATGCATGAGGGAGAGTAAATGATTGCACACTTCGGGAGAAGGGTATAGAATCGGAGCGCAGCCTCTGTCAGCACGGAAAGAGTTAACCACCCCTAGCATCGTTGTCATGGTGAACATTGTGGAGAGACATTTTTGTCTTCCTAATCTCGCCTTCCATTTAGAATAATAATGACTGGAAAATCATATACTGCAGTAAAATGACTGATGAGAGGCCTCACTGTATTGTCTGCCGATGTGTTTGTGTGTGCTTTGCGTGTTTGTGTGCGATAGGGAATGGCGAGCGAGGCGTGGGCGTATGGCGAAAATAAAGGCTTTGTTACTCCGGCTTCTCATTACAGAATCGGGGTGAACCCGTGTACCCCTAGACAGGGGGTCTGCTGTCACTTCCTGTCTGGGCCAGCCGAGCGATGCTATTGGCAGGCTATTGTTCCTGGGAGAGAGCCGATAGGATCAGGGAACGTGTTCTAATGTTTGCAGATTGCCTTGCCAGAACAACAATTACATTTAGAGAATGCTCCCAGAGGAGAGATAAGAGCCATGGTGTGGGGTTCGTTTGTCTGCATGTGGGGGACGTGTGCGTGGTTGTCTATTTTGTTGCTATAGTAGAATTAGTGTGAACACTACGTATCTCTGACACAGATATTATTACAACTTGTCTCTACATCACAAATCACATCACTATGAAATAAGAAGACAAATGCTCAAATCAATAAATGATCACTTGAATAACAAGGTGTTTATTCGTAGATATTTTGAGTCTGTGTATTAAACCATCTCTCTCTCTCTCTCTCTCTCTCTCTCTCTCTCTCTCTCTCTCTCTCTCTCTCTCTCTCTCTCTCTCTCTCTCTCTCTCTCTCTACTCTCTCTCCGTCTCTCTCTCTCTCTCAGGTGTGGTGTGTGGGGGCACCCTGGATGCCAGCGACGCAGGGTACATCACGTCCCCGGGCTACCCTCTGGAGTACCCGCCCCACCAGAATTGCCAGTGGGTCATCACGGCCCCGGAGCCCTCCCAGCGCATCGTCCTCAACTTCAACCCCCACTTTGAACTGGAGAGGCTGGACTGCAGGTGAGAGAGAGGAGGGAGAGAAGGGGGAGAGGGGGGATTTGGGGGGAAAGAGAGAGGGAGGCCTTTTGGATATGCTTAGGCTAGAAAAATGGTAGAGGGAGGGAGGGAGGTTGACCAAGGATGGTTTTAACTTCAGATCTGCCTTTAACTGGTTATACATATGTAACAGAGTGTTCATAGTTAGCAATTGTTACAGTTTTGGCCATTACAGTAAGTAAGAAAGGGCCAAGACTGTCAGGGTTAATACTTGAAGATTGAGTGGGGATGAACAAATAGAATTGATTGATAATAGAGAGGAGGATGAGTTTGATCGGGTGGAGGAGAAAAGGAATGTGGATGAAAGAATGGAGAGAATGGTTGAAAGAAATACAGGGATGACGTGGTGAAGTTTACAGGAAAACAGATTAGAGAGAGGGAGAGAGAGAGTTCAGTGCAGCTATTCAGGCTAGATGGGAACCAGCTTGGTCAGTTTCCTCTTTCATAGAGATGTATAATATGAATCATATGCTTTTCTATTGTCTCTCTGACCTCATAGCAGTCAGTCATCATGCTCTGGCCTGGCTTTAACCCCCTGCTTCCTACTGCTCTCTTAAAGCTGCACTATGAAGACATTTCTCAGACCAAAATTCTAATAGTTCACCACATTTCAGTTTACGTGACAAAACAAGCAAGTACAGTGTAGAGAATCATTCTACTATCTAAATCGCTGTGAAATATATTTTCCATAAGCAATATTTTAGTAAGAACGGGAAGCATAGAAATGCCGCACATAGAACAGATCTACCACTTCTTAGACTTGCATTCAATGAGAATGAGATCTATAACTCCCATTTCTTTTTTTTTCTTTTTCTTTTTACCCCTTTTTCTCCCCAATTTCGTGGTATCCAATTGGTAGTTGGATACCACGAAAACAAAACCCAACCAAGCTTCTTGACACAATGCCCACTTAACCCGGAAGCCAGCCGCACCAATGTGTCGGAGGAAACACCGTACACCTGGCTCCCGGCCCGCCACAGGACATCCCTGCCGGCCAAACCCTCCCCTAACCCGGACGACACTGGGCCAATTGTGCGCAGCCCCATGGGTCTCCCGGTTGAGGCCGGCTGCACCAGAGCCTGGAATCTAACCCAGAATCTCTAGTGGCACAGCTACTCGGGAGGCCCATAGCTCCCATTTCTATGTGGCTCAGGTGGTTGTTGAACTTGATGCTGTCCCTATATTAAAACCCCCCTAGTCATAGATAGCATGTGTAGTTCTGTGATAGACGGATACAATGAATGTGCTCACTGTCGTTAAACAGTATTTGAGAGAGAGAGAGAGAGAGAGAGAGAGAGAGAGAAATTGAAAAGCCTCCTCAGAAATGCTCTACTTTTTTGTGGATTGGTTTTGTATTAGCCTGAGGGGACTGTGTGATCTCAAGCTTTGCCCTCTCACACGTCCACTCAGATTTGTGTGGGTGCTTTTTGGAAACGCTGTGTGTGGGTGCACATGCCTCTGTTTGTTTGTGTGTGTGCCCGTGCGTGCGCATGCATGTGTGGCTGTGTGTTTCTTCATGCGTGTGCGTGCTTCTCTGTATGTGTGTGCATGTCCTTATTTATGCGTGTATACCTGCACATGCACACGTTTGGGAGAGTGTGTGTGATCGGCAGGGAAACACATGGGAACCACCATCCATTCCGCATCCTCTTCCCCATTCTCAGAGAAGAAGGCCCAAACTTTACAGCCCCATTAGAAAAGGGAGCCACATCAACAACGTTATTTATTCATAAAGACCAACCTATAACTCCCTTTTCTCACTAATGCTGCTATAGCCTTTTTATGTAGGTTGCGTCCCAAATTGCACCCTATTCCCTGAATGGTGTTTTGACCAGAGAACACTGTACTGTATAGGGAATAGGGTGCCATTTGGGACACACACAGATTTAGTTTGTTGAAGATGTGTTCCTTGGCCCTCAGGGCCAAAATATCAACAAAACAAAGTGGAGAAAGCCAAAGTGCAGCCCGCCAGGCCGACACGCCCCCCCTTCTCCCACAGAGTGTTTTAGACTGGGTTCAAATAGCTTCCAGTTAGTGTTTGTGGTGCAGCTGTGTGTTGTTTCCTCTTTCCTAAGTGATTAGGCATAGCGGTATGTCTGACTGAGGAGACAGGAGGGAGACTTGTAGTTTTTCTCTTCTGGTTTGAGATGAGGGAGCGGTAATGCTGGACTGTGTTCATTAGTGCACACCGTAGCAAACAGTAACAATTTTTGGGCAACGGAAAACATTTTGAAAACGAAAACAAGAGTTTCTTATTGAACAAGTTCAAGTTTGTCCCTCCTCATTTCGGCCCATTTTGTTCTTAGTGAATAAACCACTGGAGGGGCAGGAGACTTGGTCAGGGTATTATTTAAATGTAATCTGAATATACTGTATATATAATGTAAATATTACAAATGGACTATGTTTATTGTAAATAGGTGATATAGTTAAAGGGCTTTAATCTATGGACAATTACAGTTCTATATACGCCATGTCTTTTGTATGTCTCATCACCTCATACACATTATGTCAGTGCCATGGTCTCTCCTGAGAGTAAATTACTCTGAGACCCTGAGCATGTGAACTCAAGGAAAGTGTTCGGTTGGCCCACCTAAGGTCAGCCTTACTTTATAACCCACACCATACTGATGAATGAATCCCTCTCCCGGCCAACCAGCACTTTCCCTGGGTTCAAAGAGTCAAAGACTCTGGTAGCTTCAACCGCACAGATCATCACTGCTGCAGCAATAAAATATCCAGTGTTATGCAGACTTCACATATCTGAGGTGGCACTTTAATTCCGAATTTAATTTCAGGCAGAGTCCGGCAGGGTGCCAAATGGCTTTTACCTCCAAGCCCAGAGTAGATTGATGTGGAATAAATGCAATAAAGGCTGAGATGAAATATCAAGCCTATATCTCTAATGCAATCTGCCATTGGCTGGGACCAGGGCTGAAGGGATGATACCGATATGGAGTGCAGGAGGTGCATCCCACTTTCTCCATAGCTCTCTCTCTCTCTCTCTCTCTCTCTCTCTCTCTCTCTCTCTCTCTGTCTCTCTCTCTCTCTCTCTCTCTCTCTCTCTCTCTCTCTCTCTCTCTCTCTCTCTCTCTCTGTCTCTCTGTCTCTGTCTCTCTGTCTCTCTGTCTCTCTGTCTCTCTGTCTCTCTGTCTCTCTGTCTCTGTCTCTGTCTCTGTCTCTGTCTCTGTCTCTGTCTCTCTGTCTCTCTGTCTCTCTGTCTCTCTGTCTCTGTCTCTGTCTCTGTCTCTGTCTCTGTCTCTGTCTCTGTCTCTGTCTCTCTCTCTCTCTCTCTCTCTCTCTCTCTCTCTCTCTCTCTCTCTCTCTCTCTCTCTCTCTCTCTCTCTGCACTGGTGTGGAAGTGCTTTATTTTGCACAGTGGGATTAAACTAATTGAAGGATGTTCGCGCACACCTACACAGTACACACACACACACACACACCAAAAAAGCTGACACACACTTTCGCAAAGATCAATTTTCCACCCATATTGTTTTTATGCAACTTTTTTTATTAGGTCATTTTTATTGGGTGTGGGGCCCAGGGCCCACATTGGCAACGGGAGGTGACGATTTAGTAGAGCTTTGATATCCGTACAGTTCTATCAGCCTGCAGACATATTCCTCCATAGAATTGATCATTCAACTTTACAAACGGCACCCCATACCAATGGAACACTATTCCCTATTTAGTGCACTACTTTTGACCAGGTCCAATAAGGAATAGGGTGCCATTTGGGATGTACACTTAGTTTCATCACGGGGGAAGTGCAAGTGGGGCGTAACAATGGAGAGGTTCAGCGTGTGAGTGTGATATCATCATCTGTGTCTGCTACACTCCCTGGGGGGAGATGGGAGCTGTTGGAATCAGATCAATGGCTGTTTTCCGCTTTTAATGAGGAATTGATGGGCCATAGACGTGGGGAGTGTGTGTACGTGTATATAGGGGGGGGCAGATTAGTGAGGTCATTGCTTCAGGTCTGATCTGCCCAGAGTCACAAGTCATGGTCACTGAGTTACGGTAACATTACAGTCCATTGTACTTGACCACACCAATAGCCACTAATATTCAACCAACCGATCCCCCCAATTGACCATAGTCTTTAAATCTCATCCTTAGAGAGAGAGCGAGAGAGAGAGGGAGAAAGACAGACAGACACAGACAGACAGAGAGGAAAATATATTTTTTAATACAGACGAAAGAAGGTCGTACAGGGCATCCCAGCAGTAGATACTCACACCAACCAGACTGGCGGGATCGATGGTGATGCCCCCTTTTAAAAGCCTTGGGCCGTAGCCTATAGGCCTATGTAGACTCTTTGTGGTTAGCTGTTAGCGGTTTAGCCCCAGCCTGTGTCCCAAATGGCACCCTATTCCCTAAATAGTGCACACCCTATGGGCCCTGGTCAAAAGAAGTGCACTATATAAGGAATAGGGTGCCTTTGGGGACGCAACCCCAGTTATCTGTAACTGTAAAGTTACTGTAAGCCATGGCTCAGAGATGGCTGCTCTTGAGTGCTATGTGAGCTATTTGTTCTAAGGCCAGATTGAAGACGGCAGCCGGGGTAATCTGTTGGGATTTCTCTCCCAGCGTCTACTTAATATTTCAGAGGCACTTATGCCTTATTAGGCGTACATGAGGTGTCTCTATGCTAGGCAGACTAAGAAGCCTTACTTCATTTTAGTGTCTGGGCCTCAGCCCTGTTGTTGACCATCAGCGCCTGATATAGCTGTGGTTGTTGAGGACTTCAGATTAAGAGTGAACGATGGTAACAAATATATATTGTCTGGAATGGAAGCAACACAGAGTGGTGGAAATGAACTAGGCTAGACTGGCTTTTGCTCTCACTGGTGAGATTGACAGTCTGGGGCAACAAAGGGTTAGGAGAAATGGTTTCACCCTAGTTATACCATGGGGTTTTCAGGGTCGTTGCTGTGTCTCTCTCACACACACACACACACACACACACACACACACACACACACACACACACACACACACACACACACACACACACACACACACACACACACACACACACACTCCCACTCCCACTCCCACTCCCAAGCGAGGCTAGCTGTCTGAGGGTCGTCCCTGGCCTGGCGCCTGTAGGGAAGGCACAGAGGTGGAGGAAAGTCCCAGAAAAACAAGGAAGGTGTGAAAGGTAATTAGCAGGGCCAGTTGAGAGGAGGAGAGGGGAAAGGAGTAGAGGAGCGAAGGCATGTCTGGACTGGTGCTGAACAGCAGCCCCGAAGGACTTCCTTAAGTTTCCACTGCTCACCCCTTATGGGTTCCTTCTGGCCTCAATGGAGAGCTGGTTGAAACCATCATGGGTCCCAACAAGCAGGACTCCATAACCCAGAAAGACCCAGTCACATAGTGAGGGAGAAGGGGGGGAAGGAAGGAGTCAGAAAATGCACGGTGAACTCTAATGGACTGAGTGGGATGAGGGTGTAAATGTGTTAGGGTGTGTCTGTCTGTCTGTCTGCGCGTGTATGCGCACACATGGATGTGTGTGTGAGAGACTCTGTTCTCCCGCTCGACCAGCCTTCATGCATGTATTCATCAGGGCCTGGGGAGACGGAGAGCTCAGGTCAATAATCACATCTGAGAAACACTCAGTCATCGCTTCTAATCCACGACAGGCGAGAGAGCCCACTCCCAAATCAATTAAAACCTAATTAGGCTCTCAGTTCCTTCTCAGGCTTTTTATCTTTTACGTACACACTGCAGTGTGTGTGTGTGTGTGTGTGTATTTTTCTTAAGCATGTGTCAGTTACAGCCCAAAAACACACATACTTTGTAGACACACACACACACACACACATGGATTTCTAGCTTTCTAAGCTTCACCAAGGGAGTAAGCCTCTCTTAATAGCCACCGTGATGTAGCATTAGGTAGGAATGTGTGTGAATTGGATCAAGGCCCTCACATTAGTGTAGTTTGATCCTGGGCCTGTGCAGGCTTTTGTTCCAGCCCAGCACAAACACACTTCACTCAACTCATCAACAAAATCATCAAGCCCTTGATGAGTTAAATGAGGAGTGTTAGTGCTAGG
Organism: Brachymystax lenok tsinlingensis; assembly: GCA_030435695.1. Lineage (NCBI taxonomy): Eukaryota > Metazoa > Chordata > Actinopteri > Salmoniformes > Salmonidae > Brachymystax > Brachymystax lenok. The sequence goes on from CM059814.1 coordinate 40,138,034, forward strand.
TTCTAACAAATATGTGCACACCCTGTGAGGTTCCCAGAGCAACCATTAACGGTCAGTGATCTCTAGAGACAATGTCAATCTAAACATTCCTGCTCCCAATGACAGTGTATGGGGCTGTATTATGTGTGTGTGTGCGTGTGTGTGTGTGTGTGTGCATGCGTGGGTCCAACGCAGAACAGTGATCCAGTGCTGTGCTGTTGGCTACTGAAGGCCTTTCATTGTAATTAGATGCGTGACTGTTTCACCTGCTCTTGTTTGACGGCTCTGTCACATATCCAAGAGAGGGTTGACGGGGACGCTTATTAATTATTCGTCCCAGGAAATCCAGTGTGGAAAAGCTGAAATTCACTATTTTCATTCATCTGCTTGCTCTCATATTTAGCCTCACATTGAAGTGTTTTACCCTTTTCCTTACAGGACAACCAGGGCTACAAGTTGATTAACAATTTGACATGAACAGTTGCATTCATGCCTTTTATTGACTAAAGTCTGCCAAGCAAAAACCTGATAAAAAATTATGTTTAAAAAAGTACAGAAATTGTTTGCTCACTGGGAAATGAATATCCAACTAGTCATTGACAACTGTGTGGAGTTTGGAGTTTGTGACAGCAACTATGAGTTTATTACAGTATTATAGACACTATGTCCTAGGATTTCTTATGATCTTCTATGTAGAAGAACACACACGCATGCACGCACACACGCACCCGCACACACATGCAAGCACACGCACACACACAGTACTTTGGACCCTTTCCTAGTTTCTTAAGTGTCAGTGACTCGTTTCTGTTGAGTTGGCTAATTTTGGAGAGGCAGGTGGGATTTGTCTGAGTCCAAGTTCCCCCTCTCTCTGTCTCTGAAATGACAGTTAAGAATTTGGGTTAGTTCAGGGAGGTCAATAGGTCTTAGGTCAAAAGTCATATGGACTAGAGTTCAATCACATTGAGCCCCAAAGCCGTTTGTTCTCTATTCTTCTCTTTGTCCTTGGTTTTAAGCTTGAATCATCCATTCAAGCATTATACTGAAATCAATAGATCCTTCTCGAAGCACCTCTTTTAACATATACATGATTAAATAAGTCCATAGGTAAGATGTCCATATTAGGACAGTCTTAGTTTTGATTAGACTAAAACAACTCTTCCTTCGACTAAGGCAACTCCTGCTGAGATTGAAACAATTCCTGAGGCTGTCCTAATATGGACACCGCACATAAAAACATTTCAAGGATTTTTCCTGAAATTCTCTATATCTCATTCTCAGGTATGACTTCATTGAGATCCGTGATGGTGGTTCGGACACGGCTGAGCTTCTGGGTAAACACTGCAGTAACATCGCCCCCCCAGCCATCATCTCTTCTGGTACTGCCCTGCACATCAAGTTTGTCTCCGACTACGCCCACCAGGGGGCTGGCTTCTCACTGCGCTACGAGATCTTCAAGACAGGTGAGCCAATACTCAAATGTTGTCCGGCACCTCGTTATTCATGATCTATAAGACAGGTGAAGGATTTCTCTAATTCTGCCTGATGAGCTCTTATTGGGGTGTTTTGATTGGTTGGGGGGGTGTTATTGGTTGTGTGATTGGGACGTTGATGTTTGACTGGTTGCTGATAGGTTGGGATGGAGACATATGTAGAGAGTCTTTGGCCAGTTTTAGATGGATGCCAAGTTGTTACCTCTGAGCATTATATTTCTTCAATAAAAATGTGCATTTAGAAACCTGTGCTATTGGTCAATATTGCCCATGAGGTGCTAACATGGCTTTCATCAAACCATGTCATGGGATCTAAGTTCAGCCTAATACATTTTTGGGTTGAAACCACAATGGCCAAACTCTCTCCAATGGCTCTGGGTGGCCATTCCCCTAACTAGCCAACTTAGCCTCGTGGAATGGTTGGATGGTTGACTGAGTTCTTGCTATGGATGCCTTGGGCAGAAGGACCTATGATGACCTTCACCTTAACGTGGGGGCGTCCACCTCACGCACGCACACCCGTACACACAAACACACACTCGCCCACCTCGCAAACTCACACACACCCCCGACCAATTAACTTCAAGAGAGGCAGGGAGGAAAAATAAACATGGTTTTACAGGAAAGAGGGGAAAAAAAGCCTTAACTCTTTTCATCCTGTCTGAAAAGCATCTCAGGAATGCGTCCCAAGCCTTTTAATTGGCCTGGGATCTGCTTCGTCCAGAGGGGGAATAGGGCGGGGGGGTGATGGAGAGAGGTTACAGGCTGTATAGGGAGATGATGAGGAGGGAGGGGTGAGGAGGATGGGGCAGGATGGGCGAGGGTGATTGAGAGGGGCTACAGGCGGTGAGGAGATGATTACTGGGAGAGGGAGAAGGGTAGGGTGAGGATGGGTTGGGATCTGAGTTTAACGATGGTGTTGGTGGTGGTAGTGCATAAGAGGAAGTGAACTTGACATACAGTACACTTGCAGTAGTGTGCTGATACACTGTACTGAGCTATACTGATACACTGTACTGAGCTATACTGATACACTGTACTGAGCTATACTGATACGCTCTGTACTGAGCTATACTGATACGCTCTGTACTGAGCTATACTGATACACTGTACTGAGCTATACTGATACACTGTACTGAGCTATACTGATACACTGTACTGAGCTATACTGATACACTGTACTGAGCTATACTGACACACTGTACTGAGCTATACTGATACGCTCTGTACTGAGCTATACTGATACACTGTACTGAGCTATACTGATACACTGTACTGAGCTATACTGATACGCTGTACTGAGCTATACTGATACACTGTACTGAGCTATACTGATACGCTGTACTGAGCTAGACTGATACACTGTACTGAGCTATACTGATACACTGTACTGAGCTATACTGGTACGCTGTACTGAGCTAGACTGATACACTGTACTGAGCTATACTGATACACTGTACTGAGCTATACTGATACGCTCTGTACTGAGCTATACTGATACACTGTACTGAGCTATACTGATACACTGTACTGAGCTATACTGATACGCTGTACTGAGCTATACTGATACGCTGTACTGAGCTATACTGATACGCTCTGTACTGAGCTATACTGATACACTGTACTGAGCTATACTGATACACTGTACTGAGCTATACTGATACGCTCTGTACTGAGCTATACTGATACGCTCTGTACTGAGCTATACTGATACACTGTACTGAGCTATACTGATACACTGTACTGAGCTGTGCTTTGCTTGTAAGATCCCATTGACATTGATTTGTTTGGGTGGGATTCAGGTAGTAGTACCTCCTCTGTTTCAAAACGTTTTTAAACGTGATTTGAAGAACAACTGTTTGGAACGTAGCCCAGTTTTGTCATTTAGCTCTGTTACCAAGGCCACCAGCACAATGATATGATGATGGGATAGGGCTAATATTATACACACATACACACACTCTGGAACAGAATGGATGGGTATGCTGTTGCCATGGTTTTAACAAGAGCCTGCTATGCATTTGGGGTGCATAAACAAGGGTATGCGTGTGTAGGTGTATATTTCTGGATGTGTGATATGTGTTCGTGGGTGGTTACATGTGCTTGGGCGTTATAGGATTCTGTTTGTGTCTACGTAGGCGTGTAGATGTGTGTGCGTGCGTGCATGCTCAATGTGTCTGTGTTGTGTGTGTGTGTTTCTGTGTGTGAGAGATGGACACGCAGAGCGTATGTTTTGGAGTGCAGTCTTCTCTCCCTTTGCGTCCTACACCCATCGCGGTTGTTTATTTTAACAAGTCAGGCTCGGGCCAAATAATTCCGCAAACCCCAGTAGTTTTACGAGTTCTGGGAGAACATTCGAGACTGCCAGACACAACCCCCCAGTGAGAGAGCTGTTGTTTATTTACAATGATGTTTGTGCAGGAGGGATGTGTGTTCTAGTCTTATTTGTGTGCACTCGCAGTGTGTGCGCGCGCGTGTGTGTGTGTGTACATGCTCTAGTCCGTATGTGTTCTGAAAGAGTGCGTCATTAGCGGAGATATGATCTTAGGTCAATACACAGCTTGGAGGTGTGTCTGTCCGGCTGGCGGTTGTCCTCGGCTAGAGCCTGACCCTTCAGTCCTACTTTTGCGGCTGATCAGGGTCATGTTCATTAGGGCACACAATGGAAAACGGTTCAAAATAGTTTGCGACTGAATCTCAAATCAGTGTTTCTTATTGGGCAAGTCCAGGTAATAGTCTCTTCCTGTTTCAGTCTGTTTTCTTCCGTTTGGTGCCAAATGAACACAACCCTGCAGTATATCTCTTCTCTTCTCCTAGACTGCCATCAGCACCCAGGGTTAATGATGAGGAGTATGTTGTAGCTTCATTCAGAGAATACACTGTTAAGTAGAGAGTGTGTGTTTGCAGACATGCATATGTGTTTGTGTATACTGTGCCCACTTTCCTATGTTCAGTGCGGGTAATGGATACAGGGATAATAAACAGCAATAAGATATTTGACTTCTCACCCATAACTGTATTCCCTAATCCCTTTTTCCCTGAGCCCCCATCCCATCCCCCTGAGGGAACGTGTGCCCCAAAACAACAACCCAAACCCACCCCACCCCCATCCCACACACACGCACCATAACCCCACAGTAGTGAATGTACACCCACTGCCCTCCCCCCATTATTGTTCTGCCCTACTTTCCTCACACACACTGGCATATTAACCCCTCTTACCAAACCAGCCCCCCCACTCCGCTCCCTGTCATGTGACTGTTACTGTGACGCTGTTACCACGGCTACTACGGGAAGACTTCCCGCCAAGCGACCTCCTCCAGCCTCTAGCACTTGCGGAGCCAATCGTGATTCATCTTTCTGTGGTTCCCCTTGGGGTCATGGTTCGCTCCCCCCCCTGAACCCAGTCTGTAGGGTCACCTTCGGAATGTAGCCCAGATTGACTAGGGTTACTGACCTGGCTGTGACCCCTTCCTAACTGAATAAAGCATGGCTTCAGTGTAGTGTTCTCTGATCCAATGGTCGTGCGAGCATCCTGCTGTGTCTTAACTTGCCAAGCTGTGGTACGCTCACAATGTTGTTTTGCTTTTCTTGGGTTTCCTGTTTTGCTTTTCTTGCCCCCCCCAGACACACACAAACACAAACAACACACACCCCTCAAGTGTATTTCCGTGAAACCCTTGAGTTGACTCCAGCGAGTGGAGGTTGCGAGACAGAGAGAGAAGGAAAGATAGAGAGGGAGAGGGAGAGAAAGAGGTTGTAATGTGCAACAGACGTGCGCAAATGTGGAGGTGAACCCTCACAGCATGAGGAGAGGGAGAGGAGGACGGGAAAAAGGAGGAGGGGGAAGAGGGTGAATGAACAGACTACGCATCCCTCCTAGGGATGGAGGGATGGAGGGATGAAGGAATGGAGCGTGGGTGGGAGGGGGGGATTCCCTGACACACATACTCCGTCAGGCACTCGAGCGGAAAGCGCCGACGCGTTTCTACCCAGCAACTCACCCACTCACCCCTCCACACCTCCCTCTCTGCCCCCTCCTCAACCCCCCGCCGGCAGACAGCTCTTGCCAAATGGCTGCTCGTGGTGAAATGTGCGTGCCAGGCGAGTGGCTGCTGTGCCAGACTTGTGTGTGTGTGTGAGTGTGAGTGGAAGAGGGCCTTGTTTTTGGAATGTTCATATACTTGAACTAATAAGGACTAACAAAAGGGAGAGTACTCATGCATACACACCATCTCTCACACACACGCCACACACGTATTTGGTATGTGACGATGTGAGCGTGCGAGACGGGTGGTAACACACACTGGGCTAGTATAGACATGGAATGATTGAAGCCCTCTTTCTTCTGCCTGGGTAGCAGTCTAGTGCACCCCGGACCCAGTATTGAGGAAAACAGGGCCAGTGGGCCAGTGTGTCTCACACGACATGCTGAGGCTTACTACACACACACACGCACGCGCACACACTGAGGCACACTTTCATTCACAAACACATACCCTGTCTATCATAAACCACAAAACCTATGTAGAATGTAGTATGCGCTTTCATTCAGTCACACACACTGGCACACTTTCACAGTGTCGCGCATGTTCTTCTACACAAACGCACACACAGCGTTCCCTATTCAGTGAGGGGCAGTCAATGAGCAGTAGTAGACCTTGCTGGAGTAGTGCTTTAGCGTGCTTTCTCCTGGACTTGTCTGTTGTCTGTGTGTGTGTCTTCTCTTCCTTGCTGTGAAAGGCAGCCGTCCCCATCTCCATGAGGTCCAGAAACGTGTGGCGGCATGGTGGCTGGTCAAGGCAGGCGTCACACTGGCCTTGTCTCTACTCGTTAAACGAGAGGGTCTGACTGACCAATGGAGGCACAGGAGACACAAACGGCGCACACATGCATGTACACCTGCACGGCTGGACAACACACATGCGCAAGCACGCGCGCGCGCACAACACAACACACGAAGGCCTTTGGAGACACGTAGTGAGAACATTCAAACACTACACGTGGTGATGGTTGTGGTGATGGTTGTGGATGTTGTGAAGTGGGGGTAGACCACATGTGGTTGAAGTACGGTCATACAATGTCAAATCAGATCTGGGAGGGGGGGGGCGCCACCGAGATGTGTAGAGTGCTTGTCTGTGCTTGTCTGTTTCCATCTTTCCCCTTTCATCCCATTGTATTCCTTTCCCTGCCTCTTCCTCTTTGCTGCTCTTTCTGAATGTCATGCCCCTCACAGAATCGTTGCTATGTGCTGTTGCTAGAGCTTGTCTGTGCAGTCACAGTTTGTGTGTTGTAAGTATGCGCATGTGTGTGTGTGACTCAGCAATGTTTTGAATAACGAGAGAGAGAGAGAGAGAGAGAGAGAGAGAGAGAGAGAGAGAGAGAGAGAGAGAGAGAGAGAGAGAGAGAGAGAGAGAGAGAGAGAGAGAGAGAGAGAGAGAGAGAGAGAGAGAGAGAGAGAGAGAGAGAGAGAGAGAGAGAGAGAGAGAGAGAGAGAGAGAACGGAGAGTTTGGGGATTGTAAGGTGCAGGTATATATGATCGGTGCTTTGAATGAATGAGAGAGCGAGAGAGACATGCACATCACAAATCATTAATGTGCACGTCCATAAACACTCAGTAGCTCAGGGGGAAGTTTATATGGGAGGCACATCTGTCGAGAGCTCAAGGTGAGCCGCCCAGGGCGCATAAATCTGCATAGCTAATGAGCTGCCGACACGCCGGGCCGCTTAGCGAGTTTACTCCCGTTTGTTTTGGCATGTGCTTCTCTTTACTCTTCTTTTTTTGAAGCGAGGAGTGAATGCAGAGCTTACTGGGCTGTGGGTTAGGGGGACAATTATGATGAGGCGTGTGTGTGTCAAAAGTCAAATGGGGGTGCTTATATTTGTCCTGTTTCGCTGCATGTACAAGAAGGGTAACCTGTACGAGTGTGAGGTGTGAAATGGAAACGTGTTTTTTGGAATATCCCAACTACCCCTGAGACACCCTCGGAGAGTGGGGTCATGGGCCAGGGATCAGCCATTATTGACGGCGACCCTGAAGAAATTAGGGTGAAGTACCTTGTTCAAGGGCACATCGACAGATTTTTCACAGTCAGCTCGGAACCAGCGACCTTTTCGGTTACTGGCCCAACACTCTTAACCACTAGGGTACCTGCCACCCTGTGTGTGTGTGTGTGTGTGTGTGTGAGTTCGTGCATGCGTGTGTATGTGAATGTGTGTTACACAATGAACTGCACCTGGATTCTATTATTGCTGTCTTGCAGTGACAAATGTATTTTCTTTAAAAAAATGCCCTACTAGTAAAGAATTTTTGCTTTTCTGTGATAAATTGCTCATGTCTGTGTTCTCCATAGGATCAGAATTCTGTTTCCGGAATTTCACCAGTCCTTCTGGAGTGATCGAGTCCCCCGGCTTCCCTGACAAGTACCCCCACAACCTGGAATGTTCTTACATCATCATAACTCCGCCCCACATGGACGTGACCCTGACCTTCTTGACCTTTGACCTGGAGAACGATCCCCTGCTGTCAGGGGAGGGAGACTGCAAGTACGACTGGCTGGACGTGTGGGACGGGCTGCCCCAGGGTGAGTGCTTACCAGACACATACACGCATGCATGTCTACACACACATTCACTTTCATACACACACACATACACACTATATGAGGTACCTGCATGTATTTGAACACAAACACACACATACGCACACATACTCATCTACAATACCTCAATGAAGCTTTTCCTGCAGCCTTTGTCTCAATAACAATCCAGGAACTAGCCCATTCCTGCATTAGCCATTCTACACTTCCCAGGACTTCCCCATGACCTGTTTCCCATTTATCCCCTTCATCAGCCCTACTTTGCCCCACTTCCCCCTCGCTTCAATCTGCCCTCATCACACAGCACTTTCTTCCTGTTTGGGAATAGGGAGTATGGTGAAGTTGCCCCTAGATGCTGTTCTTGGGTCGGTTTTGCATTTTTCTCACAAATAGTTAAGGTTAGGATTGGGGAAGGGGAAGCTAATCCTAGATCTGTACCTAGAGGAAACTTCACACTGAAGCGATAGGGAGAGTGCAGTGCATGAGGGGTATCGGTTGCCGTGGCGGTGAGGAGCCTGTGGGCGGAGTTACATAATGTACCATAGCTACATGCTAGTGGTATCAGGAGAGATCAGGAAAGGAAGGGGAACGCGCTAGTGGGAGAAAGCTCTGGAGAGCGGTATCAAAGCGCTTCGTATCTACCACTGGGGCCGGGAGAGCAAGATGATATTAGATTAGTAGAGAGGAGAATTTTGACTTGCTCAAATATTTTAAACTTGAAATGGCGGCCCCAATACAACAGCTTCAATACCTCCTCACTTAGGGCCAAACTACTCCCATTTTCAACATGGTTTAAATGGTTAGGTCAATCACACAAGCTTAATAGAGATTCGTCTTGGGAGCAGTGTACTTTTGTATTACATGACCCATGTGGGAATTACATTACATTTACAGACTAAAATTATACATGCTAAAACTGAAGTATTGGGCATCAGTTCCATTTTAACTCAGAGAAGAGAGACAATATTCATTGAAATGCATTGAAATTCCAATTCAAGAATAGTTTTTTTTTTTGAGCAAGGGATTCTTCATTACTTGAATTAAGAATTTCAATTAACTTCCTTGATTGACTGAATTGAAATGGAATTGAGCCCAACCCCATCAAGCACATTAGTCGAAACACTGAAGAGTCTTTAGATCTGAAGGAAAGGAATGGAAAACTGATTTGGGGAATCTTTAGGAACATTGTGTGTGTGTCTGTAATCCTGGGGAGCTCTGTGGGATTGGGTGGGTTTGAGAAGATTGGGTGGCAGCAGTGTATAATCTAAAGTCTGCCCCACAGTGGGTCTTAATCCCAGCCTAAACCACACGAGAGGGAGAGATTCATGCTGAGACACAGACCTTCAGCCTTTTCATTAGTTGCTTACTCCAGTTTAAGCCTATGTCTGGACTAAAAAGCACTTCCAATGGAGACGCTCACATTCCATAAAATACACTGATGCTAATCAAACATGTTAAATCCTGAAATAAATATATAAACAATAGGAAACACGTCCGAGTTTGCATTTTGCAGGTGTGTAGGAATCATTTGATGATGTAGAATAAACGTGCTAGTTTTTATTTTATTTTATGAAATAAATATATTGAAAGGTCTAACAAGTATTTTCTTCAGTTTACGTCAAACACTGAAAACATACTGTATATGTTGTATGAAGATCCCTCCTAACTATTTGTGTCTGTGTGGGTTTCCAGTGGGCCCTCTGATTGGTCGTTACTGTGGTACTAAGATTCCTCCTGAGATCAAGTCATCGTCTGGTCTGCTGTCTCTGTCCTTCCACACGGACATGGCTGTGGCCAAAGACGGCTTCTCAGCCCGCTACAACATGACACACAAACAAGTCAGTGACCGTAAGTAGCCCACCTCTCGATCTGTCTCCGTCCGTCCGTCTGTCTCTCTCGCATTCTATGTCCCTTTCTTTTTCACTCTCTCTCCTTCCATCTCTCTCTCCCTCTACCCATTCTATATGTGTCCTATTGTCTGCCTAGTCACTTTCTATCTCTACCTCTCTTGATCTCCCTTTCACTCCCTCTTCTCTCTCTTTCTTTCCCTCTCCCCAACCTCTCTCTCTCCCCCCTCTGGTCTCTCTCCCCCTCTAACTCTGGTCCCCCTCTTTCCCCCAAACTCTCTGTCTCCTAACCACACCCTCCCTCACCTGGCCCTCTTCTCTCACTTCCCCTCTAACCCCTCCCTCTCTCCACAGCGTTCCACTGCAGTACAGCGTTTGGTCTGGAGTCAGGGAAGATTTCGGATGACCAGATCTCAGCCTCGTCCTCCTTCTACGACGGCCGCTGGTCCCCTCGCCAGGCCAGGCTCAACAACATCGACAACGCCTGGACACCCAGCGAGGACAGCATCAAGGAGTACATCCAGGTCAGACAGTCAAAAAGAGACACAGCGAGAGAGACCGAGAGAGAAAGAGAGAGGGAGAGAGGGAGAGAGAGAGACAGACACACACACACCCTCCCCCACCACACACACACAAACAATCAAACACTGTTTTGATAATATGCAGTGTGCGGAGCGGATGCTGGATGCTGGATGCTCTCTGTCACTTGATAGATTAGTTTGCTACTCAGGAATGCGCTTTTAGCAGTGGAAGCGCCATTGATTTTTACCTCTTTCTCTCCCTTATCCCACTCTCCCTCCCCCAGCAGCCTCATAGGGCCTGGCAGTACTCCTCGCTGTCTTTGTGACAGATGGACATAGCTCTTAACCTGACAGTGATGTCTAGATCTATCTATGGGGGTATATGACTCAAAGGAGTGCAGGATCTGCATAGTTACTTCATATCTTTATTGTACCAATAACCTTACCTACTAGGTCTCTCGTTCTCTCTCTGGGCCTGTAAACATGGAGCAAGGTAGAATAGAGCAGAATAGAATTGAATTGATTCAAATAAATAGCTACTTTATTGTCATTTTTTTTGTAATAAATGGAAATGTATCTTCCGCTTCTTCTGAAATGTATCTCATTATTTTCAATCTCTTCTCCCTTCTACCTCTCTCTGTCTCTCTCTCCCTCTCTATCGCTCTGTCTCTCTCTCTCTCCCTCTCTCTCCCAGGTGGACCTCCACTTCCTCAAGGTGCTGACAGGCATCTCCACCCAGGGAGCAGTCTCCAAGGAGACCCAGAAGTCCTACTACGTGACCACCTTCAAGCTGGAGGTCAGCACCAATGGAGAAGACTGGATGACCTATCGCTACAGCAAGAATCCCAAGGTAATCTAAAACCCCAATGTAGCACCTGGAACCTATAACCCAAATGTGAAACCTGTAACCTAGAACCAAATGTGGAACCTAAAACCTAGACCTCCAATGTGGAACCCAGTTCTCAAAGTCTCAGTTGGTTGTATATCAGTTCTTTCAACTGCAGCCTAGCTGGCAAAACTGGCTGAAACAATGTCGTAAGGAATGTGAAATTGGTTGTCATTTCTAACTGTTTTGCCCGCTGGGAGACTAGCTGGTTCAATTCGCTCTGGATAAGCATGTTTTATCCAGACATTTAAATTACACAAATGTAAATGTAATGTAATTCCCACATGGGTCATGTAATACAAAAGTACACTGCTCCCAAGACGAATCTCTATTAAGCTTGTGTGATTGACCTAACCATTTAAACCATATTGAAAATGAGAGTAGTTTGGCCCTAAGTGAGGAGGTATTGAAGCTGTTGTATTGGGACTGTTTTATTAAAATATACAGACTAAAACTAGATTAAAACATTCTTAATTTGTCTGAAATATATCCCAGTTATCAAGGTCAGGAGAGTTAGCTGCTCTGTTGGTGCTCTTCCGATGATACTGTGGGAATGACTGGGAATTATTTTGAGATTCCTGTTGGGAATGTGTATTGACATGAGTCATGTCCCTATCCCATGAAGTGTCTTCCTGAAAGATTGAGAAAGGAGGGAAGGGGGGAGAGATGGAAAGAAGGAGGGAGGAACCTGCCAAACATGAACAATAGAGTCCTCTGTGTGCCCATATCTATCTCTGCAATTCATCATCCTTTTACACACACACAAACACACACCAGTGGGGTGGAGTGTGGAAGAGGTGTGTGTGTGCGTGCTTGAATTTGTTTATGTTTGCCAATGGGATAAGGTATGAATATAATGCTCATACTCAATGTAAACGCGAACTTTGACCCAGATACTATGTAAACTCAGAAAAAAAAGAAACTTTTTTTTTACTGACTGTTACCTCTCACTGTCAACTGCATTTATTTTCAGCAAACTTAACATGTGTAAATATTTGTTTGAACATAGGATTCAACAACTGAGACATAAACTGAACAAGTTCCACAGATATGTGACTAACAGAAATGGAATAATGTGTCCCTGAACAAAGGGGGGGTCAAAATCAAAGGTAACAGTCAGTATCTGGTGTGGCCACCAGCTGCATTAAGTACTGCAGTGTGTCTACTCCTCATGGACTGCACCAGATTAGCCAGTTTTTGCTGTGAGATGTTACCCCACTCTTCCACCAAAGCACCTGCAAGTTCCCAGACATTTCTGGGGGGAATGGCCCTAGCCCTCACCCTCCGATCCAACAGGTCCCAGACGTGCTCAATGGGATTGAGATCCGGGCTCTTCGCTGGCCATGGCAAAACACTGACATTCCTGTCTTGCAGGAAATCACGCACAGAATGAGCAGTATGGCTGGTGACATTGTCATGCTGGAGGGTCATGTCAGGATGAGCCTGCAGGAAGGGTACCACATGAGGGAGGAGGATGTCTTCCCTGTAACGCACAGCATTGAGATTGCCTGCAATGACACCAAGCTCAGTCCGATGATGCTGTGACACACCGCCCCAGACCATGACGGACCCTCCACCTCCAAATCGATCCCGCTCCAGAGTACAGGCCTCTGTGTAACATTTATTCCTTCAACAATAAAAGTGAATCCGACCATCACCCCTGGTGAGACAAAACCGCGACTCGTCAGTGAAGGAACACTTTTTGCCAGTCCTGTCTGGTCCAGCGACGTTGGGTTTGTGCCCATAGCCGACGTTGTTGCCAGTGATGTCTGGTGAGGACCTGCCTTACAACAGGCCTACAAGCCCTCAATCAAACCTCTCTCAGCCTGTTGCGGACAGTCTGAGCACTGATGGATTGTGCGTTCCTGGTGTAACTTGGGCAGTTGTTGTTGCCATTCTGTACCTGTCCTGCAGGTGTGATGTTCGGATATACGGATCCTGGCAGGTGTTGTTACACGTGGTCTGCCACTGCGAGGACGATCAGCTGTCCGCCCTGTCTCCCTGTAGCGCTGTCTTAGGCGTCTCACAGTACAGACATTGCAATTTATTGCCCTGGCCACATCTGCAGTCCTCATGCCTCCTTGCAGCATGCCTAAGGCATGTTCACGCAGATGAGCAGGGACCCTGGCCATCTTTCTTTTGGTGTTGTTCAGAGTCAGTAGAAAGGCCTCTTTAGTGTCCTAAGTTTTCATAACTGTGACCTTAATTGCCTACAGTCTGTAATCTGTTAGTGTCTTAACGACCGTTCCACAGGTGCATGTTCGTTAATTGTTTATGGTTCTTTGAACAAGCATGGGAAACAGTGTTTAAACCCTTTACAATGATTTTCTACTACGAAATATCTTTGAAAGACAGGGTCCTGAAAAAAGGGACGTTTCTTTTTTTTGCTGAGTTGATGTTAAAGCCACCGTGGACTATAGAGAGGGGGAGAGTAATCAGCTTTTTATCCCAACCTCCTTTCTCCCTTTGGGGCCCCTGTGTGTCTGTTTCAGCTTTGGGTGGCAGTGGGGGGCAATGTCTGTGAGGCGATTATTTGAGGAAATAGATTTTGAATTAAATTTAAAAAACTCAACAGCTGGAAATCCTGACTTCCCCCCCACCCCACGCACACACACCACCGCTGACCTTAGAGCGGACTGTCTGGACCGGTTATGAGTTTTGACCAGGGGTGTGTGTGTAGGGTTGGGGGGGGTCAAAGTCTGTCTAGTAATATCCAGAACATACAGACACACATACAGTATGTGCATACCAGACGTAGGTTTAAATAGATGGTCGGGGTTTGTACATTTTAGACTATTCTATTGGTTCATACGCACACAGGTCTGGTACGCACACGCACGCACGCACGCTCCCTTACACCCTAAACCTCATAGAAACCGGTCATAATACTTGTTCCAACAGCCTCTTTCAATGCACTCTCAGTGGACATTAAGCTACAATGTCCCCTGTCTATATGTATGTTCCGTGACAGTTAATCCAACAATGGGGGCGTCCGACAGACACACAGACTTCGAGTTAGCCTGGCCCTAAGCCCTTAGAGATCCTTTAAGTGTTTAAACCAGGGAACACGATGGGGGGCGTGGCAATGAAAGGAGATTTGCCCTTCTGATGGTCATTTAACAGTTTGTTTCTAGCTAAACTAATGGGCTGGTTATGGGAGAGTCGGAGTGTGTGTGTGTGTGTGTTTGTGTGTGTGTGTGTGTGTGCGTGCGCGCGTGCATGTCACACTGGTGGTATGTCGTCAGGTATAAGTCAACGTCAGTATGAGTAAAGGGTTTTGGACTTCTTGTCCGTCTGCTGAGCATGTGTGTGTGTGTTTGCAGGATGTGTTTGTCTATAATCTGTACATGTCTGCGTCTGTATTTATTTATGTGCAGAAGTGTGTGCGTGTGTGTGCGTGCGTGTGCGCATGTGTGTGTGTTTGCGTGTGTGTGTGTGTGTGTGTGTGTGTGTGTGGGTGTGTGTGTGGGTGTGTGTGTGTGTTTGTGTGTGTGTGTGTGTGTGTGTGTGTGAGGATGCGTGCCTGTATGTGTGCCTATACAGCTCTGGACATTTTTTTTTGTTTTAACTTAGGAAGAGTTCAGAAATCAATATTTGGTGGAATAACCCAGATTTTCAATCACAGCTTTCATGCGTCTTGGCATGCTCTCCGCCAGTCTTTCACATTGATGTCGGGTGACTTTATGCCACTCCTGGCGCAAACATTCAAGCAGCTCGGCTTTGTTTGATGGCTTGTGACCATCCATCTTCCTCTTGATCACATTCCAGAGGTTTTCAATGGGGTTCAGGTCTGCAGATTGGGCTGGCCATGACAGGGTCTTGATCTGGTGGTTCTCCATCCACACCTTGATTGTGGATGGCATTGTCCTGCTGGAAAAACCCGTCCTCAGAGTTGGGGAACATTGTCAGAGCAGAAGGAAGCATGTTTTCTTCCAGGGCAACCTTGTACGTTGGGTGACATAAAGTCACTGGTGGAGAGCATGCCAAGACGCATGAGAGCTGTGATTGAAAATCATGGTTATTCCACCAAATATTGATTTCTGAACTCTTCCTAAGTTAAAACATAAGTATTGTGTTGTTTAAAAATGAATATGAACTTATTTTCTCTGCTTTATGCGAGGTCTGACAACACTGCATCATTTTTGTTATTTTGATCAGTTGTCATTTTCTGCAAATTCATACTCTACATGACAATATTTTTATTTGGAATTTGGGAGAAATGTTGTCACTAGTTTATAGAATAAAAGAAAACTGTTCATTTTACCCAAACACATACCTATAAATAGTAAAACCAGAGAAACCGATCATTTTGCAGTGGCCTCTTAATTCTTTCCAGAGCTGTATGTGTGCCTGTGTGCGTGCGTGTGTTTGCATGTGCGTGTGTGTGTGTCAAAGTATGTGTGTGAGCAGTGGGGAGCAGGGTGCCGACACACGGAAACAGCAGCTGGAGGTCTCTAGTCATTGTTCCGTAGTGAGCGACAGAAGGTTGGAAACATCAGCAGTTCTCATAAAGCGGATCTGAAGAATCACGCAAGTAACACCAGGGTCTTATTCATTAGTGTACACCGTAGCAAACGGAAAAAAACAAAATAAGTCATTATTATTGGACAAATTCAGTTGGCTCCCTCCCCGTTTCAGCCTGTTTGCTTCAGTTTGGTTCCTAGGAAATACACCCCATGTCTATGATTTTGACTGAAGTGGCATCATAGCATAGAGTTCCATTCGTGCATAGAGTTCGTGCATAGAGTTCGTGCATAGAGTTCGTGCATAGAGTTCCATTCGTGCATAGAGTTCCATTCATGTCTATGATTTTGACTGAAGTGGCATCATAGCATAGAGTTCCATTCGTGCCAAATTGCTATTCCTCTTCCTCTGTGTGTGACTGGCAGTTTGTTGTTGGAGCGTCGGAGCCTGTGTGACTTATTAAATAGGCATCATGCTACTCACACATGCACATCGTTACTTGACACAGCTCTCTCACACGCATAGGAGCGGTATATCAGCAGCACTCTGACACACGTTCACACACACACATACACACATGCATTCACATTCGCACACACACACACAGACACACACATATTGTGCCTGAATGGGGAATCACATTAGCCCAAATAATAAACAGAAATGACGTGTGTCGCGGAAATGCATTGTCTTACTGTGCTAAATCTGCCACTCGGTAACCTGGGAAAAAAACAGCCCACACTGCAGTTACAGCCTGTTACTCTCAGTCGCACACACTGATGTAGAAACACACAAATTTATGCAGGCAAGTAGACACACACACACAAACATATACGTAGCCAACATATACGTAGCCACATAGACACACACACATAGGCATGTAGACACACATACACCTAACACACACACACACACACACACACACACTCACCCACACACTAACCCACGCACACACTTGCAGTGTGATGAGAGAGAAATGAGGGAAGTGGGGCAGAGTGGGAGACTTTGACAAAAACAACTGTGTGAGGGGGTGGGAGACTATTTCAAAGGAGTGCTGTACCTCAGCATACACACACACACACACACACACACACACACACACACACACACACACACACACACACACACACACACTACTCAGCCCTGCTGGCTCCCTCTTAAAGCCACTAGTGGAAAGCAGCCAGTTGGAACCAATTGTCAACATCTTCATACAGAGCGAGAAACGGAGGGCAGGAGGGAGCGAGGGGGATGGATAGAAAGACAGACAGAGAGAATGTCTTGTGCAGAGCTTGGCCACATCTCCCTGTGGTGCCATCAGCTTCAAGGGAAACACAGCAGAGACGGCAGCGTTGTGCCAAAAGCATCGGGACAGGGAGGGAGAGAGAGACGGAGGGACAGAGAGAGACGGAGGGACAGAGAGAGAGGGAGGGACAGAGAGGGAGGGACAGAGAGAGAAGGCAAATGGATCATCTCGGGATGAGTTGAGCTTCTCTCTCTCTCTCTCTACTTTCTCTCTCTCTCTCTCTCTCTCTCTCTCTTTCTCTCTCTCTCTCTCAATTCAATTCAATTAAATTCAATGTGCTTTATTGGCATGACGTAACAATGTACATATTGCCAAAGCTTACTTGGGATATCTCTCTCTCTCTTTCTCTTTCTCTCTCTCTCTCTCTCTCTCTCTCTCTCTCTACAGTAGGTCTCCATTTGTTATTCTTTGTTTTCTCTCCATCTTGTTTTTAGAGAAGTGTTTTCATCTGGGCGACTCAGCCCAGTCTGACACTATCTCCTTCCACTACTCTGCACACACTCACACACACTCCATCTCTTTCACGGTGACCCCATTCTTCTCCGGAGGGTCATCAATAGTTAAATATCCATGGTGCCTCTGTCCCGCCGGTGTCCATCCGCTCCAGGCATTTGACCGTCACATAAATGTGGGAGGGGTTCTGGGGTGTGTATATGTGTGCAGGGTAGGGTGGGTTAAGGGGTTTGTTGGGGGGTTCGTTATAATTTCATGACCTGCCACACGAGGAGACAACATGACAATGTTAATTATTTAGCCCTCCTTGCCCTGTGTGCTGAGTAGGGGCGGAGCTAGACTGGTTACGCCCCCTATTCCCTCCCGTCGTCAGGCAGATTACAAGGTTTGCCCAGACGACTGGCTGAATGACACCCACAGTCTGCCAGAGCAACAGTGGCACATCCCATACCATCACATACAATAACATTTGCATGAACACATATGATATATAGAGCGTACACATGCTCTAACAAAAACTCATACACACTCATATACCCAAACATCAACTCTAACCCACACGCACACACACGCACACACACACAACTTTATGACCCTTCACCTGTTTCCAGCAAATGTCCAGGTTTCTAATGAGCTGAATGACCTTTGACCCTGCTGATAGGGCTATTGAGGTCAGGGGTTAGGGGTAAGCATGTAACTAGAGAGAGGAAGAGGAAACAGAGGGGACTGGGGAAGTCTGCAGCACGACCCCCCTTCTCCTATCCCTCACCCTTTCTCTCTCTCTCTCTCTCTCTCTCTCTCTCTCTCTCTCTCTCTCTCTCTCTCTCTCTCTCTCTCTCTCTCTATTTCTCCCTCTCGCACATCCTTCTTTATTTTCTAAAAACACTCCCTCTCGCCCTGAATGTGTCTGACATCACAAAATGTAGTTTTAAGTCTAAGGACAAATCTGTGTGGCAAATGGTGGTTTGGGCCGTTAAAAGATAAGTGACATTATCTCTATACCATCTGGCAGTAGGTGAGAACTGGCTGTGTTTACTTCTGGAGGACGCTTTGTGGTTTGGACTCATGGGGGTTAGGTAAACACACACACACACATGCGTATGAACATACACAGTGTACAGGGCCAAACAAAATACCGGGGGACAGAGTGGCCTCGGACACAGGGAGAGGAAGATCGGAAGAGATAGAGAGAGTGAAAAGACTGTAGTGAGGAAGAGGAAGAGAGATTGAGGAAGAGAGAGTGAAGGAAAGGTTGGTAGAATGATTATAGCCTCCGATACATAGAGAGGAGAGGAGAGAGAAGAGAGGAGAGAGGAAAATATAATACAAATAAAGTCAGAGAGAAGAAAAGACAAGGAAGGATATAGAGAGTAAAAGCGAGAGAATTACCATAGACACAGACACAAAGGAGAAGAGTGAAAGAGACGCATTGAAAGCACAATCAAGTATTTGACTATAGGCCTACATTGCATATGACAATAGGCCGGCATTTCATGCAGAAACATTGCTTTAAATAAGCCTTATTAAAACCTTTAGCTCTGGCGCCCTCTGTGGTCAGTTGGTGTAACGACTCTCCCTGGCTGTCAATCTGGTGCATTTTAGGCCACAATACATGTTTCTACAGTGTCTGTGTCCCAAATTGCACTCTATTGCCTTTGTAGGGCCCTGGTCAAATGTAGTGCACTACATAGGAAATAGAGTCCCATTTGGAACACAGTCAGTGTCTGTTTTAACTGATATTAAGCTTTTGCCTGTGGTCCTTTCTTCCTCTGAGTTCCTCTTATATCTTGAGTTGGACGATCCAAACAGGGGGGTCTGGGTGTGTTATTGCGTCCCAGAGGACGATCTTGTGGTTTCCTGTGTATCTCTGTGGTTTCAGACTGGCAATGAGCCTCACTGGAGAGGAGGAGGGGGAGATGGACTGAGTGGAGAGAGAGTAGAGAGTAGAGAGAGAGAGATGTTTTGATGGGGTGTGGTTGGTGGAAGACCTCTAGACCGGATAGAGGGATAGGATATGAGGTGGGTCAGTATGAGGGGACGTCTGTTGTCTGTCTGTGTCCTTCCCCTAAACAAGGGAGAGGCTCCTCTCCTACAGTCACATTTACCCTCTGACCTCTAACCTCTCTCCCTGAGGGGTCAAGAGAGGAAGGGAGGTGTAAGGAGTGGGGTGGACATTCAGAACGGATGCCACAGGAAGTAGTCCCTGGTCTTGTCCAGCCCTTCTCCGGAGACCTCCTGTTATCTTTACAGGACGCCCACTCCTGTCCGACCTTGCCATGTCATGTCCCTCAAGTATTTCTGTCCACTGTTCAGTCCCCCCAGGGTGGTAGTGTGTGTGGGCAGTGTGGGAAGGGGAGTCTGTGTGTGTGTGTGGTTGTGGGTGTGTGTTTGGGATGTGTGTGTGTTCGTTGCGTGTGTGTGTCTGCCCTTCCAAACCCCTACCATCCCTCACCTTTTGGCCCACAAACACAGACAGACAGCTGGGTGGGTGTCATTGGATCTGTGTTTAGGTTGTCTGTGCTTAGCTGGGGCTCTGTGTGTGTGCAGCGAAGCGCGACTCACACTGCGGGCTATGGATGTGTGTGTGGTAGAGAGAGATTGCGAGAAAGCGAGAACTGAAAACTTGCTCCCACACTTTTTGTAAAAAAAAAGTCCCAAGATTATTGTTTGGAATGTGAGGACAAAAATCCCCCTCTTTTTTGACATGCACAGCTCATAGCTCCACGCACCTGCAGATTTAATTCACCTACATGTTGGTCCTTTAGCAGATGCTCTTATCCAGAGCGATTTACGGTCAAGAAATTGAGCGCAGCAATCATCTCCTTTCACTGTGTCACTCACTCATTCACTCATCCCCATCAACGCCGGCTGATGCATAGGGCAGCAACAAACGTCTGTCGGCCTTTGGCCATCTTCAACACTGTGCCCTGGCACTGCTGATGTGTGTGCGGTATAAAATGTGTGTGGTATCTTTTGATTGGTATAAACGTCTAACCATATCCCCCTCTCTGTGTGTTCTCCAGATGTTCCATGCTAACACAGACCCGTCTGAGGTGGTGTTGAACCGCATACCCCAGCCCGTCCTAGCCCGCTTCGTACGCATCCGGCCTCAGAGCTGGAAGAACGGCATTGCCCTGCGTTTCGAACTCTACGGCTGCCAGATCATAGGTGTGTGTTAGAGAGAGAGCCATGGGAAAAGAGATGTTATTTTGCCTCTTTCCACTCCGTTTCTGCTCTCCTTCCTCTTTCTCCTCCTTTCTCCCCCGTGGTCGTTCTTTTCTCTCACTTTCGTTTTCTCTCTCATTCCATACCCTGTTCTTGCTTTTCACTCTTTCGCCCTCTCTGGCTCCCACTCCACCTACTCCAATTCTCTCTATCAACGGCCTTTCTCTACCTCTGAATAATTCTCTGTCTCTCCCCTTTTCCCTCTTCCTCTCCTGCCCTTTAAACTGTTTTTGACATCAGGATATCAACCTACTTTCTCTCAACCCCTACAATCTCGCAGATGCAGTATGTCACAAGAAAGGGTCACAATCAATCATTTTTGACACTCTTGTTCACTTGTAAATCGTGAACTGTGATTCACAGAGAGGGAGAGAGAGTACCACTCATTAGCTAGTATTGCAAGTGCATGTTAGACTGGCTCTCACCGTTCAGGTACACAGAGCCACTTGAAGACACGCACGATGACCTCACGTCGATACGCACTCACATACACACACACACACATACATTTCTGTTGCCATTTATCCATAATTTACATTCATTGCTAGTGCTGTGACATAACAGCATGAAACTTTGATCTGTGTGCTCTTAAACCGTCAACTCTACTAATGCTCTCCTCCTCTCTCTCTTTCTCTCTCTCTTTCTCTTCTCTCGGTCTCACTCCCTCTGTCTCGTCTTGTCTCTGCTCTTCTCTCCCCTGTTTCTCACTCGGTCTCTTCCTCGCTATTCTCCTCTACCTGTCCTCTTTCTCTCTCTTTTTCCCCTACCATTCTCCCTCGCTCTTTCTGCCCTCACTCTCCTAGTTCCATCTCTCTCTCTTCCTCCTCTATCATCTCCTGTAACCCCTCCCCTTCTCTCCCTCCTTCTCTCTCATTGCTTCTTTTACAGATAATATGTGAGGGTTGAAATGTGATAGTTTTGTGTATTGTATGACATTGACCCAATAAAGGGGATTTTGATAAATCATTTCCCTCCCCACTCCCCCTCCCTTCCCTGTCCCTCTCCCCACTCATCTTCTTCCCTAACTTCAGATGCTCCGTGTTCAGAGATGCAGGGCCTCCTCTCTGGTCTGCTCCCCGACGCCCAGATCTCAGCCTCGTCGGCTCGAGACATGCTGTGGTCCCCTGGGAATGCCCCGTCTGGTGGCCAGCCACTCAGGCTGGTTCCCCGGCCCCGCTCAGCCCCTGGCTGGGGAGGAGTGGCTCCAAGTGGACCTGGGTGTCCCTAAGACGGTCAGGGGGATTATTACCCAGGGGGCGAGGGGCGGAGAGGGGACAAGCAGCACGGACAACAGGGCCTTTGTGAGGAAGTACCGCGTGGCTCACAGTCTAGATGGGAAGGACTGGGGGTTCGTCATGGACAGCAAGACCAGCCTGCCCAAGGTGGGTGTGGGGGAGGGGGACATGTGTAGGGGTGGGGGTGATGTTGGGGTTGTGTGTGTGTCAGTGTAAAGTGTGATTATATTCATTTAAATAATCTATATAAAGATTTTTTAGACAGTACATTTCAATATTTCTGCTTTATTTCTGTGTGTGTTGCAGATATTTGAGGGGGAATACCCACTACGACACCCCTGAGCTACGGCGTTTTGAGGAGACCCTGGCCCAGTTTGTCAGGATCTATCCAGAGAGGTGGTCTCCTGCCGGGATCGGGATGAGAGTGGAAATATTGGGCTGTGACGTGCCAGGTAAGCCCGAGGTCTTCTAATAACATTCCCGGCTGAGACACATGCACGCTCCTCTCCCCACCGGAGACCGGGGTTCAATCTCAGCTCCAACGTTCAATCTGTTTCTCCTCTCTGTTATTTCATAACTGTCAAAATATCCTACAAATTTACACTACTGTTCAAAAGTTTGGGGTCACTTAGAAATGTCCTTGTTTTAGAAAGAAAAGCTTATTTTTTGTCCATTAAAATAACATCAAATTGATCAGAAATACAATGTAGACATTGTTAATGCTAGTTGAGGACTCTGTTTCTCAAACTAGACACTCTAATGTACTTGTCCTCTTGCTCAGTTGTGCACCGGGGCCTCCCACTCTTTTGATCCTGGACAGAGCGAGTTTGCGGTGTTCTGTGAAGGGAGTAGTACACAGCGTTGTACGAGATCTTCAGTTTCTTGGCAATTTCTCGCATGGAATAGCCTTAATTTGTAGCCTTCAAAAATCCAAGATGGCGTAGCAGTCGGACGTGTATTTTGTCTTGTCCCGTCCTGTCCCGTGTAAATATCATTTTTATAATCTTTTTATATATTTTCTTCACATATCTTTTTATATATGCTTTCTAAAATTAAACTTCAAAACACTCTCCTGCAACCTGCCTCACCCAATGTGGTGCGGATCTGTGTTTTTTTTTTTTTTTCGAATCCGGAGTCACCCAACAAATGCTAGCTAACTGCACTAGCTAACATGAGTATTTAGCTTACCATTGCTAGCAGGCATCAGCTAACCTTTAGCTCGGAAAAGCTCTCGCCGTTTGTATAACGCGACTCAAATCAGAGCTTACCGGGCCGGACCTATTTTATTTGATTTTTTTCTCTCCATATCCCCGGATTCCTACCGCAAGTTGGACATTTTTCACCTAGATCTTGCAGCTAGCTAGCTGCTACCCGAGTGCCTATTGGCTAACGTCGGTCCCGGAGCAATGCACCAATTAGCCTGAAGCTAGCCTGTGCTTGACCCATCTCCCGGCTGGCTGAAGAATCCCATCAGCCACTCCTGGGCTACAACACCTATCTGGACCCGTTTTTACTGCCGGTGCGGAGCCTCACCGGGCCTTCACGACTGGACCACCGGCGTTATCTGCCCGAGGGGGTTATTCAACCGGCCCTCCGTCGCGACGTCACCTGAACGCCCATCAGCTAACTGCGGCCTGCTAACATTTGCTGTCTTGAGCATATCGGCTGCTAGCTAAACAGGTCCATCGGACAATTTCTTGGGCCAATATTACCTATTTTTGCCAATTGGCCTGGTCGCCACACGGAACCCCACTAACCCATCATGACTGGTCTACCGACGGAAACGCACGAGGAGGCTATAAACAGACTTCCTCCGTCTTTGTTAGCCGGCCTGCTAACCTTTGCTAGCTTGCTACCCCCGACTAGCTGTCTGAATCGCCGTGTGCCCAACCAGCCTCACTACTAACTTGAACCCTTATGATCACTCGGCTAAGCATGCCTCTCCTCAATGTCAATATGCCTTGTCCATTGCTGTTCTGGTTAGTGTTTATTGTCTTATTTCACTGTAGAGCCTCTAGCCCTGCTCAATATGCCTTATCCAACCCTTTAGTTCCACCTCCCACACATGCGATGACATCACCTGGTTTAAATGTTTCTAGAGACAATATCTCTTTCATCACCACCCAATGCCTAGGTTTACCTCCACTGTATTTACGTCCTACCATACCTTTGTCTGTACATTATGCCTTTAATCTATTTTATCGTCCCCTGAAACCTGTTCTTTTTACTCTCGATTCAGGACGTCCTAAGCGACCAGTCATTATAGCCTTTAGCCGTACCCTACTCCTCCTCTGTTCCTCTGGTGATATAGAGGTTAATCCAGGCCCTGCATTGCCTAGCTCCACTCCTATTCCCCAGGCACTCTCATTTGTTGACTTCTGCAACCGTAAAAGCCTTGGTTTCATGCATGTTAACATTAGAAGCCTCCTCCCTAAGTTTGTTTTATTCACTGCCCTAGCACACTCTGCCAACCCAGATAGCCTAGCCGTGTCTGAATCCTGGCTTAGAAAGACCACCAATAACGCTGAAATTTCCATCCCTAACTACAAGATTTTCAGACAAGATAGAATGGCCAAAGGGGGCGGTGTTGCTATCTACTGCAGAGATAGCCTGCAGAGTTCTGTCTTACTATCCAGGTCTGTACCCAAACTCTAAAAAATCTGCCTTTCTAGAAACAAGTCTCTCACTGTTGCCGCTTGCTATAGACCACCCTCTGCCCCCAGCTGTGCTCTGGACACCATATGTGAACTGATTGCCCCCCATCTATCTTCAGAGTTTGTGCTGCTAGGTGACCTAAACTGGGACATGCTTAACACCTCGGCCATCCTACAATCTAAGCTTGATGCCCTAAACCTCACACAAATCATAATTGAACCTACTAGGTACAATCCCAAAGCCGTAAACATGGGCACCCTCATAGATGTCATCTTAACTAACTTGCCCTCCAAATAAACCCCGGCTGTTTTCAACCAAGATCTCAGCGATCACTGCCTCATTGCCTGCATCCGTAATGGGTTTGCGGTCAAACGACCACCCCTCATCACTGTCAAACGCTCCCTAAAACACTTCAGCGAGCAAGCCTTCCTAATCGACCTGGCCCGGGTATCCTGGAAGGATATTGACCTCATCCCGTCAGTAGAGGATGCCTGGTCGTTCTTTAAAAGTGCCTTCCTCACCATCTTAAATAAGCATGCCCCATTCAAGAAATGTAGCACCAGGAACAGATATAGCCCTTCGTCCAGACCTGACTGCCCTTGACCAGCACAAAAACATCCTATGGCGTTCTGCATTAGCATCGAACAGCTCCCATGATATGCAACTTTTCAGGGAAGTCAGGAACCAATATACACTGGCAGTTAGGAAAGCCAAGGCTAGCAGAAATTTGCCTCCTGTAACACCCACTCCAAAAAGTTCTGGGACATTGTAAAGTCTATGGAGAATAAGAGCACCTCCTCCCAGCTGCCCACTGCACTGAGGATAGGAAACGCTGTCACCACCGATAAACCCACAATAATTGAGAATTTCAATAAGCATTTTTCTACGGCTGGCCATGCTTTCCACCTGGCTACCCCTACCCCGGTCTACAGCCCTGCACCCCCCTCAGTAACTCGCCAAAGCCTCCCTCATTTCTCCTTCTCCCAAATCCAGTTAGCTGATGTTCTGAAAGAGCTGCGAAATCTGGACCCCTACAAATCAGCCGGGCTAGACAATCTGGACCCTTTCTTTTTAAAATTATCTGCCGAAATTGTTGCAACCCCTATTACTAGCCTGTTCAACCTCTCTTTCGTGACGTCTGAGATTCCCAAAGACTGGAAAGCAGCTGCGGTCATCCCCCTCTTCAAAGGGGGAGACACTCTTGACCCAAACTGCTACAGACCTATATCTATCCTACCCTGCCTTTCTAAGGTCTTTGAAAGCCAAGTTAACAAACAATTTACCGACCATTTCGAATCCCACCGTACCTTCTCCGCTATGCAATCTGGTTTCAGAGCTGGTCATGGGTGCATCTCAGCCACGCTCAAGGTCATAAATGACATCATAACCGCCATCGATAAGAGACATTACTGTGCAGCCGTTTTCATTGATCTGGCTTTCGACTGTCAATCACCACATCCTTATCGGCAGACTCGACAGCCTTGGTTTCTCAAATGTTTGCCTCGCATGGTTCACCAACTACTTTTCCGATAGAGTTCAGTGTATCAAATCAGAGGGCCTGTTGTCCGGGCCTCTGGCAGTCTCTATGGGGGTGCCACATTGTTC
Source organism: Brachymystax lenok tsinlingensis (assembly GCA_030435695.1). Taxonomy (NCBI): domain Eukaryota; kingdom Metazoa; phylum Chordata; class Actinopteri; order Salmoniformes; family Salmonidae; genus Brachymystax; species Brachymystax lenok. The sequence continues at coordinate 40,164,300 of CM059814.1, forward strand.
AATTCTTGGGCCGACTCTCTTCTCTGTATACATCAATGATGTCGCTCTTGCTGCAGGTGAGTCTCTGATTCACCTCTACGCAAACGGCACCATTCTGTATACTTCTGGCCCCTCTTTGGACACTGTGTTAACTACCCTCCAGACGAGCTTCAATGCCATACAACTCTCCTTCCGTGGCCTACAACTGCTCTTAAACGCAAGTAAAACTAAATAAATGCTCTTCAACCGATCGCTGCCCGCACCTGTCCCCCCGTCCAGCATCACTACTCTGGACGGTTCTGTCTTAGATTAGATTAGATTCCTTTGCACCCCAGTTTTTCTACATTGCACATTCATCTACTGCACATCTACCATTCCAGTGTTAAAATGCTATATTGTAATTTACTTTGCCACCAATGCCTATTTATTGCCTTACCTTCCTTATCCTACCTCATTTGCACTCTTTGTATATAGATTTGTTTTTTTTTCTACTGTATTATTGACTGTATGTTTGTTTTACTCCATGCGTAACTCTGTGTTGTTGTATGTGTCGAACTGCTTTGCTTTATCTTGGCCAGGTCGCAGTTGTAAATGAGAACTTGTTCTCAACTTGCCTACCTGGTTAAATAAAGGTGAAATAAATAAATAACAATTAACATTTCTCAGAACAAGAATAGACTGACTAGTTTCAGAAGAAAGGTCTTTGTTTCTGGCCATTTTGAGCCTGTAATCGAATCCACAAATGCTGATGCTCCAGATACTCAACTAGTCTCAAGGCCAGATTTATTCCTTCTTTAATCAGAACAACAGTTTTCAGCTGTGCTAACATAATTGCAAAAGGTTTTCTAATGATCAATTAGCCTTATAAAATTACTAACTTGGATTAGCTAACACAACGTGCTATTGGAACACAGGAGTGATAGTTGTTGATAATGGGCCTCTGTACACCTATGTAGATATTCCATTAATCTTCCGTTTCCATCAACAAAAGTCATTTACAACCTTAATGTCTACACTGCATTTCTGATCAATTTGATGTTATTTTATTGAACAAAAAATTTGCTTTTCTTTCACATTCAAGGCCATTTATAAATGACCCCAAACTTTTGAACGGTAGTGTATATTTTTAAAAAGTGTGTGGGCGTGGGCGTACTATATATCATCTGTGAGCCTACTGGATACACGATTTGGGAGTTGGAAAGCAAGTGGAAGTGGAAAAATCAGGGGAGTCTTGGAAAGAGTGAAGGTTAAAGTTACAGGGAGTGGAGAAAGGGTTGGATGGGTTTTGAGGAATCTGTCCCAAGGGTACCGTGCACGCACACACTGCTGGTATGGTCTGCTATCCAGATGTGAGGCAGTAGACACATCTGGTCTAGCACTGCTCACTACTCCCTCTGGGCCTACGCAGGACACCTGAGCTACAGCACCAGACAGTGGGCTCAACACCTACACACACACACACCTACACACACACACCTACACACACACACCTACACACACACACCTACACACACACACACACACACACACACACACACACACACACACACACACACACACACACACACACACACACACACACACACACACACACACACACACACACACACCTCGGCTCCACCTGTCACACAAACACACACACCCTCACTGCAAGCATACAGTACACACACCTCATCTCCCCTGAGCTGGTTCTAGGCTCCTCTCTCTGTTCCCACCCTGACTTGGATGTTCAACACATACACATAAACACAGACAGACAGACACTATAATGGCTCCTAATGGGCCGACACAGGACATCTGTGCTGAAGCCTCTACGCCTACACACTGTAGTCAGTGTTAGGGAAGAGCTTGTGCGTGTGCGTGTGCTCGTGCGTCCGTAAGGTACACAACCCTGTTCGGTAGTATAAGGAGGATGTGGACCTCTTCGTATTTCATCCCACTCTTCTCTGACTCACTCACTACACCATTAGAGAGGAGAAACAAGGCCAGAACCCTCCATTAACACAGAACAAGAGGACACAAACACACACACTCTCTCTCTGTCAGAATGACAGGCTAGTGCCCTTTGTTAGGGGACCCTCAGTACCACACCCACAATTAGCCGACATGAATGACTAACAAATGAGCTGCATTCCTCGCCTCCCTACATCTCTCTCTCTCTCTCCTTGCTGTCCTATGTCACTCCCTCCTCACCCCATCACGTCCTGCTGCTGCCCCAGTGGGGTCTAAACATAGGCACTGGGATTCACACCGGCAACCCTTCACCTTGAGGCCACAGCCATCCCGATGTTAACCCTGCCACATGTGAAAGGCATTGAGACCAGGTGAAAGCCCTGTGTTAAAGCAATCCGTCACAGGCTTCACTTTATTGGACATGGAGGATATCCCAGAGAGATGGAGTAGTTTTAACACCACACTGGTGTTCAACGGAGCATTTGGTCCACAAGTGTTCACAGTGCGTGAGTGGGAGGGTTGGAGTGCTGTGCCTCGTAACACAGGAGAGAGGATTGTAAATCTTTTGCTCCCACCACCTCTCTTTCTCATTCTCGCTCTTATTCTCTCTCTTTCTCTCCTCGCTCTGTATCTGTCTCTCTTTACCTCTCTCTGTCTCTCACTCGCTCTCCCTCTATCCTCTGTCTTCTTCTCTCTCCTAACTATCTCCCTCAATTTCTCTCTCTTTCTCGCCCTCTCTCTCTCTCTCTCTCTCTCTCTCTCTCTCTCTCTCTCTCTCTCTCTCTCTCTCTCTCACTCTCTCTCACTCTCTCACTCTCTCACTGTTAAATCCTACACATGGATCTGTTCTCTCCTCTCCTCTCTCTGTTCCCACCCTTAGGCATAGTGCGTGGGTCTGTAAATGTTTTTGTTCTTCTTTCTTCCTCCACTCTCCTCTTCTGTTTCTCATCACACACTCCGTTGTCTGCTCTCCATTCCAGGCTCTTTGCTCATTTCTGACACACACACCTCACACACATACAGTACACACTTATGCACACACACACACACACACACGCTTCAGACACAAAACTCTGCCTGGATATCTCTTCTGTCTCGTTTCAAGATCAACTTCGGAAGTTTCTCTTAGGCTTTGTTTTACAGTCTTCAAGGACATATTGGGCTCTATTTTAACCTTTTACTGCAGTGGGATAAATCAGGGTCACACAGAGTGTTTCTCGGTAATCTTAAACAAATCTACTTTGAAACAAAAGTATACACCTCACACACATGGTTATGGGCTTAAAAATAGCCCCCTGTAAAAGAAGACACCATCAGATATAGAGTTGAAATGTATTCAATTTACACTTTATATACATCACAAGAAGAACAAAACAAGTTTGACATATTTGGGGCAGATTTAAAAAAATAATGTTGATTAATTATGAATTCATGAAAAATATTCATAACATTCTGGGTTTTGATGAATAAATAAATTGGCCTGTCAACACATTTCATGGCTTAATACTGCATGCTGTTGTCTCAGGTTGCGTTGTATTCGGCGCATGTGACAAAATCAAATTTGATTTGAAGGGGCTGTTCCTGCATGAGGGTCCCTCTCCCTGCATGAGTAGGCCTTCTAATGCATGAGGCCTTCTGATGCATGAGGGGACTCTCTACCTGAATAAGGAGGCCTTCTCCTGCATGAGGGGATCCTCTCCCTGCACGGTTAGGCCTTCTCCTGCTTCTGCTGCACGAGGAGGCCCTCCTGCACGAGGAGGCCTTCTGCACAACTGCTCTGACAGCTGGTGCTTAAAGCTGGTGAGGGAGATAAGTGTCTCCAGTTTCAGAGATTTTTGTAGTTCGTTCCAGTCATTGGCAGCAGAGAACTGGAAGGAGAGTCGGCCAAAGGAGGAATTGGCTTTGGGGGTGACCAGTGAGATATACCTGCTGGAGCGCGTGCTACGGGTTGGTGCTGCTAAGGTGACCAGCGAGCTGAGATAAGGCTGGACTTTTCTAGCAGGGACTTGTAGATGACCTGGAGCCAGTGGGTATGGCGACGAGGGCCAACCAACAAGAAGCGTACAGGTCGCAGTGGTGGGTGGTAAATGGGGCTTTGGTAACAAAACGGATGGCACTGTGATAGACTGCATCCAATTTGTTGAGTATAGTATTGGAGGCTATTTTGTAAATTACATCACCGAAGTCGAGGATCGGTAGGATAGTCAGTTTTACGAGGGTGTTTGGCAGCATGAGTGAAGGAGGCTTTGTTGCGAAATAGGAAGCTGATTCTAGATTTAATTTTGGATCAGAGATGCTTAATGTGAGTCTGGAAGGAGAGTTTACAGTCTAACCAGACACCTGGGTATTTGTAGTTGTCCATATATTCTAAGTCAGAACCGTCTAGAGTAGTGATGCTGGACGGGCGGGCAGGTGCGGGCAGCGATCGGTTGAAGAGCATGCATTTAATTTTACTTACATTTAAGAGCAGTTGGAGGCCACGGAAGGAGAGTTGTATGGCATTGAAACTCGTCTGGAGGGGTAGTTATCACAGTGTCCAAAGAAGGGCCAGAAGTATACAGAATGGTGTCGTCTGCATAGAGGTCGATCAGAGAATCACCAGCAGCAAGAGCGACATCATTGATGTATACAGAGAAGAGAGTCGGCCCAAGAATTGAACCCTGTGGCACCCCCATAGAGACTGCTAGAGGTCCGGACAACAGGCCCTCCGATTTGACACACTGAACTCAATCAGAGAAGTAGTTGGTGAACCATGCTAGGCAGTCATTTGAGAAACCAAGGCTGTTGAGTCTGCCGATAAGAATGTGGTGATTGACAGCCTTGGCCAGGTCGATGAATACGGCTGCACAGTATTGTCTCTTATCGATGGCGGTTATGATATCGTTTAGGACCTTGAGCGTGGCTGAGGTGCACCCATGACCAGCTCGGAAACCAGATTGCGTAGCGGAGAAGGTACGGTGGGATTCGAAATGGTCGCTGATCTGTTTTGTTAACTTGGCTTTCGAAGACCTTAGAACGGCAGGGTAGGATAGATATAGGTCTGTAGCTGTTTGGGTCTAGAGTGTCTCCCCCCTAAGACGATACGAAAGAGAGGCGCATAGCCTGCGTGGAGGGGTTTTTACGCACATCCAAAATAATAACAGGAGCTGGCTAAAGTAATGTACAATAGTACATAGATTAAAAGGGGATGTCCGCTCACTGTTTTGCTGCTCCCAAACCTGATGTTTTAATAAAGCTTTGGTGATTAAGATTTATTTCAAAGTGAGCGAAAGGATTGATCAGGACCAAAAAAAAATGCATTTGGCAGGACAAAAAAACAATGCCTTCATTGAGTGCAGGGGAGGCTATGCTTGGTTTTTAATGAAATTAAATGGGGAAAAAACTTTTTTGTGTGTGTTTCTAAATGCGAGTTTTACGGGCAAAAAAAGTACATATCTGTTGTTCATATGGGCACTGTGCGTCATGGCTGGAAAGGCTACACTTCTGCTGTCAAAATCCATGCCATAAACAACCGTGTTATTGCTAAAACCAGCTTTTGGTTGGTCTTAAATATCCCCACGAGCGCTGCCTGAAATTAGCACTTTGGCGCACGTTTTTAAGGACACAGCTAAAATATTGACACCCCTCCCACCTCAGCACAAGCAAGCTCAAATAAGCCAGGTAAATTACCAATCCTGGAGCTAGGTTTTGAAAATAGAAGAGCGCCGGCTTTAACAGGTCAAAATTGCAAAGAAGCGTTTTGAAGCATTTGACAGTTGCGCTGGTTTCATGGGTGTGTGTGTGTGCGTGTGGGCGGGTGTGTGTTTGTGCGTTTTACAGAGGCTCTTTACATAATTGACATTTTTTTCTTGCTCATATTTTGCTGACTCAGATTCTTCGGAGAGAGCTATGGCTGTTTTCCAGAAGAGAAGGAGCGGAGTAGGGGGCCGGGGGGATTGAGAGCTGTGAGAAAGGGGAAGGGGCTGTTCAGTGTATTCTCTGTAACATGACAGTTCCCCTGGTGCCGTTTGTATCAAGCGTCTCAGAGTAGGACTGCTGATTTAGGATCGGTTTTGCGTTTTAGATCACAGTAAATGACATAACATAGATAGAGGACTGAGAAGATCCTAAAATAGCCTTCCTACTGTGTACTTTCCGGTCTGAAGTGCAGCGCTTCCTCATCCTCGTCGACTGCACATTGACTCTATACCGGTACCCCCTGTATATAGCCTCGCTATTGTTATTTTACTAATGCTGTTTAATTATTTGTTACTTTTATTTTAAATTTTTTACTTTTATTTTTTTTACTTAACACTTTTTTTCTTAAAAAACGTCTTAAAGCATTGCTGGTTAAGGGATTGTAAAGTAAGCATTTCACTGTAAGGTGAATTGTATTCACCTGTTGTATTCGGCGCATGTGACAAAATCAAATTTGATTTGAAGGGGCTGTTCCTGCATGAGGGTCCCTCTCCCTGCATGAGTAGGCCTTCTAATGCATGAGGCCTTCTGATGCATGAGGGGACTCTCTACCTGAATAAGGAGGCCTTCTCCTGCATGAGGGGATCCTCTCCCTGCACGGTTAGGCCTTCTCCTGCTTCTGCTGCACGAGGAGGCCCTCCTGCACGAGGAGGCCTTCTGCACAAGGAGAAAGGCACAGTGATACTGTATAAGGGCCGGCCTCTCGGTGCAGCTCTGTAGCTGTTTCCTCACACATGTCAAGGAGTGGAGAGCCCTCAGGGAGAGGCAGACAGGTCATAGCTCCTCGTCTCTCTCCCGTTACCCCTGACACCTCTGTCATACACACACATACAGACACACACACACCCCTGTCACACCCCACAAAGGTCAAGCCATTTCCACTGTCACAAGGCCTGACATTTTAAAGCACAGAGATGCAATGGCTTGAAAGAATGGCTTGCGCTAAGGGGATAAAATAACAGGATACACGGTCCTCGGATGTGAAAAAGGTTAGGGAGGAGTAGGGGGTTAACGTATTGCCGGTGGGGTCCCCATAGCTCCTTGGTGATTAAAATCTGATCGGCCAACTAATTGCCTCAGTAAAGGGTGTGACATTAACGTTAGGCTAATGTCACGCAGTCAGAGACTTCAACAGCTGGGCACTATTCTTTCATGTAGCGCTATTTTAGTTGTGTTTTTCCACAGCGCCAGACGTCCGGCTGTGTTCGTTTCATCCATTTCATTTTTTTCCTCACAAGCAGTTGTGTCGCGGTAAAGGACCAATCAACTGTGGAGTCCCAGCAGGACTCGTTTCAATCTGTCCTAATATGGACAACGACATCAACTTCCCTCCATGTTTGTTGTCGTCTTTCTCAAACGCCGCTAAACGCTAACAGTGCTAGCCATGCCCAGGAAGCATCATTACACTGATGTACCTATTAGCTAGCAGCTATGTTTTTGGACTGCAGATGCATCCAGATTCATCTTGCTTCCCAGATGTTTGAGTTTGGTGTCTCTCTCTAGTCATTGCACTCTCCCAAATGACATCTTGGGGAAAGTATGAATGCTTGGAAAAAAAGGTTTAGCCATCTTGGGTACACATTTTTACATAGAAATGATCAGTAAGCACAAGTTGAATGTACAGTATACTCTAAGGCAGTGGTTCCCAAACTGTTGGAACAGAGCCTGGAACAGAGTTTCCACAAATTCCCATGATGCGATATATGGGGCCATGGGTGTATGATAATATGATTAGGACCTTGGTTAGATTGTGGTTAGACAGCAGAGATGACCCAAACCAGGGTTGTCCCATCTGGTCCCAATAACATGGCCACTTATCGCTGATAACATTCCTAATGCAGTCTGTAGACCATGTGCCGCTGGAAGGATTGTGTGTGTGTGTCTGTGTCTGTGTCTGTGTCTGTCTGTCTGTGTCTGTCTGTCTGTGTGTGTGTGTGTGTGTGTGTGTGTGTGTGCGCGTACTCGCATGCTCGTGTGTGTGTGTGATCATCCATTTGAAGGTGAACTAGCTACGCCCATTCATCACCCATGGAGCCAGTGGTGTCTGGCCTGTCCTGACAGGGCCCCAGCCACTGGTCTGACTGGGCTGTGGATGGAGGTGGAGACGGTCTAGACCGATGGAGGGAGGGAGATGTCTGGGCTAAGAGATACAACATGACTGGGCTATCAGCGCCTGGCTCAGCCTGTCACCTCGTCTGGGAGGGGAAGGGAGATGACCTCAGACTCTCATTTAGCTGTGTGGAGTGAGCACTAGTCAGTGAGAAGCAGAGATTGAGAAATTGTATTCATGGGCAAACTGTTGATTGGTCAGAAAGCTGTGGTCACATTCACAGAGCGGTGTTGTTTCACTGAGTATGTTACATTGAGTATGTTACATTGAGTATGTTTCATTTTGAGCATCTTGGATATAACTGACAACACTCATGTGTTGTGCCTCCGTAGAAACCAGCACGCTGGCTGACACAGCCACGCCGACTTTGTCTGGTCCAATGGAGAGTAGCACTGCCCAGCGGTCGGGCAGAGGTGAGTGTCTATTAGCATGCTGTGTGGAAATGTTGCATATAGATACTTCATGTTTCTATGTTATTGTAGAATGTTTGATTGATGTCTCTCTACCTCTCTCTCTCTATGTCTTTCTCCGTCCCTCTCCAGGAGCTAGCTCCTCCCCTCCGTCCATGGGTGTTGTGTGTGACTTTGAGCAGGGTCTGTGTGGCTGGACTCATGACCTCAGCGCCCCGCTCCATTGGTCCCTCCACAGCAGCTCCAAAGCTCCAGCCCAGGGCCCCAGCCTGGACCTCGCTCTGCCCCCCACCGGTGAGTCTCCCTGAGCATAGCACAGCTAGCTTCCCCTCCCTAAGTCAGGGTTGGCAATGGTGGTTCACAACAACCATGTTCAGAAGGCAAGAAAGAGGTTAGATAGCCACTTGGGATAATTTAGCTTGATATACAGTAAAGTACTTGTTTGGTGTTTGTAAACATGTGGATGTTTGAGCCCCAGCCGAGGCTGATTTTGTGACTTATAAACACACACAACCACACAGACCTACACACACACGCACACACTTATAAAGTGTAACTCATCCACTCTGCTCTATGTGACTGCACTACAACTCTGTGATGCTAACGGATTGTTCCGGGAGCGTTCTGGGCAGGAATAAGTTAAGACCCAGTAGCACTTATTAACTACAAGAGATTCCAGAGGAAAAACAGGAAAACCATATTCCCAGCCGCGCATTCCTGCCCCTTGATTACCTTGCAGGCAAATCTCTGGCTCCCTAAGTAGACTTCCATGTACTTAGAGCAATTATTAAGTTCCCTTTATACATACCCCTGGATCAAAAAAGAGTGAAGCTTTTGGCATATTAATTAAAGATATGAGCAGTTTGGAGTTTTTCTTTTAGGTTTTCTTACACTGACTGTGCTATAAATGGCATCCTATTCCATGTATAGTGCACTACTTTTGACCAGGTCCCTATGAGCCGGTCCTATGGGTCCTGGTCAAAAGTAGTGCACTATAATAGTGAATAGGGGGCCATTTGGGACTCAGCCACTGAGGGTTAAAGGGATTGTTATCCTGACCTTGTTTTAAAATTCATTGGTTTTGATATATTTCAAATGGGGCCCATGAAATATTTAACAAGCTGCAGCTGTGAAGAATTAAAGGGGGAGTTTCAGGACCTGCTCGCGCTCAAAGTGGTTTGGAATCTCTGATGTCACCTGGGCCTTAGATCGGGGAATCCCTGGGTATGAAGGTCGAGGATTGTAGCCAAATCATCCAATCGGATCGCTCTGTTAGTGGTTAGCCTAAGAGAGAGGTTCTCTCTCTCTCTCTCTCTCTCTCTCTCTCTCTCTCTCTCTCTCTCTCTCTCACTGTCCCATGCTCCCCCTCTTTCTCTCTCTCCTTCCCCTCTCTCCCTCCCTCCCTTCCTTTATCTCTCTCGTGACCCAGAAAACCCAGACACAGTAACCTCTTGATCTCTCTCTCTAAAATGTAAAAACATAACAGCTGGAGAACTAGCGCCATAGCATGTCAATGTGTGGTGCTGGCGGCGTCGATAACGAGGCCTGTGTTTGTAGATTGAGTTCTCTTTGTCTTCGCTCGCTGCAGGAGACTGCTGAGAAAATTGATTAATAATGCTGTTGCATCATATCACGTGAACGCGCCCCTCTCGATTATGAGCTGTCTGCTGAACAAGCTGCGGAACAATGGGGGGAGCGTTCAGAGACGCTGGGTTCACCCGAGGTGTAGGGAGAGGGGGGCCTCTGCGAACACATTAAGATCAGTTTGATAAAGTGGGGATGTTTTCTGCGTGGTGAAGACCCCAACATACACACACGCAGACGTACGGGCGCATACACACTCGCGTATACACTCACACACAAATACACACAGCGATAGACAGTGCCGTATGGTGCTGCATGGGGCGGGCTCCTTACAAACACACACACACACTGATGTGACAAACACACTAGAGAGCAGAGGGGGGCTGCCATCGTGACAGACTATTAGGGTGGCTACACACACATGCACATACTGCACAGTATGATACACACTTGAATGTACTAAAGCTTTCTCTCCGTCTCACATACAATACAAATGTCAGTCGTCTCCCAGGTTCAAGTTAGGTACAAATTGTAGAGTGTACATTTCCTTGATAAAGTGTTAAATTCATCACAAGTGAGTTATCTGAATTTACATTATGGATGCTGATTGCTGTCCTTATACAGTGAGTCTAAACCTTTAATATAATAAAATAAATGATTTAGTTCCCTCCACGACAGCACATTATTTTACGACGTACAGTAACGTGTAGCTACAGTAACCGTAACATGGACACAAAAGAACCATGCTGAATTTAGTTTGCCATCAATCGAACCTGTATTTTTCTATAAAACATTGTCAAGCTTGTGGTTCTACAGCTTCTTATGCTGTGATCCACACATCAAAGTCTCTGTGTTGGACTGAGTCTTTTGGCTGTGACACTGACCCTCCATTTAAGGGAAACATTACCCTTAAGAGTCCCTCACATTTACATCCTCCTCCTCTTGGGGTCATAGTCCTGGCGAGTGCTGCTACTCCTCATATCGCCACCATCTCTCTTCGTGAAAGCTGCTGATTGGTTGTTGGAGACTGCTGTCTGGCACGATGGCCAAAATATAGCGGCATTCTGCTGGCTAGACGACCAAAATGTAGCGGCTGCTGATTGGCTGGGCCAGACTGTTGCCTGGCCTTTAGCTGCTGATTGGCTGGGCCAGACTGTTGCCTGCCAAGTGGCTACTGATTGGCTGTTGTCTTTCACCTCCACAACAACATTGACATCCATTGGCTCCACATCCTGATGACAATGCACTTGATTGTTGTTGTTGATCTGGGGCCCCTCTTTCCAGTCCATAAAATTGTCCTGGTCTTGTCCATAGCTGGAGTTTAGCTGGAAGGTGGCAGGGGCTGAGTTGGCCTGGAACTGGCATGCAGGTGGGGTGTTCAAAAATCGACTTTGCCATTGTCCCTGCAATTAATCAATCAATAAATCACATTGTACTTATAAAGCCCTTTTTCCATCAGCTTTTGTCACAACGTGTTTTAGAGGAACCCGCCCTAGGCCCAAGGCTCTGGTCAAAAGTATTTCACTAGCTGTATAGGGAATACGTTGCCATTTTAGACTACTCACTATAATCTAGGCCAAACAAACCTGGTTCAGGTTCTGGTAGGTAGCCACTCCAGGCACGGGAGATCCTCCAGTCATCTGTGTGATCAGCCATGAGGAAAGAACGTCCTTAGGAACCATCTTCAACACATTCCAGGTGAACTGGTCCAAAGGGAAGGGATGGAGGGGCCCAAACTGGCTCAGATATTGGAGATAGTCCATTATTGAGAGAACTTGGTAAAATTATATATTTTTTAATTGTTCAGAGGAGATAGCAATGTGATAGGCAATGCTTTCAAGTGCCTAAATGATTTGGTTGACCTCTAGAACGTTACTTCACAGGTGTTCGGATGACATCACAGCTGCATCACAATCGAGGTCAATGACTATGACATTGTGCACTGTACTCAAGTTCATAGAATTCTATTTCTATGGTCTAGCTTCAACTAAAAAGCAATAAAGGCCCATTCCTTAATAGAAAATGTGTTTTCTATGAAATAAATAAAATAAATGTTTTCTATGAAGCTGGATTCATAGATGGAGCTATAGATGATCATTTTAATCATATTTTGAAGACATTGTTTACAATTTACACCTGTTGCCTGGGTACAGGGGACATAACATATACTATTTATTTATATCACATAATTCCATGTCAGTTTGTAATATATAACAGTTTATACATGGACATTCAGTTGGAATATGGTGATGCTAATATCCATAACTTCATTGTACCTAGTGCCTCTTGGACAATATTCACACACACACACACACACACACACACACACACACACACACACACACACACACACACACACACACACACACACACACACACACACACACAATGATTTTTATCTGTAGTTCCCTCACCTAACTGCTCTAACACACTGCGAGAAAGCACAGGTGATCTTGTCAGGAATGTGTTGATACTGGTCCATAGCCCGCTTAACTCTACACACACACACCCACACCCTGTCAGGTTCAATCCGACAAAGGATTCCAAGTCCACATCCAATTTACTAACTAAACATCCTCTTCTATAAACAACGATCTGTGTTTAACCCAATGCGATTGTGTAATGGGTCTACCTGAATACCAATGGGAATTGCTCCCTTGGGTTGGCTGTGAATTGTTCACCTTCCCCTAGTGCTTGACTCTCTCACTGACCCTATTCTTCTGTTAGGCGTGTTTTGGTATGTATCATATCCCTGTGCTATTGTAAGTCTGACCTTGTAGTTGTGGTTTTATTCTTGTGTGTGTACACTCCCTCGTGTGTGTGCACGTGTGCCTATCTGTATGTATTGCCCATACGTGTGTATACGTACTGTGTTTCCCTCACTGCAACATCTCAAGTCTCTAAACCCACCACTGCATTGTCTCCCTGCCCCACACAGACCTGAATAGCTACCTGTACATCGAAGCCAATCCCAAGACGGAGCAGCAGCGAGCCAGGATCCTAAGCCCCACAGTGGGACCCGACACGGGGCCTCTCTGCCTGCTCTTCTCCTACCAGCTGTGGGGAGAGGCCCAGGGCACCCTGCGCATCCTTCTCCGCGATGCCCATCACAAGGAGACCCTTCTCTGGGCACTCCGTGGCGACCAGGGCCCCGTTTGGAAGGAGGGTCGCACCATCCTGCCCCGATCCCCCAAAGAGTTCCAGGTATTCTGGCGTCAGCATGCTTCCCTCTCCCTTCCATAAAAATTGTCTGTTGGAGTTAGCTGGAGAAGAGTTAGCTGGAGAAGAGTTAGCTGGAGAAGAGTTAGCTGGAGAAACAAGTAGAAGTATATTACTAGTGGTTATGTGTTGCAGTGGTCCATATTCATGGTTATTGATTCCATGTATAAGATATATCCCTGCATCTACATGTAGGTAATTTGCTTCTTCCTACTCCTTCCCCTAATCTTCCTCCTCCTCATTCCCCTCCTCCTCCTCCTCCTCCTTCCCCTACTCTTCCTCCTCCTCCTTCCCTTACTCTTTCTCCTCCTCCTTCCCCTACTCTTCCTCCTCCTCCTCCTCTTCCTCCTCCTCCTCCTTCCCCTACTCTTCCTCCTACTCTTCCCCCTCCTCTCAGGTGGTTATGGAAGGCTTCTTTGACCACGGAACCAAGGGCCATATCATGATCGACAACATCCACATGAGTTCTGGTACACCTTTGGAGGAGTGCACAGGTAAGTCTGCAGATCATACAAACACGTGTACACACACTCACTGACACATATACACGCATGTGCATACACACACACATACATACATGTGCATACACACACCTGACCCTCCAACACCCCAGTTATTTTCCTCCGTCATCCCACCACCACACTACTCAACTTCTGCCCCCTCTATCTCTCTCTCTCATTCCTTCTCTACCTCTGTCTCCTCCTCTCCTCCCCTGGGGTCCCCGACCTGTCACTCCAGTTGTGCTTTAAACACCCCACACAAACACACACCCCAATTTTCCTCATCAGAATCTTGGGGACAGACTCACTGGTACTTCTGAAAGCCGGAGCGAAGAGATGAAAGGAGAGAGAATGAACGAAGAGTGGAGTGTTATTCCTCTGCCAGAAAAAGAAAGGAAGAATAGAAAGTAGGCCATAAACACCCCGTGGGCCTCCGCGATGCTAATCTATGTTTCGTTAGATTTCTTCTTTTCCTCTCGTATCTGTAAACAGCTTTCCAGAGCCGTCAAAGCAATAGATCCGGCACAGGTGTGTGTGTGTGTGTGTGTGTGTGTGTGTGGTATGTATTTGTGCTGGGCTTTTTAATCTACCCAGAGCAGTGGGGTTTAGGAGTAGGTCTTAAACAGATCACAGACAGACTGTGGGTTCTGAGCCAAAAACCTGCCATCATAGAGTTTGACTTCATAGAGTTGGGCTGTGTGTGTGTGTGTGTGTGTGTGTGTGTGTGTGTGTGTGTGTGTGTGTGTGTGTGTGTGTGTGTGTGTGTGTGTGTGTGTGTGTGTGTGTGTGTGTACGGTAGTGTGGTTGTGAGACGAAAGATGAAAACCCGTCCCCCCTCTGTCAACCGGTGTGGAAGTGCCTCCACTCCTCTCCCCCTCTCTACCCATGTTCTCCTTCTTCCTCATTCCCAAGGCATGCTCTTATCAACCAGCGCAGTCGAGTTTGTTCACAGCACATTGGTGTTACCGCCAAAAAGGCCCCACTTCCCAAGTCACCCCTCTTGCAGGCCCCCATTCTTTTTGTTGCCATTCCAAGTCAATCAGACTGAACGTTGTGTGTGCAGTCAGTCAGCCAGACAGAAACCTTCCCCAGCTCAACTGGAGTCCACAACTTTGAATGACTCAAACTTCACACAGTCGCCCTCCAAGTCTCCCAACTCACAATAACACACTCTTTGACATTGCATTTTACCCCAAGAACATACATACCTGCAGGCTCTTTCATTCTATTTGTTTTGAGTTGCAGTACTAAGTGTGTTGTCAATAGAGTGATATCAGTGCCAACATAAATTGAATCCGAATTCAATTTGTTTAAATGTTTTTGGCTGACGTTCCTAGCTATTGTTCAGGTTATAAACAGAATTTGTTTCTCTCTTTCAGAACCCTTTGCTGCCTTCCCTCCCGACATGACAGGTGAGTTTACGCCCCTTTAGCCGTGTAATGATGTCACTTCCTGTGCAAATGTTTCCGCTTCCTGCTCGCTGCGCTGCACTGTACAGCTTTGGCTAATGGGAGCTTTGCTTGATGGCACCCATGTGACAAGCCCAGTCCAATCAATAGAATGGGTGTGCAAGAGCTGTGTTCGCCACTTGATTAATGATGCCTTGGTGACAAACGATTCCCCAAATCATCATCAGCATCTAGACATCATCAAACAACATCAGAGCCCACTGAATCCAGAATAATCCAGTTTATTGCAGAGAAATTCATACCATTGCTTTGACATCCATGGTTTTAAAAGAACTATCTGCAGAAATATTGGGAGAGCTATAGGGGATTGATGTTATTGCTCGATATAGCGTTTTTGGCTGCCGATTCCAATAAGATAAAAGCTTGGGAATTTGTGTGTGTGTGATGTGTGCAATTTCTTCCTCCACCGTGACGCACGCACACATACCCACACAGACTCATACACACACATACACATGCATGCACGCCCGCACCCCCACCCCCACCCCTCCTCCACACACACACACAGACACACAAAAGCACACACACAAAAACACACACGTACACACTTCCTAGTGAGACGTAATCAAATAGAGTGACTCAGCTGCGACGCCGGTGTCTCTCTCATCCTCTCAGCTCTGTCTAATGAGCGTGTGCATAGTGCAGTGGCAGGTACACGCACCATTTCCCTCTGTAATTATGTGACATGGTCGAATACTCGGGGTGGCTTCAACTCTACACCGTACATGGAGTCTCTCAGATATCTCTCCCTCTCTCCCTCCCTCTCTCTCTCTCTCTCTCTCTCTCTCTCTCTCTCTCTCTCTCTCTCTCTCTCTCTCTCGGACCTTAAACTGCTGGTTTTGGACCATTTTCTTAGCTTAGACCTAAGAGTGCTTGGAAACTGTATGATTTCACAGACCTGTATGAATAGGAAGATGTTGTTAGGGCGATTGCGCAAAGAATGTGAGAGGCGTTCATAGGATTGAAGTAGAGGAGCTGTGTTGGGGTTTTGGGAGGGTCTACTTCTTGGCTTGAAGAGGAAAGAACTGACCAAGAGAGCAACAGAAACAAAGACTAGAACAGAACAGAAATGTGTCTTCCAAATAAATCCATTTGAACCTGCCAAACAAATTCCATCACTGTCTCCAAATTAAAGGGAGAACAATCCAGAACATTCCTATGTAGGCTCCATGGGGTCTTATGATTGGTCAGTGGAGCACTGGAATTTCCTGTACCAATAGGAAGTAGTGGCTCCTCATTGGGAAAAAAATATTTTACTTCATCAGTGTAGTCACGTAACATTGTATCAGTGACTTTTCAATTGAATGTACAAAAAGTCAACAACATACACAGTTTGTGTCTTGATCCAACCCAGGTTTCAATCATAAATCAACCACAGGGCTTGAAACCTCTTTGATTTGAGTTTATTGTCAAGTTAATTAGGTATCAATTTATATTGTTCAGATGTCTCTGTCCAGTGGGTCTCTGTGTGTGTGTATATCTGTCTGTGTGTGTGTGTATATCTGTCTTGTGTGTGTGTGTGTGTTTGCGTGCGTGCGTGCGTCCGTTCTGTTACAGCTAATTATCACACCCTTTGTTTCACACCAAGTTATTACATGAGAGCTTTATTCATTGGAGCATTGGATCAATTCAATCCCACAGACTAATTTAAAATCTGTAGCTATACTCCACTGCTCTTAGTGTGAAAATCACCTTTCTCACCATCGACTGCAACCCAAGTGTCAATCCTAAAATACAAAAAAACCTGATGCATTTGATTTATTTTAGACATTATCTGTGATGAATACTTTTTTTTTCCCGTTTGAGCTAGCATGCTTGTGCATGCCCATGTGCTCGTACGCCTGCTGTTCATGTGATGGAAAGCCACAGGGGAGAAAAAAAAACACAAAAACAAAGCAGTCCATTGGATGTGCTTAGCTTGCCTCCTCTCTTCTCCCCCCCCGAGCCAACATATTCCTTATCTCTCCACCAGGGGGGGAGGTGTTCCTGGCGGGAGTGACCCCACAGTAGACACGTTGGCGCTGCCACTCATACCCACCCTCTGGTACTACCTCGTGGCCGCCGGAGGTGCCCTGATACTCCTGGCAGTGGCCATCTTGGTACGGGCGCTCTGTTGCCATCGACGAAGGCTGGCAGCGAAGAAGAGCCAGCTCTCTGTGGCCTACCACAGCCAATCCCAGTACTTTCAGTACTCCCAGTGCTCAGCCAGTAACCCGGTGACGGCCGCTCCAGGGACGGAGCCCGTGCTCACCGTGAGGCTAGACAACCACGGCCACCAAACATATGCCCTCTGCTGAAAGGAAGAGGTGGGGCTTACAGCTAAACACCTCCCCTTTTGACGGCATGGATCATGGATGATGCAACGGGGGGACAAGGATCGGAGTGGTATTGACAGTGACATTTTCTGTTGGGTCCTGCTTTCATCAGCAGTGGATGTTATTGTTCACAGACTAACTCTTCGAACACTATTTCTATCATTTGAATCTGTCTACGGACTATGGATGTGGTTTCGGTCACTGTTTTTATGAGGGAGTTGGTCGTTGACATTTCACGCTTCAAGCCGTGGTGATGTGATTCAGAGAGAGATGAAGCGGTCTATGTGAGTGGCTCGTTTCAAACCCAACCTCCAGCCTTACAGGACTATTGGTTCTAGTTCTGGTTCCTACCCCCCTGGGCTTCCTGAAATCACACCAGCACGGACACACTCAGTGTGGGCTAACCTCCCGGCCCGGTGTGGGTGTAGTGGGTTCATCCGTGTAAAACCTCCAGCACTGTCAGAGAACAAACAGACAAGCGAGAGATACTGTCTTACCGACAGCTCTGCTGGAACACTCTGAGAAGAGAGAAGAGCGAGAGGAGGGGGAATGTTACAGTCAGAGACAATGGATGCGCTACAGGAGCGGCTTCATTATGAAGATAGTACTTCAGGAAAGGCTACTATTACTGAAGGAGATGATAAATAGATACACTGTAACGATTATGTATGTTTTGTTTATTATGAGTGGGCTGGGTTATTGGGTATTCCAGTGTAAGACAAAAAGCATGTTTGAATATGAAGTTGAGCATTTTTCTGTCACTCTTATTGACCTGAGGAATCAAATCTCATTCGCGCAGCTCAAGAATAATATTTTAGTAGTCCCACCCCGGAAACCCTGCATCAAGCTTTTGATTGAATATGACCCCTCAGTCAGTCTGTGAGCAGAGTCCCTGTCTTTATAATATAATCATCATCACCATCATCATCAGTGATTAATGCTCATTCCCACATTGTTTGTGTTCTATCTTGGAAAGTTCTCAATGGCGTCACCCGTGTGAAAACATGTGGCTGGTAAGCCCCACATCCAACTCTATGCAATACTCTCAAACAGCTGGAAGCCAATTTCTTTTCTGTTGCTTGTGTGCTATTAGTTGAGAATGCTCCAAAACATCATGGAAACCAGAGACAAACCACAAACGATGCTTCCCTATAACTTAAGATGGATGCTGGCGGGATGCATCCCTCATTAGAACATTGAGGATATAAACAAAATGGCTGGTGGCCAAGAGAATTAGAAATATGTTTAAAATGGGACCAGGCCCAATTTTGATAATAGTTAGCACATATTTAAGTTGGTTGGTTTGTTAGTGGTTATGTAGATCTCTGAGAATCAGATGGCCCTTAAAGGGGAAGTTCACCCAAATTACAAAACAGTGGCCATGTAAACAAAGCCTAAGCATGGATTCTATAGACTGCTTTCAGGGGAAGAAAAACTATATTTAATTGTGTAGTTTGGGTGAACTATCCCTTTAATGATAAACAGTTATCTATCTCATCATTATTGTACATCCAGAGGTAGTTTAGTTCAATACCTGCCCATTTAACCCATTGAACCCACAGAATTAAATAGAACATTTCTATGGAAGCCATAATGTTATCTGGGGGGTTTTGAAGAAGGCTATAAGGACCATAGAGTCTTCCCATTGAGTGGGGTGAATGTGTGTGGCAATCAGGCTTTTTACTTTTCTCAGAGTGAAGAGGAGTTTTTTAGCATCCACTCACAATGTGCTTTTAAATCAACTGGGGGTTGGGTACCCCACTCTGTCCATCTCACCGTAGGTCCGCTCCAAGCTCTTAATATCTCTAATTAGGTAATGGAGCGATAACATTTATTTAGGCTGTAGTAAGCACTTTTCTCTTTTCCCATCTCCTGCACACACAGACACAATCTCTCACGCAAACACACACACCCACATGCACTCTCTCTCACACATGCACACGCTCACATGCACCCCTCCCCCGGCACACACACACACACTGCACCCCCCACACACACCAGCAGCCAACAGCAGTTGCCCCTGGAGACAATATTAATGATTCTCGTTGAGGGCTCCAGTTAAGGTGTTCCCTGCCAAGCACTTACTCCCACCTCTGTCCATATGCCAAGTGTTGCGCACACCTCTCAAGATGAAAATAAACCTGAAGTTAAAGTGCCGTTTTCAAAAACAGCGTCGGGATGAATTTTGGGGCGTTGAACGGAGGGCTAGGCTCATGCACTCCTAAGCACCACTCTCAGTGCTGATACTCATTGGTATCTCGTGATGATCACACCACATCACAATGCAGTGGGTGGAAGCCAGGAGGGAACTGTGGTTGATTATCTCTTTGTCTGTTTAGCGCTCAATGCATAATCTATTTGTATGATGATGATGATGATGGTGAAATAGTTTGCTGATACTTTACTTGGGCTTTGCACCTCTTTGTGAGCTATGTCGAAAGTGCGTTTGAAATAGTTAAATGAATGTGAATATAGTATGATCTGTGATAATAAAGTGATATTTTTCTACATTGTGGTATGTGTCTGTATGCCATTGGACTTTAGCAGCCCCAACACATATTATAGTATTTCATTAGTGTAATTAGTAATTACAGTGAAGGAAGATTGACATAGACAGCTTACATTATTGCATGAAACCAAAATGTACTGTATGGATGTTTGGCATTGTACATTGTACAATCGTTCTGTTGTATCTTCTTCTCTCATAGATAAGAGACTAGAGTTTGGAGACAGCAGACTTTTTAATGGCAGGGACCCGTTAGATGGAGGTAAGTGCTTTCATCAACTACAATGTATTTTATGTGTCCATTACTGCAAAACGTTTTTCCAAATGTGAAAAAACGCCTAGTTTCTAATAAGCATCTCTCTTTTTCTCTCCTCTTTCTTTCCCTCTCTCTCTCTTCTCTCTCTCCTCCCCCTCTCTCTCTTTTTCTCCCTTCGTCCAGGCTGGGCGTTCCCCGAGGGGTTGAGTACGGCGGCCCCGTCCTCCGAGCCACCGGAGACACGCGTCTCCTCCTCGGCAGAGAAGGACAACTCGTGGCTGTACACGCTGGACCCCATCCTGGTCACCATCATCGTTATGAGCTCCCTGGGCGTGCTGCTGGGCGCTGTGTGCGCCGGCATGCTGCTCTACTGCACGTGCTCCTACAGTGGCCTGTCATCGCGTAGTTCTACCACGCTGGAGAACTACAACTTTGAGTTGTATGACGGCCTCAAGCACAAGGTGAAGCTCAACCAGCAGCGCTGCTGCACCGAGGCATGAGGAGAAAGAGTAGAGAGAGGAGAGGGGTAGAGGAGAGGAGAGAGGCGGCCATTTTGAGGAGATTATCTTCTCCTTTGTTTTCTCTGCTTTGCTTGGGATGTGAATTTCCTTTCTGAGCTGAAGGACTACACCTGCCAGATGGAAGGACATTTTGGGGAAAATACTAGTTTTAGACTGATCTTGAGACCCCTCCCCCCTGCTTCAATCAAAGTGGTGCAGTCCAGGGTGGGGTTTTCTGGACCAAAACCAATGAGGGAAGGACTGGGTATTTCCCAAAGTGGTCCCTATAGCGGGCTGTTCCATTGCCAGGGGAGTTCAAATATCAACACATATCAATACCTACAATCCCCCCCTCCCCCAAATTGAGAACTCCATATAAATACATCATCATTTTCTAGGTCTTGTTTTTAAACTGGAAAGATGTTATGCTAAACTCCTTGACACAGAAAACGCCGTAGACAGGTGTTCATGCAGTGCTTAGATAGTGTTTCTCTATCACGTGGACACAGTGGCCTAGAACCTAGTGAAGTGAATTCTTTATGAAGCCTTTTTGTGGAGTTAGACTCTTGCGTCTCTGTAACACATCAGCCTCAGTTTTCCACCCCATTTTCTGACAGGTCTGGGGTATTTTTAGACCCATCACCGTCTTTGGTGTGTCTTTTTGTTATTTGTTCAATTCTTCTCTGTTTTCTTTCTTGTTTTGGCCCGTTGCCAGCCTGTGAATGCTGATAAATAAAGGAGGGAATGGGGGGAGAAGGGGGGTTATAATCATGTTCTCTTCTAAATGTGTTCTGTTGAAGATAGAAAGCAAGGGAGTTTATTGTTAGATTTAGTTTCAGGCTGTTGTTGCCGGTGGGTTTGTATCGAAAAGAAGGTTGACGGTCGTGTTTACAGTAAACTGTGGCTAGGTGAAGTAAAAGGTTAAGGTGAAGATAGTTTTGGTCAGTGCAACCTATGGATTGCTGGGAAATCCAGGCAGAGGCTGAATAGCCATCTACAAATGACAACTGATAAAGAGAGAAAAAAATATATGAATCAATGGAGCACAAAATCCTAAATCAACCTCTCTGGGGACAATGTACTCTGTGTGTTGGATGAGGAACAAATCGATGATATAACGCAAAGTGGGATACAAAAAAAAGATATATATATTCTAGATCATTACTTGACAGTGGACACACATCTGAGCTTTAAGTCAGCAATTGGTAGAGGAAACACAAATGAAAGGACACCATGTCCTCAGAGTTGACCAATGTGGGCTTGGTGTCATGGTTCTTCACTTGTGCTCTCCTCGTTTGATGTTTGTTGCTCTTTTTTCACACTTTGACTCCATTTTGCGTGGTCACGGTGAGACTGGCGTTTTAACAGGTAACAGGTTTATGGGGAGAGGTAAATCAGGAGGATTTAAACACGCATCTGCTCCCTCTGGACTCTCTAGCCTTGTGAAGGAGGAGAGGGAAAGAGAACAGTAAATCTTTCCACTGTACCTCAGACTTCTCACTTTCACACACACTGATCACACACACACATGCATACACAGCATGCACATGCTAGCACACACACACCGAAGAAAGAGTATCCTGGTCATTCTGATGCAATGCTGGGCATGTATAGGGCTGTGTGCGTCTGGATGCACTGGATTGGACCCAGGCTTGTGCTGACCGTGAGGCCCAGGTTGTTGGGGGTCGCTGGGCCGTGAGGTAGAGTCTATCCCCTTCTCTCTTCCACCCTTCACCCCACCAACCCATATTCCCTCTCCTATCCCAGAGGTTCCCATCACTGGACCCCACTGACTCTCTTCCAAGTGCCTTGGAGCTTCTGTGATCCAGCTTGCCTTTGTAGCCCATATCAGATTACAGATACAGAACAGTAGCCCAATCTGTCTGGGCAGGAGAGGCTACAACACACCTCCCTGGGCAAGAATGAGTCAAACTCACCCCTCTGGGCAAGAGAGGGGCTAAACCTCACAAGGACGACCCTGACACTGGTCAGACCTAATTGTTGCTTGGGGGCTTTGTACAGAAATGTTCTTTTTATGATTGTTATTAATATTGTTATTATGATTATTTAATAAAGGATTTATACCATACACAGTGTTGGTGGTCATCGCTGGATGTGATCATTTGTCTTGCTTTGTGTGAGTTTCAGATGGGTGGTTAATATGAGGATACTAAGGTAACCTCTGCTTATGCACACACACATGCACACACTGTACATTGTATCGTCCATAGCCATGTACACACTTGTACACTCTAACAAACACCCTCACAGGCACATTTCTATTCACACACTGTACACCGTTTGTATTCACAAACTCTCTGTATAGGTCACACACACAGGCTTTCAAACACAAACATGAAAACAGACATGCATATACACAGTGTCAGCCAGCCATAGTTTTCCTCTCATCTCTCCATGGCCTCCCATTAGCCCAGACCTCTAGTCGCCCTTGTTTAGGAGCTCCAACATCAAAGCTTTGAAGTGCCCAGCGTCTCTCACACACACACACACACACACACACACAATAACACACAAAGCACACACACACATATGATTACTCTGCTTCCTCCATTTACATGGCTCCCCATCTCCTACACATGGTTTTGTTTGGCCATGTCAGCCCTCATACCTAAACATTAACACAACCAGAAGGTATGGCGTGTAACATATCCGTGACTGCAAGGGTTTATTTGGCTGGTATTGGTAAAAGGGAAGAAATGGATAAAGTCATAATATGAATAGACCGTGTATTGAATTTAAATTGAAGGTTTAATGAAATTACGTAATTCGCTAAACTCCCTTGAAGGGGGAAATTTGGCTCGCAACAGACCAAAAAGGTAATTGTCTCATAACTTTTCATATCCCTCACAATGGATTGACAACATTCACTGTTAGCTACTTCCTGGAAACCGTGGCTCAGCTTTGAGTGGGCTCTTTACTGAGGGTGTAATGCCCACTGCTCCACAACCAGTGAGTCAGAGCCTCGACACATGTTGTTACCCAGTCAAAGTGGGTGCGCGGCTGTTAGCACGCTCTGCGGTGCAACATAACGGCCTAATTATGGTCCCTAAACGCAACACCCGAACCAACAGAGGAGCACACCACCATCTGTTAGCCAGCCAGTGAGTGGGATTGATCCCAGCAGAAACGAGCTAGCACACCAGACACAAACCATGACCGAACCGTCAACAATAAATTACCAAAGAAGCCTGATTGTCGTTGTTCTGTGAGGGGGGCTCTGTTCTTAAAACTCAAATTATAAAAAAGAAAAATAATGTTTTGCCAAATTATGTTTTTCCCCTTTTCTCTATCAGTTGGAAATGGAATACTCCGCAGGAGCTTTTTCCTTTCCTGACATCAGAGAGACGTCTCGCTTCTAACGTTGCACCCGGCCAGACCAGCCTTCAAAGCATCTGTAAACTGATAGGGCCAGATTAAGAGCGGCAGCGCCAGTAGTGGACGCACAGCTCATTACTCATTCTGTAATCACCGTGTCTGTCTGAGGGCTACAGTGGTTGCTCCACTAAACGTTATGCGATTATGCTGCGGGACTTAGAGGTAATTTGTAGGTCCAATCATTTATTTGTATCTTGATTATATGTAGAGAAGAGAGTGTTGTGTAGTGTGATTGGGTTTTGCTGTATATTTTGTTGGTTGTTGGTGTATTTGTTGAATGTAGGTTAGTTGGTTTGAGTGGATTTTCTCTGTGGCTGAATCGACAGATGAGCGATAGACCTATTGACAGTCTGAGTGAGTTGGATCAGATCGAGACGGAGTGACAGTCCATTCTCCGCATCAGTGATGAACAGGAGCGGACCCCAGAAAAGCACAAAGAGACTGACCCAGTATCCCTTTCAGCAGTATCCAGACCCCTCACATACCTCCCTCCCCCCTCACACACTCGTTCTCCCTTCCACTTAGCCGCCCCCCTGTCTCACAAGGCACGCTGGGAAGTTGGCCCAGTCACATCCCTGCCTGTCCTGTCCTGTGTGCCAATGGTTCAAAGCTTATATCTGGGTCAGAGGAGGGGTGTACAGGGGATCCGGGCTGCTGCTGCCATAGAAATGGAATTAGATTCTAGAATAGACTATACTATTCAAGTCCATGTTCTGTGATAGGTGGACCGGCGGCCACATTGAGTGTACCCATAGGATTACTTCCCTTCAAGTTATTATATTTCAATGACCGCTATCGCCCAAACACAGTGACATCCACAGCCACCTATCTAAACATTTACAGAAAGACACGCTGTCACTCTTTCCTGGCGATTCATTCTCATCTCCGCCACTACAGAATATGGCTTCTGAAAGCAAATAAATGGAGGAAATATTAGAACAAGAACATAGAGTATCTCTGTTTGTGAGCTCAAACTAAGCCAGACTCAATGTGTGTCTGTGTTCCAAATGTAATCCTATTCCCAACGTAGTGCACAACTTTGTAGTATTGTAAGTAACACCACTGTATAGGGAATAGGTTGCCATTTGGGACGCAGCCTGGTTCTCGCTCCCCTGTCATGGAAGGTCATCATGGAGGAAATTCACTCAGTATACATATTCCCTGTGAGCTGATTGAATGATGCGCTCTTAAAGCTGAAGACAGCACTCCAAGAGGAAACATTCAATTAACAATGTATTGCTCTGATTGTGATTACCTGTAATGTTTTGTCTGAAGCCCCTTGACTTACGTTATTTCAACCCAGATTGATTCTCCTGTGTTAATTGTTGTAAGTAATGCCCTCACCTGTGTTGAATTACTTCTAATGACAAACCCTATTTAAGGCCCCACTGCCTTTTTGTTCTTGTTCAGTCCTGATGTTGGTCTAGGTGTTGTCATGCTCAAGGATTCTTTGGGTCTGAGATTTTTCTGCCTTCTAATTTTAAACTTGGATTCTATGTTTTTTTTGTTTCCTTTTTGTGGACTCTTGGAAATATGTTTCTGGATGTTTAAGGATTTCTCTTCTGTTTTGGATTACCTTTTTGTATTGCCTCCCAAGAGGAGTTGTTAGAGTTACCCTGGGACACATTCATTTAAAGTGTTGCCTAAGACTGTTGCTATGTTTTGCTTTTTTTCTCTGAAGTAAAGAGCCAAAGATAAAACGCAGACTTTGGAGATCTCATTGTTTTCTAATTCCTCTGCACTTGGGCTCAACCTCCTCCAGTAGTGGAGTGGTCCGCATCAGGGACACACACATACATCGGGGACCCGAGTTCGATCCCCAGCTGGCTCATAACAATTACCATTCAGATGGTAATTTCTCAAGTTATTAGTCGACCTTTGAGGTCAAATGTTTTCCCATAAAGATCTAATATCTATGGGGCACCCGAGTGGTGCAGTGGTCTAAGACACTGCATCTCAGATCAAGAGGCGTCAATGCAGTACCTGGTTTGAATGGCCGTGATTGGGAGTCTCATAGGGCGGCGCACAATTGGCCCAGCGTCGTCCGGGTTTGGCCGGGGTAGGCCGTCATTGTAAATAAAAATTTGTTCTGAACTGACTTGCCTAGTTAAATAAAGGTTATATTTAAAAATAAAAACAACCTCATAGATATAAAGACCACTGAACCTGTGTGGTTTTGGTACTGGTTCCGACCAACATTTTTGCTTGTACATAGATCTGTGGACACTGTAGATCGAAGCGGTATCCCTGGTTCTCACGGACACAGAAGTATATCTCTTCCGCCTATGTGACGTAGCATGTGAAATCTGACACCACTTGATGCTGGGATTTCCCTCCTGCCATTTAATTCGCTCTTATGACTGTCCATCTTCTGGCTAAACCCTACGTTACAGCCACTGATTAAGCACATGCCTGCAATCCTTATGCCACATTCAAAGCAACTGGGAACTCCGACTTTAGTGCGTTCAAGACAACTGGGAAAAATACTAGCTCCGACTGGGAAAAATCATTTTAAAGGGTCATCGAACTCGGAATTCCAAGTCAGAAACACTGGCATCTTTCTAGAGCTCCGAATTTCTGACCTGGAGATCACAGACATCATGATTTGACCAAGTTTCTTTTCTCCAAAGTTTCCAGAAAGCACCCTTACATCATAGTGCAGCAGGGGGAGAGTGGTTTCGTCACTCTAGCACATTCAGAGATTGATTTATAGCCACATTTATCAAAGTAATATAAAATAATTCCCGAGATTTTAAACAAAAAACATATTCTGTTTGTCATAGATGGACATGATTAATATGATATGAAAGGCAGGTTCCTAACGAGTTCAGGAAGCCAAGCTAGAGCTCTGTGTGACGTTCACAGCGGTGGGGGAAGACGTTTTGTTTAAGAGAGACCTTTAAAAAATATGCACATTTATTCAAACAGTTTTGTTGAATAGGAAATAAAAAAATATTAAAATATGATATATTTTATAGTGTGTATCACATTTCCACTGTGTACTTGAGCTTGTGTCCTCAAAATTGATTACACCTCAGCAATGTATGACTATTTTTACCAGAAAGGTGAGATTTTAAGTATGCAGCATTACTAGAAATTGTTTATGTCCCTCATGATCAATAATAACTTTTGGGGATTACAGAGATTTGAGATAACCTTTTGTTGCTACTTTCACTGTCTGTTTGTGACAGAAAATCAGTCCTCAGTTGTCTGCACAAAGTCACCAGCTTAATGTGCTCCTCTTCTCTCTTAATGCAACATGTCAACTGTCACCACAGACAATACTTCACTCTGGCCCCACACACTCATGTTGTACAACTGATGTACAAACCATTTGATACACTGGTTGTGATTAGGGCTGTTACAGTGACCCTATTACCGCCCCACACCGGCGGTCACGAGTCATGACGGCAGTCAAATTCCACGTGACCGTTTAGTCACGGTAATTAAGCTTCTCCAAGCTCTGATGCTGCAGATGGTCAGTAGAAGCCTACCAAACTTGCTAACTGCCTGGTACTCAGCACTATTGTCCCTCTAATCTAATTAAACACTTCATGAGAGCCCATGAGCTCATGTTGCACAACATTTCTATAGGCTATGCAATTGCGTGAGAAAACAGAGTGATGGCCTCTATTAAAAAGAGGAGGTTCCCATCAGCTTTCTATAGACTAGGCCTACTATATTTACTTCTCAACTTTGCTAATATTAGGCACATTGTTTATCTTTACAACAGGAGTATAGCTTACCTGGCTGGCATGAAAATAAACCACAGGGAAAAGCGTCCTCCAATCGCTATTTACAGTGAGGGAAAAAAGTATTTGATCCCCTGCTGATTTTATACGTTTGCCCACTGACAAAGAAATGATCAGTCTATAATTTTAATGGTAGGTTTATTTAAACAGTGAGAGACAGAATAACAACAAAAAAAACTAAACCCTCTGTTTCCCTCATGGTTTTGTGCGTGTTTGTTATATGTTAGATGTTCCTTTTAATGTGAGCTTGGTTTTTACTACCTATTTTGGTAGTTTTGTTATTTGAGTAAAGATACGTGATTTACTCATCTCTGTTGTCCTGCGCCTGACTCTGCCTACCTGCTACACAGAGACTTCTGACAGAAACGCACCAAATATGAAGTCAGCAGGAGAACACAGCCTTCCTCTGCCAATTGAGGAGCGCATCCAGCAGCACGTGACCATGTTGCATCTCAGAGCACAGCCATGGATTGCGTGCTGCATAATCTGGAGCGACGGGAGAGAGGTTTTCCAGCGCCTTCACCAGCATCTCAACCTCCCACTCTACAACCCACACAGCTGTCCACACCTCCTTCTCCTGGACCCAGTGGGATTCGGCTCGCGCTCCCGAGGGCATATGATGGAACGGCTGCCGGGTGCCAGGGGTTCCTACTCCAACTAGAGCTCTACCTGGCGACCGTTCACCCGGCTCCCTCAGGACGCGAGAGCATGTCCGCCCTCGTCTCCTGCTTATCTGGGAAAGCCCTGGAGTGGGCCAACGCTGTATGGGGGGAGGACGGAGCGGCATTGGACCATTACGAGGAGTTCACCCGCCACTTCAGGACAATGTTCGACCATCCACCTAAGGGTAGAGTGGCAGGTGAACGCCTGTTCCACCTCAGGCAGGGGACGAGGAGCGCACAGGACTTTTCTCTGGAGTTCCGCAGCCTGGCCGCCGGAGCGGGATGGAATGACAGAGCCCTGATCGACCATTACAGATGCAGTCTGCGCGAGGACGTTCGACGGGAGCTGGCCTGCAGGGACACCACCCTATCCTTTGACCAGCTGGTGGATATGTCCATCAGGCTGGATACCCTGCTGGCCACCCATGGACGTCCGGATCAGGGCCTATTAGTTACATCCCCCAACACCTCTGATCCTACACCTATGGTGCTAGGAGGGACTGCGCTTAGGGGGACCGGAGGAGGGGCCACTCCATGCACCTTGTGTGGCCGCAGAGGGCACACTGCTGGTCGGTGCTGAGGGGGTACCTCAGGGAGTCGAGGCAGCAGGCAGGGCACTATCGTGTCATCCCAGGTGAGTAGGCACCAGACTCGCCCAGAGCTCCCTGTTGCTCACATGTTTGTTTATAGATTCTCCTGAGTTTTCCCCGCGTTCCCAGCACAAGGCGCTCGTCGATTCAGGTACAGCTGGGAACTTTATTGACCATTCATTTGCCCATAGTTTAGGGATCCCCATTGTGTCTGTTGATATGCCCTTCCCTGTGCACGCCTTAGATAGTCGACCATTAGGGTCAGGGCTGATTAGGGAGGTTACCGCTCCACTAAGTATGGTGACGCAGGGGGGTCATGAGGAGAAGATTAGTCTCTACCTCATTGATTCTCCTGCGTTTTCTGTGGTGCTGGGTCTACCCTGGTTGGCCTATCATGACCCCATTATTTCGTGGCAACAGAGGGCTCTAAAGGGATGGTCACAAAAGTGCTCTGGGAGGTGTGTAGGTGTTTCCATCGGTGCAACTACGGTGGAGAGTCCAGACCAGGTATCCACCGTGCACATCCCCTCAGAATATGCCGATTTGGCTCTCGCTTCTGTAAAAAGAAGGCGACTCAATTACCACCCCATCGACGAGGGGATTGTGCGATACATCTCCTGGTAGACGCAGCACTTCCCAGGAGTCACGTGTATCCTCTGTCACAGGAGGAGACAGCAGCTATGGAGACATATGTTTCAGAATCTCTGGGACAGGGATACATTCGGCCCTCCACTTCACCTGCCTCCTCAAGTTAATTTTTTGTGAAGAAGAAGGATGGAGGTCTGCGCCCGTGTATTGACTATCGAGGTATCAATCAGATCACTGTGAGATACAGCTACCCGCTGCCTCTCATAGCCAGTGCGATCGAGTCAATGCATGGGGCGCGCTTCTTCACCAAATTGGATCTCAGGAGTACGTACAACCTGGTGCGTATCCGGGAGGGGGACGAGTGGAAGACAGCATTTAGTACCACCTCAGGGCACTACGAGTATCTCATCATACCGTACGGGATGATGAATGCTCCATCAGTCTTCCAGGCATTTTCCAGGACCTGCACTGGCAGGGTGTAGTGGTTTATATCGACGACATTCTGATATACTCCGCTACACGCGCCGAGCATGTGTCCCTGGTGCGCAAGGTGCTGGGTCGACTGTTGGAGCATGACCTGTACGTCAAGGCTGAGAAATGTCTGTTCTTCCAGCAGTCCGTCTCTTTCCTAGCGTACCGCATTTCCACGTCAGGCGTGGAGATGGAGAATGATCGCATTTCAGCCGTGCGAAATTGGCCGACTCCAACCACATAAAGGAAGTGCAGCGGTTCTTAGGGTTTGCCAACTACTACCAGAGGTTTATCCGGGGCTTTGGTCAGGTAGCGGCTCCTATTACTTCACTGCTGAAGGGGGGCCGGTGCGACTGCAGTGGTCAGCTGAGGCAGACAGGTATTTTAGTCATCTGAAGGCTCTGTTTACCTCGGCTCCCGTGCTGTCTCATCCGGATCCCTCTTTAGCATTCATAGTTGAGGTGGACGCGTCCGAGGCTGGGATAGGAGCTGTGCTGTCTCAGCACTCGGGTACGCCACCAAAACTCCGCCCCTGTGACTTCTTTTCGAAGAAGCTCAGCTCGGCGCAGCAAAACTATGATGTTGGTGACCGAGAGTTTCTGGCTGTCGTAAAGGCTCTGAAGGCATGGATACACTGGCTTGAGGGGGCTAAACACCCTTTTCTCATCTGGACTGACCACCGTAATCTGGAGTACATCCGGGCGGCGAAGAGACTGAACCCTCGCCAAGCAAGGTGGGCCATGTTTTTCACCCGTTTTGTTTTCACCCTTTCCTACAGACCAGGTTCCCAGAACGCTAAGGCAGACGCACTGTCCCAGATGTATGACACAGAGGAGCGGGCCATAGATCCCACTCCCATACTTCTGGCCTCTTTCCTGGTGGCACCGGTGGTGTGGGAGCTGGACGCGGACATAGAGCAGGCGTTACGTACAGAGCCCACTCCCATTCAGTGTCCAGCTGGACGTCTGTAAGTTCCGTCTGCTGTCCACGACCGTCTGATCTATTGGGCCCACACGTCACCCTCCTCTGGTCACCCTGGCATCGGTCGGACAGTGCGCTGCCTTAGTGGGAAGTACTGGTGGCCCACCTTAGCTAAGGAAGTGAGGGTTTATGTTTCCTCCTGCCTGGTGTGTGCCCAGTGCAAGGCGCCTAGACACCTGCCCAGAGGGAGGTGCCTGACGGATCTTCTGTGGATTTCCTGACGCATCTTCCACCGTCACAGGGAAACACCAAGATCCTGGTCGTTGTGGATCGGTTTTCTAAGTCCTGCCGCCTCCTTCCTTTGCCCGGTCTCCCTACGGCCCTACAGACTGCGGAGGCCCTGTTCACCCACGTCTTCCGGCACTACGGGGTGCTGATCGGGGTCCCCAGTTCACGTCCAGGGTTTGGAGGGCATTTATGGAACGTCTGGGGTTCTCGGTCAGCCTTACCTCAGGTTTTCACCCCGAGAGTAACGGGCAGGTGGAAAGAGTCAACCAGGATGCGGGTAGGTTTCTGCGGTCCTATTGCAATAGGACCGGCCAGGGGAGTGGGCGAGTTTCATCCCCTGGGCAGAGATGGCCCAGAACTCACTCCGCCACTCCTCCACTAACCTCTCCACCTTCCAGTGCGTACTAGGGTACCAGCCGATTCTGGCACCATGGCATCAGAGCCAGATCGAGGCTCCTGCGGTGGATGAATGGTTTAGGCGCTCGGAGGAGACCTGGGAGGCCGCCCATGTGCACCTACAACGAGCTGTGAGGGGGCAGAAGGCGAGCGCCAACCGCCATCGCAGTGAGGCCCCGGTGTTCGCACCGGGGGACAGGGTCTGGCTCTCGACCCTAAACCTGCCCCTCCGCCTGCCCTGCCGGAAGCTGGGTCCGTGGTTTGTGGGGCCCTTTAAAGTCCTGAGGAGATTGAACAAGGTATGTTATAAGTTACAACTCCCCCCAGATTACCGTATTAACTCCTCGTTCCATGTGTCTCTCCTCAGGCCGGTGGTAGCTGGTCCACTCCAGGAATCTGAGGTGCGGGAGGTTCCACCCCCCCCCTTGACATCGAGGGGGCCCCGGCGTATGCTGTCCGAGCCATCATGGACTCAAGGCGCCGGGCGAGGGGCCTCCAGTACTTCGTGGAGTGGGAGGGGTACGGTCCGGAGGAGAGATGTTGGGTGCCGGTGGAAGACATCCTGGACCCATCGTTGCTGCTGGAGTTTCACCGTCTCCACCCGGATCGCCCTGCGCCTCGTCCTCCGGGTCGTCCCCGAGGCGGTGTCGGTGCGCTGCTGGAGCCGCGCATCAAGGGGAGGGGGTACTGTCACGACTTCAGTCGAAGTTGGTCCCTCTCCTTGTTTGGGCAGCTTTCGGCGGTCAACGTCACCGTTTTTTTAGCTACCGCCGATCTACTTTTCATTTTCTATGTTTTTGTCTTCGTTATACACGCCTGGTTTCCAATCACTTAATTATTTGTGACTTATTTAAACCCTCTGTTTCCCTCATGGTTTTGTGCATGTTTGTTATATGTTAGATGTTCCTTTTAATGTGAGCTTGGTTTTTACTACCTATTTTGGTAGTTTTGTTATTTGAGTAAAGATACGTGATTTACTCATCTCTGTTGTCCTGCGCCTGACTCTGCCTACTTGCTACACAGAGACTTCTGACAGTGAGGGTGTATTAGGACAGTACAACCATGTCAATACTAGGTTTTATTCCTGTCAATGTCCGTCCATGCAATTTATTTTGTATTTGTAAATAAAGATACAAATTTAAGAGCCTTTTTTGGAGCAGGTATGAAATGAATAGATCAACTGAGTTATGACAGTGAAAATGATTATAATAATGTTTGCACAAGATAAAACCAACAATGATTATATCCTATATTATAGAATAATTGAAAAGGATTGTGATCATATGTTTGCACACCACATGTCAGTATTAATTATTATCATCCATGACAGAATAGAATCATTAGGATGCATGTTCCAAATGATTTATTTCAGGTGAGTTTGAGGGCCACATTCCAGCTAAGATTCCTGATCTACCCCATTTAACTGAAGTCACAGTGTCAGCACTATTTGAAGAAATAGAGAACCAGTGGGTGGTGTCTGACTCCTTAGACATCAGTCTATCAGATTAGAAATCAATTGCCAATGATGATGATGATGAAGATTATCATCCCCTTCAGAGTTGGATGTTCCAGCACAAGTGGCAGCTGAGCCTGTGGACACAACTCCAGATAACCTATCAAACAAGAAATCCAAGATTCCACCAATGGATAAGCCATGTGGTCCCAAATGCAAGAGGCAATGTACTCCCGAATATTTCAGAGGGTAGGCAAAAGGAAATGTGGGAAAAGTATTGGGAGATATAGTATAAGGAGAAGAGGACATGGGTCTTCCACATGGTGGCACAGCAATCTAAGAAAAATATCACTGTTGGCGCTGACAGTCGACTCAGCAGGTCGTTTCTGTACCATCTTCCAAACCAGAGCGGTTCTGCACAACAGGTGTGCAAAGTGTTTTTTCTGACAACATTGGGCTACCACCGCAAAAATGACAAGCTGATTGTCACGATAATGGGCAAGTCAATCACCACCAAACTGATTCCACCAAAGGATCAGAGGGGAATGAAGGCTTCAGTGAGCAAATTGAACATGAATCCAATCCTGCAATACATTGAGTCCTTCCTTCCCCAAATCAGCCACAACAGACGAGGTCATCCCCCCACATCGCCTCTACCTTCTGAGTGACGTCAATATTCGGTTCATGCATAATGACTACAAGGAGAAGAACAAAGATTCCAGCTGCGGTTACGAGACCTATCGCAAGGCGGTAAAGGGAAGGAACATCAGCTTTGTGAAGCTTGGAGAGGAGGAGTGCGAGCTCTGTTTGGTGCAGGGTCATCATCTGAAGATGGAGCACAGGTAGAATGAGGCCATGGAAACCCAAGCCCACTGGTGAGTGTTGTCAATGCTGACTCAACTTTGATGGAGGACATCACCCTCAAGGTCTTCAAGCCGGGACACACCTTCATGAGTGCAGACAGTTTCCACCTTGGCGTGGAACAGAAAATGAAAGTTCGACCTGGAGGTGTGGTGTACGACTTTAGGGACTTCCTCCATGTGGTCGCCACTTCCAATGCAGGCAAGTTGGAGGTGGTTGAAATGAAAAAGGAAAACATCCTGGCATGGAAAGCTGGTCATTCCATCACCAAGCTGAAGAAGGCAGCAGCACCAAAGCTGGCAGAGATGACTGAGATCCAGTTGAGGTGTGGATCCAGGAGCCTCTTCTACAAAGTCTCCCATGAAGAAAATAACTTCACAGAGCTTGACTTTATCAGAAGAAAGTCACTCTAGAGACACCCTCGACACTACGTACACAGGATAGAGGGATAGAAGAGTCCAAGAAGATGGACATAATCACCAAGCTGTGTCCTCTGATGCCTGCAAATCGAAGGCAGTTCTGGAATGCCTTGGCTGTGAACAGCATTGCTGAGGATGAGGAGTGATATGGAAGAGCACTGAAGAAGTTTTACTTAAAAATGAAATGTTACTTAAAAATGAAATGTAACTATTCAGCATTTTATCAATTGTAGCTAAATGTAATGTGTGTCCTCTTATGAATACGAACATGTAAATATGTTTAAAATGTATTCTGAAAGCTGTTATTTATTTATTCATTCAAAATTGTCTTTTGAAAAAATAC
Source organism: Brachymystax lenok tsinlingensis (assembly GCA_030435695.1). Taxonomy (NCBI): domain Eukaryota; kingdom Metazoa; phylum Chordata; class Actinopteri; order Salmoniformes; family Salmonidae; genus Brachymystax; species Brachymystax lenok. The sequence continues at coordinate 40,199,198 of CM059814.1, forward strand.
AAATAAAATGTTTTTATTAGCTATCTCATGGCAATTTTTTATAATTAGTATTACACTACGTCATACTTCTATCATGTTCCATCGTTATATATTACAAGACAGGTAATCCTTTCACGTAATTCAAACAATTGCAGTGCTGCTTTTCATATTTATTCTTATAACAAGACATGGGCTACTTGTCAAACACAGCATGTAATGTGACTGACGCAGAATCTACATCTCTATGTAAATGCAACTGGTATCTTGGAAGACTGTGGAAGACACACAAAAGATGCAATGAGCAGTTACTGCCTTTTTGCATCCATATGTGTTATTTCATAGTTTTGATGTCTTCACTATTATTCTACAATGTAGAACATAGTAAAAATAAAGGAAAACCCTTGAATGAGTCGGTGTGTCTAAACTTTTGACTGGTACTGTTTATTTGACTACTTTGAGTATTTGAAAAGGTGGAATATTTTAATAAACCACAAAATACAACTATTTTCTGTCCAGGTCTGGTTGCCATATTATTACCCAATTATTTAAAAGGGAGTGAGTCAGTATGAATCTGGGTGAAAAGTAATGTGACATACTGTATTTCATATTGAAAACCAGCAATCAAGTATGTAAAAATGAAAATCCTTTACTTTCAATAGAGATGAGTCAGCCTAAACAACGAAATGCACTGAACACAACTTGAGGCCCATCATTCAGCCGATTGTTCTCAAGATCTTTCTTTTGTTTTTATTATGTGGCAGGCAGATTTTTGTCTTTTGTTTTGTGAATAATAATTAAAATGGCCTTCTCATAACTTCCCTCAAATTACTTCTCTTTCATTACAGACTCCGTTGAAGCGATAATAAAATTCAATAGCACTTCAATATGTTTCAGAATAATTGACAATGTTACAAAAAAAAATTGTGCCTGCAAAGTTTGCCCATGAATAATCTGCATCTGCATTCCCTCTTCTTCAACAAATTATTTACCCAATCTGCATTATTTAGCCAATCTAGTCATATTCCAACTGTTTAATAATTTTTAGAGTGCCCGCGTGTGTGTTTGCCCGTGTGTGTGAGTGTACTTTATGTAATGACTGTGATGATACCCCTCTCGGCTCTTTCCCCTTTCTCTCTGACTGATGGTTCTGTGCTGCTCTAAGTAACAGCACCCAGGGGAGAGAGGATTTACAACCCGTCAGCTGCTCAAAGACTTAACTTAGCGTCATTCAAACCAATGCCTCCGACATGCACACACGTGCACTTAAACACACTCAGGTACGCACACACACATGAAAGCATGCACACACACGTGCACTCACACAGGTAAGCATACGCACACACACGTGCACCCAAATCAGAACCTCTTTCAATCACTTATGAATGATGATATGGAAGTGTTCATGAGGAATTTATGGAAGACATATGGAATGTAGAATTTATCTTTGCAAATCCCAAGAATGTTCCTGCATGGTATTGTTTTAGCGAGAAGATGACTATGCCCAGTAAGGAGATAGGAATCTCTAGGCACAGTGTGGTGAGACTCCGCACACACACACACAAATACGTACAAGCGCACACTCACACAGAGAGGAGGGGGTTGAAGATAGCTTGAAGACGGTGCAAGGATGAAAGACATAGCTGGGGATGAAGGTAACGGAGAGAGAAGACAGAGGAAAGGTCATAAAGTCTTGTTTAATTTTTGCAGCACTGCACATTCCATAAATACACTACACAAAACAACAAAAAACCCAGAGTCGCCGGGCAAAATATATCTCTTCAAATACCACGTAATGCATCAATATCCGGTCTTTATTTTTGAAATTGTTTAAAAAGGCGTCACCCTAGGCTTATTTGTGTGAATGCCCAGTGAAGGTACCCTTGGACTCGCCACCACCTGCCTGGCCTGTCCTGCTAACAAATTTGGGGAGGAAACACAGACTTCCCACGTGTGTGTTTGAGTGGGGGTTGTATGTGGAGGGACTGTACGTGTGTGCCTTCGTGCATATTCAGTGATATCCTGAGCTCTGTATTTTGAGTGGGAGCCATCCTACCTGTACTTGTAGAAACAACAATGGCTGTTGAATGCAGTTGTACAGTATGCAAAAAGGGACACAACTTGATTTCCTATGAACAAAAGAACATAAGAACAGAGGTGAGTCAAGCTTAACCATCAGTATCACATTTAAAGAAGAAATGTGTGCCCAGCAATGTCCATCTGGCATGCAACATTGGCACAAAAAATATATATTTCTTCCAGATGTTCCTACTCTTTGAATACACAAATTGTAACTGCTGAGTTAAATATGTGCATATTTGTGTAAAATATCAATGGCCCTTTGAGCTATTCAAGGTGATTTTCACATAGTAGTGGAAACAACAGATCATTCCCCACCAGACTAGGAAAGAAACTCAGCTTCACTCTACTCCAGACACTGGCTCCCTGCTGGGCTGAGTCTGGGCGAAGGTGTCGAAAACTCAGAGACATACCATAGAAAAATTATCCCTACGAATATGACTCATGAAATCTGCTGCATTCAATGTTTGTAAGAAAGAGTATGGGCAGATAAGATCAGTGTGTGTGCATGCTTGTGCGTATGACGTCATCTATGTACTGCGTGATTGTGTGTATGTTTACATGTACTTGCGTGATTCCATGTATGTTTGTGTGGTACCGTAACATGAAACATACTGGCTGTCATAAGCCGGTTGGTGTAGCTGGTGTAAAAGTCAGGCGCAGGAAAGCAGAGATGAGTGAACAACGTATTTAATAAAATACGGAAAAAGGATAACAAAATCCAACGTGCCCTTAAACACACGGGCGAAAAATAACCAACCGTAAATAAACCGACAAACAACAAACAGTCACGCACAAAAAACATGGGGGAAACAGAGGGTTAAATAATGAACATGTAATTTGGGAATTGAAACCAGGTGTGTAAAACAAAGACAAAACAAATGGAACATGAAAAATGGATTGGCGATGGCTAGAAGGCCGGTGACGTTGACCGCCAAAAACCGCCCCGAGAGGGACCGAATACGGCGGAAGTCGTGACACTGGCAGGGGAACATGCCAGCCGGACACACCGTTATTCATCAAAAAGTAGATGTTTCCCAAATTCCCACGCCCCCAACCAAATAAATAATCGGCCCTGTTTGACAGAGTGAGAGCCCCTTGTCTCCAGATGCTCGGACCTGGTGTGTCTGCACACACACACACACACTGCCCCGCTGCCAACTACACACACACACGCACACACACTGATGCACACACACTATCTAACCCTCTGATACTCACACACATATGCCTGCTTGTCTGTCTTGTATCCATCTGCACTACCCAAGGCCTCCCCATCCCCACCAACCCCACAGACAGACACCCAGAGGGGGATCGCATTGCCTGCAAATGATCACACACCAACATGATGGATGGCTATCCCCTCTCGGTAATGCATAAATGCAATATCTGTCACGGTCTGTCCCGAGGCAGAGGTAGTAGCTCTTTTTAAAATTGACCCTTACGTGCCCTGTGGTGGCCTAGCGGTCTGCCAGCATGGGTTTAAATCCAGCGCACTGCACTTTCAGCAATCTCTCTATCTCTCTTTCACCTCTGTCTTTATCCAAAAACATACAGAGACAAACAATATATGTGACTAAATGTTTTACACTTACTCTCAGGCAGTTTCTCCAGCCACCTGCCAGACCGGGAGTAGGACCCACTCTTGTGGAAAGAAGATACCCCTCCTCCGAGTGCTCCCCAGGTGCCAGATCACAACCCTTTTACTTAATTGAACACTTCCTACAGTTCTTATAGTTCATTATTCATAGTTGCTATGATTGGGACTATATATGCTCACTTTGGGGACCCTGAACTATGTGGCTCAGTTGGTAAAGCATGACTCTTCAATGTCATGATTGTGTGTTAAAATCCCTCATATGAAAATGTATGCATGAGCCATTGTAAATTGCACTGGATAAAAGCATCCGCAAAATAGCATATATTATTATATTCTGAACTATTACTAGATTTAGGCTGTATCTGTAAAAGCGCATGATGATAGAAATGAAAGTAATGTTCAAAGGCGACCCAGTACATCAAGGCAAAGTCAGACTGTAGCGATGTGCTCACATGCTAGCTTTCTTGAGGGGTAGGAGAGGCCACCAATGTGACAATCAAGATGCTGTAGTCTATACATTGACACTGAACAACAATATAAATGCAACAAGCAACAATTTCTAAGATTTTACAGTTACAGCTCATATAAGGAAATCAGTCAATTGAAATACATTTATTATGCCTTATCTATGGATTTCACATGACTTGGAATACAGATATGCTTCACAGATACCTTAATTTTTTTGGGCCCTAATCTATGGATTTCACATGACTGGGAATACAGATATGCTTCACAGATACCTTACATTTTTTGGGCCCTAATCTATGGATTTCACATGACTGGGAATACAGATACCTTAAATTGTTTTATCTGGTCTGACCAGCCTTTGCAGCACGACACATCTCCTTCGCATTGAGTTGATCAGGCTGTTGATTGTTGTCCCACTCCTCTTCAATGGCTATGAGAAGTGTCTGGATATTGTCTGGAACTGGAACATGCTGTCATACACATCAATCCAGAACATCCCAAACATGCTAAATCGGTGACATGTCAAAGTCACCATTATTAGTCAGTTGTACAACCGAATGCCTTCAACCGAAATGTTTCTTCCGCATTTAACCCAACCCCTCTGAATCAGAGAGGTGCGGGGGGCTGCCTTAATCGACATCCACATCTTCAGCGCCCGGGGAACAGTGGGTTAACTGCCTTGTTCAGGGGCAGAACGACAGATTTTTTCCTTGTCAGCTCGGGGATTTGAACTTGCAACCCTCCGGTTACAAGTCCAACGCTCTAACCACTAGGCTACCTGCCACCGTGGTGTGTGGTGTGTGGTGTGTCTGGTGTGTATGAATACCATGGAAGAACTGGTACATTTTCAGCTTCCAGGAATTGTGTACAGATCCTTCGACATGGGGCTGTGCATTATCATGTTGAAACATGGGTGATGACGGCAGATGAATGGCACGACAATGGGCCTCAGGATCTCGTCATTGTATCTATGTGCATTCAAATTGACATAGATAAAATGCAAATGTATTCGTTGTCCGCAGCTTATACCTACCCATACCATAACCCCACCTCCACCATAGGGCCCTCTGTTCACGACGTTGACATCAGCAAACTGCTTGCCCACACAACGCCATACACGTTGTTTGCCATCTGCCCAGTACAGTTGAAACCGGGATTAATCCGTGAAGAGCACACTTCTCCAGCATGCCAGTGGCCATTGAAGGTGAGCATTTGCCCACTGAAGTTGGTTACGACGCCGAACTGCAGAGACGGTTTCTGACAGTTTGTGCAGGAATTCTTTGGTGGTGCAAACCCACAGTTTCATCAGTTGTCCCCCGGTGACTGGTCTCAGACGATCCCAAAGGTGAAGAAGCTGGATGTGCAGGTCCTGGGCTGACGTGGTTATTCCTGCAGTCATGTGTGCATGATACGTACATTTCTTGGATATTTTATTTCAGCACATGAAAAATGGGACCAACACTTTACATGTTGCGTTTATATTTTTTTAGTATAGATCAATATTTTTGTTAGGTGACTATAGCCTGACATCATTAGTGTCAATAGCCACAAGTCATAATATGAGTGAAAAAAAACACATAGGCCAATATATACAGTGAGGGGAAAAAGTATTTGATCCCCTGCTGATTTTATTCGTTTGCCCACTGACAAAGAAATGATCAGTCTATAATTGTAATGGTAGGTTTATTTGAACAGTGAGAGACAGAATAACAACAAAAAAATCCATAAAAACGCATGTGAAAAATGTTATAAAATGATTTGCATTTTAATGAGGGAAATAAGTATTTGACCCCTCTGCAAAACATGACTTAGTACTTGGTGGCAAAACCCTTGTTGGCAATCACGGAGGTCATATGTTTCTTGTAGTTGGCCACTAGGTTTGCACACATCTCAGGAGGGATTTTGTCCCACTCCTCTTTGCAGATCTTCTCCAAGTCATTAAGGTTTCGAGGCTGACGTTTGGCAACTCGAACCTTCAGCTCCCTCCACAGATGTTCTATGGGATTAAGGTCTGGAGACTGGCTAGGCCACTCCAGGACCTTAATGTGCTTCTTCTTGAGCCACTCTTTTGTTGCCTTGGCAGTGTGTTTTGGGTCATTGTCATGCTGGAATACCCATCCACTACCCATTTTCAATGCCCTGGTTGAGGGAAGGAGGTTCTCACCCAAGATTTGACGGTACATGGCCCCGTCCATCGTCCCTTTGATGCGGTGAAGTTGTCCTGTCCCCTAAGCAGAAAAACACCCCCAAAGCATGTTTCCACCTCCATGTTTGACGGTGGGGATGGTGTTCTTGGGGTCATAGGCAGCATTCCTCCTCCTCCAAACACGGCGAGTTGAGTTGATGCCAAAGAGCTCCATTTTGGACCACAACACATTCACCCAGTTGTCCTCTGAATCATTCAGATGTTCATTGGCAAACTTCCGACGGGCATGTATATGTGCTTTCTTGAGCAGGGGGACCTTGCGGGCGCTGCACGATTTCAGTCCTTCACGGCGTAGTGTGTTACCAATTGTTTTCTTGGTGACTATGGTCCCAGCTGCCTTGAGATCATTGACAAGATCCTCCCGTGTAGTTCTGGGCTGATTCCTCATCGTTCTCATGATCATTGCAACTCCACGAGATGAGATCTTGCATGGAGCCCCAGGTCGAGGGAGATTGACAGTTCTTTTGTGTTTCTTCCATTTGCGAATAATCGCACCAACTGTTGTCACCTTCTCACCAAGCTGCTTGGCGATGGTCTTGTAGCCCATTCCAGCCTTGTGTAGGTCTACAATCTTGTCCCTGACATCCTTGGACAGCTCTTTGGTCTTGGCCATGGTGGAGAGTTTGCAATCTGATTGATTGATTGCTTCTGTGGACAGGTGTCTTTTATACAGGTAACAAGCTGAGATTAGGAGCACTCCCTTTAAGAGTGTGCTCCTAATCTCAGCTCGTTACCTGTATAGAAGACACCTGGGAGCCAGAAATCCTTCTGATTGAGAGGGGGTCAAATACTTATTTCCCTCATTAAAATGCAATTCCATTTATAACATTTTTCACATATGTTTTTCTGGATTTTTTTGTTGTTATTCTGTCTCTCACTGTTCAAATAAACCTACCATTAAAATTATAGACTGATCATTTCTTTGTCAGTGGGCAAACGTACAAAATCAGCAGGGGATCAAATACTTTTTTCCCTCACTGTACATGTTTTAATACCCCTTGACTTATTTCACATTTGGTTTTTACAGGTTGAATTCAAAATGGATTAACTACGTTTTTTTCTCACCCATCTACACACAATATTCCATAATGACAAAGTGAAAACAAGTTTTTTGAAAGGTTCGCAAATATATAGAAAACGAAATACAGAAATATCTAATTTACATAAGTATTCACATCCCTGAGTCAATACATGTTAGGATCTCTTTTGGCAGCGATTAGAGAAGGGAGTACTTCTGGGTAAGTCTCTAAGAGCTTTGCACACCTGGATTGTACAATATTTGTACAATTCAAGCTCTGTCAAATTGGTTGTTGATCATTGCTAGACAACCATTTTAAAGTCTTGACATAGGTTTTCAAACAGATTTAAGTCAAAACTGTAACTCAGCCACTCAGGAACATTCACTGACTTCTTGGTAAGCAACTCCAGTGGAGATGTAGCCTTGTGTTTTAGGTTATTGTCCTGCTGAAAGGTGAATTCATCTCCCACTGTCTGGTGGAAAACAAAGTGAACCAGGTTTTCCTCTAGGATTTTGCCTGTGTTTAGCTCCATTCTGCTTCTTTTTTTATCCTGAAAAACTCCCCAGTCCTTAACGATTACAAGCATACCCATAACGTGATGCAGCCACCAGTATGCTTGAAAATATGGATATTGGTACTAACTAATATGTTGTATTGGATTTTCCCCAAACATAACACTTTGTATTCAGGACAAAAAGTTAATTGCTTTGCCACATTTCTTGCAGTATTACTTTAGTGCTTTGTTGCCACAGGATGCATGTTGTGGAATATTTTTTATTCTGTATAGGCTTCCTTCTTTTCATTCTGTCAGTTAGGTTATTGTTATGGAGTAACTAGAATGTTGTTGATCCATCCTCAGTTTTCTCCCATCCCAGCCATTACATTTTGTAACTGTTTTACTTAAAGTCACGATTGGCCTCATGGTGAGCAGTTTCTTTCCTTTCCAGCAATTTGTCCAGCCAGTGACAAATCTCAGTTTAATCTGTTTTAAATTCAGGCTGTGACACAACAAAATGTGGACAAATGTAAGGTGTGTGAATACTTTCTGAAGACACTGTATTCTGTTGGCAGTAATTCTGGTGGGATGTCCCTTTAATAATAAGAAAATCTGTGATACTCCTACACTGTAACTAATGGAACATTAATGTTTTGAATACATTGTTGCATGACAACACCAAAGATGACAGTCAACAAAACAGTATGGTGACCACTGCTGCTTGTCATAAGAGTGATTGTTTTTAAATCTTTCACCAAAACTACAGGCCCATAGCATGTCAATGGCAGGCAGACAGAAAGGTTGTCATTCTGACAGAGGAGTCCTGCAAATGTATTCTTTCCCTTGCCAGTTGCCAGTGCTTTCAGACCTTTTGTTACAGAAAGCCTCGGAGTCACTCTAGCCATGAGATGAGACAGCCCCTGGTGACCAAAACGTACTGTAGCATGGTAGACATGGTACTCAAATGAGTAAAGATGTACGAAAGCTGCTGCTTGTCAAGAAGAAGTCCATGGCATACTACCTTACTGTGCTACCCACCCACTCATATACAGTGGGGTTAATGCATCCCTCAGTCAAGCTACCTCTGTTTTATGTCTCTCTCACAGCCACGCTCACTGACGTGTTCATTAAGCTTGTCTTAACTGTGGCACTATCTCTCACTCTTCCCTTCTCTCTCTTCATATCTCCCTTTCTGGCTATTTGTCTATGTGAGTCTCTCTCTCCAACTCCCCCTTCTATCTCTCTCTTCCTCTGCCCCCTCTCTCACTCTCTCTTGAAAATGTATTTAATCTTTGTTTAACTCGGCAAGTCAGTTAAGAACAAATTCTTATTTACAAGAAGTGTGGTAAAGGTTTAGTGTTTGCAGAAAGTGTCTGTGTTAGTTTGCGACAGCCTGACTGACTGAGAGAGATCTTCTCTCACTTCCCTCTTCTCCTTTCACTTCCTCTTCTCCCCTCTTCACCCTATGCTTTCCTCTTCTCCTCTCCAATCTCCTCTTTTCACCCCTCCTCTTTCTTCATCCTCTCTCCTCCTTTCCCTTCCTCTCACACTCCTCATTAAGAGGACAGTGCTTACAGGGACCAACGACGTGTCCTTCTAAACCACTTCACCTGTGTGTAAAGGGTATTGAATACCTAAAGGCTGTGGTATAGTGGTTAGTGCCATACCTCATGTACCAGTGTCTACGATTCACGTTCCGACCCACTTCCTATGAAACACTCTATTCCTATTATTCCCTTTCTCTCCTGTCCAATAAAAATATTAACAAATACTTTAAGACAGGAGAGACAGGATATTGTGTTTAAAACAAGATAGTAGATTACCCTCACAGTGGAAACTGACATTATCAAAGTTGGTTTGTCAAGGCAGTGTTGTTTATTATGATCTTACAGAGAGTTGATACTGGCAGACTGGCTTGTCTCTTCAGAGGAGTTCCAGTAAATATTAAGAAAGACATTTGGAGTGCTGTTCTGTACTTATTCAAAGATATAAGTAGAAAAAGATTTTTCCATGTTTTCTGGGTAGATTTATAAAAGCCTGCGGCATTTGTGGTGCTAAACTTTTCTCACTCTGCCCATCAAACTGTGTCAGTCAGTCAACCCACTTCAGTTCAGATGGAAAGCAACAACATGGAGGGGGGAAAAGAAAAGGGAGAAGAATGAAAGAAATAAAAGATGTACCTAAAAGAGGCATTACGGTCCTGCTGAGCCAGGCCCCACAATGAACGGGAGATATGAGCACTGTGAGTCTGTGTCCCAAATGGCACCTTTCTCTCTATGTAGTGCACTACTTTTGATCAGAGCCCGTAGGTTGACATTTGGGACGCACATTGTGACAGACAGGCCATGGCAGCCATCGAATTCATTGGGGACAAAGGAGACGTGTGAGAGGCAGCTGATTGACAGAGGTCCCATTTCCACTCGTACAAAAGACTGGAGAGATGAAGCAGATAAGCCACTCTCTAGACCTTTTGTGAGCAGGCCAAATGATAAGATTTCCCTTTTCGATTCCTACTTATGTGCGTATGCTGCACGGCGATGGACATATTTTTTTAAAGGTTCTTTTATTTCCCTTCTTTTTAAGCAGCTCAGATGTGACAGCTGCCTTTTCATTGCATCTCTGGTCTCCTTTGTCCCTTGGCTGAATTGAAAGCTGGTTACTGGTGACTGGCTATAGGGCTTAAAGTGTGGTCCTCATCATGAAAATGCTGCTGCATTCTGTAGAATATAAAGCATACTTACACAACAGAAGTATCTAATTGCAGGTATCTTCATAAAAAGCATAATACTGCCAATAAATGTAATATCATGTGTTGTTCTGTGCCACATTGAATTTACTTTTTTCCCCCCAATACTCAACACCACTAACAGTAAATTGTTGACACCTTATGGATCTAACATACTGCTCTGCAACAGTACCCATTGATTCTTGGAGAATTTAACTACTGCTAAATGCCTCATTAGTTTTTTACATCTGTCTTGTCCTATCATAACCCAAAATATAAGGTTATTCTTCTCTATTGTAAATTATTACAATTATTCTAGAAAATTGTATAATTTCACTCATGGGTGTGCAGGCTTTGGGTCCAGGTCTGCAGTAACACATTTTGTTTTATGGTCCAGAGAGAAGACTTTGCTTGAATTCCTGAATCAGGTGTGTTAGTGATGGGCAAGAACATAAGCCTGCACACTCACTTATTGTAAATTGGTCTGGATAAGAGCATGTGAATGCACAAAAACACGTATTGGTACAATGATGTCTCTGTGACAGGGATAGAGTGGATAAAGAAGCACCTAGTCAGGTTAGAAGTAAGAAAGAGCATTTTCACATTAGAACATCAAAAAATGTGTGTGGAAACAAGAAGTCCAGAAGCAAGAAACAGGCCCATGATGCCATCATGGTTCACATCAGTATTTTCAATCTGTTATGTTTTAATTAGTGACCTTTACCACTGCACTCTGCTCTCTCATCACAGCCACTCAGCATTTCAGAGAAATAATTTACTTTTAAATAACAAAGGAACACAAAACGGACTCTGTTCGTGAAACGACCCAAAAGCAGATATGAAAGTGCTACTGGCTGATTAAGATATGTAAATGAAATGTGCTACTGAAGCAAGAAACAGGCCCATGATGCAATCATAGTTCACATCAGCATTTTCACTCTGTGATCTTTTAACCTATCAGTGACCTTTCCACTGCACTCTGCTCTCTCCTCTCATACAATAACTGAGCAAAAGCAGATATAAAGCTATTGGTTTGTCACAACACATTAGCAGAGACAGAATGTGTACAATGGCTTCTGTCACAAAGCTGAACATTCTACTGGCTGTTCTGATGGGAAACATCCCTGATGTCTAAGAAATCTATTAGATTCAAGCAGAAGGAGAAAATTATGCTTTTTACAACAATCATGCTTTTTACAACTGTTTGATCTTTAAATCCCAAGCTGAAGAGAGCCTGCTTTTGTGGAACTCTTCTAACACTTCACCTGAAAACTCCACACTGAATGACGAATGAAGGGATCGACTGAAACTGATTCATAACATTTCAACTGTCCTGATCCAGAACCTCTCTGTCAGACACTGGACTATATAGGGCGGAGTGCTGGACAGCTGGCAAGGTGAAACTCCAGAAAAGCATCAACCTCAGTGTCTGCAGTACTGAAGCTGTATAATCAGTTTATACGTATGTATGCTCATTTGGGAGGGAAATTAGACCTGCAGTGTGGGGATTCTTGGGGGGATGGTAACTTTACAGTCAGATGGCTCCGCAAGCACTTTTGGGACATGATCAAATCCGCAAAGCCCTTCATGGAGGAAGTAAGAGGCCGGGTGCTGGTCCAGAGAAAAGACTTTGCTTCAATTCCTGAATCAGGTGTGTTAGTGATGGGCAAGAACATAAGCCTGCACACTCACTTATTGTAAATTGGTCTGGATAAGAGCATGTGAATGCACAAAAACACGTATTGGTACAATGATGTCTCTGTGACAGGGATAGAGTGGATAAAGAAGCACCTAGTCAGGTTAGAAGTAAGAAAGAGCATTTTCACATTAGAACATCAAAAAATGTGTGTGGAAACAAGAAGTCCAGAAGCAAGAAACAGGCCCATGATGCCATCATGGTTCACATCAGTATTTTCAATCTGTTATGTTTTAATTAGTGACCTTTACCACTGCACTCTGCTCTCTCATCACAGCCACTCAGCATTTCAGAGAAATAATTTACTTTTAAATAACAAAGGAACACAAAACGGACTCTGTTCGTGAAACGACCCAAAAGCAGATATGAAAGTGCTACTGGCTGATTAAGACATGTAAATGAAATGTGCTACTGAAGCAAGAAACAGGCCCATGATGCAATCATAGTTCACATCAGCATTTTCACTCTGTGATCTTTTAACCTATCAGTGACCTTTCCACTGCACTCTGCTCTCTCCTCTCATACAATAACTGAGCAAAAGCAGATATAAAGCTATTGGTTTGTCACAACACATTAGCAGAAACAGAATGTGTACAATGGCTTCTGTCACAAAGCTGAACATTCTACTGGCTGTTCTGATGGGAAACATCCCTGATGTCTAAGAAATCTATTAGATTCAAGCAGAAGGAGAAAATTATGCTTTTACAACAATCATGCTTTTTACAACTGTTTGATCTTTAAATCCCAAGCTGAAGAGAGCCTGCTTTTGTGGAACTCTTCTAACACTTCACCTGAAAACTCCACACTGAATGACGAATTAAGGGATCGACTGAAACTGATTCATAACATTTCAACTGTCCTGATCCAGAACCTCTCTGTCAGACACTGGACTATATAGGGCGGAGTGCTGGACAGCTGGCAAGGTGAAACTCCAGAAAAGCATCAACCTCAGTGTCTGCAGTACTGAAGCTGTATAATCAGTTTATACGTATGTATGCTCATTTGGGAGGGAAATTGGACCTGCAGTGTGGAGATTCTTGGGGGGATGGTAACTTTACAGTCAGATGGCTCCGCAAGCACTTTTGGGACATGAACAAATCCGCAAAGCCCTTCATGGAGGAAGTAAGGGGCCGGGTGCTGTTGGCTGACAATGGATCCTCTCTCCATATGACCAACTTCACATTTCAAATCAAATCAAATCAAATGTATTTATAAAGCCCCCCTTACATCAGCTGATGTCACAGAGTGCTGTACAGAAACCCAGCCTAAAACCCCAAACAGCAAGCAATGCAGGTGTAAAAGCACGGTGGCTAGGAAAAACTCCCTAGAAAGGCCAAAACCTAGGAAGAAACCTAGAGAGGAACCAGGCTGTGAGGGGTTAGCCAGTCCTCTTCTGGCTGTGCCGAGTGCAGATTATAACAGAACATGGACAAGATTTTAAAATGTTCATAAAACAGGCAGAACAGTTGAAACTGGAGAAGCAGCATGGCCAGGTGGACTCGGGACATCAAGGAGTCATCAGGCCAGGTAGGCCTTGAGGAATGGTCCTAATGCTCAGGTCCTCCGAGAGAGAGAGAGAGAGAGAGAGAGAGAGAGAGAGAGAGAGAAGAAGAAGAAAAAGAAAGAGAGAGATAATTAGAGAGAGCATACTTAAATTCGCACAGGACACCAGATAAGAGAAGAAATACTCCAGATATAACAGACGGACCCTAGCCCCCCGACACATAAACTACTGCAGCATAAATACTGGGGGCTGAGACAGGAGGGGTCGGGAGACACTGTGGCCCCGTCCGACGATACCCCCGGACAGGGCCAAACAGGCAGGATATAACCCCACCCACTCTGCCAAGCACAGCCCCCACACCACTAGAGGGATATCTTCAACCACCAACTTACCATCCTGAGACAAGGCCGAGTATAGCCCACAAGATCTCCGCCACGGCACCAGTAAGCCAGTGACCCAGCCCCTGTAATAGGGTTAGAGGCAGAGAATCCCAGTGGAGGGGAACCGGCCAGGCAAAGACAGCAAGGGTGGTTCGTTGCTCCAGTGCCTTTCCGTTCACATTAACACTCCTTGGCCAGACTACACTCAGTCATAGGACCTACTGAAGAGATGAGTCTTCAATAAAGACTTAAAGGTTGAGACCGAGTCTGCGTCTCTCACATGGATAGGCAGACTATTCCATAAAAATGGAGCTCTATAGGAAAAAGCCCTGCCTCCAGCTGTTTGCTTAGAAATTCTAGGGACAGTAAGGAGGCCTGCGTCTTGTGACCGTAGCGTACGTGTAGGTATGTACGGCAGGACCAAATCGGAAAAGATAGGTAGGAGCAAGCCCATGTAATGCTTTGTAGGTTAGCAGTAAAACCTTGAAATCAGCCCTTGCCTTAACAGGAAGCCAGTGTAGAGAGGCTAGTACTGGAGTAATATGATCAAATTTGGGGGTTCTAGTCAAGATTCTAGCAGCCGTGTTTAGCACTAACTGAAGTTTATTTAGTGCTTTATCCGGGTAGCCGGAAAGTAAAGCATTGCAGTAGTCTAACCTAGAAGTTACAAACGCATAGATTAACTTTTCTGCATCATTTTTGGACAGAAAGTTTCTGATTTTTACAATGTTACGTAAATGGAAAAAAGCTGTCCTTGAAACATTCTTGATATGTTCTTCAAAAGAGAGATCAGGGTCCAGAGTAACGCCGAGGTCCTTCACAGTTTTATTTGAGACGACTGTACAACCATCAAGATTAATTGTCAGATTCAACAGAAGATCTCTTTGTTTCTTGGGACCTAGAACTAGTATCTCTGTTTTGTCAGAGTTTAAAAGTAGAACATTTTCCGCCATCCACTTCCTTATGTTTAATACCTGGTAGTGGAGGGACAGCGTTGTGTTTACAGTCAGACCATCGTAACGATCTACTGCATAAGGCAGTGTTAAGTCACCATTATGTGGGAAAGAAGGCTGTGCTTCCCTGTTTCAACCCTGACCCCAATGGGACAAAGACATGGTGGGGGAGAATCCTCAGTCATCAAGGGAAGCAGACATCGTATGTCGGGAATGGAAGATTGTAAGAAAATTACTCCCTAGTCATCCCCTCACCGATGCTCAACAACTCAACGTTTTATGATTGACAGAAGAAGCCGCCATCAAGATTCATCATATCATATTGTCTAATGGTGTGCCCTAAGTCAGAGCCCCTCAAAGAGTTCTTCTCAGAGGGAGGGGAGGTTGCCCTCACATGCAGCTGATGTTCCAGAGTATGACAGGGTGGAGAGGTAGAGAAAGACT
Source organism: Brachymystax lenok tsinlingensis (assembly GCA_030435695.1). Classification (NCBI taxonomy): domain Eukaryota; kingdom Metazoa; phylum Chordata; class Actinopteri; order Salmoniformes; family Salmonidae; genus Brachymystax; species Brachymystax lenok. Next base: position 40,214,744 of record CM059814.1, read on the forward strand.
ACAAAGGTGGGCAATGTTATTCTGGACACAAAATGTATGGATAAGTATAAACAATTCCCTGAAGTTTTGGAGGGCAGAATGAATGTATTTCGCCCTTAGGTCTCTCTGGTCCTCTCTAACCTCTCACCGGAGGACAGTGGGGATACTGGTGTGCTCTCATCTCTGACCAGAATAACATGGTCTGTTTATCAATAACAACAACCCTCTTGATTGAAGGGTAGAGAGACCCGTTTGGCATCGACTCCACGTTCTATGCTGTGTACTCTTCACTGCTGGTCTGTGCTCTGCTGGGGATGGACTTTGCTGTGATCACTGTGAACCTTAAGACCAGGAGAAGAGACCAGGCTTCTATGAAGACCAGGAAAAGTTACCAGGCTTCCCTGAAGAGCATGAGGTCTGCAGCCAAGACGCTGGGCAGCAGAACAGCAGAGTGGAAGAGGAGAGTGAATAAAGGGAAGAGAGAGAGGATAGTGAAGAGAAAAGAAAGTGAAGAATAAAGAGAGGACTTTAACATTTTAATCTGTTTTTTCACTTGCTCAATTGATCCAGATAGGTATAAAGTGTACATTCGGCTTGTTTTTAAAATTCTGGCCAGAATTTTTGTGCATGTAGCAAAGCTAATTGTAATTGTGTAGGGCAGCTATACCTTAGCGCAAAAAATATAACCTTTTTAAGTATTTCCAAAATAACCTGTGTGAATGTACACCGTTTGTTTTTTTAGACATAAAGCATTGATATTGAGTAAGTTTTGATCGGTCCACTCCTTAAAATATAGCTCCACAAAAATGTTACTTTACTTTAATAATGTGCTACTTCTACGTAAAATTGCTTTTAATGATTCTTATTAATACCTCTAAGTTTATTTTAAGGAATTTTGCTACAGCCACAACCTAGAAAATGTCCTGCACTTAATTTGATTTGTCATTTCAATTAATGATATATACCCAGCTAATCAAATATAATGCCTCATGAGCTTAGTACAACTTTCTTACCCTATCATCATAACCCAAACTATAAGGTTATTAAAGAAAAAAAAACTGCCTAATTCACAATAATGGGATTTGTACCGCACACAATTAGATTCTTCACACACCACACTAAGACATTATATAAGGGCACAAGGCAAGACCCAGATGCAGACACAGGAGGCAGATGGTTGGAGTCTTACAATATTTATTAATCCAATAGTGTAAGGCAAGAGAATGGTTGTGGACAGGAAAAAGGGTCAAAATGAGTTCAGAGTCCAAAAGGTAACGAAGGGCAGGCAGGAGGGAAAGTAGTCCAGAGTCAGGCAGGGGTCAAAACCGGGAAGTCTATCAAAAAGAGAATAGCAAAAGGAGTACGGGGAAAAACACACTGGTTGACTTGACTAACATACAAGACGAACTGGCACAGAGAGACAGGAAACACAGGGATAAATACACTGGGGAAAATAAGCGACACCTGGAGGGGGTGGAGACAATCACAGGAACAGGTGAAACAGATCAGGGCATGACACGTTATCCCATTCCACTACCTTTTCAAGATTTTTTTTTATACATGAAAGTAGACCATCAGGTTTGTTTAAGTGAGCTGTTTTGTCTTGTCTTGTAGTAATGTGGTGCCTTCCTGTATTTCCTTAAACCTTTATTTTAGCAATACATCTCATTGAGATGCACTCATATAGATATAATGAGCTAGCCCGTCTGCATTCCTGATTTCTGTAACCGTTAGCTTACCTAATATTGACATAAGCTCAACCACTTGTTCCTGTTTTATCAATTGCTGTGCTGATCAATGGACTGTTCATTACCTCTGTCAAATTTATATGTAGCTGTCACGTCCAGGCCTGAGAAGACAGGCTGGCGTGTTTAGTTTTATTTTGGTGTAGGGTTGTTTCTGTTCTAGGTTATCTATTTCTATGTTGGGGTAATGGTTCCCAATTAGAGGCAGCTGTGTGTCATTACCTCTAATTGGGAACCATATATATGTTTGTAGTTTTCACTAGGGGTTTGTGGGTTATTGTTTGTTTCATAGCGAAAGTGGCTAGTCTATGTTACGAGCGTCGTGTTGTTGTTTTGTGCCAGTTACGTTGATAAATAAAGCATGTATGCTGGATACCTCGCTGCGCCTTGGTCTGTCCCTCTCGGAGATCGTGACAGTAGCTATAAGTTATATTTGTATTTATTTTTGCAGTGAAGATGATGACGCTACAATAATACACATTTACGATAGGCCTATTTCAAAAAAATAAATACAGCCTAATAATTTATATATATTTATATATATATATACACACTGAATAGAAATACAGTACTAGTCAAAAGTTTGGACACATCTACTCATTCCAGGGTTTTTCTTTATTTTTACTATTTTCTACATTGTAGAATATTAGTGAAGACATCAACACTATGAAATAACACACATGGAATCATGTAGTAATAGAAAAAGTGTTAAACAAATAAAAACATTTTTATATTTGAGATTCTTCATAGTAGCCACCTTTGCCTTGATGACAGCTTTGCAACTCTTGGCATTCTCTCAACACGCTTCATGAGGAATCCATTTCAATTGACAGGTGTGCCTTGTTAAAAGTTAAGTTGTGGCATTTCTTTCCTTCTTAATGCGTAATAAGTTGTGTTGTGGGCAGGCATAAGCTATGGACAACTTGCATTGCATTGATGGTAATTTTATTGATGGTCTGGAGGAAACTTGGCACCATCCCTACGATGAAGTATGGTGGTGGCAGCATCATGCTGTGGGGATGTTTTTCAGCGGCAGGGACTTGGAGACTAGTCAGGATCAAGGGAAAGATGAACAGAGCAAAGTACTAAGAGATCCTTGATGAAAATCTGCTCCAAAGCACTCAGGACCTCAGACTGGAGCAAAGGTTCACCTTCCAACAGGACAACGACCCTAAGCACACAACCAAGACCACGCATGAGTGGCTTTGGAACAAGTCTCTGAATGTCCTTGAGTGGCCCAGCCAGAGCCCGGACTTGAACCTGATCGTAAATCTCTGGAGAGACCTGAAAATAGCGGTGCAGCGACGCTCCCCATCCTACCTGACAGAGCTTGAGAGGATCTCTAGAGAAGAATGGGATAAACTATTCAAATACAGGTGTGCAAAGCTTGTAGCGCTGGAGCAGGATTTCATCAAGGATCTCTCTGTACTTAACTCCGTTAATCTTTTCCTCGATCCTGACTAGACTCTCATACAATTTCAAAAAATCTGTTTTTGCTTTGTCATTATGGAGTATTGTGTGTAGATTGAAAAAAATATATTTAATCAATTTTAAAATAAGGTTGTAACGTAACAAAATGTGGAAAACGTCAAGGGGTCTGAAAACATATAGGCCTATACACATAATTTTAATAGCAGGACACTGTAAAGATCATTATTCCTCTGAATAAGGTTTGAATCCAAAGCAACCTTCCTACACATAGTTTGAAGTACAATAGACCAACATAGCCACTGTAGTAGTTCAAAGCTTTGCACTTGTAAACCTTTGTAGAGCATGGGTGGAGTAGGCATTGCGGCACTCACATTAATTTCCTTTATTTTTCGGCTTCAGACCAATGCCTACTTCTCTCTTAAAACATATTTTGGGGCTTTTAATTTCCATGGCTTTTAAACCGAAAGGTGATTATGCAACATTATTATACAACGTTATAATACAGCATAACACAGCAATACAAATAAAGTAAAAATACATAATAATGACAAATGGCAACAGAAATAATGTATTTACTGGTATTCATTTAATATCAACAGCTGATTTTCCATAGGGAAGTGGAAAAACACAAACTTATTTAAGCCAATATGAAGTAAACTGGAACAAAAAAAAAAGATCTCTTTTACTTCTTAGGGAGCGGCAGCAGTGGTGGGAGTTTTGGAGAGTCTGGCGTGCCCAAAGTAAAATGCCTGCCACTCAGGCCCAGAAACTAGGATATGCACATAATTAGTACTATTGGATAGAAAACACAGTTTCTAAAACTGTTAAAATAATGTCTGTGAGTATAACAGAACTGATATGGCAGGCGAAAACCCAAGGAAAATCCGTCCGGAAAAATGTGTTTCTGAGAAATGCCTCATTTTCCAATGTGTTTCTATGGGATCTGCTTAATTCCAGCTCCCAGATTGCAGTACCTATGGCTTCCACTAGATGCCAACAGTCTTTAGACAAGGTTTGAAGCGTTTACCTTGAAAAACAGCCAAATAGAAGAAGATTATGTAAGTGGAGTGAGGAAGTGCCTTTTGTGTTTTGTGCGCGAAACCGTGAGTGTGCGCCTCGGTATTTTACTTGTCTATCGCTCAGAATATTATCCGTGTGAAATATTATAGTTAATATACATAAAAGTGTACCTAAGGATACATTATAAACGATGTTTGATTTGTTTGGACAAAGTTGATAGGTATATTTTGAACGCTTTCTCTGTCCTGTACAATCAACGAGTGGACGGTGGATTTTCTGAACATAACGCGCCAACCAAACGGAGATTTATGGATATAAACTTTTTCTAACAAAAGGAACATTGGATGTCTTGCTTGGACACTTCGGATTGCCCTCAGCAGAAGATCTTCAAAGGTAAGCGATTTATGTTAGCTCTTTTTATGTGTTTTGTGACACCCGTGCTGGTTATGAAATTATGCTAATGCGGAAAATATGCGGGGCGCTGTCCTCAGACAATCAAATGTTCTGCTTTCGCCGTAAAGCTTTTTTGAAATCTGACAACGCTGTGAGATTGCCAAGAGTCTAAGCTTAGGAACAGAGTGCACCACTTGTATTTTGATGAATGTTTTATAATTCTACTTTGGGATTTTGAATTTGGCGCCTTACATTTTTCCGGGTGTTGTCGTGACTGGGGCGCTCCCTATGGGAAGTGGAAAAACACAAACCTATTTAAGCCAATATGAAGTAAACTGGAACAAAAAAAGTATCTCTTTTAATAACATAATTGAGCAAGCTCCTATAAAATACACAAAATTATCAACATGTACCCATTAAGAGGGCTATTTATATATGAAATCACACTGCATATAGGTTAACAAACACACACACTGTACATATAAGTGCACGCATCCATACACATACTGTACACCCACACATAGGCAAACGCACACACACACACTTGTTGTTCTATCATTGTGTCGACCTAAAATTGTGGGGACCTAAAATCCAATTTCTCCTGTCGTGGGAATTCTTACATAGGGACACTCGAAGTCAATGTTAAATTAATCATTGTTTATTGTCAGCGCTCTGGAGAGGTTCCAACCAATGCACCATAGTACACATGTCAATCAGGAGCTCTGCTTGGGCAGTCCCAGCAGTTGTCTTATATGCGGTGTGGCGTACAGCAGGTCAGCCACCAGAGGGAGACTCGTCGAGGCCTGGTGACAGATGAAATATACATCACATGGCGATGGCTCCATCTGCTGGACGTGCCAGTTCTCGGCGGGCTCTCCAGCCAGGACTAATTGGGGCTGATTGAGAGTTGGTGAGTAATCAAGGGCTGATTGCTCACCAGCTCTGCAAGTCCTATAAAGCTGCCAGAAGGGCAGCACACAGGGAGACTGGGGGAAGAAAGGACTCCTGTATAGCTGGAGGGACGGTGACGGTAGTAAGAGGAGTGAGTTCAGTTTTTGATCCCCACAGGATACAGCAAGACCTGGAGCCCAGAAGAGGGTAACCTGGAGAGGGTCTCATGGGGAGACCTATTATTTTTGAAATTATTATTTTTAATAAACTATTTTGAAACTGAGCTAATCCTACTTTGTCCGTGTGTAATCTGTGTAAACGTATTGACCCAACCCCCTGGTCTGCCTCAGCGGCTATACACAGACAAGTTATATTTGCAATTAATTAATCATTACTGTTTTGTTTCATTCATGTGACCGACCAATACCTCACGAGGCTTCTTCTCTCTAATCTGAGACCTTGAAAATGAGATATCTTTCATTCTCAAAACAGGATCTGGGCATACTGCCAAATTGCAGCTGCTGATAATGAGGATTTGTTCAGTCAGCCTCTTGCATGAACACAGAAATTTGTTTATAGAACAGCACATAAACAGAATATAGAAATTAGTTATAAGAAAAGCACAAACTTTAAAATTACATTCCATCCTCTTATCACTTGTGTAATAATAATCATTACATTTTGATGTAAGCATTTAGATCATAATTATATTATGGGGGAGAGTACAAAAAATGCAAATGCATACAAGCGATATGTAGATTCAGAGGTGAATAAATCTCTCAATGTTAACCATTGTTTCCATATTTCTTACCACAATCGGGTTGCATTGACATATGTTTTTCACGAACTGTCTCTGGGACATCAAGTTAGTCAAAATATAAAACCCTGTTGTTTAACAATTCTGCTTAGACCTTCATGAGGTTGGTGCTTGCTCGTCAGCTAAGTGTTCCACATGATGTTAACGGTTTAGATTACCTTACCCTCAACTTGATAAAAGAAAAGAACCTTCAATCATTACTCATTGTTCGTATCTACAGGGGGAAATGGGGGCTCAGAGTTGGCAGCTCATTGGTTTCACCATCCTCTGGAGGAGCAGAAAACATGATAGCTACTGAAATATTATCAGCCAGAGAGGCACAGATCGCCTTACAGCATGTTATAATAACATTTCACAGGGAAGAGAGAGAGAGAAATTAATTACGGGCACGGTTGACCACCCCCCCTCGGCACTCATCCTTTGTTTCTTGGCGTTTCTTCATGTTCTTCTTCAGATAGTGTTTCAATTCGTCCTTTTAATGGCACATGTTCAAAGTGGATGGCCCTTGATAATGTCTCTGACCTTACAGTAAATGATGTCTTTGTCCATTTCTCTCCATGCTCACTCCACATGGACCCATGTCGCACTCCTGAGAGAAAAAGCATGAGAGAAAAGGCAGTTGATAGCTTCAACTGGATGCCGTGTACAGGTTGCTGTTTCGGACTCATGTCTCACGGTAGAAGTGGTGAAGGACCATACTTAATGCCATTTTCGCCATTTTCAGCCAGTTAGAGGGGGTGTTGAGGTTCACACTGTTCCCAATTATCTTCCATGCATCTAGATACCATCTGTGGTCAACTTTGCCATAACCTCGAGAGAGGACAGACCAGAACAACATTTTAGTTTAGAATAACAACACACTGTTGAACCCCGCCACCCCCACCCCCAATTGGCTTATACTCCCCTATCAGTTGGGGATCTCACTGCAGAGTTACAGGTCATGTGGTTAGAGGGCTAATCCTTAGCGAGAAATCCTGACCATCCAGTAGACCCAATATGGTGAAAAGAAAAGGGAACAACAACAGCAATACACACATATCACTCAAGGTGGGGAAAACTTTGGAGTAGCTGTCATCCATTACCAACATCTCTTTTTTCCTTTTACAGGCAGGCATGTGAAGAAAATATATTTGCATATTTACCAAAGGGCCCCAGGGGGTCCGGTAATTCCCCCTTTGGACACATGACTCACATCGTGATTCATGCACCCAAAAAAACAACAACACTGTCTGTTAAATCAAAAGTAAACAAATTAGAATAACAAATCGAATATCTATTGATAACTCCATGTGGAAATAATTGTATCCCATTAAGGTAATGGTAAAATAGACTAGATACAGCTCTCTCTCCCTGTCCTTCTCGTGGTCCGAATCACACATAGGACTATTGATAAATTATACACTTATACTTAATTATTTGTTTTTACAGAGTCCAAAAAAAAACAATGTCTTTTGTCTTTCTAGTGAGGGTGATCAGGCCTCACCAGGAAGTCAGAACAGGGGTCAGAGGTCAGTCAGCCCTATTAAGTGAGTGTTTGTTTTCCTCTACCTCAGACATTATTTAAAGATATTTCAAACATTTCAAACATTTTGTGTATCAGGTTTACATTGTTTTTTCAGTACATTTCTTCTACTCGAGACTTTACATGTGTGCAACTAAAACTCTGAAAATAGAAACTTTCCTTTTGTGTACAGCATCCTTTCTAACCCGTGAAGAACCCACTAAAACCAAAATTTAAAGACCCCACACTTCTAAATCAAACAGAGTATTGACTACTAACAAATATTCATTAATAGGTGGGTTGTGTGTGGGTGCTGGCGTAAACACAAACTAAATGGACAGGTCTTGCTTAATTTGGGAGTTACCTTAACAGCTGGATCCAGGCACTTTTAACTGTTCTCCCAATGCACCTGCCTCAGGAAGCCTTTCAAAGGGGAGAGATACAGAATCATTGATAAACATGAAGAAAAAATACTTGGTTGCAGACATTCCATCAGTCCTGGAAGAAAGAAAATAAACATGTACTTCGTTTTCACTAGGCTACATATTAATCAGTCCTAAAAATTCTTAATCATTAATCGAGTTTACTACATCATGGGCAGGAAGTCTCAATAAACCCATGCATATATACAGAATTATACTCCAGACACATTTATACTTCAGACACATCAGATGATACAGTGCCCCCGTAAAGCTGAGTTAGACACCTTCTAAAGTAAACAATTCTCTTGTAATCTTAATCTTTTTGACTTGTTGCATTGACATACAATTCTGTCCAAACTGCCCCTAATTTCCCCAATGTCTCTCTCACAGTTCAGTGTGTACTGGTGGCTATCTATTGTTCCACAGGAAGCTCATCTTTAATCAATGATGGAGACGGTCTCACACACGTGAGCAGCCTCTAATTTAAGTCGCAATGCTCAAACCCTCTATGTTACTTCGTCAAATTACTAAGATATTGCATTATTTGATTTCTATCAAAGGCAATTACCATTCACTTTGTTAATTTCACTAGTCTCCATAATATGTTTCCTTCAACTAGGACTCCCTTCTACCCATTAGGAATACCTTCTCAATCTACTACTTATACAAACGGATCACTCTCAAACAACATTATGCTTTTCCCCCTAATGCAAGGTTTAAAACAAAACAAACATGATAACATGATAGTCTCCATATTGGAAGGCATTGTTTTCATTTTAGTATACCTTCAAAAAGTTACTCTATATTTTTATTTCCAATCTCTGTTGGTTATTCACTTTCTGCTTCAATATTTATTAAATATCTATTATTTTAAGATTCATATGTAATGCTTTGGAGGGATCAATATCTATTAACTTGGTTGGCACTGTCTCAGTACCCAGTAGATGGCATGCTCTTTCCATAATAAGTCTCTACCGAACACTTTATACGGTTGAGTAGGTGAATACAGAAAATCATTGGTTCCACCGCAGCAACAATCACAGCGCAGCAGCCTGAGAGGTACACATATCTTTCAATGGCTTCTCCTGTCAGTGCTCACTACCTACAGATCGATGGGCGGTGGTGGACAGAACCCCAAGATAGCGTTGTAGATCTAAAACTCAACTCACACAGGATTGGTTGGAGTATCCATTCTTTCACGCACTCAGTAATCCTCTTTCACACTATAGCTAGTCCCCTGACAGCTCTCATTCACTCAGTCAGTTTAATATCCACATTTCAATCAGCTTAACACGTGCTTTCCACACTCACACAACCATACACAACTTTCACATCCACATTCACTTAGTACAGTCGTGGCCAAAAGTTTTGAGAATGACACAAATATAAATTTTCACAAAGTCTGCTGCCTCAGTTTGTATGATGGCAATTTGCATATACTCCAGAATGTCATGAAGAGTGATCAGATGAATTGCAATTAACTGCAAAGTCCCTCTTTGCCATGCAAATGAACTGAATCCCCAAAAAACATTTCCGCTGCATTTCAGCCCTGCCACAAAAGGACCAGCTGACATCATGTCAGTAATTCTCTCGTTAACACAGGTGTGAGTGTTGACGAGGACAAAGCTGGAGATCACTCTGTCATGCTGATTGAGTTCGAATAACAGACTGGAAGCTTCAAAAAGAGGGTGGTGCTTGGAATCATTGTTCTTCCTCTGTCAACCATGGTTACCTGCAAGGAAACACGTGCCGTCATCATTGCTTAGCACAAAAAGGGCTTCACAGGCAAGGATATTGCTGCCAGTAAGATTGCATCAAGAACTTCAAGGAGAGCGGTTCAATTGTTGTGAAGAAGGACCGCCAGGACCGTCTCCTAAGGTCCATTCAGCTGCGGGATCGGGGCACCACCAGTACAGAGCTTGCTCAGGACTGGCAGCAGGCAGGTGTAAGTGCATCTGCACGCACAGTGAGGTGAAGACTTTTGGAGGATGGCCTGGTGTCAAGAAGGGCAGCAAAGAAGCCACTTCTCTCCAGGAAAAACATCAGGGACAGACTGATATTCTGTAAAAGGTACAGGGATTGGACTGCTGAGGACTGGGGTAAAGTCATTTTCTCTGATGAATCCCCTTTCCGTTTGGGGCATCCGGAAAAAAGCTTGTCCGGAGAAGACAAGGTGAGCGCTACCATCAGTCCTGTGTCATGCCAACAGTAAAGCATCCTGAGACCATTCATGTGTGGGGTTGCTTCTCAGCCAAGGGAGTGGGCTCACTCACAATTTTGCTTAAGAACACAGCCATGAATAAAGAATGGTACCAACACATCCTCCGAGAGCAACTTCTCCCAACCATCCAGGAACAGTCTGGTGACGAACAATGCCTTTTCCAGCATGATGGAGCACCTTGCCAAAATTGATAACTAAGTGGCTCGGGGAACAAAACATCAATATTTTGGGTCCATGGCCAGGAAACTCCCCACACCTTAATCCCATTGAGAACTTGTGGTCAATCCTCAAGAGGCGGGTGGACAAACAAAAACCCACAAATTCTGACAAACTCCAAGCATTGATTATGCAAGAATGGGCTGCCATCAGTCAGGATGTGGCCCAGAAGTTAATTGACAGCATGCCAGGGCGGATTGCAGAGGTCTTGAAAAAGAAATATTGACTCTTTGCATCAACTTCATGTAAGTGTCAATAAAAGCCTTTGACACTTATGAAATGCTTGTAATTATACTTCAGTATTCCATAGTAACATCTGACAAAAATATCTAAAGACACTGAAGCAGCAAACTTTTGGCTCGGTAATCTCCCTTATTACCCCATGTGCAGCTTCAACGATTCTCTGTTGTTACCTCCCATATGTATCTTCACTAAACATATAAAATAGCACAGAGTGCAGCTATTACGATCGCCGAAAGAAGTAGACCAAGGCCGCAGCGTGCATGACGTTCCACATCTTTTAATTTGCAGTGAAACGTTCAAACAAGAAAGAAAGCAAGCAATAACTGACCGTAACATATCGTGTAGCACACACAGGCACTTACAGAAAACAATAACCCACAAAACACAGGTGGAAAAGGAACAATTTAAGTATGATCCCCAATTAGAGGCAACGACACTCAGCTGCCTCTAATTGGGAACCATACCAAAACCAAAACATAGAAATACAAAACATAGAAAACCCAATAAACCCCCTAGTCACGTCCTGACCAAACCCACCATAGAAAACCCAGATGGCTATCTATGGCTAGGACGTGACAGTACCCCAACCCAAAGGTGCGGACTCTGGCCGCAAAACCTGAACATGATGGGGAGGGTTTGGGTGGGTGACTAGAGTCGGTGGTGGTTCCGGTGCGGGACGTAGCACCCACTCAGCCCACGGATCCGGCCATATAGCCGGGCTGAACGCCGTGCCCGGCTTGGACCTCGGTGCAGAGGAAGGCTCCGACCCTGGCACCGGGCTAGGAAGGCGCACTGGACGCCTGTTGCGTGGAGCCGGCACAGGTCTCACCGAGCTGGGAAGGCGCACTGGAAGCCTGGTGCGTGGAGCCGGCACAGGTTGCACCGGACTGGTGACACGCACTTCAGGGCGAGTGCGGGGGGCTGGCACAGGACATACCGGACTGGGAAGGCGCACTGGGAGCCTGGTGTGTGGAGCCGGCACAGGTTGCACCGGACTGATGACACGCTCTTCAGGGCGAGTGCGGAGAGCTGGCACAGGACGTACTCATTGAGTCCTCTATAATCTATACATGGGCGTAACCATCCATCCTTCTTGGCCATGAAGAAGAAACCAGCCGAAGCAGGAGAAGTGGACGTGCGGGTGAAAGCTTGTTGGAGCGCCTCTTGGAGTAGACGTGATAGTTTCCTATGACCGAAAAATAGCTTCTGGACACCAGAACAGCGATCATTAACCTAAATTTGGATGAAGATTTCTACTTTCTAATAGATTTCTATCATTTGGAGGAGCAAGCCCCAATTCCCAAGACTCTGAAAATAAAAAGACGGTGCAAGAGAGGCCGACGTGCGGGCACCCTGACGAAACTACGTCGGCGAGTACATCAACCACCTCTACTCTCCATTCTATTAGCGAATGTACAATCACTGGAGAACAAACTGGATGAGCTCCGTTCGAGACTATGCTATCAACGGGACCTGAAAAACTATAATATCCTACGTTTCTCTGAGTCGTGGATGAACAAGGACATGGATAATATACAGTACATCTGGCTGGTTTTTCTATGCATCGGCAGGACAGAACGGCAGTGTTGGGTAAGCTCAAGGGGGAGGTGTGTGTCTCTGTTAAAACAGCTGGTGTGCGATCTCTCGAGGTTCTGCTCGCCTGAGTTTGATTGATGATAAGCTGTAGATCATACTGTTTACCAAAATAGTTTTCATATATATTCTTCGTAGCTGTCTATTTACCACCACAAACCGATGCTGGCACTAAGACCGCACTCAACAAGCCGTAAAGGCCCATAAGCAAACAAGAAAATGCTCATCCAGAGGCGACGCTCCTAGTGGACGGTGATTTTAAGGCAAGAAAACTGAAATCTGGCATTTAGTTTCCGCCAGCATGTTAACTGTGCAACTAGAGGTGAAAAAACTCTTAGATAACATTTACACCACACACAAAATCACATACAAAGCTCTCCCCCGCCCTCTTTTTGGCAAATATGACCACAACTATATCCTCCTGATACCTTCTTACAAGCAAAAACTCTAACAGAAAGTATCAGTGCCGCGCTCAATACGGAAGTGGTCTGATGAAGATGCTGAGCTACTGGACTGTTTCGCTAGCACAGACTGGAATATGTTCCCGGGATTCATCTGATGGCATTGAGGAGTTTACCACATCAGTCACCGGCTTCATTAATAAGTGCATCGACGACGTCATCCACACAGTGACCGTACGTACTTATCCCAACCAGAAGCCATGGATTACAGGCAACATCTGCACTGAGCTAAAGGCTAGAGCTTCTGCTTTCAAGGGGCAGGACACGTTGACTCGTCCAAATGTTCACTCAGGATTGCCAACAAGCACCTGGATGATCATGAAGAGTCTTGGAAAAATGTTTTATGGACAGATGAGTCAAACGTATAACTTTCTGGACGACATGCGTCCCATTATGCATGGCAAAAGCCAAACACAGCATTCCACAGTAAGAACCTTATATCGGTCAAGCATGGTGGTGGTAGTGTGATGGTTTGGGGACGCTTTGCTTTCCCAGGACCTGGAAGACTTACCTTAATAGAAGCAACCATGAATTCTGCATCAGAGAATTCTACAGGAGAATGTCAGGCCATCCGTCTGTGAGCTGAAGCTGAAGCGCAGCTGGGTCATTCAGCAAGACAATGATCCAAAACACACAATCAAGTCTATATGAAAATGGCTAAAAAGCAATAAATTTGAAGTTTTGGAACGGCCTAGTCAAAGTCTAGACATAATTCAAATTGAGATGTTGTGGCAGGACTTAAAAACCCAAAAATGTCGATGAGTTAAAGCATTTCTTCATGTAAGAGTGGGCTAAAATTCCTCTACTGCGATGTGTCTGACTGATCAACAACTACAGGAAGTGTTTGTTTGGAGTCATTTCAGCTAAAGGTGGCACAACCAATTACTGAGTGTAAAGGGACAATTACTTTTTTCACAAAAGGGCATTGGGTGTTGCATAACTTTGTTTAAGAAATATGTATGCAATTGCTGTGTTATTTGTTCACTCAGGTTCCCTTTATATCTGACAACATTCAATATCAAAAATATGTAAAAATAGAGAAAATTTGAAAGTGGGCAAATACTTTCTCACAGCACTGTAACTAGTACTCACATCTGTACTCATAAAAAGGCTTTGAAAGGCTGGTCAGGGCTCACATCAACACCACCATCCTAGATACCCTGAACCCACTCCAATTCGCATACTGCCCAAACAGATCCACACATGACGCAATCTCTATTGTACTCCACACTGCCCTCTCTCACCTGCACAAGAGGAACACCTATGTGAGAATAATGTTCATCGACTACAGCCCAGCGTTCAATACCACAGTGCCCTCCAAGCTCTTCACTAAGGTAAGGACCCTGGGACTGAACACAGCCTTCTGCAACTAGATCCTGGACTTCTTGACGGGCTGCCCCCAGGTGGTGAGGGTAGGCAACAACACATCCACTATGCAGAATCTCAACACTGGTGCCCCTCAGGGGTGCGGTTTAGTCTCTTCCTGTACTCCCCGTTCACCCACGACTGCGTGGCTGCGCATGACTCCAACACCATCATTAAGAGTGCTAATGACACAACAGTGGTAGGCCTGATCACTGATGACAATGAGACCACTTATAAGGAGGAGGTCAGAGACCTGGCAGTGTCGTGCCAGGACAACAACCTCTCCCTCAACATCAGCAAGACAAAGGAGCTGATCGTGGACTACAGGACACGGAGGGACAAGCACACCCCCATTCACATCTAAGGGTCTGTAGTGGAGCGGGTCGCAAGCTTCAAGTTCCTCGGTGTCCACATCACTAAGGATCTATCATGGTCCATACACACCAACACAGTCGTGAAGAGAGAACGACAACGCCTCTTCCCCCTCAGGAGACTTTAAAGATTTGGCATGGGCCCTCAGATCCTCAAAAAGTTCTACAGCTGCACCATTGAGAGCATCTTGAATGGCTACATCACCGCTTGGTATGGCATCTGCAAGGTGCTACAGAGGGTAGTGCGCACGGCCCAGTACATCACTGGGGCCGAGCTCCCTGCCATCCATGTCCTCTATATTAGGCGGTGTCAGAGGAAGGCCCTAAAGATTTGGTAAGCAGTACCGATGCACCTCAAGCCATAAGACTGCTAAAGAGTTAGTTAAATAGTTATCCAAAAAGCCACGCGGACGATCTGCATGGACCCCTTCTGCACTAACTTTTTTGTCTCATCAGATACGCTGCTGCTACTGTTTATTGTCCATCCTGTTGACTTGTCACTTTATTTCTAGTTATGTGTGTATATCTATCTCAAATAACTTGTGCCCCTGCACATCAGCTTGGTACTAGTACCCTGTGTATATAGCCAAGTTATCGCTACTCATTGTCTATTTATTATTACTTGTATTATTACATGTTATTACTTTTCTATTATTTCTCTATTTCTTTCTCAATACATTTTTGGGAGGGGCCGTAAGTAAACATTTCACTGTTTGTCTGCACCTGTTGATTTGATTTGTAATGCATTGAAATTGCTACTCCTCATTTTGATAGGAACGATCAAATGTATTTTCTTATCCATTTTAATATTCTGTAGCTAAGATATTGGTATACTGACTGACTGTATACTGTTAGCTTATTCTTCTCTGTGTTAGCCTATTATTCTCTGTAGGCAATAACGAAGCCCAGCGTTCAGCTGGCATTTTGATGTGAGGTATGATGTCTTTTTATGTACTGTCATCTACTGGCCATATATGAGATTGCGTAACATTATATTTGAACATGTGAGCAAGGGGGCGCTAAGACCCGGTTCAGGCAGTAGTGTTTTGTAAGAAAGTGTCGATTGCCGAGTGATGGAATACTTCGCTCCATGCACGCCGCAGGAAGAATATAAGGACAATTTACAAGTGGATACAACAATATTACCATTGTTGTTGTTTTTGACTTTTAATATCTCTTCGCGTAAAACGGGTTATTTGTTGGGAGCTTCAATTCACTAAATCGCTTTCCAGCACCAGCTTGTCTTGAGAAGGTGAGTGTTGTAATAACAGCAACAGACCTAAGCTAACTAATGTAGCTAGCTAGCTATCTTGATAGGTCAGACAGACAACGCCACAAATGTATTTATTTAATTTTTATTTAACTAGGGGCAAGTCTCACAAATGATAGCTAGAGAAAAATTCTACTGCTAAGGTTATTCTGACGCTCTGTCTTTGTTGTCACATTGTTAAAATATGCTCTCTCAGAACGGGCCACCAAGTAAAACAGGCTAAACAATGCCACTGGGACAAATGCATAATGATTACCATGATAATAAATGTAGTGCTCATGATTCCATGAGAGCAACAACATCTGAAGCATTTGTTTAGAAAGTTCCATATCATATGACAACAAAAACATCAACAATGGAGTAATTGGACTCTGACCTCTCTTGTGAGGGCTTCGTTCTTGCATACCAAGCTACTCCATGGTACATTGGCCATGTGTCGGCATACCACTGTAACCTAATTATAGTATGATATTTTGAATGAATATCAGTTGATGAAATGTTTCAGGTGTCTTAAGTGCCATGACTGAATCAGAATTGGTCCACTGCCCACCCCAGATGACTGGCTGGGGTGCTTTTAGGAGCCATGACAGAAGCACTAACCATGTCTTAAAGTTCACAGCCCGATATAGAAGGGCTGTCCTGGATCTCTTAGGCATATTCAAGTCTGTTGAATGATTATAGACTAGGAAGAGATGCTTGCTGTGTTTTGCTTCATAGTACACAATACACACATCAAGGAGATTCAATCTGCTCTTGACCCTGATACATTAAGTAGGGTATAGCATGATTATAATGAACAGGTGTTCATTGTGTTGACTAACTTCACTTTTGATCGCTGCTGGGGCAGTTATAAATGGAAGAAGTTAGACTAGTTGAATGTCCTCATGAACAGAAGTTTAGAATAGGATACAAATAAGGTCTGGTGAAAATACTGCAGAGAATGTATTTTTGAAAACTAATTTCATGCAGTCAACTGTGTGATTTCTTTTGCCTGTCCTGCCTTTTTAAAATCTCTTAACATACATGCGGACCAGGTTTATGATCTTGAGCCCTATGTGTAGGCTTAATGTGGTAGTAATATGTCTGTTATAGTGAATACTCTCTTTCCCCTCCCTGTCTCCCCAGCTCCCAGCCACCATGGTAGTAGTGCAAAGCTACTGTGAGGCCAGCGCTTCCATCTCCGAAGCCTGGCTGGAGGGCGGCATCTCGCCCTGCTTCTACTTCACCCTGGTTCCCACCGTCCTGATTACCCTCTCCTTCTTCTTCCGGCGCCTTCCACTGCGTCTGCTACCGCCGCTACGGCACCGAGATGGAGCCCAAGTTCGTGCCGCACTCGCGCCTCTATGGCCTCCAACTGGCAGTCTCCCTGCTCCTCCTGCTGCAGTTCCTAGGGGGGCTGGTGTGGAGGGCGGCCGGGGGAGGCGAGCTCCCTGGCTATGTGGTGCTGTACGGCTGCCTGTCAATGCTAGGCTGGGCCTGGGCCGTGGCCCTGCTAAAGCTGGAGAGGAGGAGGGTGCTGGTGAGGGACCGGACACGGGGGCCACAGCATGGTGCTGCTGCTCTTCTGGGCTGTGGCATTCTCAGCGGAGAACCTGGCCTTCGTCTCCTGGGCCAGCCCCTACTGGTGGTGGGGCCTGGAGAACACACAGCAGCAGGTGAGAGAGGACCAGCGGTACCACAGGGTTCAATTCTCGGGCAGACTCTTTTCTCTGTATATATCAACGATGTCGCTCTTTCTGCGGGTGATTCCCTGATCCACCTCTACGCAGACGACACCATTCTGTATACATCTGGCCCTTCTTTGGACACTGTGTTAACTAACCTTCAAACGAGCTTCAATGCCATACAACACTCCTTCTGTGGCCTCCAACTGCTCTTAAACGCTAGTAAAACCAAATGCATGCTTTTTAACCGTTCGCTGCCCACACCTGCCCGCCCGATTAGCATCACAACTCTGGACGGTTCTGAATTAGAATATGTGAACAACTACAAATACCTAGGTGTCTGGCTAGACTGTAAACTCTCCTTCCAGACTCATATTAAACATCTCCAATCCAAAATTAAATCTATAATCGGTTTCCTATTTCGAATCGGTTTCCTATTTCATCTCCAAAATAGCTTCCAATACTCTACTCAGCAAAGTGGATGCAGTCTATCACAGTGCCATCCGTTTTGTTACCAAAGCTCCTTATACCACCCACCACTGCGACCTGTATGCTCTAGTCGGCTGGCCCTCGCTACATATTCGTCGCCAGACCCACTGGCTCCAGATCATTTTTAAGTCTATTCTAGGTAAAGCTCCGCCTTATCTCAGCTCACTGATCACCATAACAACACCCACCCGTAGCACGCGCTCCAGCAGGTATATCTCACTGGTCATCCCCAAAGCCAACACCTCCTTTGGCCGCCTTTCCTTCCAGTTCTCTGCTGCCAGTGACTGGAACGAATTGCAAAAATCGCTGAAGCTGGAGACTTATATCTTCCTCACTAACTTTAAGCATCAGCTATCTGAGCAGCTAACCGATCGCTGCAGCTCTACATAGCCCATCTGTAAATAGCCCACCCAATCCACCTACCTCATCCCCATATTGTTTTTATTTACTTTCTGCTCTTTTGCACACCGGTATTTCTACTTGCACATCATCATCTGCTCATCTATCACTCCAGTGTTAATTTGCCAAATTGTAATTACTTCGCTACTATGGCCTATTTATTGCCTACCTCCCCACGCCATTTGCACACACTGTATATAGACTTTCTTTTTTCCCCCTCTATTGTGTTATTGACTGTACGCTTGTTTATTCCATGTATAACTCTGTGTTGTTGTTTGTGTCGCACTGCTTTGCTTTATCTTGGCCAGGTCGCAGTTGTTAATGAGAACTTGTTCTCAACTAGCTTACCTGGTTAAATAAAGGTGAAATTAAAAAAAAAAAAAAAATTAAATTGTTGAGGGTTTAACATTATAGAATGTCCCCAATAGAGCTGACGTGACACCTCATTCTACATATCACTCAAAGAGACATGTCTGTTCTACATCATGTATTTATATCTGAATGTTTCACAACCTTGCCTACTGAACGTGGCACTGGGGTCTGTTCAGGAGCGTGTAGCGTTAGAGGACCTTCAGATAGAAATGTATTTGTGTAGAATAAACATGTTTAACTGTCAGGTTAAGTTGGAAATGGTGTTAGATCTGTTCCTTGCATTTCTGTCTGAATCGTTTGAAACGTTTCACCTTTTTGAATGAACCCCACAGCTCAACCCTCAGTGAGGATGAACTGCCATCCCACTCCCTAGTTTCATTGAGGTTGTTAACTTTGACATATAATGTTACTGGCTATTAGTATTAAACTTAACATTACGTTTTTACATTCCATTACACAAGTCTAGTAATTGGCTTCCTATAAAGTAAGTTAGTCTACCCATAGGGTGTGATACTGTATCTGCATAAATGGGAAACATAGGCTAGGTTTAATGTTTCTTATGTTTCTTAAATCCCATTTCATAATGACTGTTGTGATCGTTAAAAAAGAAAAATCTATTACAAAGCAGTTTCTCGCTAGAAGACTGCTAAAATAGAAACTGGCATTCCAACCATGACACAGCAGTGTAAGGGGCGGAACCATTATCATTAGTCAGCTATGAGTAACTCTAGAAGTGCTGAGTCATTGCCCTGTCTTGCCATTCTACGTCCCTCTCCCTCTGGCCACGCCCCCAAATATACATTTTGTAACCAATCAGATCACACCTTTTCTTAGTCCCTCCCTGTGGCTGTCATTGGTCGTCCCACTCAGCATGACTTTAGGTTGTACAAGTCATGTCTGGAAGTATGGCTGTTTAATATGTCTTCCAGTTGTGTTCAACTGATGCATTCTGAATGCATCTTCATTAGCTTTTTAACAAGCTTTCACCATCTTAGCTCTTCCAATGGGTTGTTATACCACAAAGTATATGACATGGTCCACTGTTTACTTTGTGTCATATGTACAGTATTTTAATTTGTACAGTCAGTCTGACTGTAACCACTGACTCACCTCTCCTCCAATCCTGAATGATCCAACAAGTCCTGAGTATATTACTTTTGAATGATAACCTCGGCCTCACAGAGCAGACTTGATGACAAATCTGCTGATGTGCCCTTGAGCAATGCACTTAACCATAATTTCTCCTGTAAATCGCTCTGGATAAGAGTGTCTGCTAAATGACTTAAATGTAAATTGTATGTGTTGAATGGAGTATTGAAATGTGTTTTCTGTGTTTTATGCAATTATGCTTGTCAGTCAGCACTTATTTAAAGGAATACTACACTCCCTTTTTTTTTATTTTGACTGCTGACATGCACCATTTACGATTGCGATGGGATTCTTTTAACAGTCCCATTGGGATTGAATTATCAGTGGACAACATACTAAAATATAGTATATAAGTGAAAGATTCCTTTAAAGAGTCAATCTGCAATTGCTACATCCATTTTTGGACTAATGATCTATACCCATTGATTCTTGAAGATTATAACTTATGAATGCCTCATGAGCTTAGTTCAACTGTCACACCCTATCAGAACATAAAATATGAGCTTGTTTTACTTTATTGTTTATAACATTGTAAATGTTAACAAACAGTGTATAACCTCCAAAGATTGTTACAACTATAATGTTGATACCATGGATGGTCAGTCCTTGCATCCATAGCTCTGTCTATGTATTTGAGTGGTTCCATTTCTCCAGGCCCTTCCCTCAGCTTTTTACCAAAACTGCAGATTGCCCCTTTAAAGGTTCAGTCATGACTTAGCATTTTTCATTCATTACCTCAGGTGGAATTCTCTCTGTGGTTGATGCGCTACGTCGGCACAGGAACACTCTTCTTCCTGGGCCTGAAAGCTCCGGGATTACCACGGAGACCGTACATGCTCCTGATCAACGAGGACGAACGTGACGTGGAGGGCGGCACTGGCCAGGTAACCTAGTAATCAAATCAAATATTTGTCACATGCGCCGAATACAACAGGTATAGACTTTACCGTGAAATGCTTACTTACAAGCCCTTAACCAAACAATGCAGTTTTAAGAAAATAGAGTTAAGAAAATATTTACTAAATTAACTAAAAGTAAAAAAAAAAATTATAACACAATAAAATAATAATAACGAGGCTATATACAGGGGGTACCAGTACTGAGTAAATGTGCGGGGGTACAGGTTAGTCAAGGTAATTGAGGTAATATGTACAGGTAGTTGAGGGTAAAGTGACTGCATAGATAATAAACTGCGAGTAGCCGCAGTGTAAAAAAAAGTATAGAGGTCCTGGATGGCAGGACGCTTGGCCCCAGTGATATACTGGGCCCGTACGCACTATCCTCTGTAGTGCCTTACGGTCGGATGCCGAGCAGTTGCCATCCCAGGCCTCAATGCAACCAGTCAGGATGCTCTCAATGTTGTAGCTGTAGAACTTTTTGAGGATCTGGGAACCCACCAATCTTATCGGCCTCCTGAGGAGGAATAGGCATTGTCGTGCATTCTTCGCGACTGTCTTGGTGTGTTTGGACAATGATAGTTTTTTTTTGGTGATGTGGACACCAAGGAACTTGAAGCTCTCGACCCGCTCCACCACAGCCCTGTCGATGTGAATGGGGGCGTGTTCGGCCCTCCTTTTCCTGTAGTCCATGATCAGCTCCTTTGTCTTGCTCACGTAGAGGGAGGTTGTTGTCCTGGCACCACACTGCTAGGTCTCTGACCTCCCAAAAGGCTGTCTCGTCAGTGATCAGGCCTTCCACTGTTGTGTTGTCATCAAACTTAATGATGGTGTTAGAGTCATGCTTGGCCACGCAGTCATGGGTGAACAAGGAGTACAGGAAGGGACTAAGCACACAACCCTGAGGGGCCATCATGTTGAGGATCAGCGTGGCAGATGTGTTGTTGCCTACCCTTACCACCTGGGGGGGGGCGGCCCGTCAATTGCAGAGGGAGGTGTTAGCTTAGTGGGGGTCCTCACAGGGTCCTTAGCTTAGTGATGAGCTTTGTGGGCACTATGCTGTTGAATGCTGAGCTGTAGTCAATGAGCAGCATTCTCACATAGGTGTTCTTTTTGTCCAGGTGGGAAAGGGCAGTGTGGAGTGCAATAGAGATTGCATCATCTGTGTAGTAGGATTCTATCTTAATCCTTTATTGACGCTTTGCCTGTTTGATGGTTAGTCTGAGGGCATATCAGGATTTCTTATAAGCATCTGGATTAGTGTCCCGCTCCTTGAAAACGACAGCTCCATGGCTTCTGGTTGGGATATGTACGTACGGTAACTGTGGGGACGACATCATCGATGTACTTATGGATGAAGCCGATGACTGAGGTGGTATACTCCTCAGTGCCATTGGATGAATCCCTCAACATATTCAAGTCTGTGCAAGAAAAACAGTCCTGTAGCTACGCATCCGCTTCATCTGACCACTTCAGTATTGAGCGAGTCACTGGTACATCCTGCTTTAGTTTTTGCTTGTAAGCAGGACTCAGGATGATCAAAGTTTTTTTCTTCTTCTGGTTGCGTAGGTGACATGTTGGTAGAAATTAGGTCAAACCGATTTAAGTTTGCCTGCATTAAAGTCCCTGGGCCACAAACCTTTTTGTTGTTGTTTATTGTCTCTGTATTTATTAAGTTCATAATAACCCCTAATATCTCTGTATGCCAGCCCTTGTTGGAAGGGGCAGAGGAATCCCAGTCTACCTGGCAGGACTTTGGGCAGAAGGTGCGTCTGCTGGTGCCCTACATGTGGCCCAGAGGCAGCATGCTGTTACAGGGCCTGGTCCTGCTCTGCCTGTGCCTGCTGGCTCTGGAGAGGGTCATCAATGTCTTCGTGCCCATCTACTACAAGAACATTGGTGAGAGAGCATCCCTCGTTTCGCAACATCTGTCCTAGATCCAGCTTTTATCTGGATTCCTTTTTAAATTCCTACTTGTTGCTGACATTGGTTGTGTTGCAGGTTGTCTTTATTGTCTTTATTCTCAGAAGTATTTTGTGATATCATTGCGGCTGACATATGATAATCTGCCCAGCAAAACTACAGAAAAGATGACCTGGGACTGTCAACCCTGTTCAAAACCTCTCTCTCTCTCTCTCTCAGTGAATGAGCTGACTGATGGAAGCAGCTGGAAGACCTTGGCCACCACTGTGTGTGTCTATGTCCTGCTCAAGTTCCTGCAAGGTGGAGGGGCAGGTGAGTGAAGGGCTCTAAAGTGCGACCAATTTGGTAAATAATATTTTGTTGTGCGACTAAGTTAAATTTCGGGAGCACTGTGCAAGTATAAAAAAAATCTCCCAGATAATTGTTGTAATGATAAGACTTAGCCGTACTGTTGTTTCCAAGTGCCCTAGAGAAACAAGCGAGTGCAGATTCGTTAGAGTCCTTGTTGCACCATTACTACAGTGAAAGCGGCTTGTTTCTAGCTCAACCAGGTCAAAAGATTTGACCCGTATTACCGCCGCAACATTTTTATCTTCCTATAGCAGATAGCTGGGACCACATTTTACATTCATATACCATGTTGTGGGCCGTTCTAAAACTACTTACGAACCATTTGTTTACACTTTTTTCAGTCATGTTACTGCATTGGCTGGCTAGCTAACAACCTGGTAACTTGACCAGTATATCCAGACATTTGGGGGCACAGAAAGAAAGGAAAAGGAATAGCTTCTTCAGGAGATCAATGAATATAGTAATGAATGAATAAGATACATCTTGCATCATCACAAACCTGACTTTTTAAAGAGACAGTGTAAAATGTTTTATCTGATGCATCTCAAACAATATGGTGTATTTGCAGACCGCAATTCAGAGCATTTCCTGATGTGGTCATTCCTTGATATCAGGAAACGTCCATTGGTGCCTGCCATTGGTCAATTCTGGTGTTATGCGACGGATGGTTTCTCGACACACATGATTTGTTTACATAGCAGGTTAGGATAATTAACGTGGCAGGTTAGGTTAATTAACGTGGCAGGTTAGGTGAATTAGCGTGGCAGGTTGGGAGAAGGTTAAAGTTAGGAAAAGGGTTAGGCTTAGCTACAATGCTACAGTTGTCAACAGCTGTTGTCCCCAACATGAAAGAAACCGCCAAGGACCAATGGCGAGCATCAATGGGTATAACTTGATATCAAGAAACGCCTATATAAAAGAAAATTGCAGTTTGCAATTACACCCTTCTCTCTCAATAGGAAAATAGTGCTTTTACACAATGTAGAAACCTAATATTCCACAAATTTCAATGACAGGTATTTGTATCAACGTTTTAGCTTTTATAATAAACTCATGTATTTACAGTGTTACATATTCGTTTCCAGGGCACAACATGTGCTTCAAAAGCAGCTATAATTTATAAAAGCCTAATATAGGCTATATATCAATCAATTAAAAAATATATATATTTTCTGGTGCTCCTAAATTTGCTGTGGTGCTCCTAACTTTTTAAAATTGGGAACACCAGTCATACCAATAAAAAAAAATATATATATATATATATATATTATTAATTTAGAACCCTGGGTGAGGGGGAATTTCACCTCCATATTATCTTTCTCTGCTACACCCATTCCTTGGACTCCTTGAGTATTGTTATTTTAATTATCTCTCTTGTTCCCTCGCTCTATATATCTCCTCTCCCCTTTCTCGTTCTCTTCTCGCCTCTCCCCAACCCCACTCTTACCCCCTCTCTTCTTCTCTTTCCTGTACCTCACTCTCTCCCTAGGTGCGTCCGGCTTTGTCAGTAACCTGCGCTCCTTCCTGTGGATCCGCGTGCAGCAGTACACCAACCGGGTGGTGCAGGTGCGTCTGTTCGGCCACTTACACTCACTGTCACTGCGCTGGCACCTGGGCCGACGCACCGGGGACGTCCTGCGTAGCATCGACCGAGGCACCTCCTCCATCAACAGCCTGCTCAGGTGAGTCTCCTAATAATAAATTGTGTGTGTGTGTATGTGGTTTTCTGAGCCACGCCCCTACCTTTTTTTAAAGGAATGCATATCTGTATTCCCAGTCTTGAGAAATCCATAGATTAGGGCCTAATGAATTTATTTCAAGTGACTGATTTTCCTTATGAACTGTTGTTGCGTTTTATATTTTTGTTCAGTGTATATACTGTACAGTGCTTCAGAAAGTATTCACACCTCTTGACTTAAAACTTTAAAAAAAATAAGATTTAAATTAAAAGCTGAAATGTCTTGCGTCATGCACAAAGTAGATGTCCTAACCGACTTGCCAAAGCTATAGTTTGTTAACAAGAAATTTGTGGAGTGGTTGAAAAACGAGTTTTGATGACTCCTACCTAAATGAATGTAAACTTCCGACTTCAACTGTATATACACCTATTCTGAAAGGCCCCAAGTCTGCAACACCATTAAGCAAGGGGCACCACCAAGCAAGTGGCACCATGAAGAACAAGGAGCTCTCCAAACAGGTCAGGGACAAAGTTGTGGAGAAGTATAGATCAGGGTTGGGTTATAAATAAATATCCAAAACTTTGAACATCCCACGGAGCACCATTAAATCTATTATTAAAAAATTTAAAGAATATGGCACCACATTTGGCTGCCCACCAAAACTCATGGACCAGGCAAGGAGAGCATTAATCAGAGAGGCAACAAAGAGACCAAAGATAACCCTGAAGGAGCTGCAAAGCTCCACAGCAGAGATTGGAGTATCTGTCCATAGGACCACTTTAAGCTGTACACTCCACAGAGCGGTGCTTTACGGAAGAGTGGCCAGATAAAAACAATTGCTTAAAGAAACAAATAAGAAAGCACGTTTGGTGTTCACCAGAAGGCATGTGGGAGACTCCCTAAACATATGGAAGAGATATGCACGATCAAGTTTTCAGTTTTTTTGTCTTATTTCTTGTTTGTTTCACAATAAAAAAAAATATTTTGCATCTTCAAAGTGTTAGGCATGTTGCGTAAATCAAATGATACAAACCCCCTCCAAAAATCTATTTTAATTCCAGATTGTAAGACAACAAAACAGGAAAATGCCAAGGGGGGTTGAATACTTTCCCAAGCCACTGTACGAGATCTTCAGTTTCTTGGCAGTTTCTCGCATTGCATAGTCTTTGTTTCTCAGAACAGGAATAGGCTGCCGAGTTTCAGAAGAAAGTCTTTGTTTCTGGCCGTTTTGAGCCTGTAATCAAACCCACAAATGCTGATGCTCCAGATACTCAACTAGTCAACAGAAGGCCAGTTTTATTGCTTCTTTAATCAGGACAACAGTTTTCAGCTAAGCTAACATAATTGCAAAAGGGTTTTCTAATGATCAATTAGCCTTTTAAAATTATAAACTTGGATTAGCTAACACAACGTGCCATTGGAACACAGGACTGATGGTTGCTGATAATGGGCCTCTGTACGCCTACTGTATGTAGATATTCCAATAGTCATTTACAACATTAACAATGTCTACACTGTTTATGATCAATTTGACATCATTTTAATGGACAAAAAAATTGCTTTTCTTTCAAAACAAGGACATTTCTAAGTGACCCCAAACTTTTGAACAGTAGTGTATATATATTTTTATATCATATTTTTTGGAGTGGCGGCAACTATTTTAGCACTGGCGGCTCACCGCTGCTAAATGAATATAGGGGAAACACTGGACATACGTGTTTGATCTTGGTGTGATTTACCTTATCCTCAAAGTTTAGAGACTGCTTTCTCAGGGGTTTACTCAATTGTCAAAAAGAGAGATTAAACTGTTCTCCTTTCCACCTTAAGAGTCTACATTCCTTTTCTTCCATCACTACCAACCAGTGTGATGTGACCCAACTATGATCCTAACCTAACCTCTGGACAGAGGTTAATTCAGAGGTAAACCTGGCCTCCCTCTCTTTCTCTCCACAGTTACATTGTATTCAGCATCTTCCCCACCATCGCAGATATCGTCATCTCCATCATCTACTTCATCACCTACTTCAACGCCTGGTTCGGACTCATCATATTCGTCTGTATGTTCCTCTATCTCAGTGAGTACAAGGCCTTCTTTCCAGAGCTAATTTAGTTATTTCTATAAAGTAACAATAACCCGATCTGAGTCAGATATGTGAAATACTTTCAGATGACTTGACCTGCACCAATGGAATAGTCCCAAAAGTGTAAATGAAATCAAATCAAAATGTATTAGTCACATGTGCCGAATACAACAGGTGTAGACCTTACAGTGAAATGCTTACTTAAGAGCCCCTAACCAACAATGCAGTTTAAAAAAAGATTTACGGATAAGAAATAAAAGTAACAAGTAATTAAAAAGCAGCAGTTAAATAACAATTTGCGAGACTATATACAGAGGGGTACCGGTACAGAGTGAATGTGCGGGGGCACCGGTTAGTTGAGTTAATATGTACATGTAGGTAGAGTTATTAAAGTGACTATGAATAGATGATAACAACAGAGAATAGCAGCGGTGTAAAAGAGGGGGGGACAATGCAAATATTCTGGGTAGCCATTTGATTAGGTGTTCAGGAGACTTATGGCTTGGGGGTAGAAGCTGTTTAGAAGCCTCTTGGACCTAGAGTTTGTTGTCCTGGCACTACACTGCCAGGTCTCTGACCTCCTCCCTAAAGGCTGAAAAAAAGTGGTGATCAGGCCTACCACTGTTGTGTCATCGGCAAACTTAATGATGGTGTTGAAGTCGTGCCTGGCCGTGTAGTCATGAGTGAACAGGGAGTACAGGAGGGAACTGATCAACCACCCCTGAGGGGCCTCTGTTGAGGATCAGCGTGGCGGATGTGTTGTTACTTACCCTTACCTACCTGGGGGCGGCCCATCAGGAAATCCAGGATCCAGTTGCAGAGGGAGGTGTTTAGTCCCTGGGTCCTTAACTTATTGATGAGCTTTGAGGGCACTATGGTGTTGAATGCTGAGCTGTAGTCAATGAATAGCATTCTCACATAGGTGTTCCTTTTGTCCAGGTGGGAAAGGGCAGTGTGGAGTGCAATTGAGATTGCATGATCTGTTGGGGTGGTATGCAAATTGGAGTGGGTCTAGGGTTTCTGGGATAATGATGTTGATGTGAGCCATGAACAGCCTTTCAAAGCACTTTATGGCTACAGATGTGAGTGCTACAGGTCGGTAGTCATTTAGGCAGGTTACCTTAGTGTTCTTGGGCACTGGTGGTCTGCTTAAAACATGTTGGTATTACAGACTCGGACAGGGGAGAGGTTGAAAATGTCAGTGAATACTCTTGCCAGTTGGTCAGCGCATGCTCACAGTACACGTCCTGGTCTGGCTTTGTATGCGTCTTTGTGTGTGGAGTAAAGGTGGTCTAGAGCTTCTTTTTTTTCCTCTGGTTGCACATTTAACATGCTGATAGAAATTTGGTAAAACGGATTTAAATTTCCCTGCATTAAAGTCCCTGGCCACTAGGAGTGCTGCCTCTGGGTGAGCGTATTCTTGTTTGCTTATGTCGGACTACAACTCATTCAATGTTGTCTTAGTGCCAGCCTCTGACTGTGGTGGTATGTAAACATCTACGAAAAATACAGATAAAAACTCTAGATAGATAGTGTGGTCAACAGCTTATCACGAGATACTCTACCTCAGGCGAGCAATAGCTCGAGACTTCTTAGATATCGTGCACCAACTGTTATTTACAAAAATACATAGTCCGCTGCCCCTTATCTTACCAGACGCCGCGGTTCTATCCTGCCGGTACAGAGCATAACCAGCCAGCTGTATGTTGATGGTGTCGTCGTTCAGCCACGACTCCGTGAAGCATAAGATATTACAGTTTTGAATGTCCTGTTGGTATTTTAATCTTGTGTGTAGGTCATCTATTTTATTCTCCAAAGATTGCACGTTTGCTAGCAGAATGAAATGAAGTGGGGGTTATTCAATCGCCTACGAATTCTCAAAAGGCAGCCTGCCCTTTGGCCCCTTTTTCTCCGCCTCCTCTTCACGCAAATCACAGTGATCTGGGCCTGTTCCTGAGAAAGCTGTATATAATTTGCGTCGGGCTCGTCAGACTCGTTAACGGGAAAAATGGATTCTGCTAGTCCGTGGTGAGTAATCGTAGTCCTGATGTCCAGAAGTTATTTTCGGTCATAAGAGACGGTAGCGGCAACATTATGTACAAAATATGTTAAAGAAATAACAAAAAACACAATCGGTTGGGGACACGTAAAACGTCTGCCTTCTCCGGCGCCATTTTAAATCAACTCCAAGCTAAATCAATCACACCTATTTGAAAGTATTTTACATATGCATTCGACTGAGGTTTGGTAATACCAATGTAATATTTCATAATGGTCCATCAATACATCTCTTCAGCCCTTACCATCATCATCACGGAATGGAGGACCAAATACAGGCGAGACATGAACACCCAGGACAACAACACAAAGTCCAAGGCGGTGGACTCCCTGCTCAACTTTGAGACGGTACAGAGATGCTCCCATTGACCTTTAACAGAAAATGTTTAAAAACATTATTCAACGTAAAAAGTCCATGTAGTCCCTCCCAGTTTGTCTGTTTGATGCCTAATGAACATGACCCAGAATCACTACCTGCCATGGTGGCACATGAAGATGCCCACAAACATATTGCATTTCTGCAGCTTCAGAGTTGCTTCATGGCTGAGATTGTATTTTTTTTTCCAACAGGTGAAGTACTACAACGCAGAAAATTACGAGGTGAACCGTTTTGAGGACTCCATTCTGAAGTATCAGGTAATCCAGGCTATAGATGTCAAACTCCGAAGAGTTGAGAATATAGATCTGAGTTAAGTTACACCAGAGTGCTTGCTTTGGTTTTTCACATGCACTGTCCCAAGACCCCAGCAAAAGTCTGCTTTTCATATATATGACTTTCATTTATCTGTCCAGCCTTTTATATTTAGCCTCACAATTAATTGTCTTTTTTTTGTTGTTATCAGGACAACCAGGGCTACAAGTAGGACACAAAACAATTTGACATAAATAGTTGCATTTATGAGTTTTATTGACAAATGTCAATCATAAAAATAAGGTCAGCCAAAGCAAAAACCTGATAAACATGAATTTATATGAATGCTGTAAGTGCAGAAGTTATTTGTTCATTGGGAAATGAATATCCAACTAGTCAGTGACAACTGTGGAGTTTGTGACAGCAACTATGTAAGCGTATTACAGTATTATATTACAGACACTTTGTCCTGGGATTTCCTATGATCTTCTATGTAGAAGAACCCTTTACCTTCTAACAATTATTGTGTAGCTTGTGAGTGTTTGTGGGAGTCTCATCTTTTCATATACTGTATAGCTTTTAATAGTTTGTAGCTCAAACAAAGATTTGTAGATTTGACTTTGTGTTTTAGTTTATTGTCCTGCTGAAAGGTGAATTAATCCCCCAGTGTCTGGTGGAAAGCAGACTCAACCAGGTTTTCCTCTAGGATTTTGCCTGTGCTTAGTTCCATTCTGTAATTCTTTTTAATTCTGGAAAACTCCCCAGTACTTAATGATTACAAGCATACCCATAACATGATGCAGCCACCATTATGCTTGAAAATATGGAGAGTTACGGTACTCGGCTTTGACACATTTCTTGCAGCAGGTAGCCTAGTGATTAGAGTGTTGGGCCAGTAACCGGACGGTTGCTGGATCGAATCCCCGAGCTGACAAGGTAAAAATCTGTCGTTCTGCCCCCTGTTAATCCACTGTTCCCCGGGCGGCCGAAGACGTGGATGTCGATTTAAGGCAGCTCCCGCACCTCTCTGACTGAGGGGTTGGGTTAACCCAAGGGGGCAACCGGACAGGAAGATCACGTCAGTGACTCAACCCACTCAAGCGACGCACCCCTCCTAGGGACGGCATGGAAGAGCACCAGTAAGCCAGCACCTCAGCCCCTGTAATAGGGTTAAAGGCAGAGAATCCCAGTAGAGAGAACGGAACCGGCCAGGCAGAGACAGCAAGGGCGGTTCGTTGCTCCAGTGCCTTTCCGTTCACCTTCACACTCATGGGCCAGACTACACTCAATCATAGGACCTACTGAAGAGATGAGTCTTCAATAAAGACTAAAAGGTTGAGACCGAGTCTGCGTCTCTCACATGGATAGGCAGACCATTCCATAAAAATTTAGCTCTATAGGAGAAAGCCCTGCCTCCAGCTGTTTGCTTAGAAATTCTAGGGACAGTAAGGAGGCCTGCGTCTTGTGACCATAGCGTACGTGTAGGTATGTACGGCAGGACCAAATCGGAAAGATAGGTAGGAGCAAGCCAATGTAATGCTTTGTAAGTTAGCAGTAAAACCTTGAAATCAGCCCTTGCCTTAACAGGAAGCCAGTGTAGAGAGGCTAGCACTGGAGTAATATGATCAAATTGTTTGTTTCTAGATTCTAGCAGCTGTGTTTAGCACTAACTGAAGTTTATTTAGTGCTTTATCCGGGTAGCCGGAAAGTAGAGCATTGCAGTAGTCTAACCTAGAAGTGACAAAAGCATAGATGCATTTAAGGAGCACAAGGACAGATGCAGAGCCTCGGTCTGACGCCATTAAAAGGTCATTTACCACCTTCACAAGTGCAGTCTCAGTGCTATGATGGGGTCTAAAACCAGATTGAAGTGTTTTGTATACATTGTCTTCAGGAAGGCAGTGAGTTGCTGCGCAACAGCTTTTTCATTTTTTTTTTTTTTTGAGGAATGGGAGATTCGATATAGGCCGATTTCGTTAAAAACAATATATATTTTCTTGGTCAAGGTTTGGCTTTTTCAAGAGAGGCTTTATTACTGCCACTTTTAGTGAGTTTGGTACACATCCGTTGGATAGAGAGCTGTTCATTTCAGGTTTTCATTTTTAATTAATTTGTAAAGATGTCTAAAATGATAATTCCACATTATGGGGTATTGTGTGTGTGTGCGCGTGTGCGTGCCAGTGACAAACAATCTCAATTTAATCAATTTTAAATTCAGGCTGTAACACAACAAAATGTTGAAAAAGTCAATGAGTGTGAATACTTTGAAGGCATTGTACATGTAAACAAAAGTGACTGGTAGCATATATTTAAATACTATGGTAATATATACATGTAAACAGGAGTAATAGTGACCAGTTGCAGAATGAATAGATGTATACGAAATGTGTTTGACCAACTCAGAACCATAGTTAAATAGAGCTTGCCATCATTAATGATGTTCTAGGACTTTAGAACTGCAACCAGCAGACATTTCTTAAGCTTTTGTATATCTATCCTGGTTCTAGGTCTGATCAGCAGTGCAAACAGGCAGCACAAACAGATCTGGGACCAGACTATAACTCTTTTGATTGTAATGTTGCGTTTGTGGCCTGTTTGTCTGTCTGTCCCCTCCCGTCTTAGACCTCAGAGTGGAAGACACAAGCCTCTCTGGCCTTCCTGAACCAGACACAGAACCTGATCATCGGTTCAGGCCTACTGGCCGGGTCACTGCTCTGTGCCTACTTTGTCCAGGAGGGCAAGTTTAAGGTACTGAGCTCGGAGCCCTTACTAGCTTAAAGGTTTAGTATTTTACAAATTAATGTTAGATGGTTCCTCACCCTGACAATAGTCTATGAGCCAGGACTATGATCTTTAATCCATGTTTGGTTTTTGTTAAATAACCACTTTCAGGGTGAGAAACCATTTAACATAAAGTTGT
The DNA here is from genome assembly GCA_030435695.1 of Brachymystax lenok tsinlingensis. NCBI lineage: Eukaryota > Metazoa > Chordata > Actinopteri > Salmoniformes > Salmonidae > Brachymystax > Brachymystax lenok. The sequence continues at coordinate 40,247,295 of CM059814.1, forward strand.
GAAATACTGAAGTTCCCCGTTAAAGGTCTAGATACTCATTCTACTACCCTTTTCACACTATGGAGCCGACCGAAAACAAACTGCCCTGGCTCTTTTCACATTGTCCTTATCAGCACTGTTCCAGCAACTATGGTAAATGTCTGGATGTGTAACCTGACCAGTGCAGCTTGGTTTGCCTCGGTAGTGTGAAAATCCCTATTGACCCACCTCAAGCTCTCTCCACTCATCCACCTTTCTCTCCTCTATGCTAGGGCAATGTTGTTTTTCGGCTCCATGTCCTACATTAGATTAGAAAACGTTATTGTACTCTATTAAGGAAATTATTTGTAACTTGCCTTGCCGACAAAAGCAATCAATACAAATGCAAAATAGACATTGCATCACTACTAGGCCATGCAGCCTTGCTACTGTATGTATGTTTTCATGTATGTTTGAACATTTGCTAAAAAACGTACCTTTGACACAGTGTTGTGGTACTACATGTTTTTCTCAGTAATACATGTGGTGTATGAAGTATACATTCAAGTCAGCTGCTGTGAACTTTAGCCTGGTTAAACCAAACTGAACGAAGTGAAACAATAGTGAGCAAAGTGTTCAGTCTGGTTTAACCAGGCTAATGCACTCTATTTCCAGGTTGGAGACTTTGTCCTCTTTGGCACCTACATCATCCAGCTCTACACCCCTCTCAACTGGTTTGGAACCTACTACAGGTGAGAGGTGATATGGGCTGGGCTTCAATCCTACTTCCTGTCATCCGTCCCTAGTCTCTTTTATGTCTGTGACTTATAGCTAAATGGACTGTATTGGCTTCCACCATATTGCTTCCACATGTCTGACTAGATCAGGAAAGACACAAGCAAATTAAGCTAGACTATTGACACAGATCTATGGAAGGCATTGTTTATAGCATAATGTACTACAGTACCCATAATGCACAACAAGTGCTATTTATAATACATATGTCCTCAACCTCCACAGAATGATCCAGAACTCCTTTATCGACATGGAGAGCATGTTTAAGCTCTTTACAGAGGAAGAGGAGGTAATGTAGAAATTGGTTGTCAATGACCAGCTTTTTGGTATGTATGGGAGATTCTCAATTGGAAAGTCTGTCCTCTCCTCCACTCCTCCACCCTCCGTGACCCGGAAACCGATAAGTGATCGAGAAGTGCCAATTCGCAAGTAGGAAGTCTTCTCCCATCCTCAATTACCTACTTCGACCGAGGATGCACAATAGTATCCTCGTGGCAAGTAGCATGGAAGTGTTTTAAAATCCCTTTGAATCAGCTTTCGTTTTCTCGGAGGAGAAAAGCATGTACACATTTAAAACAATACATTACTTATCATTTTATCTATAAAATAGCAAATTTTGTTTTTATCACTACACATTTATGAGTGGAGAAAGTCTCATTTCATGAAAAGCTTATTTGTTTCCAAGTTCCTTCTCCTCGCCACCTCTCCTTGATAACCTTTTTCAAACGTGGCGAGGACGGAAGAAAGGAGGGAGGAGGCAAGCAAAACCAATCGAGATTCTCCTTGTGTCAGAATCTAATCTTTGCATTTCATTATGGGAAATACCTTTTTTGTAATTTGATGTGCTTTATCTTGATTTCTCTTCAGGTTAAGGATGCGTTGAATGCAGGGAACCTTCTCTATAAATTGGGAAAAGTGGAGTTTGAGAATGTGTACTTTAACTACACTGATGGGTAAGTCCTAAGATTTTTATTTATTTATATTCAGGTCTTGTTTGGACTGATGAAACGTGTAGGCTATACACAGACTGATTCAGAAACAGTTTGATGAATAATCATAGTTGTGGTAGTTCCAGCGTTCTCCTTTGATCGGCGACATAGGTCTGGGTGCCTTGTAAGGATCTGACGGCAAGTGGGTAATCTCCCTTTACCATCGGTCCTATTAGTCAACGTACAATCATTGGATAATAAAGTAGACAAACTACGAGCACATGTATCCTACCAACGGGACATTAAAAACTGTAATATCTTATGTTTCACCAAGTCGTGGCTGAACGACGACCTGAAAAACATACAGCTGACAGGTTTTACGCTTGTTTGGCAGGATAGATCAGCCGCCTCTGGTAAGACAAGGGGTGGCGGTCTATGTATATTTTTAAACAACAGCTGGTGCACAAAATTTGGAAGTCTCAAGGTTTTGCTCGCCTGAGGTAGAGTATCTTATGATAAGCTGTAGACCACACTATTTACCAAGAGAGTTTCCATCTATATTTTTCTTAATGTCTATTTACCACCACAAACCAATGCTGGCACTAAGACCGCACTCAATGAGCTGTATAAGGCCATAAGCGAACTGGAAAATGCTCTCCTAGTGGCCGGGGACTTTAATGCAGGGAAACTTAAATCCGTTTTACCTCATTTCTACCCGCATGTTAAATGTGCAACCAGAGGGGGAAAAAAACTCTAGACCACCATTTGGCAAATCTGACCATAATTCTATCCTCCTGCTTACAAGTAAAACTAAAGCAGTAAGCACCAGTGATTCGGTCAATGAAAAAGTGGTCAGATGAAGCAGATGCTAAGCTACAGGACTGTTTTGCTAGCACAGACTGGAATATGTTATGGGATTCTTCCGATGGCATTGATGAGTACACTACATCAGTCACTGACTTCATCAATAAGTGCATCAATGACGTTGTGCCCACAGTGACTGTACGTACATACCCCAACCAGAAGCCATGGATTACAGGCAACATCCGCACTGAGCAAAAGGGTAGAGCTGCCGTTTTCAAGGAGCGGGACTCTAACCCGGAAGCTTATAAGAAATCACGCTAGCCCCTCAGGGGTGCGTGCTCAGTCCCCTCCTGTACTCCGTGTTCACTCATGACTGCATGGCCAGGCACGACTCCAACACAGGAATTGTGAAAAACTGAGTTTAAATGTATTTGGCTAAGGTGTATGTAAACTTCCGTATCTGTTTTTTACTTAACACTTATCTTTCTTAAAATTGTGCTGTTGGTTAAGGGCTTGTAAGTAAGCATTTCACAGTAAGGTCTACATCTGTATTATTCGACGCATGTGACAAAACTAGATTTGATGAAATATATATTTTGTGCTTCTATGTGTTTTTTTAAGGAAGGAGATCCTTAAGAACGTATCATTCACTGTGCAGCCAGGCCAGACTGTTGCATTGGTAAGATTGGATTCGAAGCTTCTGAGCATTACCCAGAGGTTACGCACACTTGACCAGTGTTTGATTTCTCTCTATCAGTCATGTGATGGTTTGTGTCTGGACCATGTGTAGTACAGATGTTTCTTGCTTCTCAACAGTTTGTGTGTTTGTTGACATCCATAGGTTGGCCAGTCAGGGTGTGGTAAGAGCACCATCCTTCGCCTGCTCTTCCGTTTTTATGACGTCCAGGGAGGATGCATCCGCATCGATGGCCAGGACATCTCTAAGGTGATTAATTTGCCCAGTTGCAAGAAAATAGTTCCCAGACACACTGCCTTGTTAGCAGATGCTGTATATAACATTAGGTTTGTTATATGTTGGTGGTCTACTGGTTCAGTTATACAGTATAGCTAATATGATACACCTGGGTTGTGTTCATTGGACCCCAAATTTAAGAAAAAACGATTATCAGGACGTTTGACAAAAAAAATTCCGTTGCGTGTCCTAATGTGCTTGACCTTGTGTTAATATAGTGTATTCTGAGCCTCTTGGTATCTGGGTGCAGGTGAAGCAGGTGTCTCTGCGTGCCCACATCGGCGTGGTGCCGCAGGACACGGTCCTTTTCAACGACAACATCCGGGACAACATCCGCTACGGACGCATCTCCGCCAGCGACCACGAAGTGGAGGAGGCGGCCATCGCCGCAGACATTCACGAGAAGATCCAGACGTTCCCAGAAGGTACGGAAATATCACTGTCTCTTTTGATGGTTTCCCGGACACCGATTAAGCCTTGTCCTAGACTAAAAAACGATTTCAGTGGAGATTCTCTATTGAGTCCAGGACTAGGCTTAATCTGTGCCTGGAAACCAGAACTGTATGTTGCCATTTATATTTCTGGCTGTAGTTAACCCGAAGGTGGCTTATGGGTGTCAATGTTGTTGTTTTAAGGGTTTGTATTTACCAACCACATTTGCAGAATCATTTTGACATCTAAATCTCCTCAAACAAGTGGGGAGATTTGCAGAGTTCACACAGTAGCTGCCAGGTGCATTATTATTGTATGAGGTGAATGACGTTTGTGTCTGTGTTTTCTCTGTCTGGCCCCCTCCCAGGATACGACACCCAGGTGGGCGAGAGGGGTCTGAAGCTGAGTGGGGGGGAGAAGCAGAGGGTGGCTATCGCCCGCACCATCCTCAAGGCCCCTCAGATCATCCTGCTGGATGAGGTAAACTTTCAGAAAGGGCCACCAGGAGGCTCATTGACCCTGTTCAAATAGGTGTAGGGTGAAGATGCCCCGAGACACTGATCTTGGGTCGGTTTAGCATTTTATATAATTGTTTTGGCTAAGTTTAGGATTGGGGAGGGAAAGCTGGTCCTAGATCTTTACCTAGGGGAAACTTCACCCCGGAGCGTTCAAATTCTTTAAAAACACACACTTCCTCCCTCCTCTCCTTGAAGTTATCGCTGAGCTTACACAAAATGATAGGTGAAATCAACGGCTCTATCACTTAGCTTTCACCAGTCCAGCCATGTCAGATCAGATATTTCTTCATGGACGAAAGGAAGCAAGGATGCATTCTTAACGTATTTGATGAGGGCCAATGTTTGCCCCCACACCACTGATCCCCCTGTCATATTGTGTTACAGTGGATTAATACAAGTTCACTGAACTTGAATATTTTAGTCATGTAGTTTATCTCATAAAGTTTTCCCCTCTGCACAGGCCACATCTGCTCTAGACACACAGACGGAGCGCAACATTCAGGCGTCGCTCACCAAAGTGTGCTCCAATCGGACCACCATCGTCGTGGCTCACAGGTAAGGGATGGGTGTCAGGTGGACAAAAATGCATGTATAGAGGGAACCCATACACTAGGACCAGTGGAGGCTGCTGAGGGGAGGACGGCTCATAATAATGGCTGGAATGGCATCATGATGTATTGGATACCATTCCACTCTAGCCATTACCACGAGCCTTTCCTCCTCAATTAAGGTGCCAACAACTTCCTGTGATTAGGACACACACATTTCTCCCCTCTAATCCTTGTTTTGGATCAGTCTGGTCTGTCGTCTGATTGTGAATTGTCTGTCTTCAGGTTGTCGACCATCATCGGTGCCGACCAGATTCTTGTTCTAAGTGACGGTCAGATAGCAGAGCGAGGACGGTGAGGGAATGGTTGAAAGAGTGATTGTTCTATTGCTGCACACTCCACAAGCCTATTATTATCAAAATATTGTTTTATGCTCTTCAAGAAATAAACATTAAAAAAAAAAATATGTAAATGCCAAGAATGGGACAGGCCAATGTTTATGATGCTTCTCACACTATAGTCCTATTCTCAAAACCATATAGTGCCCATGTGGAGCATCTTGGCGATTATGTTAATGGTGATTGTGTGTCCCCATTGTAACTACATATTCTCCACTTTCTCCCTCCCAGGCATGATGAGCTTCTGGATAAGGGAGGGTTGTACTGTGACATGTGGATGAAGCAGCAACAGGCCCAGGACTCCGACTCAGCCTCTGACACAGAAGCCAAAGACAGGAAGTCTGAGAAACTACAGCCCCCATCAGTCACTGCAGGCCACAGGAGCCACTGAGGATAGAGTGAGAGGTCAAGGATATGTAGACATTGTGAGGAGACGGAGGAGGACGAGGGACGCAGGGAGAGAGAGGATTAGATACCTCAAAAGGCTGTTTTGTCAGCAACTTTTTTAGGGTATCCGTCCATCAAGGTTCATTCTGTTACGAGTGAAGTTTTAAAAGATATTTATTGGGTATTTTATGTGTTTGTGCCATGAATGCCTCAGCCCAGTTGTTTTTAAGTGTATTCAGGATCGTGTTCATTAGGTTAATTAACAGAAGAAAAACAAAATAGTTTTGTACGTTTTTCTTATTGGACAAGTCCAGGAAGTCCCTCCCTATTGCAGTCTGTTTTGATCCGTTTTGTGCGTAATAAATCTTTTTTAATTGAGTCAAATGCTTGTTAACGTGTCGAAAAAGATACAAGAACGAGTAGCAGAAGCAGGGCGGTAGCTCCCTCCCTCCCACACACACACACTTTCTGCAAGTTACGCGCAACTCTAAGTGCTCAAATGTCCCCTCCCCTTCAAAAATGTGAAAGATGCGAACACCTGCAAAATCATGATTTCTCCAAATGATCAATGGCAAAACATCTGTGCACGGAACAAATTTCCTCGCTGTTGTCGCATCCCACAGTCTGTTGACAGATACTACAATACCAGTTCTACGTGCCTCTGTCCACGAGAGATTAGTGCCTAATGAACATGACCCAGGACTCCGTATAATCCGTCCTCTTGCTGTCTGAAGTCTGTTGACTGCAGCAATCCAGAGAAGTGGCAACAAGTCCAAAGTAGACTAATACCTAAAGCGCAGGTATAGGCAGTTTGGCACAGTGTCTCACAACACTTTGAAATGTTAACTCATGTTTAGGGGTTGAGAAATGTATTAGTTTTATTTACAGCATCTAGAGATGGTTTTATTTTTACTATACCCACTTTAAGCTTATTTTGTTAGCTATTATACAAGCAATAGACTTACGTTCTACTTAATAGACTAGTGAAAAGATTCAGACCGATGTGAATGTTTAACAAAGAAATCAGTTGCACCCTAATAGTTTTTTACAAGTAGAAAGGAATGTGTACGAGAACTTTGACATTTTAATTTGGTTATTAGTAAAACAGACATTTAGTCTGTGTTTGGTCTGTTTCACATCCAAGCTGCATCAATTTTACCCCAATCAATCAGACTGGTATTATCATGTACCATCTAGGTGTTGACTGATACATGCCAAATTATCCTGGTTGTAACTTTTATTTGTCACCAATGGTGATCAATAAGAAGTACTGGCAGTATATTAAAGAGAACAGAATCGATAGAATTGCCTAAATTCCCAGCGGAAAAAGCAAACCTTTATCTATGAATGAATTCTCAAGCCTTTCTATGCTGCTACCCGTTTTGAGTAGAGAACTACTGTCAGTGTATCTTTATTTTAATGGAAATAATAAGTCTCTATTTGAATTTATAAATATCTAGGCCTTGCATTCCCAAGGCAGTGTGAAGGTTTACAGTACATATTGTCAAATTCTGTTTCATTTATTTTTAAAAGGGCCATAAGGGAAGATCTAGCCATTTAGCTGAACTTGAGTTATTTGAGAGAGAATGGGGACTTTAAACTACTGTTCAAAAGTTTGGTGTCACTTAGAAATGTCCTTGTTTTTGAAAGAAAAGCTAATTTTTTTGTCCATTCAAATAGCATCAAATGGATCAGAAATACAGTTAATGTTGAAAATGACTATTGTCGCTGGAAATGGCTGGTTTTTAATGGAATATCAAATCAAATCAAATCAAATTTATTTATAAAGCCCCCCTTACATCAGCTGATGTCACAGAGTGCTGTACAGAAACCCAGCCTAAAACCCCAAACAGCAAGCAATGCAGGTGTAAAAGCACGGTGGCTAGGAAAAACTCCCTAGAAGGCCAAAACCTAGGAAGAAACCTAGAGAGGAACCAGGCTGTGAGGGTGGCCAGTCCTCTTCTGGCTGTGCCGGGTGCAGATTATAACAGAACATGGACAAGATTTTAAAATGTTCATAAAACAGGCAGAACAGTTGTAACTGGAGAAGCAGCACGGCCAGGTGGACTCGGGACATCCGGGTAGGCCTTGAGGAATGGTCCTAATGCTCAGGTCCTCCGAGAGAGAGAGAGAGAGAGAAGAAGAAAAAAAGAAAGAGAGAGATAATTAGAGCGAGCATACTTAAATTCGCACAGGACACCAGATAAGAGAAGAAATACTCCAGATATAACAGACGGACCCTAGCACCCCCGACACATAAACTACTGCAGCATAAATACTGGGGTGAGACAGGAGGGGTCGGGAGACACTGTGGCCCCGTCCGGCGAAACCCCGGACAGGGCCAAACAGGCAGGATATAACCCCACCCACTCTGCGAAGCACAGCCCCACACCACTAGAGGGATATCTTCAACCACCAACTTACCATCCTGAGACAAGGCCAGTATAGCCCACAAGATCTCCGCCACGGCACCAGAAGCCAGTGACTCAGCCCCTGTAATAGGGTTAGAGGCAGAGAATCCCAGTGGAGGGGAACCGGCCAGGCAAAAGACAGCAAGGGTGGTTCGTTGCTCCAGTGCCTTTCCGTTCACCTTCACACTCCTGGGCCAGACTACACTCAGTCATAAGACCTACTGAAGAGATGAGTCTTCAATAAAGACTTAAAGGTTGAGACAGTCTCGTCTCTCACATGGATAGGCAGACTATTCCATAAAAATGGAGCTCTATAGGAAAAAGCCCTGCCTCCAGCTGTTTGCTTAGAAATTTTAGGGACAGTAAGGAGGCCTGCGTCTTGTGACCGTAGCGTGCGATGTAGGTATGTACGGCAGGACCAAATCAGAAAGATAGGTAGGAGCAAGCCCATGTAATGCTTTGTAGGTTAGCAGTAAAACCTTGAAATCAGCCCTTGCCTTAACAGGAAGCCAGTGTAGAGAGGCTAGTACTGGAGTAATATGATCAAATTTTGGGGTTCTAGTCAAGATTCTAGCAGCCGTGTTAAGCACTAACTGAAGTTTATTTAGTGCTTTATCCGGATAGCCGGAAAATAAAGCATTGCAGTAGTCTAACCTAGAAGTTACAAATGCATGGATTAACTTTTTCTGCATCATTTTTGGACAGAAAGTTTCTAATTTTTACAATGTTACGTAAATGGAAAAAGCTGTCCTTGAAACAGTCTTGATATGTTAGTCAAAAGAGAGATCAGGGTCCAGAGTAGCCGAGGTCCTTCACAGTTTTATTTGAGACGACTGTACAACCATCAAGATTAATTGTCAGATTCAACAGAAGATCTCTTTGTTTCTTGGGACCTAGGACTAGCATCTCTGTTTTATCAGAGTTTAAAAGTAGAAAATTTTCTGCCATCCACTTCCTTATGTCTGAAACACAGGCTTCAAGGGAGGGCAATTTTGGGGCTTCACCATGTTTCATCGAAATGTACAGCTGTGTGTCATCCGCATAGCAGTGAAAGTTAACATTATGTTTCCGAATGACATCACCAAGTGGTAAAATATATAGTGAAAACAATAGTGGTCCCAAAACAGAGCCTTGAGGAACACCGAAATTTACAGTTGATTTGTCAGAGGACAAACCATCTACAGAGACAAACTGTTAATGGGCCTCTGTACATAGGCGTACAGAGGCCCATTATCAGCAACCATCACTCCTGTGTTCCAATGGCACATTGTGTTAGCTAATTCAAGTTTATCATTTTAAAAGGCTAATTGATCATTAGAAAACCCTTTTGTAATTATGTTAGCCTAGCTGAAAACTGTTGTCCTGATTTAAAGAAGCAATAAAATTGGTCTTCTTTAGACTAGCTGACTATCTGGAGCATCGGCATTTGTGGGTTCGATTACAGGCTCAAAATGGCCAGAAACAAAGAACATTTGTCTGAAACTCATCCGTCTATTCTTGTTCTGAGAAATGAAGGCTATTCCATGTGAGAAATTGCCAAGAAACTGAAGATCTTGTACAACGCTGTGTACTACTCCCTTCACAGAACAAACACCTCAAACTGTCTATCCAGAATAGAAAGAGGAGTGGGAGGCCCCGGTGCACAACTGAGCAAGAGGGCAAGTACATTAGAGTGTCTAGATGAGAAACAGACGCATCACAAGTTCTCAACTGGCAGCTTCATTAAATAGTACCCACAAAACACCAGTCTCAACGTCAACAGTGACGAGGCGACTCCGGGATGCTGGCCTTCTTGGCAACGTGCCATTGGAACACAGGAGTGATGGTCGCTGATAATGGGCCTCTGTATGCCTATGTAGATATTCCACAAAAAAACTACAGTTTCCAGCTACAATAGTCATTTGCAACATTAACAATGTCTACACTGTATTTCTGATCAAGTTTATGTAAATGTTCGTGACTGCAGAAGTAATACCAAAGAGCTAGAGGGGTTCTGATAGCAAATCATTGCTCTACCACTACAGCAGTCAATAATTTGTAGGTGTACAATGTGCGCAAACTGGTGCAGTCAAATTATTTACACTAATGCACCATGAGTTTGAAATGTTATGTGTCAATGAGTGGCATTGACACCACAGGAGGTTGGTGACACCCTAACTGGGGAAAACAGGCTTGTGGTAATGGCTGGAGCGGAATCAGTGGAATGGTATCAAATACATCAAACTATTGGTTTCCGTGTGTTTGATGCCACTGCATTTGCACCGTTCCAGCCATTCTTTTGAGCAGGCCTCCCCTCAGCAGCCTCCACTGATTGACACAGAGAAAAATGTTTGTTTTTTCTTTCTATTTATATGTTAATAAAGGGTATAAAGGTTTATTATGATGAAGTGGACTCTGTTTTTACACATTTTCCATATTGCTAGCTTTATATTATTAGACAACATTTTGAAGCCATACAGTAACTTGCATAACTGTTCTCAAGACTTCCCTCCCTTTATCTCAGCTGTTGATTGGTTTCTAAGCGGGCTTGTCAGCCATCACAACGGGGGTTACTGCTGTGCTAGCTAGCGCCGTTTTATAGATATTCAGCTAGAGTTTTCTCTTTCTAGTATTTGGCTAATGTTGGATAGACAGCATGGATTTCAACTAATTGTTTTGTGAACAAACATTTACAATTTCTGACTTGGAGACCTGAAAGCGCCCATCCAACCTGACAGTGCTTGAGAGGACCTGCGGAGAAGAATGGGAGAAACTCCCCAAATACAGGTCTGCCAAGCTTGTAGTGTCATACCCAAGAAGACTCGAGGCTGTAATCGCTGCCAAAGGTTCTTCAACAAATTACTGAGTAAAGTGTCTGAATACTTATGTAAATGTGATTTTTCAGTATTTTTCAAAAAACGTGTTTTTGTCATTATGGTGTATTGTGTAGATTTAAAATCAATTTTAGAATAAGGCTGTAACATAACAAAATGTGGAAAAAGTCAAGGGGTCTGAATACTTTCCGAATAAACTGTATATGAAAAGTGCTACTGGCTGTTCTAGATATGTAAATGAAACATGCTACTGAAGCAAGAAACAGGCCAATGATGCAATCATTGTTCACATCAGCATTTTCAATCTGTGATCTTTTAACCTATCAGTGACCTTTCTACAGCTCTGCTCTCTCCTCTCTGACATGTCAGGCCCTCAGCGTTTCAGAGAAAGAGATGTATCTTTTTTTTCTTTTATTTAACCTTTATTTAACTAGGCAAGTCAGTTAAGAACAAATTCATATTTACAATGAAGGCCTACCCCAGCCAAACCCTAACCCGTACGAAGCTTAGCCAATTGTGCGCAGCCCTATGGGATTCCCAATCACGGACGGTGGGAAACAGCCTGGAATCTAACTAGGGTCTGTAGTGACACCTCTAGCACTGAGATACAGTGCCCGAGTAGATATTGGGCTCAACATCACAGGGTTCCCTGTATTGCATTATCGAGGTATAAGAAAACAGAGCATAAACAGATATACACAGTCAAATCCAAAGGTATTGACACCCTTGATAAAGACTGTATAAAATAATAAAAATACTGAGCAATACTAAATGCTCAAAAGTGTATTATATTATTTTGTTTAACAAGTTTTTAAAAATTCTCAAAAAGATAGGTGTCAAAATAATGAGACTGAGCTTTTCTCTAAAATGTTTTATAAGATTGGAGAACACATTGGGAGGGATCTTAGACCATGTTTCCATACAGAATCTTTCCAGATCCTTGATAACATTCGTCTGCGCTTATGGACTGCCCTCTTCAATTCAATAGGGTTCAAGTTGGGAGAATGAGATGGCCATTGCACTATTTAGATTGTGTGGTCAATTAACCATTTCTTTGTGGATTTTGATGTGTGCTTGGGGTTATTGTCTTGCTGGAAGATCCACTTGCAGCCAAGTGTCATCCTCCTAGCAGAGGCAACCAGGTTTTGGCTAAAATGTCCAGGTACTTAGTAAAGTTCATGACCCATGCCAAATCTGGAAAGATTATGTATGGAGGAAGGGTCTAAGATCCCTCCCAGTGTGTTCTACAATCTCATAAAACATTGTAGATAAAGGCTCGGTGTCATTATCCTCTATTTTTAGCAGAAAATGATTACTTTTTAAACAAAATCTAAACAAACACAAAAATAATATAATATATACTGTACAAAAACATAAACACAACATGGGATGTCTTGGGCAAATGTTTTAAAAAAGTGCAAACTTTCAATTGACAGGGACAGGCCCATAATGCAACCATGGTTTACAAAGCCCCGGTTGGCTCTGGTTTTGCCATGGTTTACAAAGCCCCAGTTGGCTCTGGTTTTGCCATGGTTTACAAAGCCCCAGTTGGCTCTGGTTTTGCCATGGTTTACAAAGCCCCAGTTGGCTCTGGTTTTGCCACTATCTGCATTTTCAATCTGTGATGTTTTGAGCCAGTAACCTTTAACACTGCATTCTGCTCACTCTTCTCTGACATGTCAAGCCCTCAGCGTTTCAGAGAAAGATATGAGTAGATATTAGGCTCAACATCATGGGGTCCCCAGTATTGCAACATCGAGGCATAAGATAACTGAGCAAAAGCGGATAAATAGCTAGTGGTTTGTCACAACGCAGAGGCAGTGTGTACAATGGCTTCTGTCACAAAGCTGTACGTTCTACTTTATGTTTTGATGGGAACCATCCATGCTGTCCAAAAAGTCTGAAATTAAAGCAGAAGGAGAAAATTACGCTTTTTACAACAATGTGGGAAAGGACTACTGTTTGATCTTTAAATCCCAAGCTGAAGAGAGCCTGTTTTTGTGTAACTCTTCTAACACTTCACCTGAAAACTCCACACTGAATGACGAATTAAGGGATCGACTGAAACTGATTCATAACATTTCAACTGTCCTGATCCAGAACCTATCTGTCAGACACTGGACTATATAGGGCGGGGTGCTGGACAGCTGGCAAGGTGAAACTCCAGAAAAGCATCAACCTCAGTGTCTGCAGTACTGAAGCTGTATAATCAGTTTATACGTATGTATGCTCATTTGGGAGGGAAATTGGACCTGCAGTGTGGAGATTCTTGGGGGGATGGTAACTTTACAGTCAGATGGCTCCGCAAGCACTTTTGGGACATGAACAAATCCGTAAAGCCCTTCATGGAGGAAGTAAGGGGCCGGGTGCTGTTGGCTGACAACGGATCCTCTCTCCATATGACCAACTTCACATTTAATGCCTGGTAGTGGAGGGACAGCGTTGTGTTTACAGTCAGACCATCTTAGCGATCTATAAGACAGTGTACTTTATAATCAGCATTATGTGGGAGTGAATGCTTTGCTTCCCTGTTTCAACCCTGACCCCAATGGGAAAAAAAGACAAGGTGGAGGAGAATCCTAAGCCATCAAGGGAAGCAGACATTGAATGTTGTGGATGGAAGATTGTCAGGAAAATACTCCCCTAGTCATCCCATCACTGATGCTCAACCACTCAGGGTTTTATGAGTGCCAGAAGAAGACGCCATCAAGAGTCATCATATCATATTGTCTAATGGTGTACCCTAAGTCTGAGCCCCTCAAAGAGTTCTTCTCAGAGGGAGGAGAGGTTTCCCTCACATGCAGCTCTGATTCTCCAGAGTATGACAGGCTGGTGTGGTACAGAAATGGTACAAAGGTGGGCAATGTTATTCTGGGCACAAGATGTACAGTATGGATAAGTATAAACAATTCCCTGAAGATTTGGAGGGCAGAATGAATGTATTGCTCCCTAATGTCTCTTTGGACCGGTCTAACCTCTCACTGGAGGACAGTGGGAAATACTGGTGTGCTCTCATCTCTGACCAGAATAACATGGTCTGTTTATCAATAACTACAACCCACTTGATTGAAGGGTAGAGAGATCCGCTTGGCATCGACTCCACGTTCTATGCTGTGTACTCTTCACTGCTGGTCTGTGCTCTGCTGGGGATGGTCTTTGTCGTGATCATTGTCTACCTGGAGACCAGGAGAAGAGACCAGGCTTCCATGAAGACCGGGAAAGGTTACCAGGCTTCCCTGAAGAGCATGAGGTCTGCAGCCAAGACGCTGGGCAGCAGAACAGCAGAGTGGAAGAGGAGAGTGAATAAAGGGAAGAGAGAGAGGATAGTGAAGAGAAAAGAAAGTGAAGAATAAAGAGAGGACTTTAACATTTTAATCTGTTTTTTCACTTGCTCAATTGATCCAGACAGGTTTAAAGTGCACATTCGGCTTGTTTTCATTCTTTCAGTAGCTTCTGGCTAATATTTTTGTGCATGTAACAAAGCTAATGTAATTGTGTAGGGCATCTATACCTTAGTGCAAAACAAAATAAATCTGAAGTCATTTTCAGTATGTCCAAAGCAACCTGTACAGTGACTTTGTCTTTGGAGTTTGCACATATGAATATATATAATTTGTTTTTTAGACATAAAGAATTGATATTGAGTAAGTTTTCATAGGTCCACTATTACTTATATGTAAAATAGCTTTCAAGGATTTTGTTAATACTTCTTAAGTTTAAGGAATTTTGCTAAAGCCACAATCTAGAATATGTCCTGCACTTCATTTGATTTGTAATTTCCATTAATGATATATACCCCGATAATGGAATATAATGCCTGATGAGCTTAATACTACTTTCTTACACTATCATCATAATCCAAACTATTAGGTTATTAAATACAAAAAACTGCTTAATTCACAAAAATATTATTTGTACCGCATGCAATTGGATTCTACACACACCACACTAAGACATTATCCCATTCCACTACTTTTTCAAGATTTTTTTTATTACATGAATTTTTATTTTTATTTTATTACGTCAGGCTTTTTTCAAGTGAGCTGTTTTGTCTTGTAGTAATGTGGTGCCTGCCTGTATTTCCTTAAACCTTTATTTTAGCAATACATCTCATTGAGATTTTTCTTTTTTATAATACCGTCCTTCTTTTGGTCAGTAGGTGTTCAACATAACAACTGGTGGTTGTGTGTTGGACACAGGCACTCATATAGATATAATGAGCTAGCCCGTCTGCATTCTTGATTTCTGTGACCGCTATTTTACGTAATATTGACATAAACCTGAAGGTACCACGTTCATCTGTACAAACAATAGTATGCAAGTGTAAACACCATGGGACCATGCAGCCGCCATACCTGTAACAAACGAGACTCCCGCGGTTCCTCCTGCTCACCACCAGAGGGAACCCTCTCCTGAATATTAAGCCCTGGACTACAACTCCCACATACCTGGTTCCAATCACCGTTGCACCTGTCCCCCATTAATAGACTATTTAGGCTCTCTCTCCCTTTCTCTCCTTGCGAAGTCTTGTTTTCCCTGGTGATCAATTCTGAGCGTTTTCTCCCCGTGTCTGTCATATCGTGGTTATACTCTGGACTGTTTTCCCGTTTTGATTCTTGCTGCCTGCCCTGGACTATATTCTTTACTGGACTGATTTTTGTAAGCTTGCTGCCTGCCCTGACCTCATGCCTGTACCTGGATTACGATTTGCCTTATCCCTGCTGTTGTGTTTGCTGGCGATTGACCCTGTTAAATGCGACCAAGATTGTAATAAAACTGCAAATGGATCCTCACTCTCAGGGTGCTTCATTACAGATCTGTAGGAAACTGGTACAAAAGTATCTATATCCACAGTCAAACGAGTCCTATATCGACATAACCTGAAATGCCGCTCAGCAAGGAAGAAGCTACTGCTCCAAAACCGCCATAAAAAAGCCAGACTACGGTTTGCAACTGCACATGGGGACAAAAATAGAACTGTTTGGCCATAATTACCATCATTATGTTTGGAGGAAATAGGGGGAGGCTTGCAAGCCGAAGAACACCATTCCAACCGTGAAGCACGAGGGTGGCAGCATCATGTTGTGGGGTGCTTTGCTGCAGGAGGGACTGGTGAACTTCACAAAATAGAAGGTATTGTGAGGAAGGAAAATGATGTGGATATATTGAAGCAACATCTCAAGACATCAGTCAGGAAGTTAAAGCTTGGTTGCAAATGGGTCTTCCAAATGGACAATGACCCCAAGCATACTTCCAAAGTTGTGGCAAAATGGCTTAAGGACAACAAAGTCAAGGTATTGGAGTGGCCATCACAAAGCCCTGACCTCAATCTCATAGAAAATGTGTGGGCAGAACTGAAAAAGCGTGTGCGAGCAAGGAGGCCTACAAACCTGACTCAGTTAGGAATGAATTCACCCAGAATTCACCCAACTTATTGTGGGAAGCTTGTGGAAGACTACCTGAGATGTTTTACCCAAGTTAAACAATTTAAAGGAAGTGCTACCAAATACCAATTGAGTGTATGTAAGCTTCTGACCCACTGGGAATGTGATGAAAGGAATAAAAGCTGAAATAAATAGTTCTCTCTACTATTATTCTGGCTTTTCACATTCTTAAAATAAAGTGGTGATCCTAGCTAACCAAATAAATAATTTTTACTAGGATTAAATGTCAGGAATTGTGAAAAACTGAGTTTAATTTTATTGTCTGAGGTGTATGTAAACTTCCGACTTCAACTGTATATATCAATGATGTCTCTCTTGCTGCTGGTGATTCTCTGATCCACCTCTACGCAGATGACTCCATTCTGTATACATCTGGCACTTTGGACACTGTGCTAACAAACCTCCAAACGAGCTTCAACGCCATACAAAACTCCTTCCGTGGCCTCCAACTGTTTTTAAATGCTAATAAAACTAAGTGCATGCTCTTCAACCGATCGCTGCCCGCATCCTCCCGCCCGACTAGCATCACTACTCTGGACGGTTCTGACCTAGAATATGTGGACAACTACAAATACCTTGGTGTCTAGTTAGACTGTAAACTCTCCTTCCAGACTCACATTAAGCATCTCCAATCCAAAATTAAATCTAGAATCAGCTTCCTATTTCGCAACAAAGCCTCCTTCACTCATGCTGCCAAACATACCCTCGTAAAACTGACTATCCTACCGATCCTTGACTTCGGCGATGTCATTTAGAAAATAGCCTCCAACACTCTACTCAGCAAATTGTATGTAGTCTATCACAGTGCCATCTGTGTGGTCAAAGCCCCATATACTACCCACCACTGCGACCTGTATGGTCTCGCTGGCTGGCCCTAACTACATATCCGTCGCCATACCCACTGGCTTCAGGTCATCTATAAGTCTTTGCTAGTTAAAGCCCCGCCTTATCTTAGCTCACTGGTTACCATAGCAACTCCCAGCCGTAGCACGCACTCCAGCAGGTATATTTCTCTGGTCATCCCCAAAGCCAACACCTCATTTGGCCGCCTTTCCTTCCAGCTGCCAATGACTGGTACGAATTGCAAAAGTCACTGAAGCTGGAGACTCATATCTCCTTCACTTACTATAAGCATCAGCTGTCAGAGCAGCTTACCGATCACTGCACCTGTACACAGCCCATCTGTAAATAGCCCACCCAACTACCTCATCCCCATATTGTTCTTTTTTTTGTTCTTTTGCACCCCAGTATCTCTACTTGCACATCATCATCTGCACATCACATCACTCCAGTGTTAATGCTAAATTGTAATTTTTTTACCACTGTGGCCTGTTTATGGCCTTATCTCCCTAATATTCTGTATATAGATTGTTCTATTGTGTTATTGACTACGTTTGTTTATCCCATGTGTAACTCTGTGTTGTTGTTTTTGTCACACTACTTTGCTTTATCTTGGCCAGGCCGTAGAGAACTTGTTCTCAACTGGCCTACCTGGTTAAATAAAGGTGAAATAAAAAATATAATCAATACTGCCCCAGCAGATCCACAGATGACGCGACTCTATTGCACTCCACACTGCCCTCGCCCACCTGGACAAAAGGAACACCTATGTGAGACTAATGTTCATTGACTACAGCTCAGCGTTCAATACCACAGTGCCCTCCAAGCTCATCACTAAGGTAAGCACCCTGGGACTGAACACCTCCTTCTGCAACTAGATCCTGGACTTCCTGACGGGCCTCCCCCAGGTGGTGAGGGTAGGCAACAACACATCCGCCACACTGAACCTCAACACTGGTGCCCCTCAGGGGTGCGGCTTAGTCCCTTCCTGTACTCCTTTTTCACCCACGACTGCATGGCCAATTACAACTCCAACACCATCATTAAGAGTGCTGATGACACAACGGTAGTAGGCCTGATCACTGATGACAATGAGACCGCTTATAGGGAAGAGGTCAGAGACCTGGCAGTGTCGTGCCAGGACAACAACCTCTCCCTCAACATCAGCAAGACAAAGGAGTTGATCAAGGGCTACAGGACACGGAGGGCCGAGCACGCCCCATTCACATAGAAGGGGCTGTAGTGGAGCGGGTCGAGAGTTTCAAGTTCCTCAGTGTCCACATCACTAAGGATCTATCATGGTCCATACACACCAAATCAGTCGTGAAGAGAGCACGACAACGCCTCTTCCCCCACAGGAGGCTGAAAAGATTTAGATCCTCAGATCCTCAAAAAGTTGTACAGTTGCACCATTGAGAGCATCTTGAATGGCTGCATCACCGCTTGGTGTGGCAACTGCTTGGCATCCGACCGCAAGGTGCTACAGAGGGTAGTGCGCACGGCCCAGTACATCACTGGGGCCGATCTCCCTTCCATCCCGGTCCTCTATACCAGGCGGTGTCAGAGGAAGGCCCTAAAAATTTGCTAGTTCTCCAGACACCCAAGTAATAGACTGTTCTCTCTGCTACTGCATGGTAAGTATTACCGATACACCAAGTCTAGAACCAACAAGACCCTGAACAGCTTCTACCCCCAAGCCATAAGGCTGCTACATAGTTAGTTAAATAGTTAACCAAATAGCCACCCTGATTATCTGCAGTGACCCTTTCTGCATTGACCCCATTGACCCTTTTTGTCTCATTACATATGCTGCTGCTACTGTTTATTATCCGTCCTGTTGACTAATCACTTTATTCCTAGTTATATGTACAGATCTATCTCAGTTAACTCGTACCCCTCCACATCAACTCTGTACTGGTACCCTGTGTATATAGCCAAGTTATCGCTACTCATTGTCTATTTATTATTTCTTATATTATTACGTTTTATTACTTTTCTATTATTTCTCAATTTTCTTTCTCTCTGCATTGTTGGGAGGGGCCGTAAGTAAACATTTCACCTTTTTTCTGCACCTGTTGTTTACAAAGCATATGACAAATACAACTTGATTTGTAATGCATTGAAATTCCTACTCCTCATTTTGATAGGACTTGCAGGAATGATCAAATGTATTTTCTTATCCATCTTTATCTTCTGCAGCTAAGATGCTGGTATACTGACTGACTGTATACTGTTAGCCTATTCTTCTCTGTAGGCTATGATGAGACCCAGCGTTCAGATGGCATTTTGATGTGAGGTATGATGTCTTTGTATATACTGTCATCAACTGGTCATATATCAGATTGCGTAACATTAGTTTTGAACATGCTTGTGAGCCAGGGGGCTCTAGGACCCGGTTCAGGCAGTGTTTTGTACGAAAGTGTCGATTGTCGAATCATGGATTACTTCGCTTCTGTATGCCACAAGAAGAATAAGGACAATTTACAAGTGGATACAGCAAAATGACCATTATTGTTATTTTTTACTTTTAATATCTCTTCGCGTAAAACGGGTTATTTGAGGGCAATTCACTAAATCGCTTTCCAGCACCAGCTTGTCTCGAGAAGGTGAGTGTTGTAATAACAGGAACAGATCTAAGATAGCTAATTTAGCTAACGTTAGCTATCTTGATAGGTCAGACTGAAAAACTCACAAATAGTAGCTAGAGAAAAACTACTAATGTAAGTCTGACGCTCTGTCACATTGTTTAAATACGCTCTGTCTGTCAAAGAGCGAGACACCATGAAAAACAAGGTTAGCAATGCCACAGGGGATTATGCATCTTGTTTCCTATGATGATATCTGTAGTGCTCAAGAAATGATTCCATAAGAACAACTTAACGTTTTTGTAAAACATAATCGGAAGCATTTGTTTCAAGTTCCATATCATATGACAACATAAACAATGGAGTAATAGGGGTTAGTAGTTTTTTGCGGGGTTATGATAATAAAGTACAGTTGTTCTTTCATTAAGATAAATCATATACATCCAAATCAATAATTGTATTAGTTGAAATTACATGGTGCACAGTTCCAACATGCCAAGCTACTCCATGGTACATGAGTCGACATACCACTGGAACCTAATTCTAGTGTGATATTTTGAATGAATATCAGTTTATGAAATGTGATGTGTTTTGGGTGTCTTAAGTGCCTTGACTGAATCAGAATTGGTCCACTGCCCACCCCAGATGACTGGCTGGGGTGCTTTTAGGAGCCATGACTGAAGCACTAACCATATCTTAAAGTTCACAGCCCGATATAGCAGGGCTGTCCTGGATCTCTTAGGCATATTCAAGTCTGTTGAATGATTATAGACTAGGAAGAGATGCTTGCTGTGTTTTGCTTCATAGTACACAATACACACATCAAGGAGATTCAATCTGCTCTTGACCCTGATACATTAAGTAGGGTATTGCATGATTGTCCTGCAAAATAATGAACAGGTGTTCATTGTGTTGACTAACTTTTTTTTATTTTATTTCACCTTTTATTTAACCAGGTAAGCCAGTTGTGAACAAGTTCTCATTCACAACTGCGACCTGGTCAAGATAAAGCAAAGCAGTGCGACAAAAAACAACAACAGAGAGTTACACATGGGATAAACAAAAGTACAGTCAATAACAATAGAAAAAATCAATCAATCAATCCCAGAACAACAGCAAAGGACCTTCTGAAGATGCTGGAGGAAACGAGTCCTCTATCAACATAACCTGAAAGGCCGCTCAGCAAGGAAGAAGCCACTGCTCCAAAACCCGCCATAAAAAAGCCAGACTACGGTTTGGCTTTTTGTCCTATGGTCTGATGAAACAAAAATAACTGTTTGGCCAAGACATCAGTCAGGAAGTTAAAGCTTGGTCGCAAATTGGTCTTCCAAATGGACAATGAAACCCAAGCATACTTCCAAAGTTGTGGCAAAATGGCTTAAGGACAACAAAGTCAAGGTATTGGAGCGGCCATCACAAAGCCCTGACCTCAATTCCATAGAAAATGTGTGGGCAGAACTGAAAAAGCATGTGCGAGTAAGGAGGCCTACAAACCTTACTCAATTACACCAGCTCTGTCAGGAGGAATGGGACTTTCACCCAACTTATTGTGGGAAGCTTGTGGAAGGCTACCCGAAACGTTTGACCCAAGTTAAACAATTTAAAGGCAATGCTACCAAATACTAATTGAGTGTATGTAAACTTCTGACCCACTGGGAATGTGATGAAAGAAATAAAAGCTGAAATAAATAATTCTCTCCACTATTATTCTGACATTTCACATTCTTAAAATAAAGTGGTGATCCTAACTGACCTAAGACAGGGAATTTTACAATGATTAAATGTCAGGAGTTTTGTATTTGGCTAAGGTGTATGTAAACTTCCGAACTTCAACTGTAACTCTCCAACTTCAGCGTTTTATAATTTTTTTTGCAATTCGTTCCAGTCATTGGCAGCAGAGAACTGGAAGGAAAGGCGGCCAAAGGAGGTGTTGGCATTGGGGATGACCAGTGATATATACTTGCTGGAGTGCGTGCTACGGGTGGGTGTTGTTATGGTGACCAGTGAGTTGAGATAAGGCGGAGCTTTACCTAGCAAAGACTTATAGATTACCTGGAGCCATTGGGTATGGCGACATATGTAGCGAGGGCCAGCCGACAAGAGCATACAGGTTGCAGTGGTGGGTGGTATATTGGGCTTTGGTGACAAAACGGATGGCACTGTGATAGACTGCATAAGGTTTGCTGAGTAGAGTGTTGGAGGCTATAAATGACATCGCCGAAGTCGAGGATTGGTAGAATAGTCCGTTTTACGAGGGTATGTTTGGCAGCGTGAGTGAAGGAGGCTTTGTTGCGAAATAGGAAGCCGATTCTAGATTTAATTTTGGATTGGAGATGCTTAATTTGAGTCTGGAAGGAGAGTTTACAGTCTAGCCAGACACCTAGGTATTTGTAGTTGTCCACATATTCTAAGTCAGAACCGTCCAGAGTAGTGATGCTAGTCGTGAGGGCAGCGATCGGTTGAAGAGTTAGTTTTACTAGCGTTTGAGAGCAGTTGGAGGCCACGAAAGGAGTGTTGTATATCATTGAAGCGAATTTGGAGGTTTGTTAACACAGTGTCCAAAGAAGGGCCAGATGTATACAGAATGGTGTCGTCTGCGTAGAGGTGGATCAAGGAATCACCCGCAACAAGAGTGACATCATTGATATATACAGGGAAAAGAGTCGGCTCGAGAATTGAACCCTGTGGTACCCCCATAGAGACTGCCAGAGGTCCGGACAGCCTTCCGATTTGACACACTGAACTCTATCTGAGAAGTAGTTGGTGAACCAGGCGAGGCAGTCATTTGAGAAACCAAGGCTGTTGAGCCTACCTATAAAAATGCGGTGGTTGACAGTCGAAAGCTTTGGCCAGGTCGATGAAGACGGCTGCATAGTACTGTCTTTTATCGATGGCGGTTATGATATTGTTTAGTACCTTGAGCGTGGCTGAGGTGCACCTGTGACTAGCTCGGGAAAACGGATTGCACAGCGGAGAAAGGTACGGGGGGATTCGAAGTGGTCAGTGATCTGTTTGTTAACTTGGCTTTCGAAGACTTTGGAAAGGCAGGATGGATATAGGTCTGTAACACTTTGAAGAGGGGGATGACCGCTGCAGCTTTCCAATCTTTAGGAATCTCGCACGATACGAAAGAGCGGTTGAACAGACTAGTAATAAGGGTTGCAACAATTGCGGCGGATAATTTTAGAAAGAGAGGGTCCAGCTTGTCTAGCCCAGCTGATTTGTACAGGTCCAGGTTTGGCAGCTCTTTCAGAACATCTGCTATCTGGATTTTGGTGAAAGAGAAGCTGGGGAGGCTTGGGCAAGTAGCTGCGGGGGGTGCAGAGCTGTTGGCCGGGGTTGGGGTAGCCAGGAGGAAAGCATGGCCAGCCGTAGAGAAATGCTTATTGGAATTCTCGATTATCGTTGATTTATCGGTGGTGACAGTGTTTCCTAGCATCAGTGCAGTGTGCAGCTGGGAGGAAGTGCTCTCCGTTGACTTTACAGTGTCCCAGAACTTTTTGGATTTAGAGCTGCAGGATGCAAATTTGTTTGAAAAAGCAAGCCTTTGCTTTCCTAATATTGCATTGGTTCCTGACTTCCCTGAAAAGTTGCATATCGCAGGGACTATTCGATGCTAGTGCAGTACACCACAGGATGTTTTTGTGCTGGTCGAGGGCAGTCAGGTCTGGAGTGAACCAAGGGCTATATCTGTTCTTAGTTCAATTTTTTTTTTTAAAGGAGCATGCTTATTTAAGATGGTGAGGAAATTACTTTTAAAGAACAACCAGGCATCCTCTACTGACGGGATGAGGTCAATATCCTTCCAGGATTCCCGGGCCAGGTCGATTATAAAGGCCTGTTTGCAGAAGTGTTTTAGGGAGCTTTTGACAGTGATGAGGGGTGGTCGTTTGACCTCGAACCCATGACGGATGCAGGCAATGAGGCAGTGATCGCTGAGATCCTGATTGAAAACAGCAGAGGTGTATTTGGAGGGCAAGTTGGTCATGATAATATCTATTATCCTGCCCATGTTTACAGATTTAGGGTTGTACCTGGTGGGTTCCTTGATAATTTGTGTGAGATTGAGGGCATCTAGCTTGGATTGTAGGATGGCCGGGGTGTTAAGCATAACTTCAAATTTGATCGCTGCTGGGGGAGTTATGAATGGAAGAAGTTAGACTAGTTGAATGTCATCATGAATAGCAGTTTAGAATAGGATACAAATAAGGTCCGGTGCAAATTCGAAAATACTATTTTGGAAAACGAATGTCATGCTGTCTACTGTATGATTTCCTTTGCCTGTCCTGCCTTTTTAAAATCTCTTAACATACATGCGGACCAGGTTTATGATCTTGAGCCCTATTTGTAGGCTTAATGTGGTAGTAATATGTCTGTTATAGTGAATACTCTCTTTCCCCTCCCTGTCTCCCCAGCTCCCAGCCACCATGGTAGTAGTGCAAAGCTACTGTGAGGCCAGCGCTTCCATCTCCGAAGTCTGGCTGGAGGGCGGCATCTCGCCCTGCTTCTACTTCACCCTGGTTCCCACCGTCCTGCTTACCCTCTCCTTCTTCTTCGGCACCTTCCACTGCGTCTGCTACCGCCGCTACGGCACCGAGATGGAGCCCAAGTTCGTGCCGCACTCGCGCCTCTATGGCCTCCAACTGGCAGTCTCCCTGTTCCTCCTGCTGCAGTTCCTAGGGGGGCTGGTGTGGAGGGCGGCCGGGGAAGGGGAGCTCCCTGGCTATGTGGTGCTGTACGGCTGCCTGTCCATGCTGGGCTGGGCCTGGGCCGTGGCCCTGCTAAAGCTGGAGAGGAGGAGGGTGCTGGTGAGGGACCGGACACGGGGCCACAGCACAGTGCTGCTGCTCTTCTGGGCTGTGGCATTTTCAGCTGAGAACCTTGTCTTTGTCTCCTGGGCCAGCCCCTACTGGTGGTGGGGCTTGGAGAACACACAGAAGCAGGTGAGAGAGAAGGAGGGATATGTTCAGGAGGGTGTAACATTTATAGAATGTCCTCAATCTACAAATTACTCAGAGAAGCATGACTGTTATACGTAATGTATTTATATCTGAACGTTGCCTACTGAACGTTTGCCTACTGAACGTGGCACTGGAGTCTGTTCAGGACTCCAGTGCCGTTACAGGACTGTAGCATTACATAAATAAATATATTGTTGTAGAACAAACATGTTTAAATGTCAGGTTAAGATCTTTTCATTGCCTTTCTATCTGCAACGTTACAAACATTTCACCTCTTTGAATTAACCCCAGAGCTCAACCCTCAGTGAGGATGAACTGCCATCCCACTCCATAGTTTCATTGAGGTTGTTCAAACGTTGACATATAATGTTGCTTGATATAAGTTTTAAACTTAGTTTCAACACTCCATTACACAAGTGTAGTAGTGGGCTTTCTAAAAATTAAGTTAGTCTGCTCATAGGGTGTGATACCCATGTAAATGGCACACAATGGCTAGATGTAATATGGTTCTTATCAAGTGCCTACTTAATAACCTCTAAATCCCTATTCATCATGAGTGTTGTGATTGTAGTTTGTTTTTAACAATCTATTACAAAGCAATTTCTCACAAGAAGACTGCTAAAATAGAAACTGATTTTCCAACCATGACACAACAGTGGAAGGCAGGGGAGCCATGATCATTATTCAGCTATAAGTAACTCTAGAAGTGCTGAGTCACTGCCCCATCTTGCCCTTCCACATCCCTCTCCCTCTAAACATTCCCCCAAATAAATATATATATATATATGTATGTATGTGTGTATACTGTATATAGATATAGTGTGTATACAGTAAATAGGTGTCCTAGCCTACCTCTTTCAGGTAATACATTTTAATGCAGTATTAGCCTTATATTTAGCTAATTAATGATGGGTTATGCATAATAAGCTTCTAACTTATAGCCTCTGTCTCTTGCGCAATACGCATGCACCTGTGCTCCGCTGGCCTCTCTCCTTAAACTCTCCTTAGCTTTTGGAGTCCCATGCAGGAAAAGCTAGACTAGAATAGCTTGATGGACATTATAGAACTCACAGGTCATTTTAAAGAAGAGTGAAGGTGCGATGGCGGTAGGCTATAGCAGTTATTTATTCAGACCCATAACCATTCAATCTTCGTGAAGAGAAGTGAAAGCCTTCTGCATCTAATTCTAGTCCTATATTATTTAAGGATGTCATTAGAATGATGAAGATAATGACAACTGTTGAAAGCGAGGAAGGAATGACGCAACAAGAGGAGATGAGGTAGGCTAATAACATTAAGGGAAATATTATGAAAGGTATATATGCGTCAGCATACTAATTATACAAATAGGCCCTAATTTATATTTCAAAGTTCAAATCAAATTCACTAGCCTATAGGCTACTTGTAACTTTGTAGGCCGCATGAGCTGTACCAGAATTGCATGTTGTCTCCCTGCTTTATCATGGCTTGAACGATGTGCGTATTTCCAGTCCATATAATACAGTAAAATACAGTACAGTAATACAGTTCACACTCAAAAAAGATTAGCATACGGGAGCTAGTTTCATTTATTTACTGAAGAGAGCATGTAGCTATCTACAACTATGGGTTTTTATGTGTTTCTGACATGAGTAATGTGCAGTAACCTATATCATATACTGTATGTATTGGATAACGGCACAATCATTCAGGCTTTTTTTCTGGACTTGGGCTCATTAACCTCGGAACCCCCCCAACATCCCGGAGTCGCCTCTTCACTGTTGACGTTGAGACTGGTGTTTTGCGGGTACTATTTAATGAAGCTGCCAGTTGAGGACTTGTGGGGCTTCTGTTTCTCAAACTAGACACTTTAATGTACTTGTCCTCTTTCTCAATTATGCACCGGGGGCCTCCCACTCCTCTTTTATTTCTGGTTAGCCAGTTTGCACTGTTCTGTGAAGGGAGTAGTACACAGGGTTGTACAAGATCTTAATTTTCTTGGCAATTTCTCACATGGAATAGCCTTCATTTCTCAGAACAAGAATAGACGGATGAGTTTCAGAAGAAAGGTCTTTGTTTCTGGCCATTTTGAGCCTGTAATCGAACACACAAATGCTGATGCTCCAGATACTCAACTAGTCTAAAGAAGGACAGTTTTATTGCTTCTTTAATCAGAACTAATGATCAATTAGCCTTTTAAAATGATAAACTTGTATTAGCTAACACAACGTGCCTTTGGAGCACAGGATGGTTGCTGAGAACGGGCCTCTGTACGCCTATGTAGATAGTCCATAAAAGATCAGCCGTTTCCAGCTACAATAGTCATTTACAACATTAACAATGTCTACACTGTATTTCTGATCAATTTGATGTTATTTTAATGGACAAAAAGTGTGCTTTTTTTTAAAACAAGGACATTTCTAAGTGACCCCAAACTTTTGAACGGTAGCGTTGCTTGTAAATTCCTCATGAGATTAGTTCAACTTTCAGACCACATCAGAACCCAAAATATAAGCTTGTTTTACTCCAATGTTTGTAAACGTTGTAAATGTTAACAAACACAGTATAGCCTCAAAGCATGATTCAAATTATAATGTTGATATTATGGATGGTCAGTCCTTGCATACATAGCTTGGTCTAGGAATTTGAGTAGTTTCATTTCTCCAGGCCCATCCCTCAGCTTTTTACAAAAACAGGCGCGCTACGCACTTTGTTATTGTTTCAACTTCGGATTGCCCCTTAAAAGGTTCTGTTATGACTAAGCATTTTTCATTCATTACCTGAGGTGGAGTTTTCTCTGTGGTTGATGCGCTACCTTGGCACAGGAATGCTCTTCTTCCTGGGCCTAAAGGCTCCGGGGTTGCCACGGAGACCATACATGCTCCTGATCAACGAGGACGAACGTCACGTGGAGGGCGGCACTGGCCAGGTAACCTAGTAATCACATCCCTTATGTGTGTATAATATCCAATGACTGTAGAAATAAGAATATATCCTGATTCAGTTTGTGTGTGTAAGTTTGTAATGAGTGTCTGTTTGTCTGTCTGTGCCACCATGTCCCATAATAACCCCTATCTCTACCTCAGCCCCTGTTGGGTGGGGCGGAAGAGTCCCAGTCTACCTGGCAGGGGTTTGGGCAGAAGGTGCATCTGCTGGTGCCCTACATGTGGCCCCGGGGCAATGTTCTACTACAGGGGCTGGTGCTGCTCTGCCTGTGCCTGCTTGGTTTGGAGAGGGTCATCAATGTCTTTGTTCCCATCTACTACAAGAACATCGGTGAGAGATCCTCCCTCATTTCTGAACTTCTCCCCGAAAACCAGCTTTTTTCTGAATGCCTTTTAAGATCTTAGTTGTTGTCACAGCCTTATTGTTTGCGTTGCAGGTCATCTTTTTTTCCAGAAGGTTTTGATATCATTGAGGCTGACATCTGAATATCTACCCAACACAACTGCAGAAAAGATGATCTGAAACTGTCATTCCTTTTCAAAACCTCTCTTTCTGTCACAGTGAATGAGCTGACTGATGGAAGCAGCTGGAAGACCTTGGTCACCACTGTGTGTGTCTATGTCTTGCTCAAGATCCTGCAAGGTGGAGGGGCAGGTGAGTGGGACTTTCACCCCATATTTTCTTTCTCAACCACTTTACCATTCCTTAAGTACTGTTATTTTAATTATCTATTTTGTTTCCTCGCTCTCTCATTCCTCTCCCTTTCCCCCTTTCTTTCCCCTCTCTTTCCTAGGTGCGTCTGGCTTCATCAGTAACATGCGCTCCTTCCTGTGGATCCGCGTGCAGCAGCACACCAACCGAGTGGTGCAGGTGCGTCTGTTTGGCCATCTGCACTCGCTGTCGATGCGCTGGCACCTGGGCCGGCGCACCGGGGACGTCCTGCGTAGCATCGACCGCGGCACCTCTTCCATCAACACCCTGCTCAGGTGAGTCTCATAATAATAAATTGTGTGTGTGTGTGTCAATGAGTACGTTCACATGCACACCGATAATTAGTGATGCACCGATATGACATTTTTGGCCGATACCGATATCCGATATTTAGAATTTTAGCAGCCTTTTAAGCATTCTAGTACAGTTATACAGTTAAATAGTTAACACACACACATGGACGCAGCGGTCTAAGGCACTGCATCTCAGTGCAAGAGTCTTCACTACAGTCCCTGGTTCGAATCCAGGTTGTATCACATCAAAAAGTTATTTTGTTGGCATTTATGTATGTCCCCATTACCAGTGAAACATAATCAAAACCTATTTCTTTCACTTACTTGCTGTGCTGTTTCGTTGTTCATTTGTTCAGTCGTTTCATTCTCAACCAGCATTTCTATGGTATGCCATTTGTGTTTTTGCTTATCAAATCATATACTATTTACCATTATTTGACGTGTCAAATAAGCTTGTTGACCAATCAGGACCTGAATATGACTGCACATCACATAATAATTTAACACGTTCATGAATTTTTTACGTAGTTATTACACATTGATTACACTATCACTCGTATTTCATGTCACAACGATTCATCCATACGTATGCTATGATGCTGGTAAAGTTGTCTCGCGCACCTACATTGCTGGTCATAAAGAAAAGCTAGCTTGCTCATGGATGCAAACAATATTCTTCCCCCAAAATGACAATCTGTTTCAGTAGCTATAGTTAGCTTGCTAACTATAAAGCTAGGTGTCATCATCTAAAATAACCCTAATTTATAGGACAGTCCTTATTTGATTAATGGTCGGACCCATCTATGTGAAGCTAGCCACAATAAGGATTAGCTACAATAGTGGACTTTGCGGTTAGCCTTCAAAATAAAAGTATAGCATAATTCTATTATTTGTATTCATTTGCATCACTGTCAATTACCTACATTTATTTTGAAGGCAAACCGCAAATTCCTCTATGTGCCTAATCCTTATTGTGGCTAGCTTCACAACTCACTAGCCAGATGAAGCTAGCTGACTGCTTATAACGTTAGCTCTGGGCAACAGGGTTAAGTAGCTGGCTAGCTATTTATTTTCATGAACTGAAGTTCAATTTCAATAGGCGAACAACAATACGTACTCACAATGATTCCTAAATCATTGCTAAGAATAATTAAAATGACTGCAGTTTCTACTGGTCATTGTTTTCAGGTTGGTTGTATTGGTGCTAGCTAGGTACCAAGCTAAAGCTAGCTACCCCGGAAGTTGTGGTCGAAGAAATTATGCTTTATTACCAACACAGTATTGTAAGCACATCGTTCGTGGCCGGTGTTTACTTGTTTTCAGACTTTTTTGTACAGATTTGACAGTGCTACTGTATATCTTTTGACACGCAAAGATCCAAACAGCGTTCCATAGTATGTATGTTGTGAAGCTAATAGCAGTGACGCTATTACTGTGTAACTCCGGTAGGGCAACATCTGAAAAATAGCGCACTTGGTAGTGTGTACCGGTGCTCAACCAGTCGGTGAAAGCCAGCATCACCCACGACAGAGAACGGTTGATTGTCAAGGGCAATGAATTCCATTATCTTGGCTTTAATGGATTTCGCCTTTGAGTTGTCTCTCTGAAATGTTCTTACTCTTTCAAATGACTACTTGACTTGTTGACTGCTCGATCCACATAGCATACATAGTGGGCTAGCTTAGGAATGCTGTGTTGCACATGTCGCGCAAAATTTTAAGCAGCGTCATTATGTCATGTACCTACGTTATATAGGTATTCACGTCAGCTTTGACATCGGTTTTGCACGTCGGCATTAAACTAGACATCTAGACAATACTGATATATTGTGCATCCCCACTAATAACTCAATATTAAACTGATTATAACAGTAGGCCCAGTATGAAAATAGTAATGTAAACACCTTACTCTGCTTATATTAATTGGCGTCAAAATCTAAGTAAACATACACCTGGTTTTCGGAGCAATCTATTGAATTATTAGGACATGTAAACCGCTTAATCGGCGTTCCAGCAGTGTGTTTGATCTGCACATGTGCCAGCGTCGGTGGCGCAAGCCTCCCTCTTATTCACGAGTGAAGCAAGAAAAAACTGAAAGTAGGCATCTTAGAAATGGCTTTTACATACACACATTGGCTGTAGTTGATTCAAGAAGGCAGTTCTTGGATATTTAGTTTCCTGTCGACATTAAAAGCCATATTTTGTTAGTTATCATTCTCAATAACACACCATTAAACTGTTCTTATGCCTGTGTAATAAAACGAATTACGTTTGGAGCAACATCTTATTAGCATGTTACATAATACTTTGGTAATATTGTATTTTAATTGCATTGCAATTAGCTGAGTTTTTGTAACTACTGTTACTACAAGAGGAATAGTGACTGTTCCCTATCCCACTTATGTAATAACTCCACTATTATGCAATTATAAAGCAAAGTCTTATATAGCAACAATGTTGCTACTGTAATAATCACAAAGTTACTACACATGTATAGGAACTTGATGTCAAGTGTTACTGTATTACCTTACGTCTCACTCATTTTGAAAATATATTTGTTAGTCATTTTGAAGCGGCAAAAGTGGTCAACTGTAATGTTGAGATCATTCCATGTCCCTCACATATTTAATTCCAGGCTATATATTAATATTCATATCTGAGAGCCCTTGAAACCATGTGCTAATATTATAGTTTTTGGTTCTTCATCAAATATTTGGCAGCCATCAAATAAATGTGTTGGTTTTCAATTAACTTGCATATATTCAAATACCTTCAAATGTTATTTGGTTTTCTGAGAGAGAATCAAAATACTTTCAAATATGTTTTTTTTTTAGATGTGTATTTGAATATCAAAGAAAAGTATTGTAATTGAAAATACTATATTTAAACTTTATTCGACTATTTTCTGCCCAGGTCTGGTGTGTTTGTGTGCATGCGTTGCAGTTACAGTTGAAGTCGGAAGTTTACATACACTTAGGTTAGAATCATTAACTTGTTTTTCAACCACTCCACAAATTTCTTGGTAATAAACTATCGTTTTGGAAAGTCGGTTAGGTCATGTACTTTGTGCATGACACAAGTAATTTTTCCAACAATTGTTTACAGACAGATTATTTAACTTATAATTCACTGTATCACAATTCCAGTGGGTCAGAAGTTTACATACACTAAGTTGACTGTGCCTTTAAACAGCTTGGAAAAATCCAGAAAATGTCATGGCTTTAGAAGCTTCTGATTGACTCAAATGATGTCAATTAGCCTATTGGAGGTGAACCTGTGGATGTATTTCAAGGCCTACCTTCAAACTCCGTGCCTCTTTGCTTGACATCATGGGGAAATCAAAATTAATCAGCCAAGACCCCAGAAAATAAATTGTAGACCTCCACAAGTCTGGTTCATCCTTGGGAGCAATTTCCAAATGCCTGAAGGTACCACGTTCATATGCGCAAACAATAGTACGCAAGTATAAACACCATGGGACCACGCAGCCATCATACCGCTCAGGAAGGAGACGTGTTCTGTCTCCTAGAGATGAATGTACTTTGGTGTGAAAAGGGCTAATCAATTCCAAAACAGCAAAGGACCTTGTGAAGATGCTATATCCACAGTAAAACAAGTCCTATATCGACATAACCTGAAAGGCCGCTCAGCAAGGAAGAAGCCACTGCTCCAAAACCGCCATAAAAAAGTCAGACAACGGTTTACAACTGCGCATGGGGACAAAGGTCATACTTTATGGAGAAATGTCCTCTGGTCTGATTTGGCCATAATGACCATCGTTATGTTTGGAGACAAAAGTGGGAGGCTTGCAAGCTGAAGAACACCATCCCAACCATGAAGCACGGGGGTGGCAGCATCATGTTGTGGGGTGCTTTGCTGCAGGAGGGACTGGTGCACTTCACAAAATAGATGCCATCATGAGGAAAGAAAATTATGTGAATATATTGAAGCAACATCTCAAGACATCAGTCAGGAAGTTAAAGCTTGGTCGCAAATGGGTCTTCCAAATGGACAATGGCCCTAAGAATACTTCCAAAGTTGTGGCAAAATGGGTTAAGGACAACAAAGTCAAGGTATTGGAGGGGCCATCACAAAGCCCTAACCTCAATCCTATAGAAAATTTGTGGGCAGAACTGAAAAAGCGTGTGCGAGCAAGGAGGCCTGCAAACCGGACTCAGTTACACCAGCTCTGTCAGGAGGAATGGGCCAAAATTCCCCCAACTTATTGTGGGAAGCTTGTGGAAGGCTACCCGACACGTTTTACCCAAGTGAAACAATTTAAAGGCAATGCTACCAAATACTAATTGAGTGTATGTAAACTTCTGACCCACTGGGAATGTGATGAAAGAAAAAAAAGCTGAAATAAATCCGTCTCTCTACTATTGTTCTGACATTTCACATTTCTCAAATAAAGTGGTGATCCTAACTGACTTAAAACAGGGAATTGTTACTAGGATTAAATGTCAGGAATTGTGGAAAAACTCAAATCAAATTTATTTATAGAGCCCTTCTTACATCAGCTGATGTCACAGAGTGCTGTACAGAAACCCAGCCTGAAACCCCAAACAGCAAGCAATGCAGGTGTAAAAGCACGGTGGTTAGGAAAAACTCCCTAGAAAGGCCAGAACCTAGGAAGAAACTTAGAGAGGAACCAGGCTGTGAGGGGTGGCCAGTCATCTTCTGGCTGTGCCGGGTGCAGATTATAACAGAACATGGACAAGATTTTAAATTGTTCTTAGAACAGTTGAAACTGGAGAAGCAGCACGGTCAGGTGGACTGGGGACATCAAGGAGTCATCAGGCCAGGTAGGCCTTGAGGAATGGTCCTAATGCTCAGATCTTGAGAGAGAGAGAGAGCGCCACAGCCACTGGAGGGATATCTCCAACCACCAACTTACCATCCTGAGACAAGGCAGAGTATAGCCCACAAAGATCTCCGCCATTGCACAACCCAAGGGAGGGGGCAACCGGACAGGAAGATCGCGTCAGTGACTCAACCCACTCAAGCGACGCACCTCCTCCCAGGGACGGCATGGAAGAGCACTAGTAAGCCAGTGACTCAGCCAATGTAATTGGGTTAGAGGCAGAGAATCCCAGTGGAGAGGGGAACCGGCCAGGCAGAGACAACAAGGGCGGTTCGTTGCTCCAGTGCCTTTTCCGTTCACCTTCACACTCCTGGGCCAGACTACACTCAATCATAGGACCTACTGGAGAGATGAGTCTTCAATAAAGACTAAAAGGTTGAGACCGAGTCTGCGTCTCTCACATGGATAGGCAGACCATTCCATAAAAATGGAGATCTATAGGAGAAAGCCCTGCCTCCAGCTGTTTGCTTAGAAATTCTAGGGACAGTAAGGAGGCCTGCGTCTTGTTACCATAGCGTAAGTGTAGGTATGTACGGCAGGACCAAATCGGAAGGATAGGTAGGAGCAAGCACATGTAATGCTTTGTAGGTTAGCAGTAAAACCTTGAAATCACCCCTTGCCTTAACAGGAAGCCAGTGTAGAGAGTCTAGCACTGGAGTAATATGATCAAATTTTGGGGTTCTAGTCAAGATTCGACCAGCCATGTTTAGCACTAACTGAAGTTTATTTAGTGCTTTATCCAGGTAGCCGGAAAGTATAGCATTGCAGTAGTCTAACCAAATGCATGGATTAATTTTCTGCATCATTTTTGGACAGAAAGTTTCTTCCAGAGTAACGCCGAGGCCCTTCACAGTTTTATTTGAGACGACTGTACAACCATCAAGATTAATTGTCAGATTCAACAGAATATCTCTTTGTTTCTTGGGATCTGGAACAAGCATCTCTGCTTTGTCCGAGTTTAAAAGTAGAACATTTGCCGCCATCCACTTCCTTATGTCTGAAACACAGGCTTCCAGGGAGGGCAAATTTGGGGCTTCACCATATTCCATCGAAATGTACAGCGCTGTGTCATCCGCGTAGCATTGAATGATGACGAATGGTGACGAATGACGTCACCAAGGGGTAAAATATATAGTGAAAACAATAGTGGTCCTAAAACAGAGCCTTGAGGAACACCGAAATTTACAGTTGGTTTGTCAGAGGACAAACCATCCACAGAGACAAACTGATATATTTCCGACAGATAAGATCTAAACCAGGCCAGAACTTGTCCATGTAGACCAATTTGGGTTTCCAATCTCTCCAAAAGAATGTGGTGATCAATGGTATCAATAGCAGCACTAAGGTCTAGGAGCACGAGGACAGTTGCAGAGCCTCAGTCTATCGCCATTAAAAGGTAATTTACCACCTTCACAAGTGCAGTCTCAGTGCTATGATGGGGTCTAAAACCAGACTGAAACGTTTTGTATACATTGTTTGTCTTCAGGAAGGCAGTGAGTTGCTGCGCAACAGCTTTTTCAAAAATGTTTGAGAGGAATGGAAGATTCGATATAGGCCAATAGTTTTTTATATTTTCTTGGTCAAGGTTTGGCTTTTTCAAGAGAGACTGCCACTTTTAGTGAGTTTGGTACACATCCGGTGGATAGAGAGCTGTTTATTATGTTCAAGATAGGAGGGCCAAGCACAGGAAGCAGCTCTTTCAGTAGTTTAGTTGGAATAGGGTCCAGTATGCAGCTTGAAGGTTTAGAGGCCATGATTATTTTCATCAATGTGTCAAGAGATATTGTACTAAAAAACTTGTGTCTCTCTTGATTCTATGTCCTTGCAAAGTTGTGCAGACTCAGGACAACTGAGCTTTGGAGGAATACGCAGATTTAAAGAGGAGTCCTTAATTTGCTTTCTAATGATCATGATCTTTTCCTCAAAGAAGTTCATGAATTTATCACTGATGAAGTGAAAGCCATCCTCTCTTGGGGAATGCTGCTTTTTAGTTAGCTTTGCGACAGTATCAAAAAGAAATTTAGGATTGTTCTTATTTTCCTCAATTAACTTGGAAAAATAGGATGATCGAGCAGCAGTAAGGGCTCTTCGATACTGCACGGTAGTCTTTCCAAGCTAGTTGGAAGACTTCCAGTTTGGTGTAGCGCCATTTCCGTTCCAATTTTCTGGAAGCTTGCTTTAGAGCTCTGGTATTTTCTGTATACCAGGGAGCTAGTTTTTTATGGCAAATGTTTCTTGGGGGTGCGACTGCATCTAGGGTATTGCGCAAGGTTACATCTAGTTCCTCAGTTAGGTGGTTAACTGATTTTTGTACTCTGACGTCCTTGGGTAGGCGGAGGGATTCTGGAAGGGCATCTATGAATTTTTGGGTTGTCCGAGAAGTTATAGCACGACTTTGTATTTGGTTGAGGTGTATGTAAACTTCCGACTTCAACTGTATATAGCATTTTTCAATGCGTTTTACGTTATAAGCGGGAAACTCATCTGCCTTAGATTACTAATGATTACTTACAGACACAGGTCGTATATGTCAAACACTGTCTGAGGCAATGTTTCCTCTAAAATGGGCGCGCAGCTCACCTGGGACTGCTGCGCAGAAGAAAGATCAGCTCAAGTGTTTGGAAGTATTTTACTTACATATTTGATCTGATTTACTTTATACTCAAAGCTTAGATACTGCTTCCTCGGGTGTTTGCTCTATCCTCCAAAAGAGCAATTAAGCCTAAACTACTCTTTTCCACCTTAAAATTGATTCCACCTTCCATTTCTACTTGCCAGGCCGTGTATCTATGATCCATCCCCCTGTAGTATGTCTTAGTTTCTTAGTGTAATCCTGACCTCTGGACAGTCTGTAAAGTTTCCTGTGTTTGAATGTCTGACTTTCTGTGTCTGAACCCAGAGGTAAACCTGGTCTCCCTCTCTTTCTCTCCACAGCTACATTGTATTCAGCATCTTCCCCACCATCGCAGATATCGTCATCTCCATCATCTACTTCATCACCTACTTCAACGCCTGGTTCGGACTCATCGTATTCGTCTGTATGTTCCTCTATCTCAGTGAGTACAAGGCCTCATTTCCAGAACCAATTCAGTTATGTTTATAAGGTAATAATAATCTGATCTGAGTGAAATATGGGATATGTCCTCTTGCTCAGTTGTGCACCGGGGCCTCCCACTCCTCTTTCTATTCTGGTTAGAGCCAGTTTGTGCTATTCTGTGAAGGGAGTAGTACACAGCGTTGTACAAGATCTTCAGTTTCTTGGCAATTTCTCGCATGGAATAGCCTTCATTTCTCTGAAGAGTTTCAGAAGAAAGGTCTTTGTTTCTGGCCATTTTGAGCCTGTAATCGAACCCACAAATGCTGATGCTCCAGATACACAACTAGTCTAAAGAAGGCCAGTTTTATTGCTTCTTTAATCAGAACAACAGTTTTCTGCTGTGCTAACTTAATTGCTAAAGAGTTTTCTAATGATCAATTACCCTTTTAAAATGATAAACTTGGATTAGCTACCACAACGTGCCATTGGAACACAGGAGTGATGGTTGCTGATAATGGGCCTCGGTACACCTATATAGATATTCCATTTCCAGCGACAATAGTAATTTACAACATTATCAATGTTTCTGATCAATTTGATGTTATTTTAATGGACAAAAAATGTGCTTTTCTTTCAAAAACAAGGACATTTCTAAGTGACCCCAAACTTTGAATGGTAGTGTATCTTCAGAATGAGGTTGTTCTTCTCAAACAGCCCCTTTACCCCACTTGGCCTTTTCATAAAAAAATTGGGGAAAAAGTCCCAGTTTTATTTAGTGTTCAATGTATTTTCAGTGGTTTGTTTAACTCTGGCCTTTTCATTATGGAAGCAATGATAAATAATATTATTCATGTATTTGTTCATTACTTTTTTTGAACTGTTGCGGGTAATGTGAATTTTGTAAGAAATTGTGGTAAAATGCATAATATCTAATCAAAAAATATATTAATAATTATGAAATAGATAAGTACAGATCCTAATCTCAGTGATCCAAGAGGACATTTCATTGAAAAATGTCAGCTAGTAGTTAACATTTTTGATTGGTCAGATTTACATTACAGATAAGTGCAGGCATAATTTCACCGGTGGAGAGAGCGAGAGAGGGGTGGACATGGAGGGTGCTATGCTTGAAGCGCTGAACATCATGACATGATGTGAACCATAATGTGCTTGAGCTATAGAGCCCTACAGTGGAGGTGTCATAATTCCCATAAAACCTAGCGGTCAAACAGGAAAATGGTTCCAATTGTTCACATGCGCCGAATATAACCTTACTGTGAAATGCTTACTTGCAAAAAATATTTACTAAATAAACTTAAGTAAAAATAACACAATACAAATAACAATGAGGCTATATTCTGTACAGGGGTACCGGTACCGAGTCAATGTGCAGAGGTACAGGTTAGTCAAGGTAATTGAGGTAATATGTACAGTTGAAGTCGGAAGTTTACAGTGAGGGGAAAAAGTATTTGATCCCCTGCTGATTTTGTACGTTTGCCCACTGACAAAGAAATGATCAGTCTATAATTGTAATGGTAGGTTTATTTGAACAGTGAGAGACAGAATAACAACATAAAAATCCAGAAAAACGCATGTGAAAAATTTTATGAATTGATTTGCATTTTAATGAGGGAAATAAGTATTTGACCCCTCTGCAAAACATCACTTAGTACTTGGTGGCAAAACCCCAAAACCCAGACGTTTCTTGTAGTTGGCCACCAGGTTTGCACACATCTCAGGAGGGATTTTGTCCCACTCCTCTTTGCAGATCTTCTCCAAGTCATTAAGGTTTGAGGCTGACGCTTGGCAACTCGAACCTTCAGCTCCTCCACAGATTTTCTATGGGATTAAGGTCTGGAGACTGGCTAGGCCACTCCAGGACCTTAATGTGCTTCTTCTTGAGCCACTCCTTTGTTGCCTTGGCCGTGTGTCTTGGGTCATTGTCATGCTGGAATACCCATCCACGACCCATTTTCAATGCCCTTGCTGAGGGAAGGTTCTCACCCAAGATTTGACAGTACATGGCCCCGTCCATAGTCCCTTTGATGCAGTGAAGTTGTCCTGTCCCCTTAGCAGAAAAACACCCCCAAAGCATAATGTTTCCACCTCCATGTTTGACGGTGGGGATGGTGTTCTTGGGGTCATAGGCAACATTCTTCCTCCTCCAAACACGGCGAGTTGAGTTGATGCCAAAGAGCTCCATTTTGGTCTCATCTGACTACAACACTTTCACCCAGTTGTCCTCTGAATCATTCAGATGTTCATTGGCAAACTTCAGACGGGCATGTATATGTGCTTTCTTGAGCAGGGGGACCTATGGCACTGCAGGATTTCAGTCCTTCACGGCGTAGTGTGTTACCAATTGTTTTCTTGGTGACTATGGTCCCAGCTGCCTTGAGATCATTGACAAGATCCTCCCGTGTAGTTCTGGGCTGATTCCTCACCGTTCTCATGATCATTGCAACTCCACAAGGTGAGATCTTGCATGGAGCCCCAGGTCGAGGGAGATTGACAGTTCTTTTGTGTTTCTTCCATTTGAGAATAATCGCACCAACTGTCACCTTCTCACCAAGCTGCTTGGCGATGGTCTTGTAGCCCATTCCAGCCTTGTGTAGGTCTACAATCTTGTCCCTGACATCCTTGGAGAGCTCTTTGGTCTTGGCCATGGTGGAGAGTTTGGAATCTGATTGATTGATTTGCTTCTGTGGACAGGTGTCTTTTATACAGGTAACAAGCTGAGATTAGGAGCACTCCCTTTAAGAGTGTGCTCCTAATCTCAGCTCGTTACCTGTATAGAAGACACCTGGGAGCCAGAAATCTTTCTGATTGAAAGGGGGTCAAATATTTATTTCCCTCATTAAAATGCAAATCAATTTATAACATTTTTCACATGCATTTTTTTTGTTGTTATTCTGTCTCTCACTGTTCAAATACACCTACCATTAAAATTATAGACTGATAATTTCTTTGTCAGTGGGCAAACGTACAAAATCAGCAGGGGATCAAAAAGAAATTCCCTCACTGTACATACACCTTAGCCAAATACATTTAAACTCAGTGTTTAACAATTCCTGACATTTAATCCTAGTAAAAATTCCCTGTCTTAGGTCAGTTAGGATCACCACTTTATTTTAAGAATGTGAAATGTCAGAATAATGTAGAGAGAATGATTTTCTTTCATCACATTCCCAGTGGGTCAGAAGTTTACATACACTCAATTAGTATTTGGTAGCATTGCCTTTAAATTGTTTAACTTGGGTCAAACATTTCGGGTAGCCTTCCACAAGCTTCCCACAATAAGTTGGGTGAATTTTGGCCCATTCCTCCTGACAGAGCTGGTGTAACTGAGTCAGGTTTGTAGGCCTCCTTGCTCACACACACTCTCAGTTCTGCCTACACATTTTCTATAGGATTGAGGTCAGGGCTTTGTGATGGCCACTCCAATACCTTGACTTTGTTGTTCTTAAGCCATTTTTCCACAACTTTGGAAGTATGCTTGGGGTCATTGCCCAATTTGGAAGACCCATTTGCGATCAAGCTTTAACTTCCTGACTGATGTCTTGAGATGTTGCTTCAATATATCCACATAATTTTTCTCCCTCATGATGCCATTTATTTTGTGAAGTGCACCAGTCCCTCTTGCACCAAGGCACCCCCACAACATGATGCTGCCACCCCCTTGCTTCACGGTTGGGATGGTGTTCCTCGGCTTGCAATCCCATTTTTCCTCCGACCATAACGATGGTCATTATGGCCCAACAGTTCTATTTTTGATTAATCAGACCAGAGGACATTTCTCCAAAAAGTACAACTTTTGTCCCCGTGTGCAGTTGCAAACTGTAGTCTGGATTTTTAATGGCTGTTTTGGAGCAGTGGCTTCTTCCTTGCTGAGCGGCCTTTCAGGTTATGTCGATATAGGACTTGTTTTACTGTGGATATAGATACTTTTGTACCTGTTTCCTCCAGCATCTTCACAAGGTCCTTTGCTGTTATTCTGGGATTGATTTGCACTTTTTGCACCAAAGTACGTTCATCTCTAGGAGACAGAACGCATGTCCTTCCTGAGCGGTATGACGGCTGCGTGGTCCCATGGTGTTTATACTTGCGTACTATTGTTTGTACAGATGAACATGGTACCTTCAGGCGTTGGTTTTTTTTCAGAGGTCTTTGCTGATTTCTTTTGATTTTCCCATGATGTCAAGCAAAGAGGCACTGAGTTTGAAGGTAGGCCTTGAAATACATCCACAGGTACACCTGCAATTGACTCAAATTATGTCAATTAGCCTATCAGAAGCTTCTAAAGCCATGACATCATTTTATGGAGTTTTCCAAGCTGTTTAAAGGCTCAGTCAACTTAGTGTATGTAAACCTCTGACCCAATGGAATTCTGATACAGTGAATGATAAGTGAAATAATCTGTCTGTAAACAGTTGTTGGAAAAATTACTTGTGTCATGCACAAAGTAGATGTCCTAACCGATTTGCCAAAACTATAGTTTGTTAACATTTGTGGAGTTGTTGAAAAACAAGTTTTAATGACACCAACCAAAGTGTATGTAAACTTCCGACTTCAACTGTACATGTAGGTAGGGGTAAAGTGACTATGCATTGATAATAAACATTGAGTAACAGCAATGTATTTTTTTTTACATAATATATATATTCATCTCTATTTACTCTTAGAATCAAAAATGCTAATTATCATCAAAGTAGACATCATGCAAGACTACAAATCCCTGCAAGCTCCTGCAAGTCATCTCTCGCTGACACCTTTAGTAACAGGTATTGTGTATATTTTAAAACTTGCACAAGACAGTTCAAAGAATTGTCAATTTTAAATAAATGTTTCCATTGTATTCATTATTCAATTTAGCTAACATTAGGTAGTTAATTCAGAGATTCTTACCCTTGCCTCTATTCGGCAGTCTAGTCCAGATCATTCAATTTGTAGTTCTTTATGATCACCACAATAGCAGCTGATTAGCATTTCATTTTTTGGTGATAAATACAGGCAAATATATTGATGAAAGTCACATTGTCTTCGAGAGATTTACACAGTTATCAAAATGTCACGCCAGGGTAAACCTACACGAAACACCACCCTTATTTTAAGTGTTTCTAAAATCCCCTATAGAAAAAAGAAATGGCG
Source organism: Brachymystax lenok tsinlingensis (assembly GCA_030435695.1). NCBI lineage: Eukaryota > Metazoa > Chordata > Actinopteri > Salmoniformes > Salmonidae > Brachymystax > Brachymystax lenok. The sequence continues at coordinate 40,289,068 of CM059814.1, forward strand.
GGGAAATGATTCAAATCAAATCAAATACAACAGGTGTAGACCTTACAGTGAAATGCTTACTTACGAGCCCCTAACCAACAATTCAGTAAAAAGAAATACGGATAAGAATAAGTAAAGTAACAAGTAATTAAAGAGCAGAGCAGCAGAAAAATAACAGTTGTGAGACTTTATGCAGAGGGGTACCGGTACAGAGTCAATGTGCGGGCGCACCGGTTAGTTGGGGTAAAATGTAGGTAGAGTTATTAAAGTGACTATGCATAGATGATAACAACAGAGAATAGCAGCGGTGTAAAAGAGGGAGGGGGCAATGCAAATAGTCTGGGTAGCCATTTGATTAGATGTGCAGGAGTCTTATGGCTTGGGGGTAGAAGCTGTTTAGAAGTGTGCAATAGAGATCGCATCATCTGTGGATCTGTTGGGGTGGTATGCAAATTAGAGTGGGTCTAGGGTTTCTGGGATAATGGTGTTGATGTGAGCCATGCCCAGCCTTTCAAAGCACTTCATGGCTACAGACGTGAGTGCTACAGGTCAGTAGTCATTTTTGCAGGTTACCTTAGTATTCTTGGGCGCAGGTACTATGGTGGTCTCCTTAAAACATGTTGGTGTTACAGACTCACAGGGAGAGGTTGAAAATGTCAGTGAAGACAATTGCCAGTTGGCCAGCACATGCTCGGAGTACACGTCCTGGTAATCTGTCTGTGATTGTTGACCTGTTTAATGGTCTTACTCACATTGGCTGCGGAGAGCGTGATCTCACAGTCTTCCGGAACAGCTGGTGCTCTCATGGATGTTTCAGTGTTATTTGCCTCGAAGTGAGCATAGAAGTAGTTTAGCTCGTCTGGTAGGCTGTTGTCACTGGGCAGCTTTCGGCTGTGCTTCCCTTTTGTAGTCTGTAATGGTTTGCAAGCCCTGCCCCATCTGACGAGCTTCAGAGCTGGTGTAGTACGATTCGATCTTAGTCCTGTATTGACGCATTGCCTGTTTGATGGTTCGTCAGAGGGCATAGTGGGATTTCTTATAAGCTCCCGGGTTAGAATCCTGCTCCTTGAAAACGGCAGCTCTACTCTTTAGCTCTGTGCGGATGTTGCCTGAAATCCATGGCTTCTGGTTGGGGTATGTACTTACAGTCACTGTGGGGACGACGTCATCAATGCACTTATTGATGAAGCCAATGACTGATGTGGTGTACTCCTCAATGCCATCGGACGAATCCCAGAATATATTTCAGTCTGTGCTTGCAAAACAGTCCTTTAGCTTAGCATCTGCTTCATCTGACCACTTGTTTTATTCATCAAGTCACTGGTGCTTCCTGTTTGAATTTTTGCTTGTAAGCAGGAATCAGAATTATGGTAATATTTGCCAAATGGAGGGCGAGGGAGAGCTTTGTATGCATCTCTGTGTGTGGAGTAAAGGTGGTCCAGAGTTTTTATTTTCCTCTCTGGTTGCACATTTAACATACTGACATACTGAAGTTTCCATGCATTAAAGTCCCCGGCTACTAGGAGCGCTACCTCTGGGTGAGCGTTTTCTTGTTTGCTTATGGTGGAATACAGCACATTCAATGCTGTCTTAGTGCCAACCTTCTGACTGTGGTGGTATGTAAACAGCTACGAAGAATACAGATGAAAACTCTCTATATAGATCAAATCAAAGTTTATTTGTCATGTGCGCCGAATACAACAGGTGTAGACCTTACAGTGAAATGCTTACTTACAGGCTCTAACCATTAGTGCAAAATAAAGGTATTAGGTGAACAATAGATAAATAAAGAAATAAAAACAACAGTAAAAAAGACAGGCTATATACAGTAGCGAGGCTATATACAGTAGCGAGGCTATAAAAGATAGTGTGGTCTACAACTCATCATGAGATACTCTACCTCAGGCGAGCAATAGCTCGAGACTTCCTTAGATATCATGCACCAGCTGATATTTACAAAAATACATAGTCCGCCGCCCCTTGTCTTACCAGATTTTATGGTTACTCATACTGTGGTACTTAATAACTAGCATTATAACAGAATTATATAAACATAATAGATTGGGAGGAATATTTTTGGAACCAAAAATAACATTCATTATTAACCGGTTCTCAAGATTTTTAAATAATGGTTATATTCCGTAACACTAGAGTTTCCTTCTTCAGGTTCCTTCTTCATTTTTTGTTCTTTCGGTTTTTGGTTCTGTTCCCTGAACCGGTTCCAACCCCTGGTAATAACAATGTAATATTTCATAATGGTCCATCAATATATTGCTCCAGCCCTTACCATCATCATTACGGAATGGAGGACCAAGTACAGGCGAGACATGAACACCCAGGACAACAACGCCAAGTCCAAGGCAGTGGACTCCCTGCTCAACTTTGAGACGGTACAGAGATGCTCCCATTGACTTATAACCTCAATACTTGGGTCGTGTTCATTAGGACTATGGTGCAGAAATTACAAGATTAAGTTATAATACTGTTATTGCATCAAATGGTTGTTTTATGCAATAGAATAGGGTTCTATTAGTACTCGCTTATCTGTGTCTGTGTGAACTGAGAGGAGCCTTTGAGGCTCAACGCTGACAATTTATTTATGAATGGTTTGGTGATAAAACCTACAGCATGCATTTCATATAATGAATTGGTGTTTGTTTCATGTAAGGTACCAGGGAGAGAGGGCTCGGGTATGAGAGGAACCTTGTCTTAGGGGCCAAATTCTGATTTCTGTACAATAAGAACAGTCTTCACAGCAAATACTATTTGGCTGGGGGATACTCCTTTCTCATATATCAAGTCTCACCTTGTGACCCATTCCACATATCTGTGGTTTGTCATGTAGACTAAGGGGATGTATCTTTGCTATAAAATATCTTAGTATTCTTTGTGTCAGGGCTCTCAACCCAACATATCTTAGTATTCTTTGTGTCAGGGCTCTCAACCCAACAGTCAAGAGTGTTGGGTTGACCAGCCTTGTTATTGCAGAGCACTCACATCATTCACTTGTGTGTGTGGTGTGACCTGCTTTCCTTATTAATAAGTTAATAAATATTTAGTTTAAGTACAACTCTGACTTTTGTGATAAGTTTGTCTCCCCTCATTTGATGATAAATAAATAACCACCACAGGACACACAACGGAAAATGTAAAAAAAAAAAAGTGCAACAGAAAATGAAAAATAAGTCCAGGTAGTCTCTCCCTGTTTAAGTCTGTTGGGTGCCTAATGAACACGATCCAGAATCCCCACCTGGCACATGAAGTTGTCCACAAACACATTACATTTTGCAGCTTCAAAGTTGCTTCATGACTGCGATTGTTGTGTTTTTCCAACAGGTGAAGTACTACAACGCAGAAAATTATGAAGTGAACCGTTTTGAGGATGCCATCCTGAAGTATCAGGTAATCTAGACTATAGATGTCAAATGCTGAAGAGTTGAGAATGTAGATCTGTGTAGTTACATCAGAGTGCTTGCTTTAGTTACTCAGGTAGATGTGTTTGACCACCTTACATGCATGCATAGTTAGAGCTTCTCCAGACCCTCCCTCTCTACATCTCGATCTGTATAAGCACTTTGTGACAACTGCTGATGTAAAAAGGCCTTTCTAAAATACATTTGATTGAAATGTTGATTGATTGAGCTTGCCATTATTGATGATGTGCTATGATTTTAGAACGGCCACCTGTAGACATTGCTCTTTACCTTTTGTAAATCTGTTGGTTCCAGGTCTTTTCGACAGCACAAGCAGATCTGGGACTGGGCTATAACTCTATTTATTATAATGTTGTATTTATGGTCTGCGTAACAATGACCATAGGAGTTGGCAAGACGGCACAAACAGATCTGGGACCAGGCTCTAACTATATTGATTGTAATGTTGCATTTGCGTTCTGTCTGTCTGTCCTCTCCCGTCCTAGATCTCAGAATGGAAGACCCAAGCCTCTCTGGCCTTCCTGAACCAGACCCAGAACCTGATTGTTGGCTCAGGCCTACTGGCAGGCTCACTGCTCTGTGCCTACTTTTTCCAGGAGGGCAAGTTTAAGGTACTGAGCTCAGAGGGCTTGCTAGCTTAAGGGTCATTCCACATCGAAAAGCATAAGAAAGTGGGTGTCAAAATCTCAGATTGTGCTGAAATCTTTCTTTAGTTAGAAACAGATAAGATTAGCATTCCTGAAACATTGTTTTGTTGAAATGTATAATTTGATCTTGGATAAATTAAGCTAATTGATTGCACCCAAATTGGCTATTTTCATTTATAGGATTTATATCATCTCCAATAAATTAAGTCAGCAAAAACAAAAAATGGCTTCACTGTCAACTGCATTCATTTTCAGCAAACTTAACATGTGTAAATATTTGTATGAACATAACAAGATTCAACAACTGAGACATAAACTGAACAAGTTCCACAGACATGTGACTAACAGAAATTGAATAATGTGTCCCTGAACAAAGGGGCGGTCAAAATCAAAAGTAACAGTCAGTATCTGGTGTGGCCACCAGCTGCATTAAGCACTGCAGTGCATCTCCTCCTCATGGACTGCACCAGATTTGCCAGTTCTTGCTATGAGATGTTACCCTACTCTTCCACCAAGGCACCTGCAAGTTCCCGGACATATCTGGGGGGGAATGGCCAAAGCCCTCACCCTCCAATCCAACAGGTCCCAGACGTGCTCAATGGGATTGAGATCCGGGCTCTTCGCTGGCCATGGCAGAACACTGATATTCCTGTCTTGCAGGAAATCACGCACAGAATGAGCAGTATGGCTGGAGGCATTGTCATGCTGGAGGGTCATGTCAGAATGAGCCTGCAGGAAGGGTACCACATGAGGGAGGAAGATGTCTTTCCTGTAACGTACAGTGTTGAGATTGAGCTTGTTGTCATTGCAGGCAATCTGATGATGCTGTGACAAACCTCCCCAGACCGTGACGGACCCTCCACCTCCATATCGATCCCGCTCCAGAGTACAGGCCTCGGTGTAACGCTCATTCCTTTGACAATAAACGCGAATCCGACCATCACCCCAGGTGAGACGAAACCAGTGAAGAGCACTTTTTTGCCAGTCCTGTCTGGTCCAGGGACGGTGCGTTTGTGCCCAAAAACGACGTTGTTGCCGGTGATGTACACTTACAACAGGCCTACAAGCCCTCAGTCCAGCCTCTCTCAGCCTATTGCGGACAGTCTGAGCACTGATGGAGGGATTGTGCGTTCCTGGTGTAACTCGGGCAGTTGTTGTTGCCATCCTGTACCTGTCCCGCAGGTGTGATGTTCGGAAGTACTGATCCTGTGCAGGTGTTGTTACACGTGGTCTGCGAGAATGATCAGCTGTCCGTCCTGTCTCCCTGTAGCGCTGTCTTAGGCGCCTCACACAGTACGGACATTGCAATTTTTTGCCCTGGCCACATCTGCAGTCCTCATGCCTCCTTGCAGCATGTCTAAGGCACGTTCACGCAGATGAGCAGGGACCCTGGGCATCTTTCTTTTGGTGTTTTTCAGAGTCAGTAGAAAGACCTCTTTAGTGTCCAATGTTTTCATAACTGTGACCTTAATTGCCTACCATCTGTAAGCTGTTAGTGTCTTAATGACCGTTCCACAGGTGCATGTTCATTAATTGTTTATGGTTCATTGAACAAGCATGGGAAACAGTGTTTAAACCCTTTACAATTAAGATCTGTGAAGTTATTTGGATTTTTACGAATTATCTTTGAAAGACAGGGTCCTGAAAAAGGGACGTTTCTTTTTTTGCTGAGTTTATAATACTTAACATCCGATTTGGACCATGATTCTTCCTAACAATGAGTAAGACATCCAATAAAATTATCAAAAGCCACACACGGACCCCCCCACACCACACGTCAACAACCATCAGTATCAGTTCTCATTGTCTGACAAATAGTATGGAACTGTGGCTTGGAGTATTGCTTCTTCATTCTATGTAATATATTCCCTGTGATTCAGGTGCACATTTTTTTTTCTGTTCAGAGAAATGTGTTATTTTTGTCGCTTGCATTATTTACAATAAATTAGTGTGAGAGTACCAGGTTTTGCAGCTGTTCCTGCTACTGCCACACCCTTTTATCCATTTTGCTGTAAATTGAAATACATTGTGTGGTCATCCTCACAATTTAAATCAGTCCTCCATGAAAGCAATTTAGTTTGTCCTTCTCTTAACTTCTTAAGGACCAGTAAGGTGCGCTGGGGCGCTAGCGCCCCACTCCCGACACTACCATGTGAAATGCAAGGCGCCAAATTCAAAATCCAAAAGTTGAATTATTAAACATGCACCAATATACAAGTGTTTCATAGTCATCAAAAGCTCTGCTTCTTGGCAATATCACAGCGTTGTCAGATTTCAAAAAGGCTTTACGGCAAAAAGCATCACATTTGATTGTTTGAGGGTAGCACCTAACATATTTTTACCATTACCATGAATTCATTAGCCTTCACGGTTCACACAAAACACATTTCACAGCGAAAACAAATCAATTACCTGTTGAACTCTGCTGAGGTCTTCCTAAGTGTCCAACGAAGACAATCCATGGTTCTTTTGTTAGAAAAAGTAATGTATTATATCCATAAATCTCAGTTTGGTTCGCGCATTATAATCAGAAACTACAGCGTCCATTGAAACGTGAAGAGAACTCGTTCAACTTATACCTATAAACTTGTCCAAGACTTTTATGTATATTTACTATAATAATTCAACCGGAATATAAACTGGGCTATAAGAACGGAAAAAAACACAGAGCGCGCTTGGCGAGAGCGCGCGTCCTCTTCTATTGACATCTCTGGGGACACTTCCTGATTCCTCTTCTTCTCTGCTCTAATAGCATCTAAAACAAATCTGAACACTGTCTCGAGACTGTTGACATCCAGAGGAAGCGATAGGTACTGCATTCATATGCCCTTGTATGGGCATTTTCATAAGGGAGGGGTTCCAAATGAGCAATGTGTCAAAACCACTTTTCCAGGACAGAAATTCCTCGGGTTTTTGCCTGCCATATCCGTTCTGTTTTACTCACAGACAAATGGATAACACTTTTAGAAAATTCAGAGTGTTTCCTATCCAATGGTACTAAATATGTGCATATCCTATTTTATGGGCCTGAATGGGAGGCATTTTACTTTGGGCACGCCAGGGTCTCCAAAACGGTCACCTCATGCGCTGCTCCCTAAGAAGTTAAGCTTAATATGTGTCCAGGAAACATATCTTCTGTGTGTGGTTTATTCCTTTCAAAAAAGGTTAGTTGGACCATTCCAGGTGAACAAGCAAACCATTAGGCTACATCCGTTGTAATGGTTTCAATGTTATGGCCTTTAATGCTTAAAGTTAATGCAGTAAATACAAATTAAATTGTTAAATTACGAGCCTAGTTGATTTAGCCATGGAAAAAAGTAAGAAACCTTCCTGCTAGCCATGATTGGCTGAAATAATGAGCCTGTAATCGAACCAGGGTCTGTAGTGACGCTGCGCCACTCGGAAGCCCGCAATAAATGTGTGTGTATGTATGTATCTGTATATGTGTATATGTATACAGTTGAAGTCGGAAATTTAGGTTGGAGTCATTAAAACTCGTTTTTCAACCACCCCACACATTTCTTGTTAATAACAACCTATAGTTTTGGCAAGTCGGTTAGGACATCTACTTTGTGCATGACACAAGTAATTTTCACAACAATTGTTTACAGACCGATTATTTCACTGGGGTGCAAAGGAGCAAGATAAATAAATAATTACAGTAGGGGATGAGGTAGTTGGTTGGGCTATTTACAGATGGGCTACATACAGGTTCAGGGGTCTGTGAGCTGCTCTGACAGCTGGTGAGGGAGATAAGTGTCTCCAGTTTCAGAGATTTGTGTAGTTCGTTCCAGTCAATGGCAGCAGAGAACTAGAAGGAAAGTCGGTCAAAGGAGGAATTGGCTTTTGGGGTGACTAGTGAGATATACCTGCTGGAGCGCGTGCTTCGGGTGGGTGCTGCTATTGTGACCAGCGAGCTGAGAAAAGGTGGGGCTTTACCTAGCAGGGACTTGTAGATGTTCTGGAGCCAGTGGGTTTGGCGACGAGTGTGAAGCGAGGGCCAGCCAACGAGAGCGTACAGGTCGGAGTGGTGGGTAGTATATGGGGCTTTGGTGACAAAACGGATGGCACTGTGATAGACTGCATCCAATTTGTTGAGTAGAGTATTGGAGGCTATTTTGTAAATGACGTCACTGAAGTCGAGGATCGGTAGGATGGTCAGTTTTACCAGGGTATGTTTGGCAGCATGAGTGAAGGATGATTTGTTGCAAAATAGGAAGCCAATTCTAGATTTAATTTTGGATTGGAGATGTTTGATGTGAGTCTGGAAGGAGGGTTTACAGTCTAACCAGACACCTAGGTATTTGTAGTTGTCCACATAATCTAAGTCAGAACCGTCCAGAGTAGTGATGCTGGACGGGCGGACAGGTACGGGCAGCGATCGGTTGAAGAGCATGCATTTAGTTTTACTTGCGTTTAAGAGCAGTTAGAGGCCACGGAAGGAGAGTTGTATGGCATTGAAGCTCGTCTGGAGGGTAGTTAACACAGTGTCCAAAGAAGGGCCAGAAGTATACAGAATGGTGTCGTCTGCATAGAGGTGGATCAGAGACTCACCAGCAGCAAGAGCGACATCATTGATGTATACAGATAAGAGAGTCGGCCCAAGAATTGAACCCTGTGGCACCCCCATAGAGACTGCCAGAGGCCCGGACAACAGGCCCTCCGATTTGACACACTGAACTCTATCGGAGAAGTAGTTGGTGAACCAGGCGAGGCAATCATTTGAGAAACCAAGGCTGTCGAGTCTGCCGATAAGGACATAACTTATATCAACATAACCTGAAAGGCCGCACAGCAAGGAAGAAGCCACTGCTCCAAAACCGCCATAAAAAAGCCAGACTACTTTTTGCAACTGCACATGGGGACAAAGATCGTACTTTTTGGAGATATGTCCTCTGGTCTGATGAAACTAAAATATAACTGTTTGGCCATTATGACCATCGTTATGTTTGGAGGAAAAAGGGGGATGCTTGCAAGCCGAAGAACACCATCCCAACTGTGAAGCATGGGGGGTGGCAGCATCATGTTGTGGGGGTGCTTTGCTGCTGGAGGGACTGGTGCACTTCACAAAATAAATGGCATCATGAGGAAGGAAAATGATGTGGATATATTGAAACAACATCTCAAGACATCAGTCAAGAAGTTAAAGCTTGGTCGCAAATGGGTCTTCCAAATGGACAATTGTTATGAATAAATTCATATGATTTATGTTTAATGACTAAATTATTATATGTTTAAAATAATATGTTTAAGTAATTACTAAGAATGTTATTTTCCTGTAAATATATGTAATAGGTGTTAGAGGAATAGGTCTAGAACTTTTTAGGAGACTAAGACATCGTGTTACTATTTTGCAACCTAAGCAGGATGGAGTTGAGATAACAGGAAAACTGTTGACAGACGATTTATAACAGGCCCCTATAACAGGAAACGGTTTCTTCACCCAGGAAGGGGAGAAACGGTCAGAAAGCTGTTAGAAGTGATAAGATGAATTTGTAAAACGCAGCCCATCTAAAGTGGGGTGGAGTTAAATTGTATGTATATATAAAGGACTGTGTTCTTATTGTGATTTAGAATTCTCGGTGAATAAACATTTGACATAATGATCTCTGCAGCTGGGTCTCTGTCTGTTTCATCTTAACCAAAGCTTTACGACTTTTGGGTTACAGACAGAGTAGGTCAATTAAAGTTCAGTTTGTGAACATTAAGAACAACATTTCTATAACAACAATGACCCCAAGCATACTTCCAAAGTTGTGGCAAAATGGCTTAAGGACAACAAAGTCAAGGTATTGGAGTGGCCATCACAAAGCCTTGACCTCAATCCTATAGAACATTTGTGGGCAGAACTGAAAAAGCGTGTGCGAGCAAGGAGGCCTACAAACCTGACTCAGTTACACCACCTCTGCCAGGAGGAATGGGCCAAAATTCACCCAACTTATTGTGGGAAGCTTGTGGAAGGCTACCCGAAATGTTTGACCCAAGTTAAAGCATTTAAAATTAATGCTACCAAATACTAATTGAGTATATGTAAACTTCTGACCCACTGGGAATGTGATGAAAGAAATAAAAGCTGAAGTAAATCATTCTCTCTACTATTATTCTGACATTTCACATTCTTAAAATAATGTGGTGATCCTAACTGACCTAAGACAGGGAATTTTTACTAGGATTAAATGTCAGGAATTGTGAAAAACTGAGTTTAAATGTATTTGGCTAAGGTGTATGTAAACCTCCGACTTCAACTGTATGCATATATGTGTATATAAGGGCCCACAGTTGACAGTGCATGTCAGAGCAAAAAACAAGCCATCAGGTCGAAGGAAATGTCTATAGAGCTCCGAGATTGTGTCGAGGCACAGATCTGGGGAAGGGTACCAAAACATTTCTGCAGCATTGAAGGTCCCCAAGAACACAGTGGCCTCCATTATTCCTAAATGGAAGACGTTTGGAACCACCAAGACTCTTCCTGGAGCTGGCCACCCGACCAAACTGAGCAATCGGGGGAGAAGGGTCTTGGTAAAGGAGGTGACCAAGAACCCGATGGTCACTCTGACAGAGCTCCAGAGTTCCTCTGTGGAGATGGGAGAACCTTCCAGAAGGACAACCATCTCTGCAGCACTCCACCAATCAGGCCTTTATGGTAGTGTGACCAGACGGAAGCCACTCCTCAGTAAAAGGCACATGACAGCCCGCTTGGAGTTTGCCAAAAGGCACCCAAAGACTCTCAGACCATGAGATGAAATCAAGATTAAACTCTTTGGCCTGAATGCCAAGCGTCACGTCTGGAGGAGTCCTGGCACCATCCCTACGGTGAAGCATGGTGGTGGTAGCATCATGCTGTGGGGATGTTTTTCAGCGGCAGGGACTGGGAGACTAGTCAGGATCGAGGGATAGATGAACGGAGCAAAGTACAGAGAGATCCTTGATGAAAACCTGCTCAGGACCTCAGACTGAAGCTTCACCTTCCAACAGGACAACTACCCTAAGCACACAGCCAAGACAACGCAGGAGTGGCTTCGGGACAAGTCTCTGAATGTCCCAGCCAGAGCCCAAACTTGAACCTGATCGAACATCTCTGGAGAGACCTGAAAATAGCTGTGCAGCAACGCTCTGCAGAGAAGAATGGGAGAAACTTCCCAAATACATGTGGGCCAAGCTTGTAGCGTCATACCCAGGAAGACTTGATTCTGTAATCTCTGCCAAAGGTGCTTCAACAAAGTACTGAGTAAAGGGTCTGAATACTTATGTAAATGTGATATTTCATTAGCAAACATGTTCTTTAAAAAAAACTGTTTTACTTTGTCATTATATGATATATTTTCCACATTTGTTATGTTATAGCCTTATTCTAAAATGTATTACATAGTTTTTTTCCCCTCATCAATCTACACACAATACCCCATAATGACAAAGCAAAAACAGTTTTTTTAGGAAATGTATATTAAAAATGTTTAATTATATCACATTTACATAAGTATTCAGACCCTTTACTCAGTACTTTGTTTCCCAGAAGAGTGGGCGCTGTTATAGCAGCAAAGGGGGGACCAACTCCAAAATAATGCCCATGATTTTGGAACGAGATGTTCGACGAGCAGGTGTCCACCTACTTTTGGTCATGTAGTGTATGTACTGTAGAAATCTTTGTTAGAAATAATAGTATATTTCCCTTGACGTAGCGATGCTGAAAGTAAAAGAATTCTCAACATACCCCACTGCTATATTTGTTGAATATTATGTGAATCCTAAAAATTAAAAGGGCATATTTGGGTACAATGAATTAGCTTAATTTCTCAGAGATTAAGTTATGACAATCATTTTACAGGAATGCAAATCTTATCCGTTTCTAACTAGAAAAGCAATTTCAGAAATATCTGAGCTGGTGGGTGTCATGGCTTGCTGAAATGGAATGAAAGTTCAGTATTTTACAAATGAATGTAACATAGTTCCTCACCCTGACAAAATAGTCTGAGCCTGGAAAAACTGTAATCCATGGTTTGGTTTTTGTTAAACAGACACTTTCAGCATGAGAAACCATTTAAAAGGGGAGTTCAGTATTTTACAACTTCATGTTAAGGGCCTAGATACTCATTTTGTTACCTTTTTCACACTATTGAGCCATTCTAAAACAAACTGCTGGCTCTTTTCACATTGTGCTTTTGAGCATGGTTCCAGCAACTACGGTGAATGTTCTGGAGGCATAACCAGGCCACTGTAGCTTGGTTTGGCTCAGTAGTGCGAAAAGCTGTATTGTCTCACCTCAATCTCAGGCCGCTTTTCTCTTTCACTATGCTAGGGCTACGCTGTTTTTCTGCTCTATGTCCTACATTAAATTCTAAAACTTTATTGTAGTCTAATGTGGAAATTATTTTTGCAGCTTGCCTTGCAGACAAACAAAATCAATGCAAATGCAAAACAGATGTATTGCATCACTACAAGGCCATGCAGCCTTGCTGTGTTTTCATGCTTGAAAAATGCATGTTTGAAAAAGGTTTTGCAAAAAGAAATCCTATAACACTGAGTGACGTTACATGTTTTCCTTAATAATAAATGTGGTGTGTGAAGTGTTATGATATATTTAACCAGGTTAGTGCCCTCTATCCCCAGCTTGGAGACTTTATCCTCTTCGGCACCTACATCATCCAGCTCTACACCCCTCTCAACTGGTTTGGAACCTACTACAGGTTAGAGTTGTTATGGGCTGGTTTTCAATTCTACTTCCTTACATCCTTCCCCAGTCTCCTTTATGTCTATCACTTATAGCTCAAAGCATATTGCTTCCACCTGTCATGTCTGACTAGATCAGGAAAGACACCAGGAAATGAAGCTAGACTATTGACACAGATCTATGATAGGCATTGTTATTAGCATCATGTACTACAGTACCCATAATGCAAAATGGGCTCTGTATAATACTTTGTTCTTCATCCTCCACAGAATTATCCAGAAGTCCTTCATCGACATGGAGAGCATGTTTAAGCTCTTCACCGAGGAAGAGGAGGTAATTTTGATATTGGTTGTCGATGACTAATGTTGATGATGACCAATCCCTCATGGGAAAATTATGCGTGTTAACAGAGATTGGGATGGCGTAGGATAACGAGCAGTAGTAGTTCCAGTGTTGGGTTTTTCGACACTGGTTATTTGGACAAATCACGATTTCGCAGGTCTTAGCATCTTTCGAATTTCAGAAGTGGGGTAGACTTTCTTCCCGTAACTTGCGAACAGAGAGGGTGTCGAAAAACCCACCACTGGAACTACTACTTAGGAAGCTAAGGTAACTGACCTAAATGACTATCGCCCCCGTAGCACTCACTTCCGTCATCATGAAGTGCTTTGAGAGACTAGTCAAGGATCATATCACCTCCATCCTGAAAGATACCCTGAACCTACTCCAATTTGCTTACCGTCCCAATAGGTCCACAGACGACGCAATCGCAATCACACTGCATACTGCCCTAACCCATCTAGACAAGAGGAATACCTATGTAAGAATGCTGTTCATAGACTACAGCTCAGCATTTAACACCATAGTTCCCTCCAAGCTCGTCATTAAGCTCGAGACCCTAGGTCTCGACCCAGCCCTGTGCAACTGGGTCCTGGACTTCCTGACGGGCCGGCCCCAGGTGGTGAGGGTAGGAAACAACATCTCCACCCCGCTGATCCTCAACACTGTGGCCCCACAAGGGTGCGTTCTCAGCCCTCTCCTGTACTCCCTGTTTACCCATGACTGTGTGGCCAAGCACGCATCCAACTCAATCATCAAGTTTGCTGACGACACTACAGTGGTAGGCTTGATTACCAACAACGACGAGACGGCCTACAGGGAGGAGGTGAGGGCCCTGGGAGTGTGGTGTCAGGAAAATAACCTCTCACTCAATGTCAACAAAACAAAGGAGATGATCGTGGACTTCAGGAAACAGAAGAGGGAGCACCCCCCTATCCACATCGACGGGACAGTAGTGGAGAAGGTGGAAAGTTTTAAGTTCCTCGGCGTACACATCACGGACAAACTGAAATGGTCCACCCACACAGACAGCGTGGTGAAAAAGGCGCAACAGCGCCTCTTCCTACTCAGGAGGCTGAAGAAATTCGGCTTGTCACCAAAATCACTCCCAAACTTCTACAGATGCACAATCGAGAGCATCTTGTCGGGCTGTATCACCGCCTGGTACGGCAACTGCTCCGCCCACAACCGTAAGGCTCTCCAGAGGGTAGTGAGGACTGCACAACGCATCACCGGGAGTAAACTACCTGCCCTCCAGGACACCTACACCACCCGATGTCACAGGAAGGCCAAAAAGATCATCAAGGACAACAACCACCCGAGCCACTGCCTGTTCACCCCGCTATCATCCAGAAGGCGAGGTCAGTACAGGTGCATCAAAGCTGGGACCGAGTGACTGAAAAACAGCTTCTACCTCAAGGCCATCAGACTGTTAAACAGCTATCACTAACATTGAGTGGCTGCTGCCAACATACTGACTTAAATCTCTAGCCACTTTAAAAATAGGAATTGGATGTAACAAATGTATCACTAGCCACTTTAAACAATTTTGTATATAATGTTTACATATCCGACATTACTCATATCAAACGTATACACTGTACTCTAAACCATCTACTGAATCTTGCCTATGCCGTTCGGCCATCAACTCAAATCTCTAGCCACTTTAATTATTATAATTGGATGAAATAAATGTATCACTAGCCACTTTAAACGATGCCATTTATATAATGTTTACATATCCTACATTACTCATCTCATATGTGTATACTGTACTCCATACCATCTACTGCATCTTGCCTACGCCGGTCAGCCATCGCTCATCTATATATTTATATGTACATACTCGTATTCATTCCTTTACTCTTGTGTGTATAAGGTAGTTGTTGTGAATTTGTTAGATTACTTGTTAGATACTACTGCATGGTCGGAACTAGAAGCACAAGCATTTCGCTACACTCGCATTAACATCTGCTAACCATGTGTATGTGACAAATAAAATTTGATTTGATTTGTGCTCGTTGTTCCGGTTTCACTCCTTGTTCTAGCAATTGATTTCTTCTCTTAACATATTGTGGACCCAGAACTTAATCGAGCAGCTGACCAATTATGCAAGAGTCAATTACCAGCATTTTGGTGTCTGTCAGGATTTCTTTGCACTGCATTATGGGAAATCTTTTTTGTGTCATAGATTTACTCTGATTTCCCTTCAGGTGAAGGACGTGGCGAATGCAGGGAACCTTCTCTATAAACTGGGAAAAGTGGAGTTTGAGAACGTGTACTTTAACTACATTGACGGGTAAGTCCTGGCTTAGATCACTTAGATTTATTTTTAAGTCTTGTTTGGACTAATGATCTAGCACCTCAATTTTGGACGGTTTCGTTCCGGTGTTATGCCGAAAAGCTCCACCCTGACAGAATCCCCCCTCCCCCCTTCGTGTGATTTTTTTTTTTATGTCTGTTTGATCGTGGGGGAGGCACTAGTAATGTCTGCAGTTTTCGGTTTGGCTATTTGTTTCAAGTTTATTAGTCTATAAATAAATCTCTTTGATCGCTTCTTCGTAATTTCTCCCATGTCTTATTCGACTAGTAGTTGTTCTGAAATGTTTATTGCTTGCCTACATTTTACTCCCTCCTCTGTTTAATATAACACACATACATTAATTATTAATGTCGGTTGCCTATCCTGACGTGAAGTTTGTTCTATAGAAAGTATTTGACTCTGATGTGTGCCACAGAAAGTATTTGAATCTAGCCACAAAAATAAATAAATTAGAAGGGGGGGAGGATTTCCACAAGGCCATTTTCTTGCCTCCCTAAATCCCCTCCCTAATTTTTATCTAAAATTATATTCAATTAGAAATTGAACATACTGGTGTTTTGGAGGAGAGTGAATGCTATTTCTTCTCTCATGATGTTAGCATCTTTGTCCGTATTTGAAAAGACAATCGACTCCTCCTTCAGAACACATTCAGCAAACTGGGGCAAAAATTTGATGGGCATTTCAGTTTTCCCCAACAGAAGTATGTTACACTTAAGATTCTAATTCGCAAGTATACAACGACACAGCTATAATATAATTTGACAGTTCTGTTTTGCCTTTTAGTCAGTATACTTTCAGTAGGTTAATTGTACATTACTTATACTCTCATACTTACTTTCTATTATTATTATGATTATTGTGTTTTGTGGTTGAGATTGATGGGGATGGTGGAGGTGCTGGGGGTGTCCAATTGAGGGCGAAGGGACCTATTGGGGAGGGGATTCTTCATGGAGGCACATTCAGTCATAGTTTTGTTTACTATATTATTATACATTTTTTTTTCTATTATAACAGTTTACTGTGATTATGGATATGCACTCATGTTGACTTATATATTTGAACTTTCTTTTTCGCCCAGAGTACAAATTGTATTATTATTATTTTATTATTACTACTGTACCTACATTCTTAAAAACTAAAACAGAATTATTATTTTTTAATGTAAGAAAAGCCATAAGAGGGAAAAGCACCATGGGACGGGGGATTGAGGGATGGGTAGAGAGAACATTAGAGGGCTCTGAAAAGTATTTTTATATTAAACAGAGGGAGGAAAATGTAAGCAAGCAATAAACATTTCAGAACAACTACTAGTCGAGAAAGACATGGAAGAGATGACGAATTTTGGCAAAGAGATTTATTTATAGACTAACACACTTGAAACAAATAGCCAAACCGAAAACTGCAGACATTACTAGTGCCTCCCCAGCGATCAAACCAACATAAAAAATCTAATGAAACGCAGCCGAACATAATCAGAAATCTCAACTAGCAAGCAAGTCACAGCAATGAAGAATTTAGTTGAATTGAATTCTGGCAGCTTTTCGGCACAACACCGGAACACATTTACCAGGATCCGGCACCTCTCTTGGCATAAACAATTAGTTTCACTGTTTGCAATTTCAAAATTATAATAAAATCGATCAGTTAATTCAAGTTGCCTCCTCTGTAATTATCATACCCCCTAAAAACCGTAATGTGAAAACGTGCCTGATATTCTAAGAATTGATTTGTGTTGGGCCTGTCCAGGTTTGTGGTTCGCGCATCATTGTAGCCTGTATAAGCCAGCGCGTGGCCATTGCTGTGGTGAGAGAGAAGCGTGCATGTATCTTTCTCAGAACTAGAATGACATTCACTTTCTATGATCGCTCCCTCGCTCTGCTCCAATAGACATGAGCCGGAAGCTTCACCCCAGTCTGAGGTCAACTTCCAAATAGGCCTATTGAGTGAACAGCTTTGTTTTACAAAGTAGAACAATAGAGAGATAGGCTTTTGGCACTAGCGCATCGGCCATTGCCGGTGAGTGAGCTGCGCATCATTGGGTGAGTCAGTGAAACTGGAAAGCTTTTTTAGGACAATCATTTCCTCATATTTTACAATATGTGAGACTCCACATACCTAGGCCTAGTCCAACTGGCGGCCCGCGGGCTGAATTAAGTTTTATTTGGCCCCCCATGTTTTATGAGCAAAAAATACTAATTTTTGAGTGAATTTTCATTGTTGGACATAAAAGACTGAAAACTCTGCGGAATCCGCTCCAAGTGATTTTAATTTAAGAAATGTTCCCAAGTATTCCCACACATAATAGAGACGTGATCGTTTACAAACGCAAGCAAGGTTTGCAATGATTATGTTTTAGTCAAACATTATGTCTGTTTGGGCTTCTTGCGGTCAATTTGCAGTCTACAAATGATTTGTAATTATGTTCTGGCCCCCCAACCATCCGCTTAAGAAAAACCTGCCCGCGGCTGAATCTAGTTGATGATCCCTGGTCTAGGCTATTGATGGATTCAATACAAGGTCGTTTTTATTGATCTCAGATTCTGTTTGTCAGTGTCAAAGTAGAATGTAATTTCAATCATTTGTGATGTATTAAATAAGATTATGCTAAAGTTCCCAGTCATCTAAAATTATGTAGAATTGCAAGAAATGTGTTTATGAAAGGCAACAAAAAATCCCAGACCCTAAGCTGTAAAAAAATTATCACCATGTGTGCAACTTCTGCAAGCACCTCTACTCTACTGCTCTATGCCAGCACGCAAAAGCAATGATATGCATGCAATTCTTTATTATAAAGGTGATTTTCTTTTTTTTTCATGTGTTTCCGGGCCCTCAGAGCCCCCCCCAGGTCACCCCCCTCTCGGGTCTCACTTTTTGTTCCGGCACCTCCCAATTTCCAAATGAATCACTGGCCATACACAGTTAATGATTCAGATACAGTTTGATGAATAATCATAGTTGTGGTTGTTCCAGTGTTCTCCTTTTGATTACATATATTTTTTGTGCTTCTGTGTTTTTTTTAAGGAAGGAGATTCTTAAGGACGTATCATTCACTGTGCAGCCAGGCCAGACTGTTGCATTGGTAAGATTGGATTCCAAGCATAACCCAGAGGTTAAAGAGCGACTGCCTTTAAACAACAAACGGCCTATATGGCATCGATATGAGTCAGAAATGGTTATTCTAGTGTCAAAATTGACTACAAAGTGTGCAACATTCATTTGCCCACTAACATGGGGTGAACAGCTGTGGTGATTGCTCTCTATCCAATAGCATAGACAGTGAGACAGACCTGCCCAGGGGCTCTGACTTTGTTTACATAAGACAACACCTCACACATTTTTTTTTTTACTTGCGAAATACTGCACCAAACACAGCGAAATTAATTACAGATTTGTTGCATTATCTTAGATTCATTCTTGGGATTTTGAGGACGTGAAATAGGCTTCTGCGTCTGCTGTGTCTCATGGGGGACAAACATCATTAACCAAATGCGGAATCGGTCAGGAAACACACTTTCGAGACGGAAATCTCGTTTTTCTAATGAGCAACAGAAAAACGCACGTGCCAATCAGCGTGTCCAATCAGCGGGTACTAGACTTCGGTCTTGAAGAGTGGTTAATTTTTCTCTTTTTCTCAACAGTCGTGATGGTTTGGATCTGTCGATTGTTCTCGCTTCTCAGCTGTCTGTGTTTATGTGTGGACGCCCTTAGGTTGGCCAGTCAGGGTGCGGTAAGAGCACCCTCCTTCGCCTGCTCTTCCGTTTCTATGATGTCCAAGGGGGATGCATCCGCATCGATGGCCAGGACATCTCTAAGGTGAGTAATTTGCCCAGTTGCAAGAAAATAGTTCCCAGGCTATCTGTCTTGTGATCACATGCTGTAAATAACATTTTTTATTATGGTTTTACAAGTCCATGTAGTGCCTCCCCGTTTCACCCTTTACTGCTTAAGTGTCTTCTGAGACTCTTCATTTCTGGGTGCAGGTGAAGCAGCTGTCTCTGCGTGCCCACATCGGCGTGGTGCCCCAGGACACAGTCCTCTTCAACGACAACATCCGCGACAACATCCGCTACGGACGCATCTCTGCCAGCGACCACGAAGTGGAGGCGGCGGCCATCGCCGCAGACATCCACAAGAAGATCCAGACGTTCCCAGAAGGTACGGAAATACCACAGCCTCTTTTGATGGTTTCTTGAACACCGATTAAGCCAGCAGCATACCACCCTGCATCCCACTGCTAGCTTGCTTCTAAAGCTAAGCAGGGCCGGTGCTGGTCGGTCCCTGGATGGGAGATCCAGTGGTGTTGGAGGGCCAGTAGGAGGCACCATAGACAAACATTGGCAGCAGAATGGCCTGTAATGAAGAGCTCAGTGACTTTTAACGTGGCATCGTCATAGGATGCCACCAGTGGTGGAAAAAGTACCCAATTTTCATACTTGAGTAAAAGTATAGATGCCTTAATAGAAAGTTACTCAAGTGAAAGTCAGCCAGTAAAATACTACTTGAGTAAAATTCTAAAAGTATTTGGTTTTAAATATATTTAAGTATCAAAAGTAAATGTAATTGCTCAAATATACTTAAGTATCAAAAGTAAAAGTATAAATCATTTCAAATTCCTTATATTAAGCAAAGCAGACGGCACCATTTTCTGTATGGATAGCCAGGGGCACACTCCAACACTCAGACCTTATTTACAAAAGATGCATTTATGTTTAGTGAGTCCGCCAGGCCAGTGGCAGTAGGGGTGACCACGTGTTCTCTTGATAAGTATGTGAATTTGACAGTTTTCCTGTCCTGCAAAGCATTCAAAATGTAACGAGTACTTTTGGTTGCCAGGGGAAAATGTATGGCGTAAAAAGTACAATGTCGTGAAGTAAAAGTTGTCAAAAATATAAATAGTAAAGTACAGATACTCCAAAAAAAAACGACTTAAGTAGTACTTTAAAGTATTTTTACTTAAGTACTTTCTACTACTGGATACCACCTTTCCAACAAGTCAGGCGGTCACATTTCTGCCCTGTTAGAGCTGCACTTCTAGCAGGGCAGGAATAACGGTCTGTGGCTGTTTTTCATGGTTCGGGTTAGACCCCTAAGTTCCAGTGATGGGCAATCTTAACATTACATCTTACAATGACATTGTAGACGATTCTGTTCTTCCAACTTTGTGGCAACAGTTTTGGGAAGGCCCTTTCCCCTTTCAGCATGGCAATGCCCCGTTGCACAAACTGAGGTCCATACAGAAATGCTTTGTCGAGATCAGTGTGGAAGAACTTGACTGGCCTGCACAGAGCCTTGACCTCAACCCCATCAAACACCTTTGGGATGAATTGGAAAGCCGACTGCGAGCCAGGCTTAATCGCCCAACATCAGTGCCGACCTCACTCATGCTCTTGTGGCTGAATGGAAGCAGGTCCCCGCAGTAATGTTCCAACATCTACTGGAAAGCCTTCCCAGAAGAGTAGAGGCTGTTACAGCAGCAAAGGGGGGGACCAACTCCAAAATAATGCCCATGATTTTGGAATGAGATGTTCAGCAGGTGTCCACATACCATTGACCATGTAGTGTATCTAGTTTTATTTTGTTGTTTAAAAAAAAAAAAAAAATCTAAATAGGCATTGTTGCACAATATGAGCTCAATACCCTGCATTTCAAACAGTCAGGAATAATGTCATGATATATACCTAGGCTAAATATAAGCCTTCCACAACCATAAGACCCACTAATAATTGTATTTATTTAATTAAATTAGTTTAACCTGCTTTTTTTTGTTGTTGCAATAATCACTGATCTGGCTTTGAAGTTTGTCTATAAAAATGCCATTTTGTAACCAGAACCATGCAAAATGCACATCCACTAATAATGACCAACTTCTTGAAGCAGGCATTATGGAAAATTAACACAGATCTCATAAACAATCTCTCAAGCACAAGCCTATGTGCTAGTGAGTAGCCAGCTAAACTATATTTAAAGTCTAGCCAACTTGTATCATTTGCTTTCTAACAACGTAGAACAGTTGAACTGTTATGGATACACCCTCCTGCCTCCAACTGCTTGAAAAACATAGCCTGTTCACTTTGTTTAGATATTGAAATCAAGTGGCCTAACTTGATGAGAAGATGCTTATTTCTCAGAATGAGTTGCCAATTCATTATATAAATGCATATTTTTATTCTCATTGCACATTTCTAAAACACAGAATAGACCGCTAGCACATAAGTCTGTGGCTAAAATACTGCTGAGCATTCATTTCCTATACTCTCGTTTTAGTAGGGTCTGCTCTGTTCTACATTTTGGGAGTTGAGACATAAAAAGGGTGCCGTTAAAAAGGTTACGTTTTTTTTTTTCTTTTTTTTCACCTTAATTTAACCAGGTAGGCCAGTTGAGAACAAGTTCTCATTTACAACTGTGACCTGGCCAAGATAAAGCAAAGCAAAGCGACACAAACAACAACACAGAATTACACATGGAATAAACAAACTTACAGTCAATAACACAATAGATAAAAATCGATATACAGTGTGTGCAAATAACGTAAGATTAGGGAGGTAAGACAATAAATAGGCCGTAGTGGCGAAGTAATTACAATTTAGCAATTAAACACTGGAGTGATAGATTTGCAGAAGATGAATGTGCAAGTAGATATACTGGGGTGCAAAGGAGCAACAAAAAAATATATATATATGGGGATGAGGTAGTTTGATGGGCTATTTACAGATGGGCTATGTACAGGTGCAATGATCTGTGAGCTGCTCTGACAGCTGATGCTTAAAGTTAGTGAGGGAGATATGATTTTCCAGCTTCAGTGATTTTTGCAATTTGTTCCAGTCATTGGCAGCAGAGAACTGGAAGGAAAGGCGGCCAAAGCAGGAATAGACTTTGGGGGGACCAGTGAAATATACCTGCTGGAGCGCGTGCTACGGGTGGGTGCTGCTATGGTGACCAGTGAGCTGAGATAAATTGGGGCTTTAACTAGCAAAGACTTATAGATGACCTGGAGCCAGTGGGTTTGGCGACGAATATGAAGCGAAGGCCAGCCAGCGAGAGCTTACAGGTCCCAGTGGTGGGTAGTATATGGGGCTTTTGTGACAAAACGGATGGCACTGTGATAGACTCTATCCAATTTGCTGAGTAGAGTGTTGGAGGCTATTTTGTAAATGACATCGCTGAAGTCAAGGATTGGTAGGATAGTCAGTTTTACGAGGGTATGTTTGGCAGCATGAGTGAAGGATGCTTTGTTGCGAAATAGGAAGCCAATTCTAGATTTAATTTTGCAGTACGCCACAGAAATGCAGTACGCCACTGGATGTTTTTGTGCTTTTTTTTTTTGTGAACCAAGGGCTATATCTGTTCCTGGTTCTACATTTTTTGGGGCATGCTTATTTAAGATGGTGAGGGAAAGCACTTTTAAAGAATAACAGGCATCCTCTACTGACGGAATGAGGTCAATATCCTTCCAGGATACCCGGGCCAGGTCGATTAGAAATGCCTGCTCGCTGAAGTGTTTTAGGGAGCATTTGACAATGATGAGGGGTGGTCGTTTGACCACAGACCCATTACGGACACAGGCAATGAGGCAGTGATCGCTGAGATCCTGGTTGAAGACAGCAGAGGTGTATTTAGAGGGCAGGTTGGTCAGGATGATATCTATGAGGGTGCCCGTGTTTACAGATTTGGGGTTGTACCTGGTAGGTTCATTGACCATTTGTGTGAGATTGAGGGCATCTAGCTTAGATTGTAGGACGGCCGGGGTGTTAAGCATGTCCCAGTTTAGGTCACCTAAACTAGGTTTAGGTACGAGCTCTGAAGTTAATCAATTCACATATGGTGTCCAGGGCACAGCTGGGGGCAGAAGGTGGTCTATAACAAGCGGCAATGGTGAGAGACTTGTTTCTGGAAAGTTCTTGTGTATTACAATAAAATGTCTAAGCGTTTTGGTGTCCATATGACCACTTCTGTTGGACCAAACTTCAAACGCAAATAGCAAGTTTATCTTTTGTATTTTGTTGTTGTGAGTGGAAGTGGGATGGACTTGCTGTCTGTGGAAAGGTGCACACAACACAGAAGGAGTGAAGGAGACGAGACCAAAAAGACAGAACACTCATTAAAAAAAATTATAATAAAAAAAACTTGAACATCGTGCTAAAACATACATTTGAATTAATTTGATATATCGCCCAGCCGTAGTAAGAGTTTGGGTGTTAACCCTGGTGTCCTGGCTAAATTCCCAATTTGGCCCTCATCTCATCATGGCAATTTAATCATCCCCAGCTTCCAATTGGCCCATTCTTGCCCCCCCTCCTCTCCCTTGAAACTATTCCCGAGATCGTTGCTGTAAATGAGAATGTGTTCTCAGTCAATTTACCGGGTAAGGGTTAAATAAGCCTTGTCCTGGACCCCAAATTTTCTTTCAATAGAGATTCTATATTAAGTCCAGGACTAGGTTTAATCTGTGTCTGAGAAATCAGCGCTCAATGCTACCATTATAGTTCTGGCTGTACTTAACCTGAAGTTGGCTTATGGGTGTCAATATTGTTGTTTTAAGGATTTGCATAGGTGTTTTGTATTTACCAACCACATTTGCTGAAGCATTTTGACATGCACATCTACATTTCCTGAAACAAGTGGGGAGATTTGCAGAGGTCACACAGTAGCTCCCAGGTGCATTGTTAGTGTATGAGGTGAGTGACATTTGTTTCTGTGCTTTTTCTGTCTGGCCCCCTCCCAGGATACGACACCCAGGTGGGCGAGAGGGGTCTGAAGCTGAGCGGGGGGGAGAAGCAGAGGGTGGCTATCGCCCGCACCATCCTCAAGGCCCCTCAGATCATCCTGCTGGATGAGGTAAACTTTCAGGAAGGTTCACCAGGAGGGTCAATGACCCTGTTCAAATAGGTGTAGGGTGAAGATGCCCCGAGACACTGATCTTGGGTCAGTTGCATTTTTTATTCTTTTTTTGGCTAAGTTTGGGATTGGGGAGGGAAACTGGTCCTAGATCTTTACCTAGGGGAAACTTCACCCCGGAGTGTTCAAATACTTTAAAAACACACACTTCCTCCCTCCTCTCCTTGAAGTTATCGCTGAGCTTACACAAAATGATAGAGCCGTTGATTTCACCTATCACTTAGCTTTCACCAGTCCAGCCATGTCAGATCAGATATTTCTTCATGGACGAAAGGAAGCAAGGATGCATTCTTAACGTATTTGATGAGGGCCAATGTTTGCCCCCACACCACTGATCCCCCTGTCATATTGTGTTACAGTGGATTAATACAAGTTCACTGAACTTGAATATTTTAGTCATGTAGTTTATCTCATAAAGTTTTCCCCTCTGCACAGGCCACATCTGCTCTAGACACACAGACGGAGCGCAACATTCAGGCGTCGCTCACCAAAGTGTGCTCCAATCGGACCACCATCGTCGTGGCTCACAGGTAAGGGATGGGTGTCAGGTGGACAAAAATGCATGTATAGAGGGAACCCATACACTAGGACCAGTGGAGGCTGCTGAGGGGAGGACGGCTCATAATGATGGCTGGAACGCAGCGAATGGAATGCCGTCAAACACATGGAAACCATGTGTTTTGATGTATTGGATACTTTTCCACTCCAGCCATTACCACAAGCCCATCCTCCTCAATTAAGGTGCCAACAACCTCCTGTGATTAGGACACACACATTTCTCCCCTCTAATCCTTGGTTTGGATCAGTCTGGTCTGTCGTCTGATTGTGAATTGTCTGTCTTCAGGTTGTCGACCATCATCGGTGCCGACCAGATTCTTGTTCTAAGTGACGGTCAGATAGCAGAGCGAGGACGGTGAGGGAATGGTTGAAAGAGTGATTGTTCTATTGCTGCACACTCCTCAAGCCTATTCCAATCAAAATATTGTTTTATGCTCTTCAAGAAACAAACATCTAAAGAATGGGACAGACCAATGTTTATGATGCTTCTCACACTATAGTCTTGTTCTCAAAACCATACAGTGCCCATGTGGGAACATCTTGGCATAGTACATGATGATGACTTTAATGGTGATTGTGTGTCACCATTGTAACTACATATTCTCCACTTTCTCCCTCCCAGGCATGATGAGCTGCTGGCTAAGGGAGGGTTGTACTGTGACATGTGGATGAAGCAGCAACAGGCCCAGGACTCCGACTCAGCCTCTGACACAGAAGCCAAAGACAGGAAGTCTGAGAAACTACAGCCCCCATCAGTCACTGCAGGCCACAGGAGCCACTCTAGGATAGAGTGAGAGGTCAAGGATATGTAGATATTGTGAGGAGACAGAGGAGGACGAGGGACGCAGGGAGAGGATTAGATACCTCAAAAGGCTGTTTTGTCTGCACTTTTTAAAGTTATCTTTCCATCGAGGTTCATTCGGTTACGAGTGAAGTTAAGGCTCACCCCAACCCTCTCTGCAAGTTACGGGCAAGTCTAGGGGCCAAATGTCCCCTCCCCTGCGAACACCTGCAAAATCATGATTTCTCCAAATGATCAGCGGCAAAAGTCAGTGCACCTCGCTGTTGTCGCATCCCACAGTCTTTTGACATACACTACGATACCAGTTCTGTTACATTCTTCTGTCCACGAGAGATTAGTCCCTAATGAACACGACCAGGACTCAGTATAATCCGTCCTCTTGCTGTCTGAAGTTGTTTGATTGCAGCCGTCCAGAGAAGTGGCAGCAAATCCAAAGTAGACTAATATCTACCCTTAAGCGCTTGACTAATGTTTAGGGGTTGAGAAGTGTATTAGTTTTATTTACAGCATCTAGAGATAGTCTTATTGAACAGGTTCATGGTAAATTATATATGTGTATATATTTTTTTACTACACCCACGTTTTAGCTTATGAGACAGATTATTTTTGTTAGCTACTATACAAGCAATAGACTTACATTATACTTTATACACTAATGAAGCGTTTCAGACCGATTTGAATGTTTAACAAAGAAATCAGTTGCACTCTAATTGTTTTTTATCTAAGTACAAAGGTATGCGTACAAGCACTTCAAAATCTAAATTTGGTTATTATTAAAACAGATATTTAGTCTGTATTTGGTCCATTTTACATCTAAACTGCATCAATCAGACTTTGGTATTATCATGTACTGTACAGTCTAGGTGTTGACTGATACATGAAAAATTTAGATGGCTGTAACTTGTATTTGTCACCAATGGTGGTCAATAAGACCTACTGGCAGTATATTAAAGAGAACAGAATCTATGGCAAAGCAAACCTTTATCTATGAATGAATTCTCAAGCCTTTCTATGCTGCTACCCATTTTGAGTAGAGAACTACTGTCAGTGTATCTTTATTTTAATGGAAGAAATAAGTCTGAATTTGAAATTTGTAAATATCTATGCCTTGCATTCCCAAGGCAGTGTGGAGGTTGTCAATATCTGTTGATAATAATCACACTCCATTTACAGTACGTGTTGTCAAATTCTGTTTCATTTATTTAAAAACGGGCCATAACGGAAGATCTAGCCATTTAACTGAACTTGAGTTATTTGAGAGAGAATGGGGACTTTATATCTACGTGAAGTCCCTAGAGTTACGAGTTTGGGGTTGAATTGGAATTGGAAACTGTCTGCATTAATCAAGGGGACGTGAAAACGGACTTACTTACCATCCATATATTGCACAGACTTTACATCATGGAAAGTTATTTCAGACTGAAAAAATAGATGAATCCCAAATGCATTTGTGACTACAGAAGTAATACCAAAGAGCTAGAGTGGTTCTGCTTGCAAATCATTGCTCTACCACTACAGCAGTCAATAATTTGTAGTCAATCAATTGAATAGGTGGAATGGTATCAAATACATCAAACTATTGGTTTCCATGTGTTTGATGCCATTCCATTTGTGCCATTACAGAAATGCACAATTTTTGTTCTGATATTAACTGCTTTGACACAATGTCAAACTTTTGTGTATGTTATTTGGGGGCATAGTTTGTTTGTAGTGTGTGGTCTTTGCCTTTGTCACTCTTCCAATCTGTGTGTGTTATCAGGCCATGCCTGGATGTCAAATATATAAATGGATTTGTTTTTTCTTTGTATTTATGTTAATAAAGGGTAAAATTAAAGATGTATTATGACGAAGTGGGCTCTGTTTTTACAAATGTACCATATTGCTAGCTTTATATTATTAAGACAACATTTTGTAGGCATACAGTAGGGTGCATTGCATAAACAACTGTTCCCTCCTTCTCAGCTGTTGGTTGGTTTCTAAGCGGGCTTGTCAGCCATCACGACGGGGGTTACTGCTGCTGCCACCTAGCCTGAGTAAGACCGGGCGTCGTTGTATAGCTATTCAGCTAGTTTTCTCTTCTTTTTGGCTAATGTTGGATGGACAGCATGGATTTCAAAGAATTGTTTAGTGAACGAACAATACAATTTTCTGACTTTCAGGAGTTTACGGTAAGTTGGCCTGTCAAGGCGAGTGACGCTAGCCGAGTTGGGTGGTTTAGGGAGTTAAATATGACAGCAAACGGGTTGATGCGGGTTTTAGACATATTTGGTAATTATCGCATTTTAAATATGTATACCAGGTTAAACACGTGTTGTATGCCTGTCTTATAATTGAACATCAAAACACGGCAAGGTTAACGCTTACCTACTGTACAGTATTGTAAGGTAATAGCTCACGCGGTAACGTAGCTAAACAGCCTGCTAACGTTAGCTACATGTTAATGTGGTTGTTCTGGATTTGGGTGACAAGTCGTGAAGTTGAAGCGAACGTTAACTGTTACCTCGTAAAACGGTAGCCAGCAAACACAATGGAATAACCGAATATAAGAGGCAATTTGTGGGATAGCTAGCTAACAAGCAAGTCATGTCAACACGGTTGGAATAAGTTAGCTAGCTTGCTAACTTATTCCAAACGTGTTGACATGACTTGCTAGCTAACTTATTCCAACAGTGTTGACATGACTTGCTTGTGTAAAGTTAGCTAACTAACGTTATTTCAGGTTCGTTTTTGTCCCCTTCGCTCAATTATGAACGTTGTTCTCTGATCTGCCTTAACAGTTTCTTCCTGGACATCAGAAACTGTCCGAGAGAGTGCGGAAGCGATTGTACTATGGCCTGGACCAAGACGGCGCTCTAGATAATCTTTCCTGTCCTGTTACAGGTTAGTTATTATATCTGTTAGGTTGTGTGCTGTCCATGTGTTACTGTGTTGATTATTATGTTGTGAATTTGAATGATTGATTCATATGTTCTGAATATGATTTCTAGATATTGCTGTGGAACTCTTTCAGAAATCTGCCCCTAGCCCAATTCGAAAACTGCACAAGAAATATGCTGCTCATGTCGCGAGGTATGTTGTCAGTGGATGTTGACACTTGTTATCCTTTCTGGGCATGTAATGGTCTTCATAACTTAATATAGTTGGTCTGTTTTTCAGGGAGGCGTGCATCTCTCCGTGTGCCATGATGCTGGCCCTGGTCTACATTGAAAGGCTACGACACAGGAACCCCGAATACCTGCAAAAGATCTCCTCCTCTGACCTCTTCCTTATCTCCCTGGTATGTGAGCTAAAGGTTGGATGCGTCTCAAATGGAACCCTATTCTCACTGTTAGGCTGCACCTGTTGTTTACGAAGTATGTGACACTATTTATTTGATTTATTTATTTGAATAGGGTGCCATTTGGGACTCACGGGTTGTCTCAACAGAATTATGCAATGGCCATGTAGGTTACTGAAAAGCACAGGTCTTCTCACCAGAATTAGGTCATAGCCATGTTGGTGACACACTAGTCGTCTCGCCAGAATTAGGCCAAGGTTATGCATGTGATGGGCACAGTACAGCTTGTTATGAACATGGGTCTCTCTAATTGCTGGGCATGTAGGGCCCAGACCCATATACTACATCTAATTCTTAGAATTTCCCACAGTCACCCGCAATGTGCTTTTTAGACAAGGGGTATGGTTAAGTGTGTGTCTGGGGAAATGTTTTCAAATCGAATCACATTTTATTCGTCTTGCACAGTTTACAGCAGGTATAAAAGATGCAGCAAAATGCTGACGTGATAGCTTCTTCAACAATGCAGTACATCAGTCAATAACAATAGTCAAGTCAAAAATAACAAGTAATAAGATGGAATCTCCTGTGTAGTTTGTTTGAGGAGGAAAATGTAAACACATCTAGCTTTCTATGACATGGACTGATCTTAACCTAATCCTGTGTCGCCTTTCCTCCAGATGGTTGCCAGCAAATATTTGTACGACGAAGGGGAGGATGAGGAGGTGTTCAATGACGAGTGGGGGGCTGCTGGGAAACTGAATGTCCAGACTGTCAACACCCTGGAGATGAATTTCCTTGATGCTATTGTAAGTTATACGTAGTATTACAGACTATACACACAGGCTCAGAAATGTGTGGTCCCACTCAGAACCATATATTTAATAGTGGTGTGTGGGTCAACCGTTAGTGAAAATCTGAGGCCCGACCCTAACCAGCTAATATAGAAAATGCGCTGTAGGCTACAGTCAGAAACTGCAGAAGGATTTTTTTGACAGAAGGTGCACGATTCTTTTTTGCCTGATTTAGATATGTTTCTGCTTATTATTTCGGAACATTTTGGTAAGCATTTTAAATCAACTTGTCTATAATTAGATAAATGCAGCTTCTCTTCTGTCATTATGTTTCCCTAGAAGACTAAATAAACCCTTGCTCACCAGAATATCATAAATCGATAGAATTAATGCTTCAATCTAGTTGACATTGGTCAAATTTTCTGCTTCTTTAACGGAGCAAAGACATTCAGGAACCAGGACAAAATGCAATAACAAAAACAAAGGAAATCTTTTCTGTGTACATTTCCAAATGGCATCAGTTGAACTGGTTGTAAGGAAATAGAAATCTGTGTAAACGACCGAACAGGTTTCTGAAAATATTTCAGTTCGGCTTGGATGCATATCTTATGTGGTTGAAATACTATCAGCTTTTATGATGCTGATAATATAGATACCGTCTGTAGAGGTGCTAACTGCGCATTCACTTTCTCTCAAGATGCTGAAAGAAAGAAATCGTATTTCTCCACTACTGTTTGAGTCAAAATGTTTCCTACATTTGGTGTATAATTTTACTGCAATAAATGGTAAATTCTGCAGGAGTTGATATTAAGCCTATGTGAGAGGTTATAGACCTAAAGTCAGTGTCCAGATTTCAGTATCCATTTAACCCATCTGAACAGTAGGCTACAGTTCCCTTGTCATATGCCTATTTAAAGTATAGCGCCTCACAATCATCACACATAACATTAACACTGCTAAAACCCTCTTTTACCACTTCACCAAATCTTTCCCAAACATTACTTTTCTTGTCCCCCCCTTTTCATTATTTTCAACTCTCCATTTTGTAGCTTTTCTCTTATTGTCCTTTTTGCTGCAGTGGATCGCCATTAACTTTTTCTGTCCGGCCCCTTCCCTAAAGCATTTTACGATTGGGGTGTAGGCTATTTGGCGTATGAATCTGAAAGATTTCAAGAACTCGCAAAAACCATCAAGCGCTATGATGAAACTGGCTCTCATGAGGACCGCCACAGGAAAGGAAGACCCAGAGTCACCTCTGCTGCAGATAAGTTCATTAGATTTACCAACCTCAGAAATTGCAACCCAAATAAACTTTGTGATGCTTCAAACTTTGTGATGCTTCACAAAGTTCAAGTAACAGACATCTCAATATCATCTGTTCAGAGGAGACTGCGTGAATCAGGCCTTCATGGTCGAGTTGCTGCAAAGAAACCACTACTAAAGGATACCAATAAGAAGAAGACCCTTGGTTGGGCCAAGAAACATGAGCAATGGACATTAAACTGGTGGAAATTTGTCCTTTGGTCTGAAGAGTCCAAATTTGAGATTTTTGGTTCCCGACCTCCGTGTCTTTGTGAGAAGCAGTATAGGTGAACGAATGATCTCTGCATGTGTGATTCCCACCGTGAAGCATGGAGGAGGTGTGATGGTGTCGGGGTGCTTTGCTGGTGACACTGTCAATGATGTATTTAGAATTCAAGGCACACTTAACCAGCATGGCTACTACAGAATTCTGCAGCAATACGTCATCCCACCTGGTTTGTGCTTAGTGGGACTATTCACAGGACAATGACCCAAAACACACCTCTGGGCTATTTGACCAAGAAGTAGAGTGATGGAGTGCTGCATCAGATGACCTGGCCTCCACAATCCCCCAACCTCAACCCAATTGAGATGGTTTGGGATGAGTTGGACCGCAGAGTGAAGGAAAGCAGCCAACAAGTACTCAGCAAACAGTATGTGGGAACTCCTTCAAGAATGTTGGAAAAACATTCCTCATGAAGCTGGTTGAGAGAATGCCAAGAGTGTGCAAAGCTGTCATCAAAGTGAAGGGTGGCTACTTTGAAGAATCTCAAATATAAAATAGATTTTGATTTAACACATATTTGGTTTCTACATGATTCCATATGTGTTGTTTTGATGTCTTCACTATTATTCTACAATGTCGAAAATAGTACAAATAAAGAAAAAAAAACTTTGAATGAGTAGGTGTGTCCTAACTTTTGAATGGTACTGTATATGATACTTATGAAAAAAACATGCAGGGCTTGACATTAACCTGTTTATTCACTTGTCCTTCAGACAAGGATGTGACTGAAAATATTGTTTGACGCAAGAAACCACTTTACAAAATATAATACGTGATTATTCTGTTAGGTTCTTATTTTTCAGAGTAAATAACTCACGGACACTAGAGAAGCTTTAACCAAATGTAATTCTTCCCAAAGGTTCTGTACAGCTGTAATCAGACAGCAAAACATTTCCATCACAGTTATATACACCCTACTTAAGACAATCCCTCCTACTTAAGACACTCCCATCCTTACAGTTTATGCCCAACAAGAAGAAGTTAACCAGATACTGACCCAACACATTCCACAACTATCTGTCTTCCTACAGAGACCCAGTCTCTTCCTTGTTTGATTCTATGCTTACTTCTCTATTATTTATTTAATATCTCAATGTTCAAAATGTCGAACCCAACAATTCCCATACCATTATTACAGAGAATCAGACAAATTATACTACACTCTGCCTATTGGCTACTTAGCTTATTCAAGCCGGTCTCAATATACAACACTGTCCCTTTTAAGACAAAAAAAATGCTCTTTACCTGACATGTTTTGTGGTCTTGTAGGAAGCAATCAGTCCCCCATTGCTGACTAGAAATTGTCTAACTGGGATAGCAAAGGATATGAACAAATGTGCACACGTCGCTACATGTAGCTCTTGCTTTGATCTCAAAACAAGCGCATATACTCACAACCGCTCATGCTGTAAACACAGTCCAGTTCAAAGTAAATGGCACCAATCCATGACAATGGTCTATTTGCATATAGGCCTACTAACCACGGGGACTGCAGGTTGTGTCAACCCGCGCATCACTAATATTTAATCCCATTGTACTGTATTTGTATGGCCATATAATATGCAATCTGACAGCTGCTCTCACTTCTGTGGTTTAGGAGTGGAGTCTCTTCACTGAGCCCGGGGACTACTTTGGCATACTGAATCAACTAGAAACCAGGTTTGTGATTTTTGTCATTCACATAGATCATTTTTTTAGAAACACAAGAAGCTATGAAGGGTTCGGAATGTCATAGAGACTTCTATTTTTGTAGGCCCCATGATTTTTCAGGGAATAACTAAATTAGTAGTGTCAAGTTCTTGTGGTAATTTGGCTGGCATAGGGACTGTAGATCTGATACAGAGCTGCTAGTTCAAACAAAGGGTTGGTCGTGTGTGTCAGATGAGCGTAGTTACATGAGCATAGCCAGACTCTGTTCAAGGTCCCTCTCTCTCTCTGTTTGCATCGAGTGTGGGGGGGTGTGTGTGTGTGTGTGTGCGTATTAACTCTGGCCTATTGTGACTCCAGTATTGCAGAGAATCAGGGGATGAAGCGAGGCTGGTTCACCTACACTGACCTCTGTGTGTTGCTGGAGCAGGCGGCGTGGCGACAGGCACTGACGGCCATCTACCTGCACTTTGCCAAGGTGAGGAGGGGCCAGTGGTCAGAGGATAGGGCAGTGGGGTCCACAGTGCACTAAAGGACTGAGTTGTGGGTAATGCTCAGTATGGGTACACCTTAGCAGAACATTTTGAAATAGACGATATCATTTCTTATTTGACATGTTCAGGTAGTATGTTTTCTCCTGTTTTGTGCCGAATGGACACAACACTAGTCTCAGAAACACCCCTGAAAGTAACATGTCAATGTCATGGAAATTCTTACACAGGGACACTTGAAGTCAATCTTAAATGAATCATTGTTTATTGTCAGCGCGCTGGAGAGGTTCCAACAAACTCAATGCACCATAGTGAACGTCTGTTAGGAGCTCTGCTGTGGCAGTCCTAGCAGTTGTCATATATACGGCTATAGACAGACAAGTTATATTTGCATGATTTAGCATAATTCATTCAACATTACCGTTAATTTATGTGACTGACCAATACCTCACGAGGCTTCTTCTCTCTAAGCTGGGACCTTGAAACTGAGATATCTTTCTTTCTCATAAGGTCTGGATGTACTGCCAAATTGTAGTTACTGATAAGTGAGGATATGTTAAATCAGTCACTTACATGAACACAGAAATTGGTTATTAGAACAGCACATGAATAGAACACAGAAATTAGTTATAAGAAAAGCACAAGTATAACATTTCCATCACATCTGAAAACTGCTCATTGCAGAAACCCACGTAAACTATGTGTTGATTGAAAGAAGCAACACTTTTGAAAGTAGTCAGTTTGGGAGGAAAGGAAAAACATAATGAAAGAAATCCACTAAATCCACGTCCTCACCTCTCTCTAGGTGACCTGCATGCTGGGGCTAGTGTATCTGACCAGTGTCGTGGGCCTTATTGCCACCAGCATCCCCAGGAGCAGCCAACCCCTGGCCCCAGTCAGCCAAGTCCACCTGCCTAGCTCCAGCCTCTCTCCACCACCACCACTAGGCCTGCTCCCACTCCCAGAGACCCCCAGTCCAGCATCCGACCTCCCTCGCTGCTGCGTCTTGGGCAACGACAGTCACAACCGCCGGCCTGGCACTCTCCACACCAACGACGACCACAACCATGGCTCGCCAACCTCCTCCCAGACCTCTATACTGTGTCTATGGGGCTCTCTCCTCACTTCCCTAAGCCACACTGACCCACACCCCCAGCCCGACACTGAACCAGCCTTGTCCGCCTCCTCTCTGCACTACCCCGGCTGCCCAGTTACAATGGGGAGCCTCCCTCCTGGCTCCATCCAGTGTGGCCCATTGAACACCTCTGCTGCACTACTTGAGCCTGGACCCCCTGGTCACACCGCAGCACCGTGGCTGGCCCCTGCGTTCCTCCTCTACGGAGCCGTCCCGATGCTCCTGGACTCCCGTCTGACTGGCATGGCAACCCTCCCTGTCGGACCCTGCTGCCCACAGTTCATGCTGCCCATCGAGAAAGCCCCATCTCTCCTCATGCCCAGCTAGACACAGACGGACAAAACAAGCCACTATTGTTACCCTGCAATGCCTATGACGCCGGACTCCAAATTAAACCAGCTGATTTTTCAGAATGCATCTGTTGCAGTGAAAGGATTGATATTGTTTTGTATGTGCTTTGTTGTTGCATATACTGTCTAAATTTGAGATGAGGCCCCCTAAAGGTGAGTAGCACATTTTGTACAGTGGTTTGCCAGCTGAATATGTGTAAATAAGTAAGATGAACTCATAACAGCGTGAGATCTGAGTTCTGTGCTCAGACCTCGTATCTTTTCTAACATATATTTTTCAAAGGAGGTTGGATCACAGCTTTTCAATGGGTGTTTCCAAAATCAAGGAGGTGCTTGAGGTCTAGAAGGTGTGTACATGGCAAACAAATATTTATTGTTTGGTTTAAAAAGACACAAAAATATGTTTAAGCATGGCTACAATACCCACACAGCGTTTGTTACTACCTAGTCTGGCCTGGGTACCAGATTTGTTTGTGTCGTCATTCCACTCATTGCCACTCCATGTTTGGCATGACAAAGTGGCATGATGGAAGAAACAGACTGGTACCCAGGCTACCTACTCTAATACCTATGTTTGAAAATGTTTTTAGTTGGAAGAGTTAAGTTTTGATGTGACTTCATAGCTATTTGAGAATTTGTTGAGAAAGTAAGTTGTCTCCACAAAAGCAAGGCTGCTTTCTAAGTCAGTACTGTACTGGAGCGCTTTAAGAAGGGAGTCAATTTAGCCTGGTCCCAGATCTGTTTGTGCTCTTTCCAACTGAGTGAGTAAGAAGGAGTTGGACTGATGGCACAAACAGACTTGCACTCAAGCTAGAGACAACTAGCTAGCCTACATTTGATTTGCCATGGAGTTTTTGGGTCATTCTCTCATTTACTGTAGTTGTTATTTTAAAATTGTCAAAATATTTTTGCACAGATGGCTACTGGTCACTGCACTGAACAATAGTAGAGATTAAAGGCTTTTTTTATTCCAGTGAAAAAACAGTAAACATTCAGTTCATATCCTGATTTGGCTGCCCCTCTCAAGTTGTGTTCATTAGAGCACATCATGGCGAAATGCTTTAAACCGCTTTGCAACAGTAAACGAAAATATAAGTTTCTTATTGGATGGGGGCGGGGGACGACAATTGTTTCATTTCATGCCTACTGAACATGACCCTGAACTCAGATAGCACTGGGGGACAGATGCAACTCTGACTAACTATTTATTTTACCATGATAGAATGCAGTGGCGATCTCTGATTTCATGTTTGTATAACAGAATGCCACGCAACTAAAATAGGTCATAACCAGTCTACTGTTTGACGTTTTTTTTTAAATAAGAGTTTTGAATATGATTGAAAATGTATCTAATGAATGCGATTTTCATCCAATAACCTTTTCATGGAAACATAACATCCTCATATGGATGAGTTGTATTGTGCAAAACATTTTTTTATTTTATTTTTTTTTTAGAGAAATGTCTGTTTTTCAATTTATGCAATTAATTAGTATCCCTCTTTAACATACCCATTTGGTTGGGGAGACCTGACAACATTAAAAGCCACTTAATCACTCGCATACCATTTGTCTTCTCCACCCGCTCAAAATTGGAAAATGTCTTTCTCCATAGAAATATAATTACTTGAATGGGGATGTCCATTATTGAATGGGGATGTAAATTCTAGTAATACTATTTCTATGTCTCTCATTCCTGGAAAAACAGTTGGCTCTTATCATATTTTTATACTCAAGATAGGTTCTTTCTAGGGAATTTGATATTTGTACATTTTACTTGGTTTTACATTGACACGTTTCTTACAAAGCCATGAGGCACTGTGGTCCCTAGGACATGAACTCATGAAGTTTGGCTTTTGTTGAATTGCTGAAAGCATCTAAATAAAACATTTTTGAAATCAGACTTAGATTTTGAAGCACAATATCCTTGAATTTTGTAGAAATCTTTACAAATGTAATAAAATGCTTGGCCCCTAAAGGTTTGGTTTTCATTTGTCATTTCTGCCTGTATTGCTGTTCACATGGTCCACTTTGACATACAGTATGTAATGTGAGTTGTCAACATTGAGCTATTAATCTCACAATCTGGGCACGCACACACACCCTAGAAAGCAAATTGCCATTTGAGCTGACATTTAAGAACTGCAGTCACACAGGCACTGATCCACATGTGTGGTGTCAAGCAAGGCGACATTAACCTGGTCCCAGATTAGTTTGGGCTGTCTTGCCAATTCACATGGTCTTTGTCAAGACGGCACAAACAGATCTGGGACCAGGCTAAGGCACTGTCAACTAAGCCACCATCTTTATAATCTCAGTTGTATTTCTTAAATTCCTCACACCTTTGTCTCCTGAAAATGCATTGGAGCAGAATATATGGGGTTCATGCTCTGTGGGCTGTTTTCACAAAGCGTCTCTGAGTAGGACTGCTAATCAAGGATCAGGTTTCACCTCTTATTGTCATCTAAAAGCTAGGCGAAGGAACCTGGGACTCAACACCTCCCTCTGCAACTGGATCCTGGACTTCCTGACGGGCCGCCCCCAGGTGGTAAGGGTAGGTAACAACATCCTCCAAGCTGATCCTCAACACGGGGGCCCCTCGGTGCGTGCTCAGTCCCCTCCTGTACTCCCTGTTCACTCACGACTGCATGGCCAGGCAAGACTCCAACACCATCATCAAGTTTGCCGATGACACAACAGTGGTAGGCCTGATCACCGACAATGATGAGAGCCTATAGGGAGGATGTCAGACATTGCCGTGTGGTGCCAGGATAACAACCTCTCCCTCAACATGATCAAGACAAAGGAGATGATTGTGGACTACAGGAAAAGGAGGACCGAGCACGCCCCCATTCTCATCGACGGGGCTGTAGTGGAGCAAGTTGAGAGCTTCAAGTTCCTTGGTGTCCACATCACCAACAAACTATCATAGTCCAAACACACTAAGTTGTGAAGAGGGTACAACAAAGCCTATTCCCCCTTAGGAGACTGAAAAGATTTGGCATGGGTCCTCAGATCCTCAAAAGGTTCTACAGCTGCACCATCGAGAGCATCCTGACTGGTTGCATCACTGCCTGGTATGGCAACTGCTCGGCCTCTGACCGCAAGGCACTACAGAGGGTAGTGTGTACAGCCCAGTACATCACTGGGGCCAAGCTTCCTGCCATCCAGGACCTTTATACCAGGCAGTGTCGGAGGAAGGCCCTAAAAATTGTCAATGAAATTGTCAATGACTCCAGCCACCCTAGTCATAGACTGCTCTCTCTGCTACCACGCGGCAAGCTGTACCGGAGTGCCAAGTCTAGGTCCAAAAGGCTTCTTAACAGCTTCTACCCCCACGCCATAAGACTCCTGAACAGCTAATCAAAGGGCTACCCAGACCATGCCTTAGGCATGCTGCAAGGAGGCATGAGGACTGCAGATGTGGCCAGGGAAATAAATTGCAATGTCCGTACTGTGAGACGCCTAAGACAGCGCTACAGGGAGACAGGACGGACAGCTGATCGTCCTCGCAGTGGCAGACCACGTGTAACAACACCTGCACAGGATCCGTACATCCGAACATCACACCTGCAGGACAGGTACAGGACGGCAACAACAACTGCCCAAGTTACACCAGGAACGCACAATCCCTCCATCAGTGCTCAGACTGTCCACAATAGGCTGAGAGAGATTTGACTGAGGGCTTGTAGGCCTGTTATAAGGCAGGTCCTCACCAGACATCACCGGCAACAACGTCGCCTATGGGCACAAACCCACCGTCGCTGGACCAGACAGGACTGGCAAAAAGTGCTCTTCACTGACGAGTCGCGGTTTTGTCTCACATGGGGTGATGGTCGGATTCGCGTTTATCGTTGAAGGAATGAGCGTTACACTGAAGCCTGTACTCTGGAGCAGGATCGATTTGGAGGTGGAGGGTCCGTCATGGTCTGGGGCGGTGTGTCACAGCATCATCGGACTGAGCTTGTTGTCATTGCAGGCAATCTCACAGCTGTGTGTTACTGGGAAGACATCCTCCTCCCTCATGTGGTACCATTCCTGCAGGCTCATCCTAACATGACCCTCCAGCATGACAATGCACCATCCATACTGCTCGTTCTGTGCGGGATTTCCTGCAAGACAGGAATGTCAGTGTTCTGCCATGGCCAGCGAAGAGCCCGGATCTCAATCCAATTGAGCACATCTGGGACCTGTTGGATCGGAGGGTGAGGGCTAGGGCCATTCTCCCCAGAAATGTCCGGGAACTTGCAGGTGCCTTGGTGGAAGAGTGGGGTAACATCTCACAGCAAGAACTGGCAAATCTGGTGCAGTCCATGAGGAGATGGACTGCAGTACTTAATGCAGCTGGTGGCCACACCAGATACTGACTTTTGACCACCCCTTTGTTCAGGGACACATTATTCAATTTCTGGTAGTCACATGTCTGTGGAACTTGTTAAGTTTATGTCTGTTGTTGAATCTTTTTATGTTCATACAAATATTTACACATGTTAAGTTTGCTGAAAATAAACACAGTTGACAGAATGAGGATGTTTTTTTTTTGCTGAGTTTATTACCTTAATTACCTCAACTAATCGGTGCCCCGCACATTGACTCTATAACGGTACCCCCTGTATATAGCCTCGCTATTGTTATTTTACTGATGCTGTTTAATTATTTGTTACTTTTATTTTCAATGTTACACTTATTTTTCTGAACCTCAT
The DNA here is from genome assembly GCA_030435695.1 of Brachymystax lenok tsinlingensis. Lineage (NCBI taxonomy): Eukaryota > Metazoa > Chordata > Actinopteri > Salmoniformes > Salmonidae > Brachymystax > Brachymystax lenok. Next base: position 40,328,692 of record CM059814.1, read on the forward strand.
AGCATTGTTGGGCTTGTAAGTTTGTAAGTAAGCATTTGACTGTAAGGTCTTCACCTGTTGTGTTTGGAATTGATTTGATTTTAAAAGGCTAAACTTTATCCTAGATCAGCACTCCTACTCTGAGACTCTTTGTAAATATGAGCCCCAATCTTCTCCAATGTGTTTTGAGAAGGAGAGAGGATGTGAGGAATCAAGGAAACAAAATGTAATCTACCCAGCAACAGCTCTGCACAACATAGTGCACTTCACCTCATTTCCTGTTATTGCTGCTGTCCTCAAGCTCATGCAAATAACAATGAACAACACAATGCCAATGGGAACAGGAAGCCATTACAGCTGAATCAAAACAGTCAACATAGTTACACCCATCACCAGAGTCATAGCAAGCCTTTCAAAACCCTGCAGCACCTCTCTATTGCATTCAACTTCAGCACATATTCATATTACAACACAACACGTCCTTTTGACTGCTGTGCCTCATGTAGTCCCAGTATGCCAAGTCTGCGTGAGCATTTCTGACACTGTGCTTCTGTGCAAAATATCAGATCAGTTACATTGCCAGGCAAAATGTTTTCACAACTCAGGAACCACATCAATAACATGCTGTAATGCTCCTAAAATCCACACTATGCAGAATATGTCAGAGAGGAATGTACCCTCCCCTCTTCTGCCTGCGCCTCTCCCCTCACCCGAGACCCGCCCCCATCCCCTTGGTCCTCTGCATACCACTTGCGACTCCTGCTCCTAATATAGACCCATCTGGTTTGTGGGACAGGCAGGGAGAGAGGAGCCTGCATGTAGCAGGATCTAGCGTTTGTTGTTGGGTGCGTAGTGCCCAACTCTTTCATGGAGAAAATACTTATCAGGCAGGTAGGTCATGGTACACAGATTTGTGTTTGAGAAGTGTGTGTAGGACTGAAACATTTAGGACTACAAGGAATAAAGCTGGGGTGAAAGGTCTATTGGATTGTAAAGTGTTTTTGGTTTAGAGCTTAGTTCAACTTGTTCCTGAATGTTTTTCCTTCGAGCTTCATTCCAGCAGTGATTTTAGAGCACTGCTATCAAGGTGTTCTAGAGTGATTCAGGTTGGTGGTGTTTTTTTCTGTTGGTCTAGATCATGTTTCAAGAGAAGCGTGAACAATTGAAGAATTCAGGTAACCTTCAGTGTTTGTGTGTGTGCATGTACATTTATGTGTCTGTTTCATGGAATGAGGTGTATAGGGGATCTATAACTGTCTGTGTGTGTGTGTAACTTTGTCCCCATTTCACCTCCCCATAACTTCAGAGGCTGATGCTGAGATGTACATGAAGTTCATGAAAAGTCATTGCTGCTATGAGGCAATTCCAACCAGCTGTAAACTGGTCATATTTGACACGACACTACAAGTAAGAGTCCAGGGTCCTGTAACCCACTTGTATGTTGGAACTGAACAATACAAAATAATTTGGGGGCAAAATCAAGAGTCCAGGATCGTGTTCAGTAGGGCACATCGTAGCAAAACGTCTTTCAACAGGTTACTGGAAACTAAAATCTGTGTTATTATTTGACAAGTTCACGTAGTGCCTCCCCATTTCAGAACATATTCTTCCTGTTGAACTCAACCCAGATATTTCATCTCCCTCCACTTCCCAAGGGAAAGGTCATGGTCCCTTTTGGCATGACATTTCAAGTCAGAGTTCCTCTCTCCTGTAACTACAGCTACAGTTATAGCGGTTTTCCCTTTTCCTTGCAGCAATATTTCATGTGCGACCCCCTCATTCCTTCTTCCCTAAAACATACTCACTACTAAGACCGATGTTAACTGGTTGTGTTAAAAACAATCTTATGTTTGCAGGTGAAGAAAGCCTTTTTTGCTCTTGTAGCAAACGGCTTGAGAGCTGCACCTCTCTGGGATAGCAAGACACAGAGGTTTGTGGGTAAGAGAAGAGACTAGGGGGTGCTCTCTTGCTACTTGCTTATGGCAACGCAATGCCCTGAATGATTGCAAGCTTGGGCTGGTTTTGGGGGTAGTGTGATATGAAGACTAGACACTAGCGCGTATCCATGCCAATAGTGATAAGAGCTCTCTCTCTCACTCTCTCTCTCTCTCTCTCTCTCTCTCTCTCTCTCTCTCTCTCTCTCTATTGTCCTCACAGGTATGCTGACTATAACAGATTTCATCAACATTCTCCATCGTTACTACAGGTCCCCATTGGTGCGTATCTGAACCAAACGCAAGTCAATATCCCAGACTTAAGCATGTTTCACATTTCATTTCCAAATCATCCCAATGTGTCTGAAATGGATTGTGTAGCTCAATAAACGTACTTTAAGATGATTTGGACATTTAACATACAAAATGCTAATAACGGGGATATTGACCTGCATATTTTTTGACAAAAATTCTTAAAAGTTAGCCTTTGGTGACAATGGCCAGGTAAACAAAACCAAAGCATGGATTGCTGTCTTACCTTGTCCATACATTTCTTATAGGGTAAGGAAACCATTTTATAATTTGGGTGGACTATCCCTTTAAGCCTAGTCCTGGACTAAAAAGCATGTTCAATGGAGACAAGATCAGGGTTGTGTGAATGACACAGAAATCATTCATTTCTGTGTCATTTCCCCCCTCCCACAGGTTCAAATGAATGAGCTGGAGAGGCATCAAATTGGAACATGGCGAGGTGATTTATTCAAGTAAATAAGCTAGAGAAAGCAAATGATACAGTGTTCTATGACTATGGTATATACGTACATGTCTTTCTGTAACTTTCCCTTCTGTTTATTTCTCCCTCTGCAGATGTGTACCTGCAATACTCCAACCACTGTCTTCACAGTATCACTCCAGACGCCAGGTGAATCTACGCAGCTCTCAGTCAAACCATCTCCTGTCACCCGGCTTTGCCTGTTGTTACTTTTGCTGATAACTTTTTTTAATGAGTGACAGACTAAGGAAATTAAAGCTGGGATTCAGTCAATTACAGGCAGTGTTCTGGGTTGTGTTCAGTAGGGCACACTGTAGCAAAACGTTTTGCAACATGACCCAGGTGTGGAAGTTGGTTGTGCTCTCCGGGGTTAGCCACAGTGACTATAGGCCCACTCAGTCTCCCCTCCTTCTCTCCATCTCCTTTGCAGCCTCTTCGACGCCATCTATTCCCTACTGAGGCATAAGATCCACAGATTGCCGGTTATCGATCCCGTGTCCGGAAATGTCTTACACATTCTCACGCACAAGCGAATCCTCAAGTTTCTCCATATATTTGTAAGACAACATGACTTGAAAAAGATGTCTGTGTGTGTTATGCTCATATCATATGGGCATCCATTTCAAACAGTGGTGTTGTGAACTGTATGTGTTGCTTTTACATTCCTTGTATTCCTTAAAAAAAGTACTCTACACAGAAAGAGACAGTCCCAAAGCCCTGCTTCATGCAGAAGACAATCCAGGACGTTGGGATCGGGACATTCCGGAACATTGCCACGGTCCAGCAGACGGCCTCTGTCTACGATGCCCTGTCTGTGTTTGTAGAGAGGAGGGTCTCCGCACTGCCCGTAGTAAACGTGCAAGGTGGGTTAACCTAATCTCTTAAAAGTTGAACACTGACTAGTACAGTATGTGTATGTCCTTACGTAGGTGCCCTTCAAAATAAAGTTTGACTTGTAAGATGTAGGTAGGCTATGTATCTCACTGTCCTTTGTACACCAAGGCAAGGTGGTGGCTCTCTACTCCAGATTTGATGTGATTGTAAGTACCCCAAAACTGCCCGTGACAGTTTAATTCACTTGAAAACAATACAAAATAAAGCCCTTCACATCTTTATTGGTGCATTGTGTACATTTTTATTGTTCTCACCGCTCCTCTCCTCTTCTCGGAGACAGAATCTGGCTGCCCAGAAGACATACAACAACCTGAACATGTCCATGCAGGAGGCCATCCAACGGCGCTGCTGTTTCGTCGAGGGCGTCATCAAGTGCCTCCCCGACGAGACCCTGGAGACCGTCATTGATCGCATCATTAAGGCTGAGGTTAGTGTCCCACTCTGCTCCCCCCAGGGTTGTGTTCATAAGGAACCAAATGGAAGAAAACGGGCTGCAACAGGGAGGGCGCTGATATGCTGTAACATTTAGCTCTATTAACCCACACAATGTAATAGAAATAGAGTTATGAAGGTTTTTGACATTAGGCCACTAGTATTTCAATATATTTCAATGCATTAGCTGAGGACTCTATAAGTATTATCCCTCTGTTGCTTACTGCTCTACTATACTCTACTCTACTTAATTACCGGGAAGTCCTTCTTGTGTAACCACGACCAAACCTTTCCCACCACCCACTCCCATCCTGCCCCCATCCTCTCCCTCTCCTGTCCCCATTCTGCACCAATTCTCTCCCCATTCTACCCCATCCACTCTCCATTCTCTCCCCATTCTGCCCTCATCCTGTCCCCATCTTACCCCCATCCTGCCCCATTCCTCTCTCCATCCTCTCCTCTCCCCTTCCACTCCTCATCCTGTCCCCATCGTGTCCCCATCCTTTCCCCTCAGGTCCATCGGCTGGTCCTGGTGGACAAAGAGGACGTGTGCAGGGGGATCATCTCTCTCTCTGACCTGCTCCAGGCCATGGTGTTAACCCCGGCAGGTATTGACGCCCTTTTAGCCTCTTAGCACCTGTGGGAGTCAGGCCCCCTTGCCCTACCTCCATTTTCCATCGCCTCTAGCCCTACCTTCCTAGCCCAGGTAGGTCCACCCTTTTTCTCTCCTCTCCCCATTCCCCCCACCTCACTGACTGGCTGTCAGACACGCTTCTTTGACCCACCACAACAGCTGCTGCTGCTATACATTGCCCCGTTTCTCTGAGCTTCAGCCACATATCAACCCCCCACCACATACCCTGAAGCACCAACATGCAAGTGGGCACACACGCACAGACTTTCTCTGCAAAGGGTGATGATGATGACCTCTGACCTATCGTTCCCTGCTTGCCTGATGCATGGGGCACAGTATAAATCCAACGATTTTTAAAAGGACTAGAATCTTGAAGATTCCAAGCCTTTGTGGTTGACATTCTATGGACTAGCTGCAGCTTAAAGGCTAAATTACAGTATGGCACTAGAGGAATGTGGTGATGTATCTGCATAAAGATTTGATGATATCTGATTTGATCTGCGTGCCAAATGGCATCCTATTCCTTATAGTGTACTACTTTTGACTAGTGTCCATAGGGCTCAGGTGAAAAATTAATAAATAGCTTGGCTTGTGCAAGCCGAAACGACTCATCTCCTGTTTCTGTAGCGTGAGGCAGCTTGATGTACAAGTACAGCCCATCTCAGTAGTTCATTATATATAGGTTAATAGGGTGCCATTTGGGATGCAACCATGTTGTTGTTAATTTGCATCTCTCAGATTGGTTTGTGTCTATGGCAAGAATCTGTATGGAGCTTATTATCTACAGTTGAAGTCGGAAGTTTACATACACCTTAGCCAAATACATATAAACTCAGTTTTTCACAATTCCTGACATTTGTGATGGCCACTCCAATACCTTGACAGTGCTGTCCTTAAGCCATTTTTCCACAACTTTGGAAGTATGCTTGGGGTCATTGTCCATTTGGAAGACCCATTTGCGACCAAGATTTAACTTCCTGACTGATGTTTTGAGATGTTGCTTCAATATATCCACATAATTTTCCTACTTCATAATGACATCTATTTTTTGAAGTGCACCAGTCCCTCTTGCAGACAAGCACCCCCACAACATGACGCTGCCACCCCCGTGCTTCACGGTTGGGATGGTGTTCTTCGGCTTGCAAGCCTCCCCCTTTTTCCTCCAAACATAACGATGGTCATTATGGCCAAACAGTTCTATTTTTGCTTCATCAGACCAGAGGACATTTCTCAAAAAAGTACGATCTTTGTCCCCATGTGCAGTTGCAAACTGTCTGGCTTTTTTATGGCGGTTTTGGAGCAGTGGCTTCTTCCTTGCTGAGCGGCCTATCAGGTTATGTCAATATAGGACTCGTTTTACTGTGGACTGTTCCTGTTTCCTCCAGCATCTTCACAAGGTCCTTTGCTGTTGTTCTGGGATTGATTTGCACTTTTTGCACCAAAGTACATTCATCTCTAGAAGACAGAACGTGTCTCCTTCCTGAGCGGTATGACGGCTGCGTGGTCCCATGGTGTTTATACTTGCGTACTATTGTTTGTACAGATGAACGTGGTACCTTCAGGCGTTTGGAAATTGCTCCCAAGGATGAACCAGACTTGTGGAGGTCTACAATGGCTGATTTCTTTTGATTTTCCCATGATGTCAAGCAAAGAGGCACTGAGTTGGAAGGTAGGCCTTGAAATACATCCACAGGTACACCTCCAATTGACTCAAATTATGTCAATTAACCTATCAGAAGCTTCTAAAGCCATGACATCATTTTCTGGAATTTTCCAAGCTGTTTAAAGGCACAGTCAACTTAGTGTATGTAAACTTCTGACCCACTGGAATTGTGATACAGTGAATTATAAGTGAAATAATCTGTCTGTAAACAATTGTTGGAAAAATTACTTGTATCATGCACAAATTAGATGTCCTAACCGACTTGCCAAAACTATAGTTTGTTAACAAGAAATTTGGGGAGTGGTTGAAAAACGAGTTTTAATGACTCCAACCTAAGTGTATGTAAACTTCCGACTTCAACTGTATTTATACTGATATAATAAGAACACACTTTGATGCACACAACCTTTTTTTATCTTATGCTTTGGTTATAATCATTCCAATCTTTGATAATATTGCCTTTCCACTATTGTTTTTTCTTTTCTATAGATTTCAAGCAAATCAAAATGAGATCACTAGAGGACAATGTGAAATGCATTGTGGATGGAAAGGGAGACCGTTTTCAAAATGTCAACATACTGTTGTAGAGAAAAACATAATCCGCAACAATCAGCTGTATCAGTTGAGTTCAATAAGACACAATAGTCATTAGTTGCATTTGATCAAATTGACGATGTAAGTTTGTGTTACTTTGTGTTGCACTGAATTTGTGCTGTATTAAACATGTTCTAATCAATTTGACTTGTTTTTTATAATGGACTTGCACAATGGATTTCACGGTTTTATGTAAGCTTTTCAGAGAAACAAGTGGAGATATAAAAATTAATTGTATTTTATGTAACAGTAGATAGTAGTATCCAATGTATCCAGCAGATGTCAGTAAATAACTATTGTTTTCAAAACCAAGCGCAGTAAACAAGGAACCACGTGACATGCTGAGCCAGTAAACTGGGTTTCCACTAGATAGCACAGCTACAAAGTCTTAATTTGCTATATCGTCAGAATTCATGAAAACAACATTTTAGATTTTTGGTATTAATTTAAGGTTAGGCATAATATTACCAGTGTGACTGGGGTTAGATTTAAAATCACAATTTAAGACGAGCAATTGTAGAAATAGGCGGGGTTTATGACTTTGTGGCTGTAGTAACTAGTGACCACCAGTAACATCGTTTCCTACTTTTTGTTTTTTAATCCATGACGGGCCTTCGCGGATCTATCCGCCTATCCATACCCCGTGATCACCAAAACAACATAACAAAGTGGGGGAAAGATGGCGAGCGGAGAGGAGGCTAGATGCCCCGCTGTTTCTTCCGTCCTTGAGGACCTGTTCCCTGCCGGAGGATCAGAGCAAGTATGCGGGGATGGGAACCCTGAGCTCGTGCAACTGCGAGAGCGTCTTCAAGGCTGGCTATCGCAATATGAGCCTTTGCTGTTATGGGTGCAGAGGCTGCTTGTTTGGGAAAGGCCGCTCTACAGCATCTTTGTTGCTCTCACGCTGAACACCTTGTTCTGGTAATGCTAAATAATTAGTAAGAATCACTCATGTAATCCGTTATTTTGCATTGAATAGGAATATGCACTCGAGCTAATGTTGTCTTAGCTTGATAGTAGTAGCTAGCTACTTACTGTAGTGTAGCTAGGTTGAATGACAGCGAGGCGTCGATAATCCTCCTCGGACGACAGTGACGCGCTAGCTATGTGGCTAATTAGCTATTTAACGATGTCAGCTGGTCGTTTTGGTATGCCAAAGTTTACCCTACTAGTATCAATTAAACGAATAACGTTAACGTTCGCTAAATTCCCTACATAAGTTACAAGTGAGCTATCTTTCAAATAACAGTAACGTACCTAGTTGACAGCTGTCAAATCTAGCTAACTTGCTAATTAGACTTTTTGGAGCTTTCGGATAGAAATGTGTAAATGTAGATCAAACGTGCCTCTCCGACATGTAGACCAAGGAATCATGATGGCTGTATTCATGGCATGTTAAATCTGCAACGTTTGACAACTGAACGTTGACAGGAGTTCTGTTTCATGTATTGTCCTGAACCAGGACAGGGGGCAAGCTGACAGTCTATTCACTCTTGTGGCTAGCTAGCTAACGTTACTTAACGTTAGGAACTTGACTAACATTGGTTACATTTTAAAATGGCATGTGCTGTTTTCATGTGTGTTTTACAGGCTTCTGTCTTCGACGTCCCTGCGTCCTCTCTTCCTCCTGAGTCTTTCCATTCTAGGGCTCATGCAGCTGGAGAGATGGAAGCATAAGTTACCTCTTACAACAGGTAAGTTTATAAACTCAGCAAAAAAAAAGAAACATCCTCTCACTGTCAACTTCATTCATTTTCAGCAAACTTAACATGTGTACATTTTTGTATGAACATAAAAAGATTCAACAACTGAGACATAAACTGAACAAGTTCCACAGATATGTGACTAACAGAAATGGAATTGCATTGCATCTCCTCATGGACTGCACCAGATTTGCCAGTTCTTGCTGTGAGATGTTACCCCACTCTTTGACCAAGGCACCTGCAAGTTCCCAGACATTTCTGGGGGGAATGGCCCTAGCCCTCATCCTCCGATCCAACAGGTCCCAGACGTGCTCAATGGGATTGAGATCCGGGCTCTTCGCTGGCCATGGCAGAACACTGACATTCCTGTCTTGCAGGAAATCACACACAGAATGAGCAGTATGGCTGGTGGCATTGTCATGCTGGAGGGTCATGTCAGGATGAGCCTGCAGGAAGGGTACCACATGAGGGGTACCACATGAGGGAGGAGGATGTCTTCCCTGTAACGCGCAGCGTTGAGATTGCCTGCAATGACAACAAGCTCAGTCCGATGACACACCGCCCCAGACCATGACGGACCCTCCACCTTCAAATCGATCCCGCTCCAGAGTACAGGCCTCAGTGTAACGCGAATCCGACCATTGTACCCACCGACATTGCTGGTGATGTCTGGTGAGAACCTGCCTTACAACTGGCCTAAAAGCCCTCAGTCCAGCCTCTCTCAGCCTATTTTTTACCTTTATTTAACTAGGCAAGTCAGTTAAGAACAAATTCTTATTTTCAATGACGGCCTAGGAACAGTGGGTTAACTGCCTTGTTCAGGGGCAGAACGACAGATTTCTACTTGGTCAGCTCGGGGATTCGATCTTGCAACCTTTCGGTTACTAGTCCAACGTTCTAACCACTAGGCTACCTGCTGCCCCTATTGCTGACAGTCTGAGCACCGATGGAGGGATTGTGCGTTCCTGGTGTAACTTGGGCAGTTGTTGTTGCCATCCTGTACCTGTCCCGTAGGTGTGATGTTCGGAAGTACCGATCCTCTGCAGGTGTTGTTACACGTGGTCTGCCACTGCGAGGACGATCAGCTGTCTGTCCTGTCTCCCTGTAGCTCGGTCTTAGGCCTGACCACATGTGCAGTCCTCTTGACTCCTTGCAGCATGCCTAAGGCATGTTCACGCAGATGAACAGGGACCCTGGGCATCTTTCTTTTGGTGTTTTTCAGAGTCAGTAGAAAGGCCTCTTTAGTGTTCTACGTTTTCATAACTGACCTTAATTGCCTACCGTCTGTAAGCTGTTAGTGTCTTAACAACTGTTCAACAAGTGCATGTTCATTAATTGTTTATGGTTCATTGAACAAGCATGGGGAAACAGTGTTTAAACCCTTTACAATGACGATCTGTGAAGTTATTTGGATTTTTACTAATTATCTTTGAAAGACAGGGTCCTGAAAAAGGGACATTTCTTTTTTTTGCGGAGTTTAGTAGCTGCGTGCATGCATTACCTATGCCACACCCACCCCTGGCCCTGGGGTCAGTGTGAAGTCTGAAATGCTAGTATAGGTCACGATTTGATAAGATGGTTAAGTGTTAGTGCTGTCGATTTCAATTTGGATTTGATTTTACATATTATTGTTCTGATGACTTTGATTACCAAGTCTACTCTATGAAGTCTAAAATGTCTTGTTGATGTTGGACTTAGATGACCAATCTCTGCTGTCTACTCTCTCCACTACAGTTCAGTATCCTGAGGCCAACCCAATGGAAAGGTACACATCTTGACTCAAAGGTCCAATGCAGCTGTTTTAATCTCAATATCAAATAATTTCTGGGTAACAATTAAGTACCTTACTGTGATTTGTTTTCAATTAAAATAGTACAAACATAAACAAATAGCTTCTTAGCAAAGAGCAATTTCTCAAGCAAGAATTTATCTAGGAGTGGTCTGAATGGGTAGGGGAACATGTAACATTAGCTGTTATTAGCAGAGGTTTAGAATTCTCTCCTCTTATTGGTCTATGAACTAATTTAATGCATGATGATGTCACCATGGAAGGCCTAAACTCCATCCCACCAAAACAGGCTAAAATTGCAGGCTGTCTTTTCAAACAGCTCTTACACTAACAGGGCAATATCATAATTTTCACAGTATTATTCCAACCTCAGTGTGGAAATATAAAACACAGGACAATCACGATTTTGACTGCACTGGGCCTTTAAACACATCCTAACTCACCCTGCTCCTATAACACCTTCAAGCACTTTACTGTTAGTGACTATCATGTCATTCAGGCGTTTTCCTTACTTAGTCTGTGCCTGTCAATGGCATCAGGGCTATTTTATTTATTTTTGCTCCTTTGCACACCAGTATCTCTACTTGCACACTCATCTTCTGCACATCTATCACTCCAGTGTTTTTAATTGCTATATTGTAATTATCTCGCCACTATGGCCTATTTATTGCCTTACCTCCCTTATCCTACCTCATTTGCACACACTGTATATAGCCTTTTTTTTATTGTATTATTGACTGTATGTTTGTGTATTCCATGTGTAACTGTGTTTGTGTCGCACTGCTTTGCTTTATCTTGGCCAGGTCGCAGTTGTAAATGAGAACTTGTTCTCAACTAGCCTACCTGGTTAAATATAAAAATTATAAAGAGTAGTAGAAGTGCTGATCTAGGATCAGGCTCGCTCTATCCATTGTAATCTGATCCTAGATCAGCACTCCTACTCTCAGACGCTTGAATCCTTTTAGGTCTGGCTTAGTACTGCTTGTGTTCGTGTGTTCATCCCACAGTCTCTTTCTCTGACTGCAGAGAGACCATGAATGTGCAACCCCGGCTCCTCAGTATTCCAGAGCTCAGCCACCACCTGGTGGAGAGCTACCTCTACTGCTGCCTCTACGTCCAGGAGATGCTGCAGTACAAAAGGCAGAACCATGGAAAGGTATGTTAGGTTTGTTGGTGGCTCAGTGGGTTAGAGCTCATTGCCTCCATCAGGGTTGTGGGTTCGATTTCCACGTGGGCCACATATACTGATTACGTAATTTGGTATCTGGTGGTCTACGTGTATTAAAACTGTTAAATTCCCATATTGTTGTATTGTAAAGTGCCTCAAAGTCATGGTTTTTCAAAACATTAAATTACTTGAGTTGCATACATTTTGTGTATAGCTGAAGCAGAGGAGGCTGGTGGCAGGAGCTGTTGGGGGACGAGCTCATTGTAATGGCTGGAATGGAAATAATGGAACGGAGTCGAACGTGATTTCCATGTGTTAGATATCGTTGCATGAATCCCATTCCAGCCATTACAGTGAGCCTCCTATAGCTCCTCGCACCATCCGCTTCTGATCAGAAGAGGTATTTGCTGAAGTAGTTGTCCCTTCCCTACATTAGTTTCAGCCAACTTGCAAGTTTAATGACACTGCGTCTCTTTTCTCCCTCCAGTTCTGTGCCATGATGTGCTCTGGCTGTTCTGTGCTCGCCGTGGTGGGACACTACATACCAGGAATCATGATATCCTATATCGTCGGTGAGCTGCCTTGCTTTTTCAATCATTTTTCCTTGTTTTTCACAAAGGCAACCAACCAACCAGTATGCCAAAGGGTGTGGTTGTCTAAGAAATCAGTGCTACTGCATAACAATTGCCAACCAAAGTTATTGCCAATAACTTCTAAATGCGACCTTCATACCACCATTTATAGTGTTGCCATTCCCCAACCTAGAAATGTATTGTGATTTGGCCATATGTGACGCTCAGAATTCAAGGGTTGTAGTCAATAGTGCACACAGTAGCCAAACATTTGCAATGGGAACCACTTACGCCATGTTGTAGCGTTTGGAGTAAATGGTTTCCGTTGCAAAATGCTTTGCTAAGGTGTTCACTAATGAATACAACCCTGAGGTATATCCCATTCTCTGGTTAAACGAAAGATTTGTGCGTTCCAAATGGAACCCTATTCCCTATATAGTGCCCTACTTTTGTCCAGAACTCTATGGGTCCTGGTCAAAAGTAGTGCCTATGTAGGCAAAAGCGTACCATTTGGGATGCAGTGCTTGTCATGGTGAGTTAAAAGCCATTTAAGTGCCATGTTGGGTTTGTTTTTTGTCCTGTGCCCAGCGCTGAGTGTGTTGGTTTGGCCTCTGGTGGTGTACCATGAGCTGATCCAGCGGATGTACACAGGCCTGGAGCCCATCCTGATGAAACTGGACTACAGCATGAAGGGAGAAACGCAGCACCGCAAGCACGATAAGTGGAGTGAGTTTACACTGTGTGTGTGCGCGCGTTGTCTGTCAGTGTGTGTTTGATGGTGTGTGTGTGTCTGTCTTTTAGTGTGTGTGTGTATGCCCTGCCATCATTCACATGTCACCAGGTCCCCTCTCTCTTGCTGTGAACACTAAACATCAGGGTTTCCTGGGAAATCGTTCTCATCCAGGTTTGTGGCACTGGTGTGGCAGCTGGAGGAAATTTATTTTCAGACATTTAAGGATCGGGGTGTATACGCCTCTGTGAGTCGCGTCGTTGCCTGAGGAGAGAGAAAGGTAGCCTATGCCGCTTGATAGACAACACTAACTAGAGATGGGACGATAAACTGAAAATTACTGACGCCCTCCTCGTAACCGAAGCAATTTTGCTTATGTTTGTAATTTCGGTGATTAGGCTACACGGTCCTGCTGATTTTTATTTTTTTTGTATTATTATTATAGATTTTTTTTCATTTTGAGGGAGGTCTAAAACCATTATTTGGTCAACCGTAATGTACATTAACCTGCTTCCTGCAATGAAAGTATCTGCCCTATCCCTGTTTCTCACTCCCGCTCCCCTCTTTGCACATGGTTTGAAGGGAGAGATGTATTCTGATAAGCGCAAGCATACTGAAAGTTGAGCAACATTTCAAAATTATAATTGAGTGAAAGACAGTTTTTCCAACAACTACTGTTACTGTTAAGCGTCTCAGCTTTATTTGCGTAACAATTATTTTAGAACTGTCAATGTAGAGGAAAAAAACACTTTACAAACACAGTATGGAATTGAGATGATTTGCCAACGGAGCAGAGCGCACCACTTACGGTGAATACATCAAGTATGCTACCAATGTAAAGTTTTTGTAGGACGTTACATTTACTGTTAGATCAATTGCATGGCTAAAGAAAAGATCACATTTAGGAATCTAGCTAATGTGTTTTGAGTTCCCACTTCCTCAGTTGGTAAATGTATGTAGCATATGCTATAGCCTAGGCCTATGCATGTATATGTGTACAACAAATATGCAGGCAAATTAATCTCTAAAGAGACAAATATCAAATTATTCTGGATCATATTTTGAAATATTGCACATCAAAATATCCATAATGCACTCCCTGTATATGTTAGATGAAATGGCATACTTCTTTACTTGACACTGGAAAGTCGGTCTAGAGCCCTCGCACTTCGCTACCTTGCTTCGAAGTATAGCCATTTGATACCTGATTCACTTAATAAATCAACTTTTTGGTTGTAGTCTGTTATAGCATAATACCTCCAGAAGAGCTACTGTGTGTCTAGACTTTTTTTCCAGCCCCACTTTAACAAACCAGACTCTACAAATCAACTGCTCAACAGGACCTTGTTAAGCTGACTCGGGTGTGTTTGAGCACTGCTGGATCAAAAGCTTGCACACCCAGTGGCCTAGCTCTCCAGATGGAGAGTTGACCATGTGTTTTATACAGTAACAGTGCTGTATATTTTTGAAGGCATTTTTTATCGTTATGGTATTGAGTATCATTATACTAAGCTGGTATTGATATCGATACCAAAATTCAGGAAACTTAGTTAATGATTAGTCAATTGGGGTAGCCTAACAAATGCAGATGGGCAACCCCATGCTTCAGCCATCTATAGTCTAGCCAGTAGCCACTATGCTACTACATTCATCAGGCTCAATGCTAAAATAGCACACCTGCCTGATAATGAGCCACCTTTGGTGAAAGATCCAGCCCTAAAAATAAAACTTGTTGCCAACATGGGCTCATTTCTGGAGAAGAATATTAGCTGGTGTGGCGTGCGCAGACCTCAATTTGTATTAAATTGCATGCCAAGTGACATTAAAAAAAGTCTAAGTCTTAAATTCAACTTCTTGGATCCTGCAGTTACCCTTTAAACTGTGTGTGTGTTGCAGAGGTGAAGAAGGAGATGGAGGAAGGGGATGAGCCCAGGGCTGAGACAGAGAGCGAGAGTGAGGAGGAGCTGTCCTGCTTTGCCCCCCTGGTAAGCACCACAAGTCTGCCATCTTGCACCAGGGCACTAGTATCGTGTGTGTGGACATATTTACCTATACTTGTGGGGACCAGAACAAAAATTTGACTAACTGGGGACAGTTGTTGGCCCCCACAAGGGGAAAAAGCTATTTCTAGGGGATTGGATTAAGGTTAGAATTAGGGTTGGGGGAAATGTTCCCTCATTTATTTTGTCACTGAGCAAATTTCAGGTCTGCTGAGCCCAAACTTGAGTGTTGGGGAAAATTCAGTGCAACGTCCAGTGCACGTTTACTGTGAACACTGAGGCTGTACCCGCTTTAAGTTTGTTTTTTAACAGTGTCCAAGTAGACTACTAATGTAGTCTTACCAGAGTGGCCTACCACCCAAAACATTTTAATCTGGAAATAGCTGTTCTGTCATTCAGCCAATGTGTGATGATCAATGTAGGCCTACATTCCATGAGACTTTTGAAAAAAATAAACATGCAGGGCTTGACATGAACCTTTATCCACTCAGACGAGGAAGTGACTGAAAATGTTGTGACTGATGCAAGAAACCACTTTACAAGATAATATGCATTATTATTCCCATACCATTATTACAGAGAATCAGACAAATTATGCTACCCTCTGCCTATTGTCTACTTACCTTATTCAAGCCTGCCTCAAACTACAACACTGCCCCTTTAAGACAATTTTTTTTTTTTTTTACCTGACTTGCTTTTCAAAGATGTCTAGAAATGTACAGGTGTTGTGCTCTTGTAGGAAGCAATCACTCCCCCATTGCTGACTACAAATGATCTATAACTGGGCTAATAACTCACTCACTAGAAAAGGATATGAACAAAATGTGCACACGCAGCTACATGCAGGTCTCGCTTTGATTCCAAAACAAGCGCATCTACTCACGACCGGCTCGTGCTGTAAATACAGTTCAGTTTAAAGTAAATGGCACAGATCCATATATGGCAATGGTCTATTTACATATCAAAAATCGAATTATTTTTGTCACATACAGGTGTTTAGCAGATGTTATTGCAGGTGTAGCGAAATTCTTGTGAAATAGGCCTACCGCAGCTCTGATTGGTTATGCCGCATCGCATGTCAAATAATTTAGCTGTTTCAAAATTAGACAAGTGTAGCATCCCAATAATATTTCCTTTCTCCCGAAGTGTGCACATGTTCACTTTCCCTTATTGATTTCAAAGGACATTAATGTTAATGGAAACTCCCTCTAGCCCATGCCTATAAATCCAATGCTTTTAAATATGTCTGGAATAGAACAAACGCACACTTGAGGAGGAATGAGAGATTATTCATACTTAACCAAGATATCCCCTTCAATGAAAGGCTAAATATTTGTTTTTTACAGAATGTGGTTTAATTCATGTTTCAATGTTTACATTCAATTGATAGGATAAGACAATATTATTGCTTGACTTTGTAATAACCTAATTGGGCTCTAGTATCGGTTCTGTCGAGAGCCTTTCACTAAAGAATAATGGTGAGATCATAAAATGGTGACATGTCATTGGTCAGGTGGATGCGAAGACCACAGCCCTGGCTATGGCCATCACCGACTCGGAGCTGTCTGACGAGGAAGCATCCATTTTGGAGAGTGGGGGGTTCTCCGTATCCAGAGCTACCACCCCACAGCTCACAGACGTCTCTGAAGGTAGGTACCCAAGCACCACAGGCCCTTCCTCCAAAGTATCTGTTCTGCGCAACTTGGATTTAAAAGAAAAGGGATGGTGTCTATTAATTAGTGCAAACCGAAGCAAAATGTTTTGCCCCATTAAAAAAAAATACTCACCGGTAGCCTAGCGTGTTGTTATTGTCGGTCAATCAAAGCGACACCACAGTCCGAGGCTCCATGTGTAGCAAGTGAAGTGGGAGATTTCTAATCAGTGCTGAATGGAATTAGGCTATAATGATCAACCAACTGGTAGGCTGTGGTTTCATATGAATGGAGTTGTTGTACACAAGGATGCCTCAATAAGCCTTGCTACTTTAGCTAGTTAGCTGGCTAATTTAGCTGGCTACTGTAGCTAGCTTCTTTACAAAGATTAGATGCAGTCAAGACGGGCACTAGCAGATGGTATGATAACCTATGGCAGCAACAAGTTTGTCCCTTCCATGCCACACACAGACTGTCACACACACCGGCCCCTGCTCCCCTATTGCCCCTCCCCCACCCTTCCAAGCAGAGCACAGCGCACCGGCTCTCTCAAGTTACGTGAGCAAGTCTCCATTGAAGTTTAAAAGATAATCTTTAAAACATGTATTTAGACTATCTGAAAAATCATGATATTATTCTAATAGTGAAATTATTTCAAATGCCCATCCCTAGCATATAACCCGATGTTAGACATACCTCTGTGTTAACTCAAATACGACACAACGACAAGGTTCCAGTTTAACAACGTTTACTCAACTGTATTAGTACAATACATGGTTTCCATTCCATTCAGGCCAGGTTAATCTACGAGACTCCTACGCAGGTGCACTAATAACAGAGTGATCGCACCGTAATAACAGAAATATAGGGATACTTGCGCCTCACATATTTTATGCATTAGCATAAATCCATAACCAGCGCGGGTCTCACAAAACACATATAAGAGCTCAAATAAATCGCTTACCTTTGATCTTCTGCTGAGGGCAATCTGAAGTGTCCAAGCAAGACAATCCATGTTTCTTTTGTTAGAAAAAGTCATTGTTTATATCCATAAATCTCTGTTTGGTTGGCGCGTTATGTTCAGAAAATCCAGTCTACTCGCCCATTGTACAGTGAAGAGAAAGCGTTCAAATTATACTTATCAACTTTGCCCAAACAAATCAAACATAATTTATAATGTATACTTTTATGTATATTAACGATTATATTTCAAGCGGATAGTATCCTAAACGATACCGAGGAGCGCGCTCACGGTCTAGCGTACCAAAAACTGAAGTGACTTCCTCCATCCTCTTACATATTCTTCTATTCTGTGATCTTCCATGATAAACGCATGAAACCTTGTCTAAAGACTGTTGACATCTAGTGGAAGCCATAGATACTGCAACCTGGGTCCTATTTTACAGAGAATCCCATAGGCAGGCATTGAAAGTGAGGGCACGTCACAACAACAACAACAAAAAATTCTGGACAGAATTTCCTCAGGTTTTCGCCTGCTATATCAGTTCTGTTATACTCACATACATTATTTTAACAGTTTTCGAAACTTCAGAGTTTCCTATCCAATAGTACTAATTATGTGCATATCCTAGTTTCTGGGCCTGAGTGGCAGGCATTTTACTTTGGGCACGCCAGACTCTCCAAACTTCCGAATACTGCCCCGGTGCCTGGAGAGGTTAAGGATTAGTTAAAGGCACTCACCCACCTTGCACGCACACATTTTTGGCCAATGTCTTTGACTTCCTCAAACACTCCATTTACTGAGCTCATCTAGCTTAGCTGAGTCAAATGACACGTCCTTTGTTTCAAGTCCATCGTCATTTTGAATGTCAGTCTGTTTTTCTAGATTTTTTTCCATTGGTTCAATTCTCAGATTATCTACAAGTGACAGGTCAGCTGACCCTGTTGTACCAGAAAGTGTAGCTGGTTCAGAGTACTGCAAGTTGTACCAGTTCTGGTGTTTTCCTTTGGCTTTTCCTGCTCGTCCAATGACTGTTGCTCTGAGGAATACCACTTTCTCTGTCCATGTATTTAACAGTTTGTCCAGTTTTCAGATGAGAACAACCATGTTGTCTTAACACGTGGCTGTTGTTGAATGTTTTCCTAATTTGAACGCTCAACAGTATTACCTGTGTCATGGTTGAAGGTCTCTGCTCCATCTAGTGTGTCAGTTTCAGTGTCCATATCCTTGGATGCTGGTAGGTTTGTGTCTGTTAATGTGTCCTTTTTGTAATTTTCATTTACTTTCTGCACTCTTGAGTGATGCACCCTGACAATGGTGCCTCCGTGCCTCACAAATATCACCACACCATCTTGGCCAATGACTACTCCCGGGCCTTTCCCCTCTTGACAGTCAACTCGTTTGGAAACAAATTGCACTACAATCTCGTACTCTCATCAGTGGGTCAAAGCTGCTTACGTAGAGCCCTGCGAATTCTCTCTGAACACTGCTTCAGTGAACGCTTTTCTCGCTGCAAGTAGTTCTGAAAGGTGCTGTCCCACCCATGCACTCACACTGGTCCCTTCTAGTGCTAGTGGCTTGTCAACCAGTACAGAGGGTAGATTAGGGTTCTGCCCGAACACTAGTTGGTATGGGCTGTAGCCATGAAAATTGTGCATTGAGTCTATCTGCTGTAGAATGAAAAATACTCTCATCATTATTCCCAGAACTGTTGAGTAATTTCTGAAGTCTGTCATCTGTAGCATGTCCAAACGGTTTGAAGTTAACAATACTTTGTTTTTCCTTTGTGTTCATGTTCTCTGTGACTGTCAGAATCTCCATGTGCTCTTGTCTGTCAGAATCTCATTTTTACATGGACTATGTGTGATGTCTTTGTCTAAAATGTTTACACAATGGTGGCCTGAGGTAGTAAGTTCAAAGGTCACTGGTTCTTTAAACATCACTGCCTTGTCTTTTTGTTATGTCTAGTACAGCCCCTGACTTCTTGAGGGAAGCTTTGCTTAATAGTAAGGGGATATCTGTAGGGACCACCTGCGTTTCAATGTGACACTTATTAGTCTGACCAATTTTTTTTTGCTGGTATCTTAACTCTCTTGGTAGAATGGACAATTCTCCCATCTCGGGGCAGCAGGTAGCCTAGCGTTGGGCCAATAACCGAAAGGTTGCTAGATCGAATCCCTGAGCTGACAAGGTACAACTCTGTCGTTCTGCCCCTGAACAAGACCGTTAACCCACTGTTCCTAGGCTGTCATTGTAAATATGAATTTGTTCTTAACTGACTTGCCTAGTTACAGTGGGGGGAAAAAAGTATTTAGTCAGCCACCAATTGTGCAAGTTCTCTCACTTAAAAAGATGAGAGGCCTGTAATTTTCATCATATGTACACTTCAACTATGACAGACAAAATGAGGAAAAAAATCCAGAAAATCACATTGTAGGATTTTTTATGAATTTATTTGCAAATTATGGTGGAAAATAAGTATTTGGTCACATACAAACAAGCAAGATTTCTGGCTCTCACAGACCTGTAACTTCTTCTTTAAGAGGCTCCTCTGTCCTCCACTCATTACCTGTATTAATGGCACCTGTTTGAACTTGTTATCAGTATAAAAGACACCTGTCCACAACCTCAAACAGTCACACTCCAAACTCCACTATGGCCAAGACCAAAGAGCTGTCAAAGGACACCAGAAACAAAATTGTAGACCTGCACCAGGTTGGGAAGACTGAATCTGCAATAGGTAAGCAGCTTGGTTTGAAGAAATCAACTGTGGGAGCAATTATTAGGAAATGGAAGACATACAAGACCACTGATAATCTTCCTCGATCTGGGGCTCCACGCAAGATCTCACCCGTGGGGTCAAAATGATCACAAGAACGGTGAGCAAAAATCCCAGAACCACACGGGGGGACCTAGTGAATGACCTGCAGAGAGCTGGGACCAAAGTAACAAAGCCTACCATCAGTAACACACTACGCCGCCAGGGACTCAAATCCTGCAGTGCCAGACGTGTCCCCCTGCTTAAGCCAGTACATGTTCAGGCCCGTCTAAAGTTTGCTAGAGAGCATTTGGATGATCCAGATGAGGATTGGGAGAATGTCAGATGAAACCAAAATAGAACTTTTTGGTAAAAACTCGTCGTGTTTGGAGGACAAAGAATGCTGAGTTGCATCCAAAGAACACCATACCTACTGTGAAGCATGGGGGTGGAAACATCATGCTTTGGGGCTGTTTTCTGCAAAGGGACCAGGACGACTGATCCGTGTAAAGGAAAGAATGAATGGGGCCATGTATCGTGAGATTTTGAGTGAAAACCTCCTTCCATCAGCAAGGGCATTGAAGATGAAACGTGGCTGGGTCTTTCAGCATGACAATGATCCCAAACACACCGCCCGGGCAACGAAGGAGTGGCTTTGTAAGAAGCATTTCAAGGTCCTGGAGTGGCCTAGCCAGTCTCCAGATCTCAACCCCATAGAAAATCTTTGAAAGTCCGTGTTGCCCAGCGACAGCCCCAAAACATCACTGCTCTAGAAGAGATCTGCATGGAGGAATGGGCCAAAATACCAGCAACAGTGTGTGAAAACCTTGTGAAGACTTACAGAAAACATTTGACCTCTGTCATTGCCAACAAAGGGTATATAACAAAGTATTGAGATAAACTTTTGTTATTGACCAAATACTTATTTTCCACCATAATTTGCAAATAAATTCATAAAAAATCCTACAATGTGATTTTCTGGATTTTTTCCTCATTTTGTCTGTCATAGTTGAAGTGTACCTATGATGAAAATTACAGGCCTCTCTCATCTTTTTAAGTGAGAGAACTTGCACAATTGGTGGCTGACTAAATACTTTTTTCCCCCACTGTAACTCTAAATTACATCTCAAAATGTGAAAGCTCTGTTGCTTGGTGTGTCAACCATATTTTGTACCTCTTTCATATTTAGTTCACTGACCTAGTTATCAAGCCATTTTGCACCACAAACTGTGCATGTACGGTTGTGGCCAAAGGTTTTCAGAATGACACAAAAATGTATTTTCACAGTCTGCTGCCTCAGTTTGTATGATGGCAATTTGCATATACTCCAGAATGTCATGAAGAGTGATCAGATGAATTGCAATTAATTGAAAAGTCCCTCTTTGCCATGCAAATGAACTGAATTCCCCCAAAACATTTCCACTGCATTTCAGCCCTGCCGCAAAAGAACCAGCTGACATCATGTCAGTGATTCTCTCGTTAACACAGGTGTGAGTGTTGACGAGGACAAGGCTGGAGATCACTCTGTCATGCTGATTGAGTTCGAATAACAGACTGGAAGCTTCAAAAGGTGGGTTGTGCTTGGAATCCTTGTTCTTCCTCTGTCAAACATGGTTACCTGCAAGGAAACACGTGCCGTCATCATTGCTTTGCACAAAAAGGGCTTCACAGGCAAGGATATTGCTGCCAGTAAGATTGCACCTAAATCAACCATTTATCGGATCATCAAGAACTTCAAGGAGAGTGGTTCAATTGTTGTGAAGAAGGCTTCAGGGCGCCCAAGAAAGTCCAGCAAGCGCCAGAACCGTCTCCTAAAGTTGATTCAGCAGCGGGATCAGGGCACCACCAGTACAGAGCTTGCTCAGGACTGGCAGCAGGCAGGTGTGAGTGCATCTGCACGCACAGTGAGGTGAAGACTTTTGGAGGATGGCCTGGTGTCAAGAACGGCAGCAAAGAAGCCACTTCTCTCCAGGAAAAACATCAGGGACAGACTGATATTCTGTAAAAGGTACAGGGATTGGACTGCTGAGGACTGGGGTAAAGTCATTTTCTCTGATGAATCCCCTTTCCGATTGTATGGGGCTTGTCCGGAGAAGATGAGGTGAGCGCTACCATCAGTCCTGTGTCATGCCAACAGTAAAGCATCCTGAGACCATTCATGTGTGGGGTTGCTTCTCAGCCAAGGGAGTGGGCTCACTCACAATTTTGCCTAAGAACACAGCCATGAATAAAGAATGGTACCAACACATCCTCCGAGAGCAACTTCTCCCAACCATCCAGGAACAGTCTGGTGACTAACAATGCCTTTTCCAGCATGATGGAGCACCTTGCCATAAGGCAAAAGTGATAACTAAGTGGCTCGGGGAACAAAACATTGATATTTTGGGTCCATGGCCAGGAAACTCCCCACACCTTAATCCCATTGAGAACTTGTGGTCAATCCTCAAGAGGCGGGTGGACAAACACAAACCCACAAATTCTGACAAACTCCAAGCATTGATTATGCAAGAATGGGCTGCCATCAGTCAGGATGTGGCCCAGGATTGCAGAGGTCTTGAAACAGAAGGGTCAACACTGGAAATATTGACTCTTTGCATCAACTTCATGTAAGTGTCAATAAAAGCCTTTGACACTTATGAAATGCTTGTAATTATACTTCAGTATTCCATAGTAACATCTGACAAAAAATATCTAAAGACACTGAAGCAGCAAACTTTGTAGAAATTAATATTTGTGTCATTCTCAACTTTTGGCCACGACTGTACATGCAATCACAGCAGATCCTAAAAACTCAGTATCAGAAGCAGATTGGTTTGAAAACAGTTTGTTACACTGCTCTCTGTTTTTACATTTTCCTATGTTTAACCTGTTCATTTTCATGAGGACAGTCTTTAACCCAATGGTAAGTGCTTTGACAAATAGCACATTTTGATCTTTCATATCTGTCCAGTGGATTTGTGCCGGGCAATGGCGCCCTTGTCTGGTTGTCCTGAGAAAGTGCCTTTTTGGCACCTTTTCTCTGCTGCTCTGTGTAATATGCTGCGACACTAGTCAAAAGTAGTGCACTATAGCTGGAATAGGGTGCCATTTGGGATGAAACTTGGGCTTGATGGCACCTGTGTTTGACAGAGTTTTATTGCTTTTAACCAAGGGAGCAAGCCATCTGAGTTTTGGGAGCTACTAGTAATGTGTTTGGGTGGCAGGAGAAGGGTTTGGAGCCTCGTCCCAGATTGTCCTATCTGTTATTGGCACGACAGTCTTTTCACCCCAAAAAAATTTCAGTGCCGACTTCATTGACGCCAAAGTCGGCACATTACAAGCAGTCAAAGTCAACTGTTTCTCCCTACCACCCAGACAGGCAGTATCTAGCAACTTGAAAGCTAACACTGCATCCGGGAGAACCATCTCGTACTTGCGCATCCTATTGTACCTCTGTTCGAAATCAATTATGTAGTCCATAATTGCAACCGAAATGTCTCTAACACTGTCAAAGTTTGAATATGCCTCGTAGGCATGGTCTTTATCTTCTCTAAGAAACAAAGAATCCAGTGCTCTAACCAAAGTTCCCAAACCGTCATCCTTGTTCAAATCCTCAAAGGATATTTCCAGCAAATGCTTGCTTTATCTGGTCCAGATTCCAAGTAAATTAAAAATTTTCCAACTTTCATACGACCTCTAATCATCGAAGCGAGGTGGCACATTGTAGGTACTAGCCATCCGCTGTTACCAATGTTAACTCCTATATGACACAACGACAAGGTTCCAGTTTAACAACGTTTACTCAACTGTATTAGCACAATACATGGTTGCCATTGCACTCAAGCCAGGTTAATCTACGAGACTCCTGCGCAGGCGCACTAATAATAGGAATAGCACCGTAATAACAGAAATATAGGGATACTTAAATTCATGTTAACACTAGGATCAATCTGATGTTTTTAATTGTGTGCGGAGAAAGGACATAATTGGGTTGCAGGGATTTTTATAGTTGAGCAGCATGTTAGATGTGTTCCACAGTCCAAATCATGTGAATCAAATATTGGCACTAGCAAAATTTTGATTTGTCATTAACTTGATATATGCTGTTGATTATATCAGAATTACATTTTCTCTGCATATACATTTTTCTATTTTCTAATCACTGTATATAGATTTTTCTATTGTGTTATTGACTGTACTTTTGTTTATCCCACGTGTAACTCTTGTTGTTTTTTTGTCACACTGCTTTGCTTTATCTTGGCCAGGTCGCAGTTGTAAATGAGAACTTATTCTCAACTGGCCTACCTGGTTAAATAAAGGTGAAATAAAAAAACTGACTCCGCAACAGTTGCCTCAAGCAGGATATTGTAGATATTCACTCACAAAAAATATCTGTCCAGCTTCAAACTGCTGCAATGTGACAGCTGCTGGACCAAAACGGCAGAAAAGTTCAGCCTTGCGATTCACAATCTTAGAAGTCAACCCAATATTGCGATTTACTTCATGCATCGGTGACTACCTTTAACCCCATCCTCTCTCTCTCTTCTGTGACTGTTTAGACCTGGACCAGCAGAGTGTGCACAATGACCCAGAGGAGGCCTTCCTAAGGGACCTACCTGAATTCCCCTCGGTTGACGAGTTCCCCATCGAGCACAGCCTCCACCACTTCCCGTTGCGGGGCCCCGGTCAGGGCCAAGGGGACAGGGCTGCGGCTGGGGGAAGAGAGCCCTCGGAGGGGGAGCCCATGAGCCCGGCCAGCCTCCTCATCCAGCACCTGGCCTCCCCACTCCACTTTGTCAATACACACTTCAACGGACGTGGACGGCCGCCAGGTGGGGACCAGGGACCACTGCTGGGTGCTGGGAGAACGGAGGTGGTGGTGCATGGGGGGGAAGAGGAGTCCCAGGCCCCGAGGCAGTCACTGGAAGCCCTGAGTGAGGAGATTGTGAACACGGCAATCTCCACCGTGGTGCAGAACACTCTGTCGGCCCTGCTTAGCTCCACCGAGGCCAGCAAGGGCCCCTCCCTCGCAGATTTCCTGCCCACCAACACCCCCCCCAGCTCCCTGGAAAGTCCCCCCGCCGCTGTCGCCGAGGCAAAAGAGGGAGAAAAGGACCTGGATGTGGTCGCTGTAGAGACCGAGAAGAGGAGTGCTGAGGAGATGCCGGACGACATGTTTGTACCGACCGAGGACGAGGACTTTGAGATTCTGGACCAAAGTGAACTGGAGCAGATGGACGAGGACCTGCTGGGTCTTCTCAGTCCTGATGGACAGGGGGTAGTGGGAGTGGCCTCTCCCACAGACACACCCCCATCTCTGACGCACCAACCAGAGTCCTTCTAGCATCCTCATCACCGCTCATACCCTACTGTTTTGTTTTATGTAGATATACATTATACAGATATATATGTACACTTATCAAAGTGTCTGTGGTTAGTGGCAGTTGGTTAGTGAATGAGATCACTGTGGTTGATTCTGCCTTCACACTATCACTGTGGATGAGTCCCAAATGGCACCTATTCCCTTTACAGTGCTCTACTTTTTACCAGGGCCCATAGGGCTCTGGTCAAAAGTAGTGCACTATAGCTGGAATAGGGTGCCATTTGGGATGAAACTTGTGTTTCTCGAGGCTTGGGCTTGATGGCACCTGTGTTTGACAGGGTTGTATTGCTTTTAACCAAGGGAACAAGCCATCTGAGTTTTGGGAGCTACTAGTAATGTGTTTGGGTGGCAGGAGAAGGGTTTGGAGCCTCGTCCCAGATCTGTTTGTGCTCTGTTGTAATGCCAAATGGAGTTGGGAATATTACAGCACAATCTGCAATGGGACCAGGCCTACAACCACCCTTCTCAAAGGAAATTGTATGTGAATGGATTCTTTAAGAGAAAGAAAAGGTTTTTGTTTTGATTATATTAATATATATAAAAAATATTTTATTTCATGGTTATCTATTGTCGTCATGTGGGAATTTTAAAGTAATAAAGATTCTCTATGGTCAGTAACCCAAGTCGATTCTACAATCTGCATTGGATTTAGATCTTTAGCAAAGCACATGTTTTCATGTATGCACAAATACGTACATTTGGGAGTTTAATTGAAGGCAGTTTATTGACCAGCAACCCCTTAAGTAAATTCAGCACTCAATTGTGAAGTTTAGTACTGCAGTTATTAGCCATACACAAAGGACTTATTTTAAACATCTATTAAAATGACATTTCAGATTCACAATAATAGGTCTTTGAAATTTAGGGTGTATTGGACATCGTAGGCACAATACAAATCTTTGGGAGTTTTATCGAAGGCAATTTAATGACCAGCAGCCCCACACTCAGCAAAATGTTCATCTCTCAAACAATAATTCACAATAATAGATATTGGAATGTATCTTTTAATCCCCATACAAAACGTAGTAACTGGGGTATGCTGACCTTTTCAATTGCTCATCGTCAACATCTCAAAGGTCTGTTCTGTAATGTTTGTAAATTAATGCAAGTGCTACTTCACTACCAATTGCTTTGTGTACAACTTAAATGTTATGGGTACTTAACACTCTTGGAAATCCCAGACCTAGGGCAAAACATTGTGGGAGGCAACCAGTCTAGACTAGGTACCTGACATCTAAAGGTTATTTATGCTGGTATGTGGGGTTGCCATGACAAATTATTGAAATAGGAATGCATTGGATTATCTCCCCCAAAAGGTATGTTACCTAGGTCCTATGTAACAATGGGTTAGAAATGTTGCAACCTGAGGAATTCTTCCATTTCATGAATTCAGCTCGACCCCAATTTAACTAGGACAGCTTTGTTGCGGCAAGTGTGCCTATCTGATCTGAATCTCATGGAGTGGGAGGTACTTTGCGCAAACTAAAGATACCGTTGCACGTAGAAAATGTCCACCACTGTCCTGTATTGTAATATAGACAAACCTTTTTCCTGGCCCGTGCCCTCAAGCACTTCTGTAAATGTTTCCCTCAATGAGAGCAATTTGTAACATTGCATGTTAAAACCAAGCATTGAAAATGCCAGTGTCCTCTCCAAACTTGAAGGGAGCAAGACCTTGGACTTGCAAGCATGCAATTTGTATGTTGCAACTTTTAAACCATTGTCCCTTAAAAGAATTCCGATAACACTACATTGCCAATGAGGCAATTTAATGGGATTCATTTCTTTTGCTATAATCCCACTGTAACCAACTATAAAAAGATTAACAAATTGTTAATGTTTGCTTATGCTTTTACCGCTTCTTGATCTATAAAGGCACCTAAGAACTGCATTGTAAAGAAAGGTATTTTCTAATTTCTGTTTCTCAGAATCTACTCAGTTTGATATTTTACATCTACAAAGGAACACAAACAAGTTCAGAAAATGCTGATAAGATTTATTGCATTTACAACAGGTTAAACACTGACAGCAGCACTTTGTGCAGTGAAAGAACAAACTGAAACAAGGGATGGAATGCAGTTGAAATTGATTTTAAAAATCCCTTTTATCCGTTTAACCCATATCCTCTTCTCCCTCCTCTTCAAACTCGCCCTCCTCCTCGGCGGTGGCATCCTGGTACTGCTGGTACTCCGATACCAGGTCGTTCATGTTGCTCTCGGCCTCGGTGAACTCCATCTCGTCCATGCCCTCTCCGGTGTACCAGTGCAGGAAGGCCTTGCGGCGGAACATGGCTGTAAACTGCTCAGAGATGCGCTTAAACAGCTCCTGGATGGCCGTGCTGTTGCCGATGAAGGTAGCAGCCATCTTGAGGCCGCGGGGCGGGATGTCGCAGACTGCAGTCTTGACATTGTTGGGGATCCATTCGACGAAGTAGCTGCTGTTCTTGTTCTGCACATTCAGCATCTGCTCGTCCACCTCCTTCATGGACATGCGGCCACGGAAAATGGCGGCCACAGTGAGATAGCGGCCGTGGCGGGGGTCGCAGGCAGCCATCATGTTCTTGGCATCGAACATCTGCTGGGTGAGTTCGGGCACCGTCAGCGCTCTGTACTGCTGGCTACCTCTGCTGGTGAGGGGGGCAAAGCCAGGCATGAAGAAATGCAGGCGGGGGAATGGGACCATGTTGACAGCTAGCTTACGTAGGTCGGCATTGAGCTGGCCGGGGAAGCGCAGGCAGGTGGTGACACCACTCATGGTGGCTGACACCAGGTGGTTGAGGTCCCCGTAAGTGGGAGTCGTCAGCTTCAGGGTGCGAAAGCAGATGTCATACAAGGCCTCGTTGTCGATGCAATAAGTCTCGTCAGTGTTCTCCACTAGCTGATGCACAGACAGGGTGGCATTGTAGGGCTCCACCACGGTGTCTGACACTTTGGGGGAGGGCACCACACTGAAGGTGTTCATGATGCGGTCAGGGTACTCCTCACGGATCTTGCTAATCAACAGGGTACCCATACCAGAGCCCGTGCCGCCTCCAAGGGAGTGGGTGAGCTGGAAACCCTGAAGACAGTCGCAGCTCTCGGCTTCCTTTCTCACCACATCCAGGACAGAGTCTACCAGCTCTGCTCCCTCAGTGTAATGGCCCTTTGCCCAGTTGTTACCTGCACCACTCTGTCCTTTAAACAAAAAGTAACACAATGAGATGTAGGCATATTACTATGGTAGAATCGACTATGACAAGGTGAAATGAATTTACAAGTTCAAAGCATTTGCTCACCAAAGACAAAGTTGTCTGGTCTGAATATTTGGCCAAATGGTCCAGAGCGGACAGAGTCCATTGTGCCAGGCTCCAGATCAACTAGAATGGCACGAGGAACATACTTGCCACCTGAAATAAATTAAATCACATTATGGGTCAGTAATTTGTGACAGATGTATGTAAATATTGTAATTATCCCACCAGTGGTGTTTCCACCAAACTGACTTGTTTCGGATAAAAATGCTTGTTTGATAAGTGCACAAAAACATTTACTTTTTCACTTAAGTTTTCATATACCAAAAAAAAAATCTAAAGTTCAATGTGTTTCCATTGCAAACTTGCATTAAAGCAAATGTTCCTACTCTGGTCTTGGCGCTTGCAGATACAGTGCGGGTAGGCTAGTCTACATTAGATTTATTATGGATAAGAGTGAGAATATTTGTCAAACAGCAGTCAAGCATCAAGTCACCAGAATTAGACCCTCTATTTATTTGGAAAGGAGTATCAAGATCTCATCTGTAGCCTAATAACCTCTTACGGAGTCGTTTTCGGAGCAAACAAAGCGCGCCAAATTCAAAATGTAATATTTAACATTCATGGAAATACAAGTGTTGCAAAGCTGAGAGTCTTGTTAATATCACAGCACCTCACATATTTTATGCATTAGCATAAATCCATAACCAGCACAGGTCTCACAAAACACATAAGAGCTAAAATAAATCGCTTATCTTCTGCTGAGGGCAATCCAAAGTGTCCAAGCAAGACAATTCATGTTTCTTTTGTTAGAAAAAGTCTGTTTATATCCATAAATCTCCGTTTGGTTGGCGCGTAATGTTCAGATAATCCACCAAGCATTCACTGTCTACTCGCCCATCGTACAGTGAAGAGAAAGCATTCAAATTATACCTATCAACTTTGCCCAAACAAATCAAACATCTATAATGTATCCTTAGGTACCCTTTTATCTATTATATTTCACACGGATAGTATCCTAAACTATAGAAAAGGAAAATAACGAGGTGCGTGCTCCCGGGTCCCTCGTGCCCAAGACAGAAATCACTTCCTCACTCCACTGATGTAAACATCCTGTATTGGGCTATTACGCGAGACAGTCATGAAACCATGTCTAAAGACTGACATCTAGTGGAAGCCATAGGTACTGCAATCTGGGTCCTATTTTACAGAGAATCCCATAGACAGACATTTGAAGTGAGGGCATGTCCAAAAAAATAAACATTCCGGACAGAAATTCCTCAGGTTTTTGCCTGCCATATCAGTTCTGTTATACTCAGACATTATTTTAACAGTTTTAGAAACTTCAGTGTTTCCTATACAATAGTACTAATTATGTGCATGTCCTAGTTTCTGGGCCTGAGTGGCGGCATTTTACTTTGGGCACGTCAGACAGGCAAAAATTCTGAAAATGGGACCCTAGCCCTAAGAAGATAAAATGGCATTGTTTCTCTGAGTCAGAGTGCGAGACCACACACCATGTTGCGTGACTCCAAGTTTACTTCGATATGATGGTTCTCAATATTTGCGCATATGAGTTTCCACCGCCAATTTATTTTACCAACACAAAAAGATCGCACCATGTCTAGCGTATTTTGTTGTCGACATTTGGAATGTTTACCGACATTGTTTCCATCAGGCCGGTCATGACATGTACTTTACTTGCATAAAAAAGGTTGGATGGAAACCTGGTTAAGGCCTTCGCAGACTACGATTTTAGCAGTCTTATGCCAATATTTTTTCCGTCCTAGACAAAATGTCGACATCGTGGGCAAATTCTTAGGTCGTTAACAATTGTCGGACGTCTTGGCTCGTTCAGTGTGACAGGGTCTAGGTCTGGCAATTTTAAGTACCGCTTCGTGCGGTCATAAGCTCTGACAAAGTTCTAGCAGTGTCTGAATTTTTGGGCCTTTATCATGTAGTGTGGCTGGTGTTATGAGCCGACCCTGGTGACTGACCAATAGGAACACGGTTGGCACTGAGTATGCACACAATAATACGATTGTGAATAGTTATGATTAATATAATAGTTCCATTTAAACATTCAGCCTACATGCTGTGCAAGAACGATTTTCTTCATCTTTTTTTACCTGAAAGATCTGAAGTCAGGCCTATTTTATTCCGAGTTGGGATTATTCTGAGTTTGGACAAAGTTCACACATAAACCTTAAGATGCACACTTTGTTTTTCTGAACTCACTTCACTGGCGCATAAACAGAGAGGCTTGCGCGCCAGATCAAAATACCAAATTCCTTGCTGCAGCTGACTGCAAGCCAATTTCAGAATGTGAGCAAAACCAACAATCTGGGCAGGTTGATGTCAATATTTTTATTTGGTAATATCACAGTGTGACCATGTGTATATTAAAAGACCTGAAGGCCTTTAGTTAAAGAGAACACAGCATCATGTTTTGATGACTTGACACTACTACAAGCGCAAATACACTTTAAAATCACTTCAACTAGCTACTTTCTATATATATTAAAAATGTCACAATTTATTTAACTACCGCTATGTACATACAGGATCCTTTTCAGTTAGTTACCTGTTGCCTCATTATAGTACACGTTGATTCTCTCAAGCTGCAGATCGCTATCTCCATGGTAAGTGCCTGTTGGGTCTATTCCATGCTCGTCACTGATAACCTCCCAAAACTGCAAAAGTATGATGGGTGGTTAGTGGCATGTGGACGGGGAAACGTTACTCATCGCATTATTGCTAACAAGCTAAAGTTAGGCGCTAGCCGCGAATTTTACTCTTCATATCAACCACACATTTCAGATAACCAAAGCTAACGTAAGCTAAAAGACAAATCAAAAATACTTTACTTTGGACTTAACGTTACCTTATGAGCAGGCTAGCCACACAAAGTTAGCTAGCTAACGTTCGTTACTTTGAAAAATGCAACTGCGCTTGCAATACATTTTCATAAAAAAATGCCCTTACCTTGGCACCGATCTGATTTCCACATTGACCGGCCTGCAGATGAACAATCTCCCTCATGTTAAAATCGAGTTACCGAGTAAATTAATAAAGATCACTTGTAAACAGCTGACAATAACTTTAACTTTAATCTTGACTACGCGCCTTTTTGTAAACGTCTGTCTAGCGAGCCGTTGAGAGGGAAAATAAAGCTTCAGAGCACGTGAGGAATTTGTCTTCGCATGCATTTCATTGGCTAAATCAATATTACATCATTATCACGCACAGACAGCGGTGTGTTAGGCTATTAGTTGGTTGTGTTGTACTTACCAGTACCCAGTGTTCGCGGGGTCCGACATGTCAATCAACCTGCTATCTGCCAATCACGGGAATGCCTGGAATGTTCTGATGCCGGGCATCCTGGTGGTTGGCGGAGTGAGGTTGGGCAGGGGATGGAGCATTGGAAGTTAAGACCAGGTTCAGCCATTGTTCTCTCTCTTACGTCTGGCCTTCACAAGAGAAGGTCACGGTTGGTTTGTGGGGTATATTTCATTTAGTTGGCGTGGGCTACGGCCAAACAGTAGCCTGTGTTGAAGTTGGGTTAATAAACCGTAAATTCGTAACTCAAACCTCTGTCTAGACAATTGTTCATTTTATGATCTTGTCAGGTCATTACAAGAAAAACATGCTTGTCTGTGAGCAATGGGATGTGTGTGCAAAAAAAGAAATGTCCTCTCACTGTCAACTGCGTTTTCTTTCAGCAAACTTAACATGTGTAAATATTGTAAGGTTGTTGCTGTTGAGGACCTGCCTTACAACAGGCCTACAAGCCCTCAGTCCAGCCTCTCAGCCTATTGTGTGCAGTCTGAGCACTGATGGAGGGATTGTGCGTTCCTGTTGTAACTCGGGCAGTTGTTGTTTCCATCCTGTACCTGTCCAGCAGGTGTAATGTTCGGATGTACGGATCCTGTTACACGTGGTCTGCCACTGCGAGGACGATCAGTTGTCCATCCTGTCTCCTTGTAGCGCTGTCTTAGGCGTCTCACAGTACGGACATTGCAATTTATTTCCCTGGCCACATCTGCAGTCCTCATTTCTCCTTGCAGCATGCCTAAGGCATGTTCACGCAGATAAACAGGGACCCTTGGGCATCTTTCTCAGTCGGTAGAAAGGCCTCTTTTAGTGTCCTACGTTTTCATAACTGTGACCTTAATTTCCTACCATCTGTAAGCTGTTAGTGTCTTAACGACCATTCCATAGGTGCATGTTCATTCATTGTTTATGGTTCATTGACAAGCATGGGGAAACATTGTTTAAACCCTTTACAATGAAGATCTGTGAAGTTATTTGGATTTTTACAAATTATCTTTGAAAGACAGGGTCCTGAAAAAGGGATGTTTTTGTTGTTGCTGAGTTGATGTGTGTGTGTTATTGCATGCAGTGTTTACCTATGGACCATGATATAAAAATAGTTACATAATGTAGCCTACACACGTGTGTGACGCCATTCCTTTTTGACCCCAATGCGAAACTGCTGCTTCACCAGAAAACTCAGCCCAAACCTGTTGTTGGGCCCTTGTGCAAGGCACTATCCCACTGCTCAAGGGGCACTGCTCTGCTCCTGACACTTTGCTGCTTATAACCTCTTGTATGTTTTGATGTTTGGGGGTTGGGAATGAAAGAAAAGACAGTCCACGGAACCTCTGTCAGAGTACGTATCCTGTAACATATCCTTTATTGCTGATGCTATATATTGGACATTGAGGCTTTGAAGCCACCGGTCGGCCATATTGACACTCCCCAGTAGGGACAGTCCTCCATAGGAATGAATGGAATTCTACAGTATTTCAATTAAATGTTAAGGACTTAAATGACTTATTTACTGCTTAGTATATTTTGTTGTTGTAGTGGGGACAGTAACATTAGTACCCCCAAAAAAAAATATAAAATTATGCATTAAGGTGTCTAATAGAATAATTGTGTAAGAAAATGAATGTGGTCATTTATAAATGCAAGATGCTTGTGCGGTGGCTTCCATACAGCACCCACCCCCATTGCCCGTAACCCATGGACACTTGGACCCCTGTCAGACAGACAGGCAGCTGCAGAGGAAATGCACGCCATATGTTAGACCTGCAACTCACCACAGGCGTTTGCATATTTGAGTCATATTTTGACTCAAATTTGCAAACGCCTGTGGTGAGTTGCAGGTCTAACATATGGCGTGCATTTGCTCTGCGGCTGTCTGTCTGACAGAGGTCCAAGTGTAGTTGCACTGCCTGAGCTATGAAAAAAAAGCTTTGTCTATCTAGATACATCTCAAGGTGTTGAACATGGGCAAGTTCAGACGCTATTGTTTAAAATGAATGATTTCTAGTTGGTTCGAAGCACTAGGAGGGTGTCGGTGTGAACAAATGGTGAACTATCTTGTCCAGTGCTGTGTTACAGTACTGACATGAACACTACTGTAACTACTGAACACTACCCATACTGTTGGTAACGCTCCGACACCTTTATCACCTTAAAAATAATAACATGGTCATTTAGCAGACGTTTTTATCCAAAGCAACTGTCAACACTGACAGTCAGGGACACATGTTCAGTGTATGTGGAGTGGATGATACAAGAATCCAACCCACAACCCTGGTGTTGCTTGCACCGTGCTCTAACTAACCCACGAGCCATTCAAACTACCAACCTTGCTTTCTTCCTCGTCCTCCCCTCCACCCTCTCTGTCCTCAGGCCAACTGTCATCCAGGAGGATGATGAAATGTGCTTGTTGGAAGGCCTGGTGCAGCTCTGTGTAGACGGTGACTTTATGGAGATGTGGGAGGGCCAGGTCCTCTGTCTCCATCCGGACCCCTTGCAGGTCCTCCTCGATGACCCCCACATCCAACAGGTGGAGGCTGATGGTTGGGGCGTCCCGGAATATCCCAGGGGCAAACAGCTGGGGGATCAGGATGTAGCAGATTGGGTTAAGAGCACTACAGGGTGACAAAGGAGGGGAACAGTGGGTTAAATATGTTTGTGATGTAGGCCTAAAGCCATAGGAGTTGGCAAGACAGCACAACTGGTCTGGTAGGTTAGGATGCTTCGCTGCCTATAACTTCTGTACAAGACAAACATATTTGAGCCAAACATTTTCTATATTTTTACTTCATATTTTCAATGGCAATAGAAATATCACTTTACTTCCTGAATTGACTCAATTGAAATGGAATTGATCCCAGCCCTGCCTCACATTGAGACGCAGCTAGCTACCCTACGTAGCTGCTGATCCATATGTGCAGGGGCTTGATGAGGCTCTGATGGTACACCTCCTCCTTCATGCACAGCTCCCGTGTCAGCAGGCTCTCTGTTGCAATCTTCATAATCAGTTCCGTCGTCATATCTGAGGTGATGCTATAGTAAGCCTGGAAGACAAGCAGCACTTTGACATGATTTGATGAGGATGTTTTCATTCTTGCTGAACCAACTGATTGTGGAATTATCAACAAAGTAATAATTAAAATAATGCCAGACTGATAGTTATCTTTGAATAAGGGTGATGTAGTAACATTACCTGTACATGTTCTAGGAAGTCGCTGAAGCCCCCTAGAAGCATTCCTTTACCCCCACGGTTGATAAGTTCCCTCCATATCACGGGGGAATGCTCATGCTGCCAGCCATTTTCCTTGCAAGTGGTTTCCAGCCATTGCTGGAAGGTGGAAAGACGCTGAGATGGTCTGGACAGAATATCTCTAGCTTAGGCTACACATTGACAAAGACTAAAGAGACCATATGAAAATAGAAATGACTATATGTAATAAATGCATCTACCTGCCACTCATTGGGGTGCATGCAGAGCGTGCGGATGCTGAACTTTGGCAGAGATCTTTGCAGTAAGTCTGCAAGAAGTTCAGCTTTGGCAAAGTATGGCCAATTTGCCTTGCCTGAGAGTAAAACAAGTCATGTATGGAATGTCATTACCAGCAGGTTATAAGCTCTTCCCATTTAGGTAAGTCAGACATTTATGTTTACGTAGTTAATACAACCTCAACTTAAACAAGTCTTACCAGTAAGTACAAATTCTGCCATGTTTGTAGGCCAGATGTCAGTTGTTGCTAGGAAACCAGGGGTGTTATTTTAATTGTGTCCGATAGGAAACATATATACGGAAGTCGCAGCTGAATATTATTTGAATTATGTAATTAAATATGAGATGAAAATGCAATAAATATTCACTATAATATTCCAACTACATTATGGATATAAATATTTTAAATATCAAAGGACCAGAACTTAAGATGATGCAATGTCATGTTGTAACAGACGAGGAAGGACCCATTATGGCTGCACGCACAGACAACTGGCATGTGAAATGGATTGGACAACATAGCTAAGGCCAGGCCAGGGTAAATTATCTATATTCAAATATGATGACATGTCGTTATGTATGTTTACATCCAGATAGCTGATGTTTGAACAAAACTTAGTTGATCAAAGCATTATGTAACAGAAATAAAAAAAATCCCTCCTTGCCATTGTGAACCAAACTGTCAAAAGTCTAATCGTACTAATTGAAATATCATAAAAGCATTAAGACCAAATAAAGTTATGAAAAGTATTTCCCGAATATTCTAATAAAGTGTTTGTCCTAAAGTTTCTGCTTTTAAATGTGAACAATTATGTAAGTTGGAGTCTATGCCATTCTCAATCACAACTTTATTTTGAATGACAAATTTATATTTCAGACCACAAGAAGTGAAATTGTGCAAACAATACCAAGATGGAAAAATCGAGTTAGAAATGTAAAGAAAACTGAGGCTACAGCTGAGGAAAGCTTGTGAGAGAAAACGATGTGTAGCCTAGTTGGCCTAGGTCTATTTCCATATTATTCTAGCAACAGCTTCTACCCCCAAGCCATAAGACTCCTGAACAGCTAATCAAATGGCTACCCAGACTATTTGCACCCCCCCACGCTGCTACTAATCACATTTTATAAATCCCTTCTTACATCAGCTCATGTCACAGAGTGCTGTACAGAAACCCAGCCTAAAACCCCAAACAGCAAGCAATGCTGGTGTAAAAGCATGGTGGTTAGGAAAAACTCCCTAGAAAGGCCAGAACCTAGGAAGAAACCTAGAGAGGAACCAGGCTGTGAGGGGTGGCCAATCCTCTTCTGGCTGTGCCGGGTGCAGATTATAGCAGAACATGGACAAGATTTTAAAATGTTCATAGAACAGGCAGAACAGTTGAAACTGGAGAAGCAGCACGGACAGGTGGACTGGGGACATCAAGGAGTCATCAGGCCAGGTAGGCCTTGAGGAATGGTCCTAATGCTCAGGTCCTCTGAGAGAGAGAGAGAGAGAGAGAGAGAGAGAGAGAGAGAGAGAGAGAAAAGAGAGATAATTAGAGTGAGCATACTTAAATTCACACAGGACACCGGACAAGAGAGGACGAATACTCCAGATATAACAGACCCCCGACACATAAACTACTGCAGCATAAATACTGGAGGCTGAGACAGGAGGGGTCGGGAGACACTGTGGCCCCGTCGGACGATACCCCCGGACAGGGCCAAACAGGCAGGATATAACCCCACCCACTCTGCCGAAGCACAGCCCCAACACCACTAGAGGGATATCTCTAGTGGAGAGGGCAACCCAGACAGGAAGATCACGTCAGTGACTCAACCCGGCTTTACTAGGCTTTATTGCTTCTCTTTAATTATTTGTTTTTCTTTTCTCTTACTTTTTTAAACTTTTATTTTGTAGGTATTTTATTAAAACTGCATCGTTGGTTAAGGGCTTGTAAGTAAGCATTTCACTGTAAGGTCTACCCCTGTTGTATTCGGCACATGTGACAAATAAAATTTGATTTAAACTCATAGTAGCCTAGGCCTAATAAGAGAGGAGGATTAGGAAAAATGTGAATCAGTTTATAATTATGCAGTTTTAAGGACAGCAGAGTTGCTTGCTCTGCAGCCCATGATGTTGACTGTCATTTGCTCTGCAGCCCACTCGTTGACTGTCACTTGCCCCATCTGCACGCTTCAGCACACACAGACATGCCCGCCCACCTCTTTCATGCCACAGCTCCACCTGAGAGGAATCGGCTACTAGAAATGATTTAGCTCCACTAAATATATTTTGCCAATGTCGGGATTGATCTCATCCCTCCCGTAGCAAGCAAGCTTGTGCTAGCATCTTTTTTATTGTGGGGGGTTGCCCAATAGGGGGTGATACCATCGTATAGCACAATGTTTTAGGAGTGCATAATCACGATGGGGAAAAGGTTGACATCGCCCAACCCTAATACAGTTACATAGATTTATGGGAGCTCTGTTTCTGATACACCGGCCTTTGATAAGATTCCCATAGCTTCTAGCACCTAGCATACTGTTCAGTGGTGATATTGATCCCTAAGAGTGGGTTTGAAATCGGAAGATTACTCCCCTCCTCTAACACTCCTCTCCTCTAACATGTTTTGTCGATTGTAAGGTATTCTCTTCCTGTCTGCTTTTTAGGATCTAGCGTTCTGCCCCACGGCCATGTTGGACGCATTCGCAGAGAGAGTGACCAAGAACCCGGACGCCCTGGGGCTCAAAGATGTCCTCAGAGTTCTGAAGACCTACTTGTCCCTAAACCACAACCTACAGGGCTACAGAGAGCCGTGAGGGTCCACCATAGAAATAGAATGTACCATAGAAATAGAATGACATTGTTGACATTTTTATTTCTATGGTCTCTAACTCGCCATACCATCTCTGTTTCCCTCCTCCCTCTTCTCTGCATTACCTTAATGTGCGAAGTTAAGGAATGGCTATCTGTACTTACAGAGGCCTAGACCCTGTTAGAATAGGTTGGTGAAATTTGAAGCAGTAGGGTGGAAACCATGTATCTCACTTATTCAATTACTTACAGATCAATAGTTACCGCAAGAAACAGAGGAAGCAATGCTACATTTTGAAGAAACCTACAGTAATCTCTGTGCTTCCTGCTATATAGCACTTTTGCAGTGTGCACAGCTACAGCTGTATTTGTAAATGGAAAGGAGTGACCCTGATGGCTGTCCCACCTGCCCAAGATGGTTGCCTGCGAGCTGCTCTGCTAAAGGTGGTCTACTGCCTGTGTCTGCTGGGCCACTTCCCCGCCACCCCACTGGAACAGCTGCTGCAGCAGGAGACACTGGAGGAAATCAGTGCCAGAGGTCAGGCACTGTCAGCCTAAATAAAGATACTCATATCTGATTAGATGTTCAAATAATTAGATTTAGAAAAAAATACTTGTACATCATTATTAAACATTATTATACATTATTATAGTACAGATATGCTGAATTCCAAATCGAACTGCTAGCCCCTACCCCTTAGGCGCTCCTGTAGGAAGTGAAATGGGTGTAAGCAATATGGCAATATTTCTACCCAGCCAATAAGAAGGCAAGAGCATGCGATTACCATCTTACTGAAACCTATCCAACCAGCTGACCTCTTGTCCTCCATGTCCATACAGGTGGGCGGCTGCAGAAGGGGATGGAAAAAAAGCTGCAGATAGTGGATCTGTGTGTCTTATGCTGGACCGACCTTCTCTCCCTAAGCCTCTGACCGTCCCTCCCGAGGCTCTGGGCTCTCCAGCCCCTAACGACCTGTCCATTAACCCAGGGCTGTCTATGACCCTGCAGAGCATCGCCCAGGAAGGGCTGTTACAGGAGGGTGTGATGGTTGAAGACCTATACTACATAGGTAAATATACCTATACTACAAACCTCACTGTTAGCTTGGTCCCAATGTTCCCTCTCATTTTTTTAGGCACTGAGCGCAAACTTGAACGTTGTGAAAATTCTGTGCAACCTACGGCACGCGTTTAATGTGAACACAGGCTGTACCCACTTTAAGTTAGTTTTTTAACAGTGGCCAAGTAGACTACTATGGCTATTTGATCATAATGTAGGCCTACCAGTGTTGCCTACCATCAAAAACTATGGAGAAAAATGCATCCCAAAACATTAGAATATGGAAATAGCTGTTCTATCATTCAGACTACAGTAGCATCCAATGTGTGGTGTTCAATGTAGCAGTGAGGGAAAAAAGTATTTGATCCCCTGCGGATTTTGTACGTTTGCCCACTGACAAAGAAATGATCAGCCTATAATTTTAATGGTAGGTTTATTTGAACAGTGAGAGACAGAATAACAACAACAAAAATCCAGAAAAACGCATGTGAAAAATGTTATAAATTGATTTGCATTTTAATGAGGGAAATAAGTATTTGACCCTTCTCAATCAGAAAGATTTATGGCTCCCAGGTGTCTTTTATACAGGTAACGAGCTGAGATTAGGAGCACGCTCTTAAAGGGAGTGCTCCTAATCTCAGCTTGTTACCTGTATAAAAGACACCTGTCCACAGAAGCAATCAATCAATCAGATTCCAAACTCTCCACCATGGCCAAGACCAAAGATTGTAGACCTACACAATGCTGGAATGGGCTACAAGACCATCGCCAAGCAGCTTGGTGAGAAGGTGACAACAGTTGGTGCGATTACTCGCAAATGGAAGAAACACAAAATAACTGTCAATCTCCCTCGGCATGGGGCTCCATGCAAGATCTCACCTCGTGGAGTTGCAATGATCATGAGAACGGTGAGGAATCAGCCCAGAACTACACGGGAGGATCTTGTCAATGAACACAAGGCAGCTGGGACCATAGTCACCAAGAAAACAATTGGTAACACACTAACACACTACGCCACACTACACACTGCGCCCGCAAGGTCCCCCTGCTCAAGAAAGCACAT
This sequence comes from Brachymystax lenok tsinlingensis, assembly GCA_030435695.1. Taxonomy (NCBI): domain Eukaryota; kingdom Metazoa; phylum Chordata; class Actinopteri; order Salmoniformes; family Salmonidae; genus Brachymystax; species Brachymystax lenok. The sequence continues at coordinate 40,369,255 of CM059814.1, forward strand.
ATACATGCCCGTCTGAAGTTTGCCAATGAACATCTGAATGATTCAGAGGACAACTGGGTGAAACTGTTGTGGTCAGATGAGACCAAAATGGAGCTCTTTGGCATCAACTCAACTCGCCGTGTTTGGAGGAGGAGGAATGCTGCCTATGACCCCAAGAACACCATCCCCACTGTCAAACATGGAGGTGGAAACATTATGCTTTGGAGGTGTTTTTCTGCTAAGAGGACAGGACAACTTCACCGCGTCAAAGGGACGATGGACGGGGCCATGTACCGTCAAATCTTGGGTGAGAACCTCTTTCCCTCAGCCAGGGCATTGAAAATGGGTTGTTGATGGGTATTCCAGCATGACAATGACCCAAAACACATGGCCAAGGCAACAAAGGAGTGGCTCAAGAAAAAGCACATTAAGGTCCTGGAGTGGCCTAGCCAGTCTCCAGACCTTAATCCCATAGAAAATCTGTGGAGGGAGCTGAAGGTTCGAGTTGCCAAACGTCAGCCTCGAAACCTTAATGACTTGGAGAAGATCTGCAAAGAGGAGCGGGACAAAATCCTTCCTGAGATGTGTGCCAACCTGGTGGCCAACTACAACAAACGTCTGACCTCTGTGATTGCCAACAAAGGTTTTGCCACCAAGTACTAAGTCATGTTTTGCAGAGGGGTCAAATACTTATTTCCCTCATTAAAATGCAAATCAATTTCTAACATTTTTCACATGCATTTTTCTGTATTTTTTGTTGTTATTCTGTCTCTCACTGTTGAAATAAACCTACCATTAAAATTATAGACTGATCATTTCTTTGTCAGTGGGCAAACAAAATCAGCAGGGGATCAAATACTTTTTTCCCTCACTGTAGGCCTACATTTCATGAGACTTTTGGACTTTTGGAATGCAGGGCTTGACATGAACTTGTTTATCCACTTGTCCTTCAGGCAAGGAGGTGACTGAATGTTGTTGTTTGATGCAAGAAACCACTTTTCAAAATAAAATGCATTATTATTCCCATACCATTATTACAGAGAATCAGACAAATTATGCTACCCTTTGCCTGTTGGCTACAACACTGCCCCTTTAAGACAAAAAAAAGCTCTTTACCTCACTCATTTTTCAAAGATGGCTAGAAATGCACACATTTTGTGCTCATGTAGGACACAGCCACTCCCCCATTGTTGACTAGTGTTAGGTTCTCATTTTTCAGAGTAAATAACGAACCGCGCCTCGAGTTGTTCGAGTCGAGTAATTCGACATAATCAACCTTTAGACGTTAATGTTAATTATCCTTTACTAGGCCTATATTTGTCAAACATGACTGGCGTTTAGCCTTTATTTATATAAGTCTCATTAAAGTTTGTCTACATTTTCTGGTGCCTTCCTCATGTCAGCATCGGTTTGGACATGAGGCTGTAGCCAATATGCATGTCACCTACACATTGACATGTAGGCTTTTATTTATATATATGATCAATAGATTTGAATAATACAATGTTGGTAATTGTTTGATTTTTGTGTGATAATCTTTTCCCTTGTCCATTCAGGCAACTTAAATCTATATTCTTGGTATTTTAAATTAAACAAATATTTTGGGATCTATTCCATTGATCCCAAAATATTAAGTGTGATTTCTTTGGGGACTATTGATCATTTGTCTTTATGCACCAAACAAACACTATTCAAGTTTTAGGTTGAGTGTGATGGTACCTGTTTTCTTCACTATTTCATTGATATCATGGCTCTAGGAAAGCTCAGTCAATTGAGCTAAAGTATTTGAAAGAAAACAAATACCATCTGTTCGATTTACAGGAATATACGATTCAGTTAATCTGAATTAGATCTGAGGGGGTAGTCTCTCCCATTCAAACTTTTTCAGTCACTGTTTCAGTCACATCAATGTTATCCAAATTAGTATCAAACTATTCTTGTATTCTCTCCCCCTGATATAGAATTGCAGTACTCTGTGCACCCCTGTCCTCTTTCTGTTATGGTACCTCCCGTCCCCGTGGCAACCTGGCTATCAAGATGCCTAATTTGGCGATCTAGGATACACCCCAGTCTGGTGAGTCTTGCACCCCAATGTTGTAGCCTAGGCTCTTGTTTTAAGCTCTCGCTAATGTGATTGTGTCTTAACTGTCTCTTGTTTGTCTTTTATTAACAAACAAATGTTTGATCCAGTCCTGTTCCGGTCCTGTCATTCGTTGCACAGGAACTGCTGGTATACTGTATTGACTACATGAAGACTGTAGTCGAAAATATCTCTGTGTGAGTGTCTGGACTATACAGTTCACTGCATAATGTCTCAGTATTTAACTAGAAAGTAAATGGGAACCAACTCCCATCTGTGTCATTGCTCCTCATATTTGTGAGGGAATCTGTGTTGGATTGTAAATGTTCCAGTTTAAGTAAATTAAATCCTGTTGAAGTAATTTTAAAGTTAAGTAACATGACTTTAAACATATTAATACCTCTCATGGGTTATTCCTAACTAGTCTAAATTCATATTCGCATCCTCTCCTTCATCTGCACTGATTTGAAGGAACTGACCAGCCTAATCAGTGCAGATGAAGGAAAGGAGACGAGGAGAAGAAGCTACTGTAGACTATTGAGACAGAGAGCCATGTTTCTACTGGGTTTGTGTGTCTCGTTTAGAATATGTTGTCACTTGATGAATCTGTGGCCTTGCCAAAAGTGAGGCCCAATCCTAAATGAACCCCTAGACCCTACACCTTGTGGAGATTGGATATGATTTGATGGGTTTAAGGAATATGGTGAAACTTCAACCAGAGGGCCAGTTGTAATTAATTACCAAATTGCTTACACCCGTTAAATCCTCTTAGATCTCCTCAAGTGCATAGGGTGAGGGTCGAGGGGTTGATTTGGGATTGGGCCTGAAATTGTTCAGATTGATGCCATTGAAGTGTGTTGAGTAGAGGTGGTTATGCGAACTGATGTTATAACAAAAAATGGCTTATAATCATGACTGTCACTTAAGCTGAAAATAAAATGTAATAGAAACAGTCATCCACTATATACAGTACCAGTCAAAAGTTTGGACACCAACTCATTCCAGGCTTTTTCTTTATTTTTTAAAATGTTCTACAATGTAGATTAATAGTGAAGACATCAAAACTATGAATTAATACATATGGAATAATGTAGTAACCATAAAAGTGTTAAACAAATCAAAATATACAGTGGGGCAAAAAAGTATTTAGTCAGCCACCAATTGTGCAAGTTCTCTCACTTAAAAAGATGAGAGAGGCCTGTAATTTTCATCATAGGTACACTTCAACTATGACAGACAAAATGAGGAAAAGAAATCCAGAAAATCACATTGTAGGATTTTTAATGAATTTATTTGCAAATTATGTTGGAAAATAAGTATTTGGTCACATACCAACAAGCAAGATTTCTGGCTCTCACAGACCTGTAACTTCTTCTTTAAGAGGCTCCTCTGTCCTCCACTCGTTACCTGTATTAATGGCACCTGTTTGAACTTGTTATCAGTATAAAAGACACCTGTCCACAACCTCAAACAGTCACACTCCAAACTCCACTATGGCCAAGACCAAAGAGCTGTCAAAGGACACCAGAAACAAAATTGTAGACCTGGGAAGACTGAATCTGCAATAGGTAAGCAGCTTGGTTTGAAGAAATCAACTGTGGGAGCAATTATTAGGAAATGGAAGACATACAAGACCACTGATAATCTTCCTCGATCTGGGGCTCCACGCAAGATCTCACCCCGTGGGGTCAAAATGATCACAAGAACGGTGAGCAAAAATCCCAGAACCACACGGGGGGACCTAGTGAATGACCTGCAGAGAGCTGGGACCAAAGTAACAAAGCCTACCATCAGTAACACACTACGCCGCCAGGGACTCAAATCCTGCAGTGCCAGACGTGTCCCCCTGCTTAAGCCAGTACATGTTCAGGCCCGTCTGAAGTTTGCTAGAGAGCATTTGGATGATCCAGATGAGGATTGGGAGAATGTCATGGTCAGATGAAACCAAAATAGAACTTTTTGGTAAAAACTCAACTCGTCGTGTTTGGAGGACAAAGAATGCTGAGTTGCATCCAAAGAACACCATACCTACTGTGAAGCATGGGGGTGGAAACATCATGCTTTGGGGCTGTTTTTCTGCAAAGGGACCAGGACGACTGATCCGTGTAAAGGAAAGAATGAATGGGGCCATGTATCGTGAGATTTTGAGTGAAAACCTCCAGCAAGGGCATTGAAGATGAAACGTGGCTGGGTCTTTCAGCATGACAATGATCCCAAACACACCGCCCGGGCAACGAAGGAGTGGCTTCGTAAGAAGCATTTCAAGGTCCTGGAGTGGCCTAGCCAGTCTCCAGATCTCAACCCCATAGAAAATCTTTGGAGGGAGTTGAAAGTCCGTGTTGCCCAGCGACAGCCCCAAAACATCACTGCTCTAGAAGAGATCTGCATGGAGGAATGGGCCAAAATACCAGCAACAGTGTATGAAAACCTTGTGAAGACTTACAGAAAACGTTTGACCTCTGTCATTGCCAACAAAGGGTATATAACAAAGTATTGAGAAACTTTTGTTATTGACCAAATACTTATTTTCCACCATAATTTGCAAATAAATAAATTAAAAATCCTACAATGTGATTTTCTGGATTTCTTTTTCTCATTTCGTCTGTCATAGTTGAAGTGTACCTATGATGAAAATTACAGGCCTCTCTCATCTTTTTAAGTTGGAGAACTTGCACAATTGGTGGCTGACTAAATACTTTTTTGCCCCACTGTATGTTATATTTGAGATTCTTCAAAGTAGCCACCCTTTGCCCTGATGACAGCTTTGCACACTCTTGGCATTCTCTCAACCAGCTTCATGAGGAATGATTTTCCAACAGTCTTGAAGGAGTTCCCACATATGCTAAGTACTTGTAGGCTGCTTTTCCTTCACTCTGCGGTCCAACTCATCCCAAGCCATCTCAATTGGGTTGAGGTCGGATGATTGTGGAGGCCAGGTCATCTGACGCAGCACTCCATCACTCTCCTTCTCGGTCAAATAGCCCTTACACAACCTGGAGGTGTGTTTTGGATCATTGTCCTGTTGATAAACAAATGATAGTCCCACTAAGCGCAAACCAGATGGGATAGCGTATTGCTGCAGAATGCTATGGTAGCCGTGGTGGTTAAGTGTGCCTTGAATTCTAAATAAATCACTCAATAAATCAATCATCTCATTGTGTAGAGACCAGGGTCGGGCCCTTGTTATAGAAATTTTGTTCTCAATGTTCATAAACTGAACTTCAATTAAACAACTCAGTCTGTAACCCAGAATTTGTAAGATACTGGTTGAAATAAGACAGACAGGAGCCCAGTCTACAATGTTCAAAGGTAAATCGTTTAATTCACGGGAGAGCTCTGAGCTCTAAAAGGTGTACACAGTCTCTTATATGGTACAATGTTGAAATACAAAAATACAAAGGCCCCACCATTTTCCCCACCCTTTCCAGGAAACAGTGTTTTCCCACAGTACCCATTCATTCCTTATCACAATCTTTGCAACATAAGTCAAACTTGGGCGGCTCTTTAACTATCCCTCCTGTCTTCAAGGACAGGAGCCTCTCGCATGTGTCTGGTAGAATCAAAGAATTCTTTGTTCTCCCAGATACTCCCTAGATGAAGTCGTACCAGCCTGTTCCACTCTTCCACAATATTCATTTCTAGACACACACATTAATTGGACTACCATTTTGTCTTATAACCCTATCTCTATTGCATACATTTTCAGAATGGAATATTCTTAAGTCGTACAAACATTTAGTCATTAACCATAAAATCTATAACAACTCTGGAGTCATCTCTCCCTGGTACCTTAGAACAAAAAACATTAACTCATGCTCTGGAATGCTGTATCACCCAAAGACATCGTAAATATTCTAGAGGCCCATCCTCAGTAGAACACACACAGGTGTGTTCTAACAACCCCTTATTCTGTTGCATAAAACAACCATTTGATGCAATAACAGCATTATAACATAATCTTGTAATTTCCACCATAGTAGGAAAAAACACCTCCACTTTGCTGATACTCAACACTGGGGACTCACAAGGATGTGTGCTCAGCCCCCTCCTGTACTCCCTGTTCAATCATCAAGTTTGCATACGACACAACAGTAGTAGGCCTGATTACTAACAATGACGAGACAGCCTACAGGGAGGAGGTGAGGCCCTGGGAGTGTGGTGTCAGGAAAACAACTTCTCACCCAACGTCAACAAAACAAAGGAGCTGATTGTGGACTTCAGGAAACAGCAGAGGGACCACCGCTTATCCACATCAACAGAACCGCAGTGGAGAAGGTGGAAAGCTTCAAGTTCCTCGTCGTACACATAACTGACAAACTGAAATGGTCAATCCACACAGACAGTGTGGTGAAGAAGGTGCAACAGCGCCTCTTCAACCTCAGGAGGCTGAAGAAATTTGGCTTGGCACCTACAACCTTAACAAACTTTTACAGATGCACAATTGAGAGCATCCTGTCGGGCTGTATCACCGCCTGGTGCGGCAACTGCACCGCCCGCAACCGCAGGGCTCTCCAGAGTGTGGTGCGGTCTGCACAATGCATCCCCGGGCACCCCGCTATCATCCAGAAGGCGAGGTCAGTACAAGCTGGGACCGAGAGACTGAAAAACAGCATATACAGTGAGGGAAAAAAGTATTTGATCCCCTGCTGATTTTGTACGTTTGCCCACTGACAAAGAAATGACCAGTCTATAATTTTAATGGTAGGTTTATTTGAACAGTGAGAGACAGAATAACAACAAAATAATCCAGAAAAACGCATGTGAAAAATGTTAGAAATAGATTTGCATTTTAATGAGGGAAATAAGTATTTGACCCCTCTGCAAAACATGACTTAGTACTTGGTGACAAAACCCTTGTTGGCAATCACAGAGGTCAGACTTTTGTTGTAGTTGGCCACCAGGTTTGCACACATCTCGGGAGGGATTTTGTCCCACTCCTCTTTGCAGATCTTCTCCAAGTCATTAAGGTTTCGAGGCTGACGTTTGGCAACACGAACCTTCAGCTCCCTCCACAGATTTTCTATGGGATTAAGGTCTGGAGACTGGCTAGGCCACTCCAGGACCTTAATGTGCTTCTTCTTGAGCCACTCCTTTGTTGCCTTGGCCGTGTGTTTTGGGTCATTGTCATGCTGGAATACCCATCCACAACCCATTTTCAATGCCCTGGCTGAGGGAAGGAGGTTCTCACCCAAGATTTGACGGTACATGGCCCCGTCCATCGTCCCTTTGATGCGGTGAAGTTGTCCTGTCCCCTTAGCAGAAAAACACCTCCAAAGCATAATGTTTCCACCTCCATGTTTGACGGTGGGGATGATGTTCTTGGTCATAGGCAGCATTCCTCCTCCTCCAAACACGGCGAGTTGAGTTGATGCCAAAGAGCTCCATTTTGGTCTCATCTGACCACAACAGTTTCACCCAGTTGTCGTCTGAATCATTCAGATGTTCATTGGCAAACTTCAGACGGGCATGTATATGTGCTTTCTTGAGCAGGGGGACCTTGCGGGCGCAGTGTGTAGTGTGGCTTAGTGTGTTACCAATTGTTTTCTTGGTGACTATGGTCCCAGCTGCCTTGAGATCATTGACAAGATCCTCCCGTGTAGTTCTGGGCTGATTCCTCACCGTTCTCATGATCATTGCAACTCCACGAGGTGAGATCTTGCATGGAGCCCCAGGCCGACAGTTTTTTTGTGTTTCTTCCATTTGCGAATAATCGCACCAACTGTCACCTTCTCACCAAGCTGCTTGGCGATGGTCTTGTAGCCCATTCCAGCCTTGTGTAGGTCTACAATCTTGTCCCTGACATCCTTGGAGAGCTCTTTGGTCTTGGCCATGGTGGAGAGTTTGGAATCTGATTGATTGCTTCTGTGGACAGGTGTCTTTTATACAGGTAACAAGCTGAGATTAGGAGCACTCTCTTTAAAAATGTCAGAATAATAGTAGAGAGAATGATTTATTTCAGCTTTTATTTTTAGCTATCAGATTCCCAGTGGGTCAGAAGTTTACACACACTCAATTTGTATTTGGCAGCATTGCCTTTAAATTGTTTCACTTGGGTCAAATGTTTCAGGTAGTCTTCCAGAAGCTTCCCACAATAAGTTGGGTGAATTTTGGCCCATTCCTCCTGACAGAGCTGGTGTAACTGAGTCAAGTTTGTAGGCCTCCTTCTTCGCACACGCTTTTTCAGTTCTGCCCACAAATCTTCTATAGGATTGAGGCCAGGGCTTTGTGATGGCCAATCCAATATCTTGACTTTGTTGTCCTTAAGCCATTTTGCCACATCTTTGGAAGTATGCTTGGGGTCATTGTCTGTTTGGAAGACCCATTTGTGACCAAGCCTTAACTTCCTGACTGATGTCTTGAGATGTTGCTTCAATATATCCACATAATTTTCCTCCCTCATGATGCCATCTATTTTGTGAAGTGCACCAGTCCCTCCTGCAGCAAAGCACCCCCACAACATGATGCTGCCGCCCCCATGCATCACGGTTGGGATGGTGTTCTTTGGCTTGCAAGCCTTCCCCTTTTTCCTCCAAACATAATGATGGTCATTATGACCAAACAGTTCTATTTTCGTTTCTTCAGACCAGAGGACATTTCTCCAAAAAGTACGATCTTTGTCTCCATGTGCAGCGGCTTCTTCCTTGCTGAGCGACCTTTTAGGTTATGTCGACATAGGACTCGTTTTACTGTGGATATAGATACTTTTGTACCTGTTTCCTCCAGCATCTTCACAAGGCCCTTTGCTGATGTTCTGGGATTGATTTGAACTTTTTGCACCAAAATACGTTGAGCTCTAGGAGACAGAACGCGTCTCCTTCCTGAGCGGTATGATGGCTGCGTGGGCCCATGGTGTTTATACTTGCGTACTATTGTTTGTACAGATGAACGTGGTACCTTCAGGCGTTTGGAAATTGCTGAGGTCTTGGCTGATTTCTTTAGATTTTCCCATGATGTCAAGCAAAGAGGCACTGAGTTTGAAGGTTGGCCTTGAAATACATCCACAGGTACACCTCCAATTGACTCAAATGATGTCAATTAGCCTATCAGAAGCTTCTATAGGCATGACATAATTTTCTGGAATTTTCCAATCTGTTTAAAGGCACAGTCAACTTAGTGTATGTAAACTTTTGACCCACTGGAATTGTGATACAGTGAATTACAAGTGAAATAAACAATTGTTGGAAAAATGACTTGTGTCATGCACAAAGTAGATGTACTAACCTACTTGCCAAAATATAGTTTGTTAACAAGAAATGTGCGGAGTGGTTGAAAAACGAGTTTTAATGACTCCAACTTAAGTGTATGTAAACATCTGACTTCAACTGTATTCTATCCTATTCTCCTGTATCTTAGTCTATGCCGTTCTGACATTACTCGCCCAAATATTTATATATTCTTAATTCCATTCCTTTACTTTAGATTTGTGTGTATTGTTGTGAAATTGTTAGATATTACTGTTAGAGCTAGAAACACAAGCATTTCGCTACACCTGCAATAACATCTGCTAAACACGTGTATGTGACAAATACAATTTGATTTGATTTTCAGTTTTTATTTTTAATACATTTGCAAAAATGTCTAAAAATTTGTTTTTGCTTTGTCATTACAGTGTCACAATCTTGTACAGAAGTGGACCAAGGCGCAGCGTGCAGGGTTGAGTGAAACATATTTATTTCTAGACGCACGCACGCACGCACGCACGCACGCACGCACGCACGCACGCACGCACGCACGCACGCAACTACAAACATAATATCCCACAACATAGGTGGGGGACTGAACAACCTAAATAGGATTCCCAATTAGAGACAGCGACTAACAGCTGCCTCTAATTGGGAACCCAAACCAACCAACATAGAAATACAACATAGAACAAAAACACACCCCTGATCACGTCCTGACCAAAACCACCATAGAGCAGCTACCTATGGCCAGGACGTGACATACAGGGTATTGTGTGTAGATTGATGAGGATAATATATATATATATATATATTTTTTTAATCAATTTTAGAATAAGGCTGTAATTTCAAAATTTGGAAAAAGTCAAGGGGTCTGAATACTTCACGAATGCACTGTATGTACAGTATATGTAATATATAATATAAAAGTAGTGCACTATAAAGAGAGAAGGGTGCCATTTGGTATGTAGCTACTGTTTCATTGTGACATGAAACCTGTACACCTCATAGCCTGTACAGCCCTCTCTCTGTAATTGATTATGGTGACTTGTTGTATATGTATGTAATCTCTTCCGTTTTACAGAGACTGGACTCTCTATCATGCATTCTTACGCGTTATTACAATTGCCAAGTCACTCACCCACCGTTGCACATTGTACCAAATGGTAGGTTGGACCTCACTTTATATGCGCAGAAAGATACATGTGTATGTGTTCATCTACAAAGCCCTTTTGGGTAAACTCCCTCTTTACCTCTGTAGTCTGGTCTCCTTCACCACCAGCAGTTACCATACCCGATCTGCTTGGTGGTTGCTACTTAAAGTCCCCAGGACATTCACAGCATTAGGCAAGACTGCCTTCTCTTCTTGTGCATCAGACACATGGAGTAGTCTACAATCCATGCCTCATCTAGTGCCACTGAATTAATTTAAACTATTGATGGGAGACTCTGTTACAGAGGAGTGTAAATGCTTTTTTTTTAAGCTGGATCATGTTGTATTGTAGTGTTGTATGTTTTAATAATGTAATGTATTGATTGTTGCTGCCTTCTTGGCCAGGTCTCCCTTGAAAAAGAGACTGGGTCTCAATGGGCTTTTCCTGGTTAAATAAAGGTTAAATAAAAATGTAATAGTCTGCTGGTTTAATGCGTTTGCCCTATCTACATAGAAACTGCAAGGTGTGCAACATCAAGGTGCAGTCCCTCTTATGCATACTCTAGTGCACAATGACACAAAACACACGCCTCCAAGGAAACAGTAGACAGGAAATTATGCTAGGTGTGTTTTTTTTGGTTTTGTCATTACAGAAGTTTTTTGTATTTTAACATTTTCAAGCAGGGATTTGTAATTAAGTGTGCCAGTTTCAATGTAAGACAGTCCCTTATTTTGATACATATACTGTACATGTCAATCAGTGGCTCTCAGAGTGTGTGTGAAAATGTGGTTCAGTACCCTCTGTGGTGGCCAGAAGGAAACACAGTCCCTCACCACACAGCACAGTCACCTGCAGCACCATGGAGTGCACCATCAGAGGTCGACACAAGGTCTGGGCTAAGCAGAGATGTTCAGGACCAAGGACAGCCCTAACCCAGGTGTGCACAATTTCCCCTTTGACAGGGAGCCTCGGCTGCAGGCTGTTGGGCCCAATTAGTAGCCACATTAAAGAGGACAAAGAAGCCACAGTGAGGGGAAGGAGAGGCAGGAGGAGAGAGCGGACACGGATTGTTGGAGGTATCCCAGCCCAGGCTTTGGACCAGTCAGAACCCAACCACCCTCTTGGAGATAGAGGCCTAGTGGAGGACGTGAGTAGAATAAATCCACCTTGTCTAATTCTACACCTCTTCTGCCTCCCTTCCAGAAGTAGACGGACGCCAGAAGGAGCAGCCGGCAGAAAGAAGAGTGACCTGAGTTACAGTTTCCTCCCTTTTCCCTTTCCCCTCCTTTTGAGAAATAAAGAAACCTAAGTTTGCCCCACTGAAACTCTGCCCAGTGAATGATTTTCTGCAACCTCCGGAGTTAAACCCTCCCAGTCCTGAGAGGGGAGGTTACACCTCGTATTCAGAAACCACTGTTTCCTGTGAGACCCATTCACCACAGAGTTAGGGTCTTCCTTTTCACTACACACCCACTACAAATAAGAGAGGATATCCCTGTGACTGCACGCTTAACCAAATTGTGTGTGTTGGCGTGTGTATTCGTTCCCTACAGTATGCATGGGGATATTTTTTTATATAGTATGCTGCCCACAACTTCAAGACAACATTCTCAATAGTTTCCCAGAAGATCATATTACATCAGACTGTAATTATTTGATTAACATTTATAAGATAACTCAATCTTTATTTACACGCAATCAGTTGCACAATTAGATATACACCACATAATTTGAAGAGCTAGCTTTCGTATTTACATAAAGAACTCTCATGTTGCTTTTGTCTGAGAATGACTGATCTAAGGATAACTGATCAGTATCGTCCCATTCGGATTGGATGCTGGACCCCCTGCTTCTTCCTGTGCCCCCTGAGTGGAGCTTTGGGTTTGATGTTCATGTAGTCGCTCTGGGAACACTTCACTCTCCTCAGTCTGAGCTGAGGATCAAATTCACAGGAAGAGGTGGAGAGTGAGTAGGGTGAGGTCTGTACATGTATGCAGTTGTAGTTGCATAAAACTCTCCATGCATCACTTGTGTTTTCAATACATACAGTACCAGTCAAAAGTCTGGACACACCTACTCATTCAAGGGTTTTTCTTTATTTTCTACATTGTACAATACTAGTGAAGACATCAAAACTATGAAATAACACATATGGAATCATGTAGTAACCAAAAAAGGGTTAAATAAATCAAAATATATTTTATATTGGAAATTCTTCAAAGTAGCTACACTTTGCCTTGATGACAGCTTTGTACACTCTTGGCATTCTCTCAACCAGCTTCATGAGGTAGTCACCTGGAATGCATTTAAATTAACAGGTTTGCCTTAAATTAATTTCTTTCCTTCTTAATGTGTTTGAGCCACTCAGTTGTGTTGTGACAAGGTAGGGGTGGTATCCAGAAGATAGCCCTATTTGGTAAAAGACCAAGTCTATATTATGGTAAGAACAGCTCAAATAAGCAAAGAGAAATGACAGCCCATCATTACTTTAAGACGTGAAGGTCAGTCAATTCAGAACATTTTAAGAACTTTGAAAGTTTCTTCAAGTGCAGTCGCAAAAACCATCAAGTGCTATGATGAAAGTGGCTCTCATGAGGACCGCCACAGGAAAGGAAGACCCAGAGTTACCTCTGCTGTAGAGGATAAGTTCATTAGAGTTAACTGCACCTCAGATTGCAGCCCAAATAAATGCTTCACAGAGTTCAGGTAATAGACACATCTCAACATCATCTGTTCAGAGGAGACTGCGTGAATCAGGCCTTCATGGTCGAATTGCTGCAAAGAAACCACTACTAAAGGACGCCAATAATAAGAAGAGACTTGCTCGGGCCAAGAAACTTGAGCAATGGACATTAGACCGGTGGAAATCTGTCCTTTGGTCTGATGAGTCCAAATTTGATATTTTTGGTTCCAACCACCGTGTCTAGGTGAACGGATAATCTCTGCATGTGTGGTTCCCACCATGAAGCATGGAGGAGGACTTGTGATGGTTTGGGGTGCTTTGCTGGTGACACTGTCTGTGATTTATTTAGAATTCAAGGCACACTTTACCGGCATGGCTACCACAGCATTCTGCAGCGATACGCCATCCCGTCTGGTTTGCGCTTAGTGGGACTATTCACAGGACAATGACCCAAAACACACCTCCGGGCTATGTAAGGGCTATTTGACTAAGGAGAGTGATGGAGTGCTGCATCAGATGACCTGGCCTCCACAATCACCCGACCTCATCCCAATTGAGATGGTTTGGGATGAGTTGGACCGCAGAGTGAAGGACAAGCAGGCAACAAGTGCTCAACATATGTGGGAACTCCTTCAAGACTGTTGGAAAAGCATTCCAGGTGAAGCTGGCTGAGAGAATGCCAAGACTGTGCAAAGCTGTCATCAAGGCAAAGGGTGGCTACTTTGAAGAGTCTCAAATATAACATATATTTAGATTTGTTTAAAACTTTTTTTGGTTACTACATGATTCCATATGTGTTATATCATAGTTTTGATGTTTACACTATTACTCTACAATGCAGAAAATAGTAAAAAAAATGAGTAGGTGTGTCCAAACTTTTGACTGGTACTGTATTCTATATTACATTGTTGGACTAAATAGTTCATTATGCATTGAATTTATGCCAAGGCTTGAGACATTACTTATATTTATTTTTTTATCTCAGGAGGCTGCACCTCATGGATGTAAGACAAGTTACCATCTCTCTGAGTAAAGGAAGCGAGATGTCACTTACCCAGATGACAAAGGCGATGACAGTGACAGCCAGGCCATAGATGATGGTGACCCAGAACCCCAGCACCCATGCCCAAACAGGGACACCATCCCCTCTAGAGCCCACACATCCCACAGTATTTCCTGCCTGGCACTGGTATGCTGACCAACCAATCAGAGAGAGAGAGATGTGAGTTTTAAACTTCAAGGGGTAGTTTTACAGATCCAGATTAAGCATACTCCTGGGTTACTTGAGTTTTTCCACTGAAAGTGCATTTTAAGTAAAATAAATAGGCTTATCTAGGTCCAGGAAACTGTCCCGTTTGGCCTTTAAGCACAAGTACATCATTAGAATATACACTGAGTGCATAAAACATTAGGAACACCTTCCTAATATTGAGATGCATCCCCTTTTGCCCTCAGAACAGGCTCAATTTGTCGGAGCATGGACTCTACAAGGTGTCGAAAGCGTTCCATAGGGATGCTGGCCCATGTTGACTCTAATGCTTCCCACAGTTGTGTCAAGTTAATTGAATGACCTTTGGGTGGTGGACCATTCTTTATACACACAGGGAACTGTTGAGCATGAAAAAGTTCTTGACACACTCAAACCGATGTGCCTAGCACCTACTACCATATTCCGTTCACTTAAATCTTTGTCTTGCCCATTCACCCTCTGATTGGCAAATATACACAGTCCATATCTCAATTGTCTCAAGGCTTAAAAATCCTTCTTTAACCTGTCTCCTCCCCTTTATCTACACTGATTGACGTGGACTTAACAGGTGACATCATTAAGGTACCATAGCTTTCACCTGGATTTACATGATCAATCTTTGTCATGGAAATGTTTTGTACACTCAGTGTATATTCCTGTAAATCAAGATATATCATTTTGAACTACTGTGCGTGCATGCGTGTGAATTTGTGTGTGTTTGCATATATTAGTTCCTTTTGAAGTAAACATACCTTCAACCAGGACCACAGTCTGAGTCTCGTCTTCTACTTTCTCAATGGGAGGTGGGAACATGGCGTGCCCCTCACAGGTATAGACCCCAGCGCGCTCCGTGGTCATTCCAGAGAGGACAAAACTGACCTTATGGTCCTGTTCGTTCACCCTCAGCCCCAGACCCTCCCCAACAGGACTCACAGTCTCTGTGGAGTTGTGGTTGTGAGCACTGTCGTGAGTGTGGTTGCCAACCTCAATCAAGCCCAAGTAAAGGTGGAATCTCATCTCCTCCTGGTTCTTGCCTGTCAGGTTGGGGCAGCTGACCGATGCAGTGCCGTTGACAGACACACGGACCACATGGAACGTTCTGAGCTTGTCTGGTGAGGGAAGGTCAAAAGTCAAACAGAGGCAGTTAGTTGTGTGCGTTATATCAGGGGGAAGTAGACAAGGGCTCTGTTTTAATACTTCCCTCCTTTCCTTGAAGAAACCACTGATCTGACACAGCAAGATTTGTTGAGTGCAATGGGGTGTAAACCTAGCCTGGGTGCCAGTCTGTTTCTGCTCTCTTGCCAAGTCCTTGTATAATTGTCATGCCAAACAGATTACTGTGAGACCAGACTTTTTAGCTTGACAATGACAGCATTTGAGTCATTGTCATCAGATCTGGGACCAGGCTAGTAGAAACCTACTCTGGTTATCAGTCTTTTTAGCTAACGTTCCACTCCTTGCTACTCCTGTCATTTGCCAAATTGCTTGTCTCTTTGATCTTGAACACACACACATACACAGCTATGTATTTCTATACTTGTGAGGACTTTTGGGGGACTAACAATGGATTCCCATTCAAAATCCTATTTTCCCTAACCCTAACCTTAACAATAACCTTAACCCCTAACTCCTAACCCCAATTCTAACCCTGAACCTAACCCCTAAGCCTAAAATAGCTTTTTTAATTGTTAAACGTTATCAGAATTTCAGGGGACTTTTGAGGACTTTTGGAACTCACAAGTATAGTAAAACGTGTTCACACTCACACACACAGGAAATGTCTTCTGAGGCTTACCGAGTCTTTTTATACTCTCACGTTTGGATTATTCATATGCATAATTTCACAGAATTTTAACCCACACATTGAACATTCTCCAAAACAACTGTTGTGGCCTGAGATTTCAAAAAGTGGTGGAGAGAGGCAGTCCCGTAACTGTGTGGAATAGAAAATGTGAGTCACTTAGTTGAATCCTTGTCACCCCCACCCCTGCCGTTTCATTTCTGCAAGTCCTATCAAAATGAGGAAACAGCAACTTCTATGCATTATATAAACCTGCTTATTCTATTCATAATATAGCTGTAGTCTAGATGTAAAACGATATCCACATCTGTAATTGGGGTTTAACTGCAGTCATTTGAGTAACGTGTTGGAGGAATTCAAACCACTGCAACTAGCATCCCCACCTGAAAAACCATGCAACTCTGCAGGCATTGCAATCTTGAATGATCTGCAACCCTTTCATTGGGCAACCTTTTGCTTTTGTTCTAGTTATCAGAATGTTCTGGTAGTGCTATGGATCATGCATGATGTGACATTTGCTGATACTGAGAATATAGATGAACGTTAATGACAAAGTCCATGGGTGAAACATTCAGATAGAAATGTAATAATTAGAACTGAAACGATTCCCTATTCTACCTGACAGACATTCATATCTATTCTACATAATACATTTGTATATGAGCATTTTATAACGTTGCACCATCCTGAACTGGCCCAGAGCTTTTTATTTATTAAATTTTGGCCCAATTCTCTCCCTCCAGCTTTTTATTTTGTTGTTACATGTACATTCTACACACATTTTACATACATGGCACTTTTTTCACAGTAGTTACATAGCAAGAATAAAGTAATTTGCTATACATTACATCTGGATAGATTATACATCGTGTTTTCAGTCATAATTATTATAGAACATGAGCTTTTAAGCAGGCCCAGATCTTACCTTTACATTTGTGGGAGCTCATCATGTTGGCAGTACTGGAGAGGCAGAGGGAGAGGAGGATCGTGGGTATCCAGTAAACGTTCATCTTGAAAGTTCTCAGTTTTGTCGTGAAACTGAAGCACCCCTGATATCCCTTTGCAGTGCACAACAATCAGGGTAAATGTGACGATACACGGTATGCCATACAGTACGAGACAGTGACTGCTCTGCACTACCAAAACATACAACACATGCTTGTCACACGATGACAGCATACATCTCATAACATCCTTCACTGTCACTTCACTGTGACCAACAATCTGGCCCTCGTCGACTGTAAGCAAATCTCTCTGCTGCACATCTAACAGGGTGACTGACTGCACAGACTCTTGAGGAAAAAACATCCGCACTCTGTGGCAGTGCACTCTGAACTTCACAAGGAGTATCCGCCCTCTAACGGTATGTGACCTTTGATGCCCTTTGAATTTGATACTTCTCTGTGTGTTAGGGCTTGGAACCTCGTATTGCATTAGTCATACGTTTGATTTCCCCCTCTTATCTTGGGACTGTTACATAGACTTGCTCTATATAATATTTCACTGCTTCTGGTAGAACTCGCAGAGACTCACCTGGGCCACGGCACCAATGTGAGTGACCGGGGTTCAAACCTGGGTCTTGCCCACAAGACTGTGTTAGCCTGCTGAGCTAGAGCTAATGCAAGTGTTCAGGTCTCAGTCAGAGTTACTCATCACGCGGTTGTTACATAGGCCTACCTAGCACCTGTCAGTGACAACCATCGCACAATGTTTTTTTTCTGTGTTTATGTGACTGTCTCCAGCAACAGACAGTCAGTCAGTCAGTCAGTCAGATAAACTAACATAATGGTGCACTTATATTATCACAGATGTGTAATGCGCCAAACCATACACTACGTTGTGGCGACTGTATAGGCCAACATTTCCTGTTTTTCATGATATTTTTGAGTAAACTTTCCAGTGAGCGTCATTATCCAGAGTCACTTCACATCATACAGATAGATACCTTAATTCAAAATTGAGAGGGCTATAGTTTGTTTGGGGGGAGCAGAGAGATTTACTGGTCTCCTTTAAATCCCACTGCAGCTATAGGCAAACACACACAAGTCAAATCAAATTTGATTTGTCACATACGCCGAATAAAACAAGTGTAGACTTTACCCACACACACACCTACTGTAGCTCACCCTAGCCCCTCTCTACATTTACGTCTTTATAAAATAAAAATCAAATATGTGCCATTTAGCAGACACTTTTTTCCAAAGAGACACAGTCATGCATATATACAAAGCATCATGCTCTACCAACTGGGCCACACAGGACATTATTCATTACTACATTTGGACTAAAGAGAGTGGAGTCTTCCCAGAGTGACTATATGAACAACAAACCCAGAATTTCCCCTAGAACAAACAATCAGTCACACGTGACTGTCAGTCATATCAAGGCTGAAGCGCTGCAGATTATCCTTTCATGATCACCGTAAAGGCCCTGCTACACTATAGCCATCCGGCGTCCGGCATTGAGAGCAATATTAATGGCGTTTTTTGTTGTTGTAGGCCTATGGGAAAATGTATGGAGTTTTTGGCTAAATGCCAAAAAATAAGGTCTGTTTATTTAACTAGGCAAGTCAGTTAAGAACAAATTCTTATTTTCAATGATGGCCTAGGAACAGTGGGTTAACTGCCTGTTCAGGGGCGGAACAACAGATTTGTACCTTGGGGATTTGAACTTGCAACTTTTGGTTGCTAGTCTAACACTCTAACCACTAGGCTACAAAGGCTTAGGAGATTATATACGTTTTGTTCGATGAGATAATCTTGGTCATTTTGAAGCATTTGTGTAATTTTAAAAAGCACATACAGCACATAAAAGGCTTTATAACTTATAAAGTTCATGATATCTGACTGATATCTCAAAGAACAAAATGTGCAAGATCTCCTAAGCTTGTGTTAACCTCAGACTTTTATGCGGTATGCGTTCCAAATGGCACCCTATTCCCTATAGTGCACTCCCTGGTCAAAAGTGCACTATAAAGAGAAAAGGATTCCATTTTGGACACAGTCACTATTACATTGTGACATGAAACCTGTACAGCCCTCATAGTCTGCTGCAGTGTGTTTACCCTAACTACATAGAAACTGCAAGGTGTGCAACATCAAGGAGTAGTGCCTCTTATGCAAACAAAAGTGCACAATGGCACAAAAAAACAACCTCCAAGGAAACCTTAGACAGGAAATGATGCAAGGTGTTTTTTTTATTTAGTCATTGCAGTAGTTTTTTCATATCGTTTCCTTATCAGCCAAGTTACACAAGCTAACACAATGTGTTCCTTAGTGAAAATAGAGAGATGTACCTTACATCAAGGTCATGTCCTAAAGCACAAGCAGGGATTTGTAATTCAGTGTGTCAGTTTCAATGTAGGACAGTCCCTTATTTTGACCCATACATGAAAATCACAGTGGCTCTCAGAGAGAGAGTATGTGGTTTAGTCCCCTCGTATTTTGAAACCACTGTTTCCTGTGAGACCCATTCACTAGGGTCTTCCTCAAGCTACGCCACACGTGCACTACATATCACTGACGGTGTCCCTGTGTCTATACGCTTAACCTGTCTGTGTGTGTGTTTGTGTGTCCGCGTTGACTACAGTATGCATGGGGATATGAGAGATTAACATTCATTTCGTATTAGTTGTTGTTGTTGGGGGTATGCTGCCCACAACTTTAAGACAACGTTCTCAATAGTTTCCCAGAAGATCATATTACACCAGACTATAATTATTTGATTCACATTTATAAGATAACTCAATCTTTATTCACGCACAATCAGTTGTACAATTAGATGTATACCATGTGATTTTAAGAACTGGCTTAGATAAAGAACTTGGTGTGTTTCAGCAGTCAGCTCTCAAAGGCAAATTAAGGCTCAACTCTCGTTTAGCTTTTGTATGAGAAGGATTGTGATCTGAGGATGACTGTGATCAGTATCGTCCCATTCGGATTGGATGCTAGACCCCCTGCTTCTTCCTGGGCCACCTGAGTGGAGCTCTGGGTTTGGTGCTCATGTAGTCGCTCTGGGAACACTCCACTCTCCTCAGTCTGAGCTGAGGATCAAACACATAGAAAGAGGTGGAGAGTGAGTAGGGTGAGCTATGTATATGTATGCAGTGGTAGTTCTAGTTGTATAAAACTGTCTCCATGCATCACTTGTTTTAAATTCATATACTATATTGCATTTTTTTTCTTTTTTTTGTGTCATTTAAACTTGTATTTTGTGCTTATTTTGACTTTATTTTTGACTTTTATCTTTGACCATCATTCTACTCCCCACCCAGCAACTTCACTCCCACTTATCTCCAGTTTCACATCCCAAGCCTCAATTTCCCTCAGCCCATCCCACCTATCTCTGCTGGCCACCCTCTTCGTATTTCTACGCGCATTATATCTTTCAACTATGCTGTGATGTTTAACATACAATTTTGAATCTATCGAATAGAATCAATAGATTGTGAGTTGAAGATAAATACTTTTACTAAGAGTATTGGTATATTAGTAATTGACTGACCAGGTCTCTCCAAATTTCCCAACAATGCTATTTCTAGGGTCAATTTTAGATGAATTTTATGCTTTTAAGCCATTCCTGAAACTGAGACCAGAGACCGGCTACTTGAGGGCAATACCAGCACAAATGGTCTATTGATTCTGGATCCTCACAACAAAATCTGCAGAGCTGCAATGATTGTATGTCCCAAATATTCAACATTTGTTGGTGGCAAGAATTCTATACAATAATTTTTACTGAAATGCATGAAATGTTGAATCTTGCATCATTTTATATATCAACTTGTCGTTTTATATACAGTACCAATCAAAAGTCTGGACACATCTACTCATTCAAGGGTTTTTCTTTATTTTTACTATTTTCTACATTGTACAATAATAGTGAAGACATCAAAACTATGAAAAAACACATATGGAATCATGTAGTAAACAAAAAAGTGTTAGGAAAAATTGCCACCTTTTGACTTGATGACAGCTTTGCACATTCTTAGCATTCTCTCAACCAGCTTCATGAGGAATGCTTTTCCAACAGTCTTGAAGGAGTTCCCACATATGCTGAGCACTTGTTGGCTGCTTTTCCTTCACTCTGAGGTCGAACTCATCCCAAGCCGTCTCAATTGGGTTGGGGTCGGGTGATTGTGGAGGCCAGGTCATCTGATGCAGCACTCCATCACTCTCCTTCTCGGTCAAATAGCCCTTACACAGCCTGGAGGTGTGTTTTGGGTCATGTTGAAAAATGTTGAAAACAAATAATATTCCCACTAAGCGCAAACCAGATAGGATGGCGTATCGCTGCAGAAGGCTGTGGTAGCCATGCTGTTTAAGTGTACCTTGAATTCTAAATACATCACATACGGTGTTACCAGCAAAGCACCCCCACACAATCACACCTCCTCCTCCATGCTTCATGGTGGGAACCACACATGCGGAGATAATCCGTTCACCTACTCTGCGTCTCACAAAGACACTGCAGTTGGAACCAAAAATGTCAAATTTGGACTCATCAGACCAAAATACAGATTGTGTTTCCTGGCTCAAGCAAGTCTCTTCTTCTTATTGGTGTCCTTTAGTAGTGGTTTCTTCAAAGCAATTCGACAATGAAGGCCTGATTCACGCAGTTTCCTCTGAACAGATGATGTTGAGATGTGTCTGTTACTTGAACTCTGTGAAGCTTTAATTTGGGCTGCAATCTGAGGTGCAGTTAACTCTAATGAACGTATCCTCTGCACTTTCATCATAGCGCTTGATGGTTTTTGCAACTGCACTTGAAGAAACTTTTAAAGTTCTTGAAATGTTCTGTATTGACTGACGTTCATGTCTTAAAGTAATGATGGACTTTCGTTTCTCTTTGCTTATTTGAGCTGTTCTTGCCATAATATGGACTTGGTCTTTTACCAAATAAGGCTATTGTCTGGATACCACCCCTACCTTGTCACAACACAACTGATTGCCTGAAACGCATTAAGGAGGAAAGAAATTCCACAAATTAATTAACTGTTAATTGAAATGCATTCCAGGTGACTACCACATGAAGCCGGTTCAGAGAATGCCAAGAGTGTGCAAAGCTGTCATCGAGGCAAAGGGTGGTTACATTGAAGAATCTCAAAGATAAAATATATTTTGATTTTTTTTTTACTTGTTTTGGTTACTACATGATTCCACATTTATGGAATATCTACATAGGCATACAGAGGCCCATTATCAGCAACCATCACTTCTGTGTTCCAATGGCACACTGTGTTAGCTAATGTTGTGTTAGAGAAGTTTATAATTTTAAATGGCTAATTGATCATTAGAAAACCATTATGCAATTATGTTAGCACAGCTGAAAACTGTTGATCTGATTAAATAATCAAAAACTGGCCTTCTTTAGACTAGTTGAGTATCTGGAGCATCAGCATTTGTGGGTTCAATTACAGGCTCAAAATGGCCAGAAACAAAGACCTTTCTTCTGAAACTTGTCAGTCTATTCTTGTTCTGAGAAATTGCCAAGAAACTGAAGATCTCGTACAACGCTGTGTACTACTCCCTTCACAGAACAGCACAAAATGTCTCTAACCAGAATAGAAAGAGGAGTGGGAGGCCCAGGTGCACAACTGAGCAAGAGGACAAGTACATTAGAGTGTCTAGATTGAGAAACAGACGCCTCACAAGTCCTCAACTGGCAGCTTCATTAAATAGTACCCGCAAAACACCAGTCTCAACGTCAACAGGCGACTCCGGGATGCTGGCCTTCTAGGCAGAGTTCCTCTGTCCAGTGTCTGTGTTCTTTTGCCCATCTCAATCTTTTATTTTTATTGGACAGTCTGAGATATGGATTTTTCTTTGCAACTTTGCCTAGAAGGCCAGCATCCCTGAGTCGCCTCTTCCCTGTTGACGTTGAGACAGGTGTTTTGCGGGTGCTATTTGAGGATTTGTAAAGCGAGTTGAGGATTTGTAAAGCGTCTGTTTCTTATATAGGTGGGGGAAACTGGCCAGTTTGATCTTTAAGTGTAAGTAGATTATTAGAATATACTGTGTGATATAAACTCAGCAAAAAAAGAAACGTCCTCTCACTGTCAACTGCGTTTATTTTCAGCAAACTTAACATGTGTAAATATTTGTATGAACATAACAAGATTCATCAACTGAGACATAAACTGAACATGTTCCACAGACATGTGACTAACAGAAATGAAATAATGTGTCCCTGAACAAAGGGGGGGGTCAAAATCTAAAGTAACAGTCAGTATTTGGTGTGGCCACCAGCTGCATTAAGTACAGCAGTGAATTTCCTCCTCATGGACTGCACCATATTTGCCAGTTCTTGCTGTGAGATGTTACCCCACTCTTCCACCAAGGCACCTGCAAGTTCCCGGACATTTCTGGGGAGAATGGCCCAAGCCCTCACCCTCCGATCCAACAGGTCCCAGACATGCTCAATGGGATTGAGATCCGGGCTCTTCGCTGGCCATGGCAGAACACTGACATTCCTGTCTTGCAGGAAATCAAGCACAGAACGAACAGTATGGCTGGTGGCATTGTCATGCCACAGGAGGGTCATGTTAGGATGAGCCTGCAGGAAGGGTACCACATGAGGGAGGAGGATGTCTTCCCTGTAACGCACAGCATTGAGATTGCCTGCAATGACAACAAGCTCAGTCCAATGATGCTGTGACACACCGCCCCACACCATGACCGACCCTCCACCTCCAAATCGATCCCGCTCCAGAGTACAGGCCTTGGTGTAACGCTCATTCCTTCGACGATAAATGCGAATCCGACCATCACCCCTGGTGAGACAAAACCACGACTCGTCAGTGAAGAGCACTTTTTGCCAGTCCTGTCTGGTCCAGCAATGGTGGGTTTGTGCCCATAGGCGACGTTGTTGCCGGTGATGTCTGTTGAGGACCTGCCTTACAACAGGCCTACAAAACCTCAGTCCAGCCTCTCTCAGCCTATTGCGTACAGTCTGAGCACTGATGGAGGGACTGTGCATTCCTGGTGTAACTCGGGCAGTTGTTGTTGCCAACCTGTACCTGTCCCGCAGGTGTGATGTTCGGAATTACCGATCCTGTGCAGGTGTTGTTACACGTGGTCTGCCATTGCGAGGATGATCAGCTGTCCGTCCTGTCTCCCTGTAGTGCTGTCTTAGCCGTCTCACAGTACGGACATTGCAATTTATTGCCCTGGCCACATCTGCAGTCCTCATTCCTCCTTGCAGCATGCCTAAGGCACGTTCACGCAGATGAGCAGGGACCCTGGGCATCTTTCTTTTGGTGTTTTTCAGAGTTAGTAGAAAGGCCTCTTTAGTGGCCTAAGTATTAATATCTGTGACCTTAATTGCCTACCGTCTGTGAGCTGTTAGTGTCTTAACGAACATTGAAAACAATGTTTAAACCCTTTACAATGAAGATCTGTGAAGTTTTTGGATTCTTACGAATTATCTTTGAAAGAAAAGGGTCCTAATATTGAGTTGCACCCCCTTTTGTCCTCAGAACAGTCTCAATTCTTCTGGGCATGGACTCTACAAGGTGTCGAAAACGTTCTACAGGGATGCTGGTCCATGTTGACTCCAATGCTTCCCACAGTTGTGTCAAGTTGGCTGGATGTCCTTTAGGTGGTGTACCATTCTTGATACACACGGGAAACTGTTGAGCGGGAAAAACCCAGCAGGGTTGAAGTTCTTTACATACTCAAACCGGTGCACCTGGAACCTACTACCATACCCCGTTCAAAGGCACTTAAATCTTTTGCCTTCCCCATTTACCCTCTGAATGGCACACATACACAATCCATGTTTCAAATTTCTCAAAGCTCAAATATCCTTCTTTAAGCTGTCTCCTCCTCTTCATCTACACTGACTGAAGTGGATTTAACAAGTGACATCAATAAGGGATCATAGCTTTCACCTGGATTCACCTGGTCAGTCTATGTCATGGAAGAGCAGGTGTTCCTAATCTTTTGTA
Source organism: Brachymystax lenok tsinlingensis (assembly GCA_030435695.1). Classification (NCBI taxonomy): domain Eukaryota; kingdom Metazoa; phylum Chordata; class Actinopteri; order Salmoniformes; family Salmonidae; genus Brachymystax; species Brachymystax lenok. The sequence goes on from CM059814.1 coordinate 40,394,329, forward strand.
CACTCAAGTGTATATATTTCTGTGAATCAATATATAGCATTTTGTGTGTGCATGCATGCCTGTGCGGAACGCACATGTATTTGTGTGTGCTTGTGCTTGCATATATTAGTTCCTTTTTAAGGTAACATACCTTCATCCAGGACCAAGGTATGAGGCTCGTCTGGTACTTTCTCAATGGGAGGTGGGTACATAGGGTGCCCCTCGCAGTTTGAGACCCCAGCGCGCGCTCCGTGGTCATCCCAGAGAGGACAAAACTGACTGTATGGTCCTGTTCGTTCACCCTCAGCCCCAGACCCTCCCCAACAGGACTAACGGTCTCTGTGGAGTTGTGGTTGTGAGCATTGTCGTGAGTGTGGTTGCCAACCTCAATCAAGCCAAAGTGAATGTGGAATCTAATCTCCTCCTGGTCCTTGCCTGTCAGGTTGGGGCAGCTGACAGATGCAGTGCCGTTGACAGACACACGGACCACATGGAACGTTCTGAGCTTGTCTGGTGAGGGAAGGTCAAAAGTCAAAAAGAAGCAGTATGTGTTATATCAGAGGGAAATAGACAAGGGCCCTGTTTGAATACTTCCCTCCTTTCCTTGAAGAAATCACTGATCTGACACAGCAAGAGAGACCTAGCCTGGGTGCCAGTCTGTTTCTGCTCTCTTGCTATTAGAGCCATTCAGAGCACTGTCTGGCGCTTACAGAGCTTGCTTAAAGACACATCCCACTGGGCAAAAATGTGTTGAATCAATGGTGTTTCCACCATTGAATAGAAAAAATAACTTCTAACAAGCCAAAACCTGCAGAAGAAACACAATGGAACCTGGAAATACCATCCAACACAAAATTGAGTGAGTAATGTTCAGTCTGAACTTACTTTCTGAAGCGAAAAAGTAAAAGACAATCTCTAGGTAATTTTGTTATATAAAGCTTAATAAATAAGACTACCAAGCTGCAAGGAAAGAATATGACTGAAATTAGCACTGTAGTGTGAAGTGAAAGATGTGAAAATTCTTGAGCCTAACAATGGCAGGAGAGTTCCACAGCCCCTCCCCACTCAAATGCAGGGGCCTTTGAAGCCCCCCTCCATCTTTGCAGAGAACATATCCTTGTCAGAATACCCAAAATACAACAGCCACAGGACAACTTTGTTTGGATGTCGTAAAGGACCATTTGCCGATACTGAAAAGACATAGCTAGCTAACGACCTCCTTTTTCAATCGGAAAAGACGAACAGAGACTTTCTATCTACGTTAGCTAGCTAGCTGGGATTTTCTACAAGGAATCTGCCTCACGAAAAAAGCTTCTCACAAGTGGGTGTTACACCTACTCTCGTTGCCTGCTGCACTGCTAATTGGATTCCACCTGGCGATCTGTTCACCGTCTGACCTGGCCTGTCTCCCCCTGTCTGGTATAGGTAGCCCCGCCACTCTCCCCCCCTCTCTCCCAAGCTTTCGTCATCACCAGCACACATGCACTGTTGAGGCGAGTAACTCTGAACTTATGTTATAGATTTTATGTGTCATGACTAAATGTTTGTACATCTAAGAATATTCCATTCTGAAAATGTATGCAATAGAGATAGGGTTATAAGACAAATGGTAGTCCAATTGATGTGTGTGTGTCTATAAATGAATATTGTGTGGAGAGTGGAACAGGATGGTACGACTTGTGAGAAGGAGTCAGTGAGAACAAAGCATTCTTAGTTCTAATCAGACATATGTGGGAAGGCTTCTGGTCCTTGGGACGGGAGGGACCGTTAGGAGCTGTCCAAGGTTGACTTATATTGCAAAGATTGTGATAAGGAATGAATGGGTACTGTGGGAAAACACTATTTCCTGGAAAGGGTGGGGAATATGGTGGGGCCTTTGTATTTTTTGTATTTCAACATTGTACCATATAAAAGACTGTGTATACCTTTTAAGATTAGAGCTCTCCTGAATAAACAATTTACATTTAACCATTGTAGATTGGGCCTCTGTTTGTCTCATTTCAACCAGTATCTTACAAATACTGGGTAACAGACAGAGTTTGTTTAATTGAAGTTCAGTTTCTGAACATTGAGCACAAAATGTCTATAACAACTTACAATAGCTAGCCCCAAGTTGTTATATTTTTCGCTTGTGCTTCATGTTATTTGCCTAATGACTCCTGCATGCTTTGTTGACTATGAACTTGCTTGTTTACCCAACTGTGGGACAGTCTGTTTGTTCCCACACTCGGGACTCTGACTCTCTATTGGTTACACGGACTCTTGGCCTCCCATCCTATCTTTACCACCTCTCGCCGCTTTGTATTCATGTTACCTAAGAAAATTGCTGAACAGTATGATCTTGTTGCCATCTAATGCACATTAAAATGTTATAAATCAACACTGCAGAGCTCTCCCTGTACCCTGATTGTATTACTGCTGATTATATCTGAAAATGTGCATGTACACCCTGGCCCATCTACTGTTGCTAGTCCCAATTCTGATTTGTGCTCTGATATCTGCTTCACTGATTTCTGCTCTCATAAAAGCCTGGGTTTTCTGCACATTAACACTAGAATCTTATTACCTGAAATGTATCAATTGAAAGTGTAGGTTCACAGCTCCAATCCAGATGTGTCATTACTGAGACATGGTTAAGAAAGAGTGTTTTGAACACGGATGTTAACCTTTCTATAAGACAAATCTTCTATAAGAGATATTCCTAAGGTGGTGGAGTGGCAATCTTTACCAAGGAACAACTTCAGTGCTTGGTTGTCTCCACCAAGTCTGTCCCCAAACAATTTCATTTGCTGGTTTTACGCATTAAACGTTCAAATAACTCTTTGTTGACTTGTTTCTGGGTGTTATCGGCCACCATCAGCACTAGCCTGTACCCTAAATGCCCTAAGCTCTCTCCTGGAACCTTCCACTAAGTCTGAATGTGTCATGCTAGGTGAATTAAACTGGGACATGCTTAAACCACCTGACCAAGTCCTAAAGCAATGGGACTCCCTAAATCTTTCTCAGATTATTACCAATCCAACAAGGTCTGACTCCAAGCATCCAGAAAAAGGCTACTCTACTTGATGTTATCCTTACAAATAATCTGGATACTGTAGGCATCAGTCTGGTGTTTTCTGTAATGACCTTAGTGATCACAGTTTGATAGCCTGTGTTCATAATGGCTGCTCAGTGAAACGACCTGTCCTGACTTTTCATAGACGCTTGCTAAAAAACTTGAATGAGCATGCCTTCCTTCAGGATCTTGCCTCTGTAAATTGGTATAGAATCAGCTTGATCCCCTCTGTCGAAGACGCTTGGACCTTCTTTTTTTATTTTTTCAGTATTGTTAACAAATACGCACCCGTAAAGAAAATAACAGTTAAAAACAGGTTCAGCCCCTGGTTTGACCGTGATCTGGCAGAGTTACTCCACCTCAAGAATTCCATTTGGCAAATCGCTCAGGCTGACTGGCTCTCATTCAGGCAAATTAGAAATAAGTGCACTCAGGCTATCCGGAAGGACAAAGTTAGTTACTTTAAAGAGCAGTTCTCTCTCTGTGGGTCTAACACCAAGACGTTCTGTAAAACGGTTAAAGATCTGGAGAATAAACCCTCCTCCACACAGCTGCCCGTGTCCCTTAATGTTGTTGATTTGGTTGTTATTGACAGGGAGCACATGGCTGAGCTCTTTAATCACCACTTCATTAAGTCAGGATTCCTATTTGACTCTGCCATGCCTCCTTGCCCGTCCAACATTTCCTCATCTCTCACCCCTTCTAATGTGACTATCCCTGACGCTCCTCCCTCTTTTTCCCCCTGCCCCGCTACAAAGTTTCTCTCTGCGGACGGTTACTGAGTCTGAGGTACTAAAGGAGCACCTTAAACTTGACCCCAAAAAACATCTGGTTCAGATGGTTTAGACCCTTTCTTCTTTAAGGTTGCTGCCCCTATCATCTCCAAGCCCTTCTCTGACCTTTTTAACCTCCCTCTCTCCTCTCTGGGGAGGTTTCCACTGCTTGGAAGGCAGCCACGGTGCATCCTTTATATAAAGGGTGAGATCAAGCTGATCCTATCTGTATTAGGCCAATTTCTATTTTGCCCTATTTATCAAAAGTGTTGGAAAAACTTGTCAATAATCAATTGACTGGCTTTCTTGATGTCTAAAGTATTCTCGCGGGTATGCAATCTGGTTTCCGCTCATGTTATGGATGTGTCACTGCAACCTTAAAGGTTCTTGATGATGTCAACATTGTCCTTGATTTTAAGCAATGTTGTGCTGCTATTTTGTATTGACTTGGCCAAAGCTTTTGATATGGTAGACCATTCCATTCTTGTGGGCCGGCTAAGGAGTATTGGTGTCTCTGAGGGGTCTTTGGCCTGGTTTGCTAACTACAATGGGCTCCAAAATTACTGGCACCCCTGACTGGAATGCACAAAGAATACTTAAAAAAAGAACATCAATATCATTATAGAGATAAACTCAAAATACCAACATGTGAGAAATACTGTGCTTTAACCAAAATCATACAATTATTTAATACAAAATACATTTCACCAAAATCAAAGTTTCATAATTATTGGCACTCCTCATTTAGTACTTAATGCAACCACCTCTGGCAAGGATAACAGCATGGAGTCTTTTCCTGTAATGTTTGACAAGGTTAAGTAACACATTTGGAGGGATTTTGGACCATTCCTCTATGCAGATCCTTCACATTCTTGGGTTTAAGCTTATCAACTGCCCTCTTAAACTCAGCCAACAGGTTTTTGATTGGGTTGGGGTGCCAGTAATTTTGGAGCCCACTGTACCTCTCTCAAACATCTGCTGTCTCAGCCACTGCCTGTCACCAAGGGAGTACTCCAAGGCTCGATCCTAGGCCCCATGCTCTTCTCAATTTACATCAACAACATAGCTCAAGCAGTAGGAAGTTCTCATCCATTTATATGCAGATGATACAGTCTTATATTAATTTGGCCCCTGACTGGATTTTGTGTTAAATGCTCTACAACAAGGCTTTCTCATTGTCCAAAAAGGTTTCTCTACCCTTAACCTTGTTCTGAACACCTCCAACACAAAGGTCATGTGGTTTGGTAAGAAGAATGCCCCTCTCCCTACCGGTGTGATTACTACCACTGAGAGTTTAGAGCTTGGGGTAGTCACCTCATACAAGTACTTGGGAGTATGGCTAGACGGTACACAGTCCTCTCAGCAGATATCAAAGCTGCAGGCTAAGGTTAAGTCTAGACTTGGTTTCCTCTATCGTAATCACTCCTCTTTCACCACAGCTGTCAAACTAACCCTGATTCAGATGACTAGCCTACCCACGTTAGATTACAGAGACGTAATTTATTGATCGATTGGCAGTTAAGGGTGCTCTCGAGCCGCTAGATGTTCTTTACAATTCAACCATCAGATTTGCCTCCAATGCTTCTTATAGGACACATCACTGCACTCTATACTCCTCTGTAAACTATCTCTGTATACCCATCGACCCACTGGTTGATGCTTATTTATATAACCCTCTTAGGCCTCACTCCCCATTATCTGAGATACCTACTGCAGCCCTCATCCTCCACATACAACACCCGTTCTGCTAGTCACATTCTGTTAAAGGTCCCCAAAGCACACACATCCCTGGGTCGCTCTTCTTTTCAGTTCGCTGTAGCTAGCGACTGGAAGGAGCTGCAAAAAACACTAAAGGGGTTAGGACCGTTTTATCTCCATCTCTTCATTCAAAGACTCGATCATGGACACTCTTACTGACAGTTGTGGCTGCTTCGCGTTATATATTGTTGTCTCTACCTTCTTGCCCTTTGTGCTGTTGTCTTTGCCCAATAATGTTTGTACTGTACCATGTTTTGTCCTGCTACCATGTTGTGCTGCTGCTGTGTTGTGTTGCTACCATGTTGTTGTCATGTTGTGTTGCTATCATGATGTGTTTTCATGTGTTGCTGCCATGCTTTGTTGTTGTCTTAGGTCTCTCTTTATGTAGCGTATCTTGTTGTGATGTTTTTTTATTTTTTTTTATTGAATCCCAGCCCGGTCCCCAAAGTATGTCTTTTGCCTTCTGGTAGGCTGTCATTGTAAATAAGAATTTGCTCTTAACTGATTTGCCTAGATTAAATAGAGGTACAAAAATAAAATAATTAACCCCCCAAAAATCTATGTGATGACGTTGAATGTGTTGCTGAGCAATGTGTTGCTGAGCATAAGAGCATTTAGTATTTTTTTCCACCTAACTTTTGGGGGGGGGACTTCATGTTGAATTCACAACCAAATGTAAATCCCAACTACAAGTTAATATCACAACTGAAAACCTGACATCTCTAGCAAACAATGAAGCAACAGGCAGCATTCTCAAGGGGATTTAAACGATTCCGATTGCTTTTCACTTTGATCTTGCGCACACATGCAAACTCAGCTTTTTTTATGTGATATTTCTGGACTTTTTGGGGAGTAAAAATGTATTCCCATTCAAAATCCAATTTACCCTAACTCCTAACCCTTAAGCCTAACCCCTAACCCTAACCTTTAAGCCTACAATTGCATTTTAACAAATTCAGAAAATTATCTGGTTTTCCTACGTTGTCAGGACATTCTGGTGACTTGTGTAGGAAATGTAAAAAACAGACACAGAGGAAATAGCTTCTGAGGCTGAATCATGCAGTACACTATATTTTACCTAGCCCCAAATCTGGATTATTCATGTTTCATTATTTGTAATTTCCTAGTATTTTAACCCACACATTGAACATGTTCAGAGAAAAAGAAAGAGAGAGAGAGAGAGAGAGAGAGAGAGAGAGAGAGAGAGAGAGAGAGAGAGAGAGAGAGAGAGAGAGAGAGAGAGAGAGAGAGAGAGAGAGAGAGAGAGAGAGAGAGAGAGAGAGAGATTTCATAAAGTGGTGGAGAGTGGCAGTCACAGAACTGTGTGGAATAGAAAACGTGAGTCACTTAGTTTCATCCCTGTCACCCCTGCCGTTTCATTTCTGCAAAGTCCTATCAAAATTAGGAAACAGACAATTCAATGCATTACATACACCTGCTTATTCTATTCCTAATATAGCTGCAGTATAGATGTTAAAGCATATCCACATCTGTAGTTGGGGTTTAACTACAGTAGTTTGAGTAATGTGTTTGAGAGATCCAAACAACTTCAACTAGCATCCCCACCTGAAAAACCATGCAGCTTTGCGAGCATTACAATCTTGAATGATCTGCAAACCTTTGATTGGGCAACCTTTTGCTTTTGTTCTAGTTATCAGAATGTTCTGGTAGTGCTATGGATCATGCCTGATGTGACATTTGTTGATACTGATGAACATTAATGACAAAGTCCACTGGTGAAACATTCAGAAAAAAATGTAAAAATTAAAGCTGAAAACGATTCCTTATTCTACCTGACAGACATTTATATCTGTTCTACACAATATTCTATGAACATTCTATAACATTGCACCCACCTAAACAGGCTCAGATCTTAACTTTACAGTTGTGGGAGGTTATCATGTTGGCAGCACTGGAGAGGCAGAGGAGGATTGTGAGTATCCAGTAAACGTTCATCTTGAATGTTCTCAGTTTTGTCGTGAAACTGAAGCACCCCTGATATCCCTTTGCAGTGCGCAACAATCAGGGTAAATGTGACGATACACGGTATGCCATACAGTACGAGACAGTGACTGCTCTGCACTACCAAAACATACAACACATGCTTGTCACACGATGACAGCATACATCTCATAACATCCTTCCCTGTCACTTCACTGTGACCAACAATCTGGCCCTCGTCGACTGTAAGCAACTCTCTCTGCTGCACATCTAACAGGGTGACTGACTGCACAGACTCTTGAGAAAAAACACACACTCTGTGGCAGTGCACTCTGAACTTCATAAGAAGTTTCTGCCCTCTACCGGTGTGTGACCTTTGATGGGCTTGGAACCTTGTATCGCATTACTCATGTTTTATTTTCTCCTCCATATCATATTTCACTGCTTCTGGTAGAACTCGCAGAGACCCACCTGGGTTTCTCTGTTGCTATGTGACTGTCTCCTGCGACAGACAGTCAGGAAAAAGCTGATATTATCACAGAGACGGGTGTAATACATCTAGTTGTGGTCACAGTATAGGCCAACATTTCCTGTTTGTCATGCTTTTCTGTGCAAGAACTTTCCAGTGAACACCATTATCCAGAGACACTTCATATCATACAGGTATCTTCATTAGAAATGTAGTGTGCTATAGTTTGTTTGGGGGGAGCAGAGAGATTTACTGGTCTCCTGCACACCACAGCTATAGACACACACACACACACACACACAGAAACACATGTCATGCATACATACATATTTGGTATGGGTGGTCCCAGCGGGACAGAACCCACAGTCCTGGGGTTGCAAGCATCATGCGCTACCAACTGAGACTAAAGAGAGTGGAGTCTTCTCAGAGTGCCTACATGAACACCAAACGCAGAGCTTCTCCCAGCACGAACACACACACACAGGAGCGGACTGGGACAAGAATTCGGCCCTAGCATTTTATCCACACCAGCCAACTCACAACCCACCCCAGGCGGGCCACAAGCCATACACACACCCCATCTCCACACACAGGTGCTGACAAATAACATTGGCAGTACAGTTCAGCATTTCTCAACCATTTCTACTCTAGTGACTGGCGAGACATGTCCCTCCTCCTCTATTTTAACCAGCTCATGTTTAAAACAAATACAATATGCAAAAACATCACTGGAGATAGAACTAACTCATCACTATAACTATGCCTCTGCACAGGGGTGGGGGGGGGCTGCAACTCAATATTAGGAAGGTGTTTGGCATACTCAGTGTATGTGTTACCTATCATTGAAAATAAGAATTTGCCTAGTAAAATAAAGGTAAAATAACAACAACAACAAATATACTCTACATGCTAAAGACATGCTTAGACCTCCCACTTTGGGCTGGATGTGTCAATGTGTAGTTCATACATGCATAATCTATGAGCAGAAATACTGTCTTACCTCAATTAGCCATGAAATCCTTCGTTTGAAAGTGACTGTTTTCTGGAAGCTGTGCCATTTTCCCTACATTTTCCCAACGTGGATGTAGTAGATCTAAAAATGCTTAGTCCTGGCTGGTTCCACCCTTCCCATGCAGATTGGGGCATCATAAGCCACCTTGGGTTCGTCTTGTGGTTATGTGCGCTGGGTGTTGTTTTACCCCCAACCTGGCTTAGTTTCCCAGATGGAAGGATGATTAGAAACAAAGAGGGGTTTGTTCTACTCCTCCAGGCTATCTCTATCTCAGGTCACACACACCAACTCAGTTTATAGAATGCAGGCTGTAGGTTTTCACCAAGCCATCATAAAGCTCAAGCCCCAGAGGCCCAACTCAGTCCCACAGACACAGATGAGTACTCATCAAAGCTATTCGATGCATAAACAGTATTATAACATAATCTTGTAATTTTTCTACCATACCACTTTTAGAAGTACTAAACTACTTCCATATATACAGTGGGGAAAACAAGTATTTAGTCAGCCACCAATTGTGCAAGTTCTCTCACTTAAAAAGATGAGAGAGGCCTGTAATTTTCATCATAGGTACACTTCAACTATGACAGACGAAATGAGGAAAGAAAATCCAGAAAATCCAGAAAATCACATTGTAGGATTTTTTATGAATTTATTTGCAAATTATGGTGGAAAATAAGTATTTGGTCAATAACAAAAGTTTATCTCAATACTTTGTTATATACCCTTTGTTGGCAATGACAGAGGTCAAACGTTTTCTGTAAGTCTTCACAAGGTTTTCACACACTGTTGCTGGTATTTTGGCCCATTCCTCCATGCAGATCTCCTCTAGAGCAGTGATGTTTTGGGGCTGTCGCTGGGCAACACGGACTTTCAAAGATTTTCTATGGGGTTGAGATCTGGAGACTGGCTAGGCCACTCCAGGACCTTGAAATGCTTCTTACGAAACCACTCCTTCGTTGCCCGGGCGGTGTGGTTGGGATCATTGTCATGCTGAAAGACCCAGCCACGTTTCATCTTCAATGCCCTTGCTGATGGAAGGAGGTTTTCACTCAAAATCTCACGATACATGGCCCCATTCATTCTTTCCTTTACACGGATCAGTCGTCCTGGTCCCTTTGCAGAAAAACAGCCCCAAAGCATGATGTTTCCACCCCCATGCTTCACAGTAGGTATGGTGTTCTTTGGATGCAACTCAGCATTCTTTGTCCTCCAAACACGACGAGTTGAGTTTTTACCAAAAAGTTATATTTTGGTTTCATCTGACATTCTCCCAATCCTCATCTGGATCATCCAAATGCTCTCTAGCAAACTTTAGACGGGCCTGAACATGTACTGACTTAAGCAGGGGGACACGTCTGGCACTGCAGGATTTGAGTCCCTGGCGGCGTAGTGTGTTACTGATGGTAGGCTTTGTTACTTTGGTCCCAGCTCTCTGCAGGTCATTCACTAGGTCCCTCGTGTGGTTCTGGGATTTTTGCTCACCGTTCTTGTGATCATTTTGACCCCACGGGGTGAGATCTTGCGTGGAGCCCCAGATCGAGGAAGATTATCAGTGGTCTTGTATGTCTTCCATTTCCTAATAATTGCTCCCACAGTTGATTTCTTCAAACCAAGCTGCTTACCTATTGCAGATTCAGTCTTCCCAACCTGGTGCAGGTCTACAATTTTGTTTCTGGTGTCCTTTGACAGCTCTTTGGTCTTGGCCATAGTGGAGTTTGGAGTGTGACTGTTTGAGGTTGTGGACAGGTGTCTTTTATACTGATAACAAGTTCAAACAGGTGCCATTAATACAAGTAATGAGTGGAGGACAGAGGAGCCTCTTAAAGAAGAAGTTACAGGTCTGTGAGAGCCAGAAATCTTGCTTGTTTGTATGTGACCAAATACTTATTTTCCACCATAATTTGCAAATAAATTCATAAAAAATCCTACAATGTGATTTTCTGGATTTTTTTTCCTTATTTTGTCTGTCATAGTTGAAGTGTACCTATGATGAAAATTACAGGCCTCTCTCATCTTTTTAAGTGAGAGAACTTGCACAATTGGTGGCTGACTAAATACTTTTTTTCCCCACTGTACAGTGCATTCGGAAAGTATTCAGAGACCCCTTCCCTTTTTCCACATTTTGTTACGTTACAGCCTTATTCAAAAATGTATTAAATTACTTTTTTTCCCTCATCAATCTACACACAATAAACCAAAATGACAAAGCGGAAACATTTTTACAAATGTATTAAAAATGAAAAACAGAAATATGCTCATTTAAATTGAGCTCAGGTGCATCCTGTTTCCATTGATCATCCTTGATATGTTTCTACAATGTGATTGGTGTCCACCTGTGGTAAATTCAATTTAATGGACACCCAGACGTGAGCTTCCCAGTGACGAGAGCTTATCAGACGAGCTAAATGCTTTTTATACTCGCTTTAAGGCAAGCAACACTGAAGCATGCACGAGAGCACCAGCTGTTCTGGATGACTGTGTGATAACGCTCTCGGTAGCCGATGTGAGCAAGACCTTTAAACAGGTCAACATTCACAAAGCTGCAGGGCCAGATGGATTACCAGAATGTGTACTGAAAGCATGCGTGGACCAACTGGCATGTGTCGTCACTGACATTTTCAACCTCTCCCCGACTGAGTCTGTAATACGTACATGTTTCAAGCAGACCACCATAGTCCCTGTGCCCATGGAAGCGAAGGAAACCTACCTAAATTATTACCGCCCCATAGCACTCATGTCGGTAGCCATGAAGTGCTTTGAAAGGCTGGTCATGGCTCACATCAACAGCATCCTCCTGGACACCCTAGACACATTCCAATTCGCATACCACCCAACAGATCCACAGATGACGCAATCTCAATTGCATTCCACACTGCCCTTTCCCAACTGGACAAAAGGAACACCTATGTGAGAATGCTGTTCATTGACTACAGTACAGTGTTCAACACCATAGTGCCCACACAGCTCATCACTAAGCTAAGGACCCTGGGACTAAACACCTCCCTCTGCAACTGGATCCTGGACTTCCTGATGGGACACTCCCAGGTGGTAAGGGTGGCAACAACATGTCTGCCACGCTGATCCTCAACACTGGTGCCCCTCAGGGGTGTGTACTTAGTCCCCTCCTTTACTCCCTGTTCACCCACGACTGTATGGCCAAACACGACTCCAACACCATCATTAAGTTTGCTGACGACACAACAGTGGTAGGCCTGATCCCCGACAACAATGAGACAGCCTATAGGAGGAGGTCAGAGATCTGGTAGTATGGTGCCAGGACAACAACCTCTCCCTCAATGTGAGCAAGACAAAGGAGCTGATCGTGGACTACAGGAAAAGGCGGGCGGAACAGGCCACCATTAACATCAATGGGGCTGTAGTGGAGCGGGTCGAGAGTTTCAAGTTCCTTGGTGTCCACACCACCAACAATCTATCACGGTCCAAACACACAAAGACAGTCGTGAAGAGAGCACGACAAAACCTTTTCCCCCTCAGGAGACTGAAACGATTTGGCATGGGTCCCCAGATATTCAAAAAGTTCTACAGTTGCACCATCGAGAGCATCCTGACCAGTTGCATCACCGCCTGGTATGGCAACTGCTCGGCATCTGACCGTAAGGCGCTGCGGAGGGTAGTGCGTACGGCCCAGTACATCACTGGGGCCAAGCTTCCTTCAATCCAGGACCTATGAAATAGGGGGTGTCAGAGGAAAGCTCATAAAATTGTCAGAGACTCCAATCACACAAGTCATAGACTGTTTTCTCGGCTAGCGGTACCAAAGCGCCTAGTGTAGGACCAAAAGGCTCCTTAACAGCTTCTACCCCCCTTCCATTTTTTTAACTCTTCTTGAACTGCACTGTTGGTTAAGGGCTTGTAAGTAAGCATTTCACGGGAAGGTCTACACGTGTTGTATTCGGTGCATGTGACAAATAAAGTTTGATAAGGTCCCACAGTTGACAATGCATGTCAGAAGAAATCCAAGCCATTAGATCGAAGGAATTGTCCGTAGAGCTCCGAGACATGATTGTGTCTCTGCAGCATTGAAGGTCCCCAAGAACACAGTGGCCTCCATCATTCTTAAATGGAAGAAGTTTGGAACCGCCAAGATTCTTCCTAGAGCTGGCCGCCCGGCAAAACTGAGAAATCATGGGAGAAGGGCCTTGGTCAGGGAGGTGAACAAGAACCCAATGGTCACTCTGACAGAGCTCCAGAATTCCTCTGTGGAGATGGGAGAACCTTCCAGAAGGACAACCATCTCGGCAGCACTCCACCAATCAGTTGGAAGCCACTCCTCAGTAAAAAGGCACATGACAGCCCACTTGGAGTTTGCCAAAAGGCACCTAAAGGACTCTCAACCCATGAGAAACAAGATTATTTGGTCTGATGAAACCAAGATTGATCTCTTTGGCCTGAATGCCAAGCGTCACGTCTGTAGGAAACCAGGCACCATCCCTACGGTGAAGCGAGGTGGTGTTCTTTTTTTTTTTTCAGCGGCAGGGAGACTTGTCAGGATCGAGGGAAAGATGAACAGAGCAAAGTACAGAGAGGTCCTTGATGAAAACCTGCTCCAGAGCGATCAAGACCTCAGCCTGGAGCCAAGGTTCACTTTCCAACAGGACAACGACTGTAAGCACAGCCAAAACAGCACAGAAGTGGCTTCCACTGTGAATGTCCTTGAGTGGCCCAGCCAGAGCCCAGACTTGAACCCAATCTAATATCTCTGGAGAGACCTGAAAATAGCTGTGCAGCGACGCTCCAGATCCAACTTGGCAGAGCTTGAGATGATCTGCAGAGAAGAATGGGAGAAACTCCCCAAATACAGGTGTGCCAAGCTTGTAGCGTCATACCCAAGAAGACTTGATTCTGTGATCGCTGCCAAAGGCGCTTCAACAAAGTACTGAGTAAAGGGCCTGAATACTTACAGTTGAAGTCAGAAGTTTACATACACCTTAGCCAAATACATTTAAACTCAGTTTTTCACAAATCCTAGTAAAGATTCCCTGTCTTAGGTCAGTTAAGATCATCACTTTATTTTAAGAATGTGAAATGTCAGAATAATAGTGGAGAGAATAATTTATTTCAGCTTTTATTTCTTTCATCACATTCCCAGTGGGTCAGAAGTTTACATACACTCAATTAGTATTTGGTAGCATTGCCTTTAACTACTTAGGGAGTGGTGGTGCGCTACCCGGTGAAATGCAAGGCGCCAAATTCAAAATCCAAAAGTTGAATTATTAAACATTCATCAATATACAAGTGTTGCATAGTCATCAAAAGCTCTGCTTCTTGGCAATATCACAGCGTTGTCAGATTTTACGGCGAAAGCACTACATTTGATTGTTTGAGGGTAGCATAAATTCATAAACCATCACGGTTCACACAAAACACATTTCACAGCGAAAACAAATCCCTTACCTTTTGAAGAACTTCTGCTGAGGGCTTCCCAAGTATCCAACGAAGACAATCCATGGTTCTTTTGTTAGAAAAAGTCATTTATTATATCCATAAATCTTCGTTTGGTTGGTGCGTAATGTTCAGAAAATCCAACGTCGAATCGCCCATTGAAGAAGAGAACGCGTTCAAATATACCTATAAACATTTCCTAAACAAATCAAATACCAGTTAAAATGCATCCTTAGCTATCCTTTTATGAATATGAGCGATAATATTTCACTCGGATGGTCACCTAAACGTTATATAAGTAAAATAAAGTGGGGCGCGCAGCCAGTCTCGCGCACGAGAAAACTTGTTGACATCTGAGCTACCTTGGCCATTTCCTGTACCTATTCTTCCTGCTTCCTCCAGTCTCTCTGAGGCTTTATATATAGACTGTTGACATCTAGTGGAAGCCATAGGTACTGAAATCTCGGTCATTGTCCATTTGGAAGACAAAGCTTTAACTTCCTGACTGATGTCTTGAGATGTTGCTTCAATATATCCACATAATTTTCCTCCCTCATGATGCCATCTATTTTGTGAAGTGCACCAGCCCCTCCTGCAGCAAAGCACCCTCAAGACATGATGCTGCCACCCCCTTACTTCACGGTTTGGATGGTGTTCTTCGGCTTGCAAGCCTCCCCCTTTTTCCTCCAAACGTAACGATGGTCATTATGGCTAAATAGTTTTATTTTTGTTTCATCAGACCAGAGGACATTTCTCAAAAAAGTACGATCTTTGTTCCCATGTGCAGTTGCAAACCGTAGTCTAGCTTTTTTATGGCGGGTTTTGGAACAGTGGCTTCTTCCTTGCTGAGCGGCCTATCAGGTTATGTCGATATAGGACTCGTTTAACTGTGGATATAGATACTTTTGTACCTGTTTCCTCCAGCATCTTCACAAGGTCCTTTGCTGTTGTTCTGGGATTGATTTGCACTTTTCGCACCAAAGTACGTTCATCTCTAGGAGACAGAACGCGTCTCCTTCCTGAGCGGTATGACGGCTGCGTGGTCCCATGGTGTTTATACTTGCGTACTATTGTTTGTACAGATGAACGTGGTACCTTCAGGCGTTTGGAAATTACTCTCAAGGATGAACCAGACTTGTGGAGGTCCATACATTTTTTTCTGATTTCTTTAGATTGTCCCATGATGTCAAGCAAAGAGGCACTGAGTTTGAAGGTAGCCCTTGAAATACATCCACAGGTACACCTCCAATTGACTCAAATGATGTCAATTAGCCTATCAGAAGCTTCTAAAGCCAAGCCATTGTTAACAAGAAATTTGTGGAGTGGTTGAAAAACGAGTTTTAATGACTCCAACCTAAGTGTATGTAAACTTCCGACTTAAACTATATGTAAATGTCATATTTCAGTTTTTTATTTGAAATACATTTGCAAAAATGTCTAAAGCCTGTTTTTGTTTTGTCATTATGGGGTATTGTGTGTCAATTGACAAGGATTTTTCATTTGTTTTGCATAAGGCTGTAACGTAACAAAAAGTAAAGGGGTCTGAATACTTTCCGATTGCACTGTATATACAGTATGTATATACAGTGCATTCGGCAGATATATTATGGATATTTTCTGAAATTACAATGAAAAAAAAGTATAATCCTAAGTGTAGCACCTTTTTAATAGACAATGACTCAAGTAAAAGTAAAAGTGAAAGTCACAAATAACAAATAAAAAATGATTAATTTAAAATTGACTTTGAGTGTCCCTGTGTAAGAATTTCCACAGTAATTTGGAATCAATGAACTGGATAATTGATTCTGCCTGGGGAGCTTTCCAGTGGGGGTCTGCGAGGAAAACCGGTGGCACATTTTGTGAAGCGTGAATTCCCGTCTAACCAAAAGACGACAAGACCCGCCCAGAACAGACCCTTACTGTGAGCTGCCCAGGAGGAGACACATCATCCACGAACAATTGTGGGACGGCAACTGGTTTCAGTACGTCAATTTAAATGAACCTGTGTAAAAACACTTTTTTTTTTTTTTTAAGAAAATCAAGGTGAGTAAATCATAAAAAGGTACCCATAGTCTTATACAGAGAAGACTATTCACTAGTTTTATGAGAAAACTAGAGCAAGGGCGTAACGGTACAACGGAACGTCCCGCTGACAGCTGTCTGAAGGCATTTAGAAGAAATGTCTATGTGGTCTGCAGCCACTACAAAATGGCATAATAAACTGATAGAAATTTGGAAAGTAAGATTGAAATTTGGAGGAATGGGCAAAAATACCAGCAACAGTGTGTGAAAACCTTGTGAAGACTTACAGAAAACATTTGACCTCTGTCATTGCCAACAAAGGGTATATAACAAAGTATTGAGATAAACTTTTTGTTATTGACCAAATACTTATTTTCCACCATAATTTGCAAATAAATTCATAAAAAATCCTACAATGTGATTTTCTGGATTTTTTTTCCTCATTTTGGGCCAAATGAGCAAAAATCCCAGAACCACATGGGGGGGACCTAGTGAATGACCTGCAGAGAGCTGGGACCAAAGTAACAAAGCCTACCATCAGTAACACACTACGCCGCCAGGGACTCAAATCCTGCAGTGCCAGACGTGTCCCCCTGCTTAAGCCAGTACATGTTCAGGCAAGTCTAAAGTTTGCTAGAGAGCATTTGGATGATCCAGATGAGGATTGGGAGAATGTCAGATGAAACCAAAATAGAACTTTTTGGTAAAAACTCAACTCGTTGTGTTTGGAGGACAAAGAATGCTGAGTTGCATCCAAAGAACACCATACCTACTGTGAAGCATGGGGGTGGAAACATCATGCTTTGGGGCTGTTTTTCTGCAAAGGGACCAGGACGACTGATCCATGTAAAGGAAAGAATGAATGGGGCCATGTATCGTGAGATTTTGAGTGAAAACCTCCTTCCATCAGCAAGGGCATTGAAGATGAAACGTGGCTGGGTCTTTCAGCATGACAATGATCCCAAACACACCGCCCAGGCAACGAAGGAGTGGCTTCAGAAGAAGCATTTCAAGGTCCTGGAGTGGCCTAGCCAGTCTCCAGATCTCAACCCCATAGAAAATCTTTGGAGGGAGTTGAAAGTCCGTGTTGCCCAGCGACAGCCCCAAAACATCACTGCTCTAGAGGAGATCTGCATGGAGGAATGGGCCAAAATACCAGCAACAGTGTGTGAAAACCTTGTGAAGACTTACAGAAAACGTTTGACCTCTGTCATTGCCAACAAAGGGTATATAACAAAGTATTGAGATAAACTTTTGTTATTGACCAAATACTTATTTTCCACCATAATTTGCAAATAAATTCATAAAAAATCCTACAATGTGGTTTTCTGGATTTTTTTTCCTCATTTTGTCTGTCATAGTTGAAGTGTACCTATGATGAAAATTACAGGCCTCTCTCATCTTTTTAAGTGAGAGAACTTGCACAATTGGTGGCTGACTAAATACTTTTTTCCCCCACTGTATGTAAGGGGTGTAAACAGCATTCTGAGGAATGTTCAGAGTGGTTCCTTTATGGATCATTTGAGGTATGATAAGGTTAAAGCATTGTACGGGACTTGACTTACCCCTAACCAATAAAACTATAAATGCTTAGAAGATTTCCTCCACCCTGGTAATGCATTTTGAAATAAACCCATACCCTGTTGAATATAACTAATGAATGTTAAACATGATTTTCTTTTAACTAAACTTAAAACGCTACAATTTATTGTACTCCCGATGGAGTTTTCGTTGATATCCCAAATGATGAAGTTGTAAACCAATTCTTGAGTAGACAAAACGGAGACTGCGTCTGTTTCCCTGCTGTCTCAGGTGCCAGACTTATTATGGATAGAGTGCGAGATCTACTGGGGACTGAGACAGTGCCAACCCAGTTAATACATATTGATCATTCCAAAGCATTACATATGAATCTTAAAATATGCAATAAATATTGAAGCAGAAAGTGAATATCCATCAGAGATTGGTAATAAAAATATAGAGTCACTTTTTGAAGGTATACAAAATTAAAACAATGCCTTCCAATATGGAGAAAGTTAACATGTTTGTTTTGTTTTAAACCTTGCAATAGGGGGAAAAGCAGAATGTTGTTTGAGAGTGATCCGTTTGTATAAGTAGTAGATTGAGAAGTTCTTCCTATTGTGAAGAAGGGAGTGCTAGTTGAAGGAAACAAATTATGGAGACTAGTGAAAGTAACAAAGTAGCCCTCTGATTCCCTGCTTCAACTGCGTGTTGTTATTCTCTTTGACATTCGTTTTAGAAGTCTGGATTTCCTGAATCAGGTAGTAATAATAATTTGTCATACTGTAAATAATTTGTCTGGATTTCCTGAGTTAGAAATGCCTTAAACTAAACTAGTGGGCATAGATTTTGCCTTATCCACAATTGTTTATTTGGGGTATCAGGTTGATTGTGGAGGTCTGCACACTGTGAAATGTATAGTAATTTAGACTAAGAATGCATTGAAATGCCAATCTGTCATTACCACAAATGGGGGCTATGATGGGGAAAGTTAATGCTAGAAAAATAAGTTCAATGTACAATCCGCCAGTGTCGGTGTGTGCTAAGTTGAGGGTCTTAAATTAAAGTGATAGAACCAACGTGAAGGACGCACAACGCACTAAGGACTGTCATTCCAAATTTGGGTTGGATCATTTATCAATAGTTCTAATTATGTTTTGGAAAGGCGAGGCTTCTAGAGACAGAGCTGTGCCCTAAAATGTGAGGAGAGCCACTAGATTGTAGTTGGGCTAACCTTGCCCCAATCCCATTCTTATCGGTTGGTGTGAAACTGTTATAACGTGTTCTCTCTCGCTTCCCTGTGAAATGTTATTAACATGCTGTAAGGCGATCTGTGCCTCTCTGGCTGATAATATTTCAGTAGCTATCATGTTTTCTGCTCCTACAGAAGATGGTGAAACTAATGAGCTGCCAACTCTGGATGAGCTCCCATTTCCCCCTGTAGATACGGACGATGAATAATGATTGAAGGTTGTTTTCGTTTAACAAGAATTGTTAAACAACAGGGTTTTATTTTTTGATTAAGTTGACCTGTGAAAAACAGGTCAATCCAACCAGATTGCGGTAAAATATGGAAACAATGGTTAACATTGAGAGATGTTTTCACCTCTGAATCTGCAGATCCCTTGTGTATGTGTGTGTATTTTTGATACACACTCCCATTAATTGAAGTATAACCTTTATTATGATTATAGTATTACCATACTAATTGGATTGTACAACCCATAATGAAGGGTTTGAAATGATGAAGTGCCTGGATTTCTTTCTTTGTTGATTTCCCTTACTTTAAACTTTTCACATGTACCAACAAACGGGTGTGATCATTTTACAGTGGTCCCTGCAGCGTACGCTCAAACCGGTGTGATTAGAATGCTTATTTAGAATGTCCAGTTTCGATTGACGCAACAATCAGAATTTGAGCTGACCTCACTGTTTTTTCACAGAAACATTTTGCACAAACACAGTCTTACAAAGTTATGTCCAGAATGTGATTAGTTTACTTTTGGATGCCATGTTCAGACATTCACAGAAGTAGCTACAGCATAACACAATCATCCAAACCGGAAAATGTAGGCTACATTTGTTCTTGCATTAACTGAGGAAAGATTGACATAACACAAGCTGTCATATTTTTATAACTCTCGGCTGACAGAAACTACAATATGAATTAGCTAATAGCAATTACTATTTATAATGAATCACATCACGGGTGAGCTCACCATTGATCTAAATAATTGAGTAAAACACTTTCTAGGAATTGAAAGTAATCCAACGATGGGTAGTTCGTGTGCGCCCCCATGCTTGTCTTTTCGCATCAACCAAAGATAATAAGAGGAGACAAGATGAGTTTGGTATGTTTATAGTATGCCTGTTGAAGGGGGTGTGTCATCTACAATCATTCACTTCCCACCATTCACTTCCGGAAGTTTACCCTAAAGATGAGTGAACCATTCCTTCACCTCCTTATAACATCTCTGACAGACGTTTATGTTATACAGAAAACATTGTATAATGTCAACAAACATGGTGCCACACATAGCTGGCAAATAGCTTAACATTAGTTCATTATAATCAGTACAACCTTCAAAAAAGTATTTTATACACATCAAAGGTGTCCATTACAATCTATGCAATAATCGGAAATGCATTATTTGTCACCAGTTCTTTAAAACATAAAACTGTAAATACATTATGCTCCATACATACAGCAAATCAAATCATTTATTTATAAAGCCCTTCTTACATCAGCTGATTTCACAGAGTGCTGTACAGAAACCCAGCCTAAAACCCCAAACAGCAAGCAATGCAGGTGTAAAAGCACGGTGGCTAGGAAAAACTCCCTAGAAAGGCCAAAACCTAGGAAGAAACCTAGAGTGGAACCAGGCTGTGAGGGGTGGCCAGTCCTCTTCTGGCTGTGCCGGGTGCAGATTATAACAGAACATGGACAAGATTTTAAAATGTTCATAAAACAGGCAGAACAGTTGAAACTGGAGAAGCAGCACGGCCAGGTGGACTCGGGACATCAAGGAGTCATCAGGCCAGGTAGGCCTTAAAGAATGGTCCTAGTGCTCAGGTCCTCCGAGAGAGAGAGAGAAAAAAAAAGAAAGAGAGTGAGATAATTAGAGAGAGCATACTTAAATTCACACAGGACACCGGATAAGAAAGGAGAAATACTCCAGATATAACTAGCCCCCCGACACATAAACTACTGCAGCATAAATACTGGGGGCTGAGACAGGAGGGGTCTGGAGACACTGTGGCCCCGTCCGACGATACCCCCGGACAGGGCCAAACAGGCAGGATATAACCCCACCCACTCTGCGGAAGCACAGCCCCCACACCACTAGAGGGATATCTTCAACCACCAACTTACCATCCTGAGACAAGGCCGAGTATAGCCCACAAGATCTCCGCCAAGGCACAATCCAAGGGGGCAACCCGGACAGGAAGATCACGTCAGTGACTCAACCCACTCAAGCGACCCCCCCCCACGGACAGTATGGAAGAGCACCAGTAAGCCACCAACTCAGCCACTGTAATAGGGTTAGAGGCAGAGAATCCCAGTGGAGGGGAACCGGCCAGGCAGAGACAGCAAGGGTGGTTCGTTGCTCCAGTGCATTTCCGTTCACCTTCACACTCCTTGGCCAGACTACACTCAATCATAGGACCTACTGAAGAGATGAGTCTTCAATAAAGACTTAAAGGTTGAGACCGAGTCTGCGTCTCTCGCATGGATAGGCAGACCATTCCATAAGAATTGAGCTCTATAGGAGAAAGCCCTGCCTCCAGCTGTTTGCTTAAAAATTCTAGGGACAATAAGGAGGCCTGCGTCTTGTGACCGTAGCGTACGTGTAGGTATGTACGGCAGGACCAAATCGGAAAGATAGGTAGGAGCAAGCCCATGTAATGCTTTGTAGGTTAGCAGTAAAACGTTGAAATCAGCCCTTGCCTTAACAGGAAGCCAGTGTAGAGAGGCTAGCACTGGAGTAATATGATCACATTTTGAGGTTCTAGTCAAGATTCTAGCAGCCGTGTTTAGCACTAACTGAAGTTTATTTAGTGCTTTATCCGGGTAGCCGGAAAGTAAAGCATTGCAGTAGTCTAACCTAGAAGTGACAAATGCATGGATTAACTTTTCTGCATCAGTTTTGGACAGAAAATGTCTGATTTTTACAATGTTACGTAGATGGAAAAAAGCTGTCCTTGAAACAGTCTTGATATGTTCGTCAAAAGAGAGATCAGGGTCCAGAGTAATGCCGAGGTCTTTCACAGTTTTATTTGAGACGACTGTACAACCATCAAGATGAATTGTCAGATTCAACAGAAGATCTATTTGTTTCTTGGGACCTAGAACAAGCATCTCTGTTTTGTCCGAGTTTAAAAGTAGAACATTTGCCGCCATCCACTTCCTTATGTCTGAAACACAGCCTTCCAGGGAGGGCAATTTTGGGGCTTCACCATGTTTCATCAAAATGTACAGCTGTGTATCATCCGCATAGCAGTGAAAGTTAACATTATGTTTCCGAATGACATCACCAAGTGGTAAAATATATAGTGAAAACAATAGTGGTCCCAAAACAGAGCCTTGAGGAACACCAAATTACAGTTGATTTGTCAGAGGACAAACCATCCACAGAGACAAACTGATACCTTTCCGACAGATAAGATCTAAACCAGGCCAGAACTTGTCCGTGTAGACCAATTTGGGTTTCCAATCTCTACAAAAGAATGTGGTGATCAATGGTATCAAAAGCAGCAGTAAGGTCTAGGAGCACGAGGACAGTTGCAGAGCCTCGGTCTGATGCCATTAAAAGGTCATTTACCACCTTCACAAGTGCAGTCTCAGTGCTATGATGGGGTCTAAAACCAGACTGAAGCGTTTCATATACATTGTTTGTCTTCAGGAAGGCAGTGAGTTGCTGCGCAACAGCTTTTTCAAAAAAAATTGAGAGGAATGGAAGATTCGATATAGGCCGATCATTTTTTATATTTTCTGGGTCAAGGTTTGGCTTTTTCAAGAGAGGCTTTATTACTGCCACTTTTAGTGAGTTTGGTACACATCGGTGGATAGAGAGCTGTTTATTATGTTCAAGATAGGAGGGCCAAGCACAGGAAGCAGCTCTTTCAGTAGTTTAGTTGGAATAGGGTCCAGTATGCAGCTTGAAGGTTTAGAGGCCATGATTATTTTCATCAATGTGTCAAGAGATATGGTACTAAAAAACTTGTGTCTCTCTTGATTCTATGTCCTGGCAAAGTTGTGTGGACTCAGGACAACTGAGCTTTGGAGGAATACGCAAATCATGCAAATCATGCATGCATACATTCATACTGTATACACCTACAGTAGAAACGATAACACGATATACAGAAAATAAGGAAGTTATGTCCAAAGTTATTATTTGTAAGGAAAACAACAAGGCAATGCAAGCGCCAGCCAGAAAATGTTCCAATTCGTGCAAGACTGCGCAAATGATTATTATCACACAAGTGATAAGAGTATGGAATGTGATGGAATTGTTATACTAGTGCTTTTATATTTGCCAATTAATATGTTCTATGATTGTGCTTTTCTATAAACCAATTTCTGTGATCAATGGTAATGATGAATAATTTATGCTAAATCATGCAAATATAACTTGTCTGTGTATAGCCGTATATAAGACTGCCCCAGCAGAGCTTCTGACAGACGTTCACTATGGTGCATTAAGTTTGTTGGAACCTCTCCAGTGCACTGACAATAAACAATGATTCATTTAAGATTGACTTTGAATGTCCCTGTGTAAGAATTTCCACAACAACATCAATAAGGGATCATAGCTTTCACCTGGATGCACCTGCAGTCTATGTCATGGAAAGAGCAGGTGTTCCTAATGTTTGTACACTGTGTATGTTCAACCAGCCAACCCACCCCAGCACACGCACACACACACACACACACACACACACACACACACACACACACACACACACACACACACACAACTGTCAATCATATCAAGGCTGAAGTGCTGCAGGCATAGATTTAGAAGATAGAGTCATTTTTGCCCATCACTAATACACCTGATTCAAGTATTCAACTAATCATGGTCTTCTCTCTCGACCAGGGCCAGAGAGCTACTCTCTAGACCAGTTCCTGGTGAGCGACAGTTCTGTAGGTTTTCACTCCAACCCTAATCTAACACACCTGATTCTAATAATTAGCCGGTTATTAAGCTGAATCAGGACAAAAACCCACAGCGTGGTAGCTCTCAAGAAACAGACTTGGAGAGCCCTGCTCTAGACCCCTTAAAACTCAAATCTGGACCTTGAAGACAGTTTTCATTACTCTCCTCTAATCAGGGACTGATTTAGACCAGGGACACCAGGTGGGTGCAATTCATTATCATGGCAAACAGATAACCAGCAGGCTCTGGACCTTGTAGGGTAAAGAGTTGAATACCCCTGGTCTAGACCATAGCTGTGTTCGAATACTCATACTAACAGCACTATTTGTGACATAAATAGAGTATGTAGTATGCTTATTGGTCATAGTATGGATATAGTTAATATGCCAAAAGTTCCCGGACGTCGTACTACATTTGCCAAAATACGAAGTATACACATTTCCGTGCTTTTGGGGCCCATAATGCAATTCTTCATAAGTGGGCGTGGCTTAACAACCTTTTCAGATTTGAAGAAAATGGCGGAAAATTGTTAGGTTTGAGAATATGTTTCTTTGCTACACAGGAATGTGTTTGAGCTAAGGCTGATAAGTTGTGGAACAATACAGTGGATTGTGAACACCTGGTGTGACTGGCTAAGGGGCCATGGTTAACCTTGGGAGATAACAGTATGTTGAGCTAGGAACACATGAATAGAAAAATGTTGCAAACAAGAAGTTTCTAGGTTGAGACAGAAAAAGGAGCTGAACTTTTGGCCTCAGTATCTAGGGGGTGAGCGCATAGATAATCTGCACAGCAACAACGCCTGAAAGCTGAAGCGCCTGGGGGCTGGGACCAGCCTGTGCGCCTACGATAGACTGGGCAAGTCTAAAACCATGCCCAGTCTCTACTCTGACAGGCCAGCTCAGAAGCGGGAACTACTGTCAGAGTATTAAAAGAAGATATTGTAAGGCGCTGGTCAGTTCTCTGTTCTGCCCTGCGTGGTGTTACAGTGAACCCGTATATACGAAGATTGCATTTACCATTTATTGCTTGAGTGAATAAAAAGACTTAGAACTTACTTGGTGACTCTGTGTCACCTTTTGTCCTGATACCAGATTTGATTTTCGCAACTCTAACAAAATATGCAGCCGAAGTCCGTCAAGAGCAGATACAAATTCATTGCTTTAACTAATAATGACAAATGTTGAGCAATATAATAAAGTAATGTATTTTCAAACAAGTTACGTTACATGTTATGCTGTATGACAATTTGTTAGCTTCAATAGCCTGATGAACCGCATAGCACATCATTACAGCAGTTACTTTTATGTACCGGTATGTTAGCTAGCTACCGTCCAGTTGTAAAACTGACTAGGTATCCCCCTTTCCCCTAACGTTAGTTGGCTACTAATACATCGAACTTGCCAGTATATTAACTATATACTAATCTAACTAAATACCTCGAACTTGCCAGTATATTAACTATATACTATCTAACTAAATACCCAACGTTTTGACTTGATCATTCACGTCATTCTTAGCTTAGCTAAGTGGTATAGTCATTGTGCATTCTCAATAGACAGTGTTAACAAAGTCGTAAGATGTCGTGCTAGTAATTTTTGTTGCTATGCTAACTAGCTAGCAAAAAGTTGCATAGCAACAGCATCAACTTCCAGTAGACAGGTGAAGTGCTAGTACACTTAACTGAAAGGATACCGTTTGTTTACAGTATACTACAATTAACTTGTAGTATATACTCATTAAGTATGTAGTATACAGTATGTTACTATGGGTATTCGAACACAGCTCACATCATAACTTCTGCTTTTCATAGCCTTCTTTGACAGCATGGATGGTTCCGATCAGAACAGCTAGTAGAATGTTCAGTTTTGTGAAAGAAGCCACTGAACAAAGCCTAATATCTACTCATCTCTTTCTCTGAAACACTGAGGGCCTGACATGTCAGAGAGGAGAGAGCAGTGGTAAAGGTCACTGATGGGTCAAAACATCACAGATTGAAAATGCTGATTGTGTCAAAACCAGAGCCAACTGGTGCTTTCCCATCACTGTCAGACTGTGTTTAGACAGGCAGCCCAATTCTGATATTTTTTCCACTAATTGGTCTTTTGATCAATCGTGTTTTCACATCAGATATTTTTCAGATCTGATTTGTCAAAAGACCAATTAGTAAAAAAAATCAGAATTGGACTGCCTGGCTAAATGCAACCTGACACACCCAGATTAAAGTACTAATCTCATCAAATGTTTCTCTCTGGCCCAGAGCCAGGGAGAAGGAATAAAAAATGTAATGTCATGGCAATATTGTCCACTAGGTGGCATAATTCGTTTAGATGTATCTCTGCTGTTGATAATTATATTTGTATGACACAAAACATACTTTCACACACTTTTGACAAATGATTTTTCAAGCACTTATATATTATATTTATTATAACATAAGTTCTTTGTACACCATTGCCACTTTATTAGGTTACCACTTTCAGATTTAGCCTAATGAGGTAGTGGTCAAAGGTTATAATAAACTTGCAGTATCCTACAACAGGGTAAGATGGCGCCGACAGATATGACAGCTCTGCTTCTAGCTCCTAAGCAACTTTGCAGTATTTTGGTTTTTGTGTGTTATTTCTTACATTATTAGCCCAGACATTTTTTGTGTTATTAAATACAGTTGGAAATAACTTTTTTACAAGCATTTCGCTACACCCGCAATAACATCTGCTAAAAATGTGTATGTGACCAATAAAATGTGAACTGTACAAGAGTCTGGAGTTGGTAGAATAGGAACACCAACAAATGGTAAATAATTTGTCTGTGTGTGGAATTCATGTAAGAGATTAGAAAGAATTTGCAAAAAAAAAACATTTTAATTCTAACTTGACAGGATAATGAATGAGGTTTGACAAAAATGTATCAGTCCATATGAATTTGCATAACAATCCCATGAACTGGTACATGGTATTGACTTCTTCAGCAGTCTGGTTGAGAACGGGGGCAACTGCACTCCGCAATTTGGGGCGTACCTGCATGTGGGCATTCCTGCATCTGCAGGTGTGGAGCCCCTCTTTATACACTACTTCTATTGGTAAGTGGTCGGAACTAGAAGCACAAGCATTTCGCTACACTCGCATTAACATCTGCTAACCATGTGTATGTGACAAATAAAATTTGATTTGATTTGATTTGATTAAGTGTTTAATCAATGATTCCAATACACAGGCCAGAGGCGAGGGGCGCTCCAGTACAGTAGATGGCGGTAATGCACCATAATGTCGGGTGCCAACCGCTGATCAACCCAACAGAAGATGAGACGAGGCAGACAACAGTAGCTAGCTGTAGCTCAGGGATCGCCACTTTGATGGGGGCCACAAAAAATCTGAACTCGTCATGAGGGGCCGCAGTTACTCGCGGGTCTGCATACCCACACCCCGCAACCAAAACAGCGGAGACAATTTTTACAATTAGAGTTAATTTCGTGGACTGCCACTTAAGTTTGCCATAGAGTGGAGAGAAATGCAGTTTAATGATATCTGAGTGAGACACGCCAATAATATCAATGGGGGTAATTAAACCATGATAACAAGTTTAGATATCTGGCTGCAAAACTAACGCAGCAATAATTTTAAAAAATAATGTTAGCTGACATGGGCTATTTGACTGACATAACAATATAACTGCTGATGCACAACCAAATTTCGAAGTTGTACCTTATATTATACTATTCTAACACGCAACAGACCCTGACTGATTTCCAAACAAATTTTATCAGAGGGCATTCAAAAGTTAGGCCTGTCGGGCACTGTTTTCCAGAAGTTCTGTTAATGACGGAGGGCAGGTGTTTGGCAGGCGGGAGCGAAGGGCCGTGTGTGCTAGCGTAGTCCTAATAAGGATTCCAGTACACGGGAGCACACGGTGTTGCCTCCGCCTTTCTTGAGTACACAGCAGGCGGGGAGGAGGGTGCGACACTGTATGTTGGCTAGCACACGGTGTCTCTCCCGCCTACTGTACGGTTTCCTGCAGTTCTGTTAACGACGGGGAGGGAAGGACAATGTCCAGCTGGCAAAGAGGACTCATGTAACCAGGAGGCGTGGTCGAAAAAACAGATAATATTTCCATTTTGACCCACATTCGTAAGCGCCACAACGACATTTCCCAAGAATGAAGATGTCGTGCTTGGAGGGGCCTTCATACAGGAACCAATGGGATGATCAAAGGGGGTTCGTGAAGAAACCAATGGGATGCTTGAGAGGTGTGTTCTGCAGATGCAGAAATGCCCACATGCAGGAACGCCCCTATTTGCGTGCTGCAGTTGCACACTAGTACAGTGGGTTGGAGAGGTGCTTGCCTACTCCCAGGATAGCGCTGTTGATTAGTCGAGCCTAATTCTGGGCTGGACAGGAAACAGGAGACGCATAGCGTGCCTCGCGCAACAATCCTGGGAAAGAGAATGAGGATGGGAATATGTATGTATTTGCCAGACGAGCGGTTAGTTAAAAAAAGATGAGGACAACCGGCACTACAATTCTTTCAACTGTTTCACAGAAACGTGTTATTTGGACCATTGAGTCACGATATTTGGAACAAATGCCGTGATTACTGCGTTTGGTTTTCATCATCCAGAATACAGAAGAGGAGCCGCTGTTAAATCCCAATTTGACTGTAAGTGGGTTGTGAAATCAGCTTTTCTCACCTATATATGTGTTTAGGATGTTTTTATTTTTTGATAAAACTTAACAATCTACTTAACAAAAAATACATGAAACGAGTTATGGTCAGTCTAGGTGAACCTTATTGTAGCGCTTCCATGAAAAAAGGGCCGAGAGACGGAAATTGATAGCCTGCTGGGTGTGAATTGTTTGTGGAGGAAGGGTCGTTTGTTCTATAGGACCTTACATTTTAAAGATGGCTATGTTTTTAGATAAACATTTACCTTTATAAACGCTATGATGTCAAAACTAGTGGTATGTTTGAAAGAGTTTTATGCTTTTGCGATGTTCTTATGCGGCCATTGAACACTCCTTTGATAAAGGGTGTGTGTGGCTGGCCAGACTAGGGAATACCACGGACTGACCATGATCTATTGAAAAAGATTACTGGACAACTGCCGTTAGGTCGTCATACTAATGTTTTTTATGAACAGGCCGGGGATACAAAGCAGCACTGTTAGACCCACTGTCTTTATGAATTGCTCATATTAATGTCAGTTGGTCTAGGATGGGTAAAATGTTTTCATGCAAATTTGCTGACTTCATTGTCGTCTCATCAAAGTCAATTTGTGGAACGGAGAATAGCCTACTGCGCAATGTCATGCCATTTTCAGCGACATATTATGATAGGCCTAGTGCCTCGTTAAACAACGATATTGCTGCCAGTGTCCCACCCTGTTCAGACTGGTCTCGGACTAGACATAATAGTAAACGTAAATTTTGCACACCGAATTTGTATGTTGCCTGGATACGTGAGGTTGAATTGCATTGAATTATATGTCTGGCAGAAATGAGCGTTTGAATCCGGAAAGTTGCTTTCACGATTTCTACAAGCCAGAATGTTTAATACAATTATATATTAACATACATTTACCGGTTCTTGTGGCTACATCCACAGGAAAGTATAATTACATGAACTTTTCAAAGCATTGGTAGTGCATTCTGATTTATATCACCTGAAGCATGCTCAGTATGTTAGCTAACCCCAAACCTTTTAGCTAACCCTTTAATTTAGCTCTAGGGGTTAACGTTGGCCACCTAGTAAAAATCTATTTAATAAATTTTAGCATTAGGCTGTAATGTAGCAAAATTTAGAAAAAGTCAAGGGTTCTGAATACTTTCCGAAGGCTTGAATGCCAAGCGTCATGTCTGGAGGAAACCTGGCACCATCCCTACGGTGAAGCATGGTGGTGTCAGCACTCAGGACCTCAGACTGGGGTGACGCTCCCCATCCAACTTGATAAAGCTTGAGAGGATCTACAGAGAAGAATGGGAGAAACTCCCCAAATACAGGTGTGCCAAGCTTATATCGTCATACCCTAGAAGGCTCAAGGCTGTAATCGCTGCTTCAAAAAGTTTAGGGTCTGTAAATGTGATATTTCATTTATTTTTGTTAGCTAGCACACAGTGCTTTTGATTTGTTTTAACACTTGTTTTGGTTACTACATGATTCCATATGTGTTATTTCATAGTTTTGATGTCTTCACTATTATTCTACATTGTAGAAAATAGTAAAAAATAAAGAAAAACCTTGGAATGAGTAGGTGTGTCCAAACTTTTGACTGGTAGTGTATGTATATGAGTGTTTCTTGGCTAAATAGACCCTGTGATTCAAAGACCAACACAGAATTGAGAGTATGACTGGGTTTCCCCTCTCATACCTTCAAGACAGACATTCACACTGTGAAGTTAATGACCCTTCATTGAACGTAGAGTTCATAGCTCAATTTGCGAAGAGGTGCAGAGTGCAAGGCCTCTCTCTGGATGCCATATGTACCCAGGTTCCCTATACCTGCCAAATTGTCAAAACGAACATGTGTTGGGTGGGCATTTGTTACTCTAGTAGGGCTTGGAAAACAGAGGTTTCTTTTTGAGCTCTTCTTGTGAGGGAGCACAAGCACAAGCACTGCTGGCACGTGGTGAGATTGCTAGTGAAACTAGGCCTACTGGGTGAAGCTGATGAGAACTGATGAGAACTTATGACACCTATCTGTCCAACATTTTATGACCATATGGTATTTTTTTAGGCAAGCATGTGAGCCTGCTTGCTTTGGTTCTTGGTGAATACATCCCAGTTGCGGGCCAGATGATAACAGCCAACTATCAGTAGGTGGTTTCATAGTTTTCTAGTGAACACTGTTTACATTTACAAGGACAGCAAGTAGCAGGAGTTGTGGTTTCACTTTTGGCATGACAGCAATTTCACTGTCATGCCAAAAGAACAGAGGGAAAATAATGGAAGGAAGCGCATAAGTGAAGTGTTGTGCATATCACAACAAAGACATATGCAATCTTAAGTTGACCCCTACCTCCTGTTCACTTTTGGAGTTCTGAAAGAACTTGTAGTAGTTCCACCTTGCCTTTCAATAGGCTAGATTGCATTTTTGTCATTATTGCTTATGCCTATCCAGATCTCCAAGTGTCTAGGGACGTTACTCGCTATTTTTTTGTAAGGGAGCCACTTTTTATTTTATTTTTACCTTTATTTTACTAGGCAAGTCAGTTAAGAACAAATTCTTATTTTCAATGACGGCCTAGGAACACTGGGTTAACTGCCTGTTCAGGGGCAGAAAGACAGATTTGTACCTTGTCAGCTCGGGGATTTGAACTTGCAACCTTTCGGTTACTAGTCCAACGCTCTAACCACTGGGCTACTCTGCCGCACAGATCTTTAATTTGTTGTACTTTTTCTTCCAATATTATCAATTGAGAGCAAATTCAGAGCAATAGAGCACATGCAATTGTTTTGATGTACAGCACATCACAAATATATACATACACACATTAAATTGGCTACATCACATGTAGAAGACTCATATTAAGGGTTACCTCAGTAGTTGGATGAGTGAAAATGTCCCTTCTGCTCCTTGACTGAATTCATTTTAAATGTATTGTCTGTTGCTATCCTTGTGAGGCAATCCCGGTGTGCATTGGTCAGTCAGTCTTCACAATGTTCATTGTTGATTCCCTTCTTCTTCCCTCACATGTTTGGAGTGCCGTCAGTGTACATAGATGCCAGATTTGACCAGTCGATATTATTATCAGCAAAAAATGTAACAAGGGCTTTCAGAATATCCTCTCCTCGTGTTTGTCCCTGAAGGGGCAGTAAACATAAAAGTAACTCTCTGAACGACTCGTTTTGAGGAAGTGGACCCAAACACATAATTGGGCAATGTCACTTACATCAGTGCTTTCGTCAAGCGCAATACTTAAACACGGCTCCACGGTTATGTCAGTAATCAGTTGCTTGCTGATGTCTTCTATGCGTCTTGTTATGGTCGAGTCTGAGAGTTAGATTAACAATTTAAGCTGTCTGTCAGATATGTCTGTCCTGGGAATCTTTTTTGTTACTTACAACCTCATGCTAATCGCATTAGCCTACGTTAGCTCAACCGTCCTGCGGGAGGGACACTAATCCCGTAGAGGTTAATTTGCTTTAAAATAGCTTCCTTGTTTGTGAAATCAGTATACAATATTTTGTCTGAGGCCAAGAAACATTATTTTACAATGGGTGGTGTTGCACATGTAGAAGGCCCTCTGCTCTCCCACCCACCGCATGTCCCTAGGCACAAAAGGCAGCACTTGAGCCACACAAAGAGCAGCAATGCCACTGAGATGACGGGTGTAGGTTTACCCAGGATCTGTTACACCCAGAGGGGGTGTGGGGTGGAGGGGGCACTTCAAAGATATTCATAACTTACTGTGATAAAGAGCTAGAGGGGGGATGGGTGGTGGGGAGGAGGGCAGGGAAACTTGTGACGGGGCCTGCTGATAAAGGAGGTATCCCTGCTGCCAGTGCCTTGGGTGGGGTTGGGGGTTTGGGAGAGGGTGTGGTAGGGGCCTGCGAAGGGCAGCTGGCGTCATGGTGCCCGACCGAGTGCCACCCTCATACCAACCAGGGCCCACCCTGTTTTCCTAGGCGTGAGTTTCCCCTATTGTTGTTTGTCCTGGTACATGGCCTCTGTCTCCATAGGTCCCTTAGGGTTCATATAGAATTTTCTTGACCTTTGATGACAGCTGCAACTGCCATTTTGGAACAAAGACAGCCAGCCACCCGCCTGCCTGCCCTGGATCCCCTCCTATGGACCAAGATGGAGAAGGAGATTTTCACTGACCAATTTTTCACAGAAATGTACAAAATCCAAATCTAGATGACTCAATGAAATGAACAAGAAAATCTATGTATTTTTCATTTACATTGTGTTATTTGATTTGATACAATAATTCACGTGTGTCGTTTTGATTTCTTTGCAATAAGAAATTAACAGCGGTTCTTATCTGAATGTTTTAAATGGATTGGGAGCACACATCTGTGGGTCCATGTCTAGATCATGTTTTCAGACTGTTAAAGGGCTGGTGTTCAGACTCTGTTCTGTCTGTCTGATTGGAACGGGCAGAAGGAGGGCACCCTTGCCCCGTGTTGAGGGGAATACGGGAATACTTCTGGGTCCTCATTTAGCAGGAGCACTCAAGCGATGCCATGCAGGCCGCACAGGAGTGATGAACAAAGTGATGCAGAGGTAAAGTGTTGCCCCACAATGAAAGGAAATTCTCTCTCCCCCCTCTCTACCCCGTACACCTCTCTTCTCCCCCTCCCCCTCTCTATCTACCTTCTCTTTCCCTTCCTTCCTCCCTCCCTCTCTCTATATAGTGTCATTATAAGCAGCTTAGGTAGTTATTAATCAGTCAGTAGCATGAGCACAATGGTGGCTGATTTTAAGGCTTCCGCATGCTTAGGTTTGGCTGGTCCGATGCTTCATGAGCTAAAATAAAATATATTTTCCATACGCACAATTTGTGCACAAATTTGTTTACATCCCTGTTAGTGAGCATTTCTCCTTTGCCAAGATAATCCATCCACTTGACAGGTGTGGCATATCACAAAGCTGATTAAAAAGCATGATCATTACACAGGTGCACCTTGTGCTGGGGACAAAAGGCCACTAAAATGTGCAGTTTTGTCACACAACACAATGCCACAGATGTCTCAAGTTTTGAGGGAGCGTGCAATTGGCATGCTGACTGCAGGAATGTCCACCAGAGCTGTTGCCAGATAATTGATTTCTCTACCATAACCCCCACGCCGTTTTAGAGAATTCGTCAGAAAGTCTAACTGGCCTCACAACCGCAGGCCACATGTGACCAGCCCAGGACCTCCACATCCGGCTTCTTCACCTGCGGGATCGTCTGAGACTAGCCACCCGGACAGCTGATGAAACTGGGTTTGCACAACCGAAGAATTTCTGGACAAACTGTCAGTAACCATCTTAGGGAAGCTCCTCTTTGTGCTCGTCATCCTCACCAGGGTCTTGACCTGACTACATTTCAGTGGGCAAATTCTCACCCCTTGATGGCCACTGGCACAATGGAGAAGTGTGCTTTTCACGGATGAATCCTGGTTTCAACTGTACTGTGCAGATGACAGACTGTGTGTGGGCGAATAGTTTGCTGATGTCAACGTTGATAACCGAGTGCTCCATTGTGGTGGTGGGGTTATGGTATGGGCAGGCATAAGCTACGGACAACAAACACAAATTGCATTTTATACAGTTTATACATCATATACAGTTGAAGTCAGAAGTTTGCATACACCTTAGCCAAATACATTTAAACTCAGTGTTTCACAATTCCTGACATTTAATCCTAGTAAAAATTCCCTGTTTTAGGTCAGTTAGGATCACCACTTTTTTTTAAGAATGTGAAATGTCAGAATAATACTAGAGTGATTTTATTTCAGCTTTTATTTCTTTCATCACATTCCCAGTGGGTCAGAAGTTTACATACACTCA
Source organism: Brachymystax lenok tsinlingensis (assembly GCA_030435695.1). NCBI lineage: Eukaryota > Metazoa > Chordata > Actinopteri > Salmoniformes > Salmonidae > Brachymystax > Brachymystax lenok. The sequence goes on from CM059814.1 coordinate 40,428,921, forward strand.
ATTAGTATTTGGTAGCATTGCCTTTAAATTGTTTAACTTGGGTCAAACGTTTCGGGTAGCCTTCCACAAGCTTCCCACAATAAGTTGGGTGAATTTTGGCCCATTCCTCCTGACAGAGCTGGTGTAACGGAGTCAGGTTTGTAGGCCTCCTTGCTCGCACATGCCTTTTCAGTTCTGCCCACAAATCTTCTATAGGATTGAGGTCAGGGCTTTGTGATGGCCACTCCAATACCCTGACTTTGCTGTCCTTAAGCCATTTTGCCACAACTTTGGAAGTATGCTTGGGGTCATTGTCCATTTGGAAGACTCATTTGCGGCCAAACAGTTCTATTTTTGTTTCATCAGACCAGAGGTCAATTCTCCAAAAAGTACGATCTTTGTCCCCATGTGCAGTTGCAAACCGTAGTCTGGCTTTTTTATGGCGGTTTTGGAGCAGTGGCTTCTTCCTTGCTGTGCGGCCTTTCAGGTTATGTCGACATAGGACTCGTTTTACTGTGGATATAGATACTTTTGTACCTGTTTCCTCCAGCATCTTCACAAGGTCCTTTGCTGTTGTTCTGGGATTGATTTGCACTTTTCGCACCAATGTACATTCTTCTTTAGGAGACAGCACGTCTCCTTCCTGAGCGGTATGACTGCTGCGTGGTCCATTGGTGTTTATACTTGCATACTATTGTTTGTACAGATGAACGTGGTACCTTGAGGCATTTGGAAATTGCTCCCAAGGATTAACCAGACTTTTTAGGGTTTTTAGGTCTTGGCTGATTTCTTTAGATTTTCCCATGATGTCAAGCAAAGAGGCACTGAGTTTGAAGGTAGGCCTTGAAATACATCCACAGGTACACCTCCAATAGGCTAATTGACATCATTTGAGTCAATCAGAAGCTCCTAAAGCCATGACATTTTCTGAAAATTTCCAAGCTGTTCAAAGGCACAATCAACTTACTCTATGTAAACCTCTGACCCACTGGTATAGTGAAATAATCTGTAAACAATTGCTGGAAAAATTACTTGTGTCATGCCCAAAGTAGATGTCCTAACTGACTTGCCAAAACTATAGTTTGTTAACAAGAAATTTGTGGAGTGGTTGTAAAACGAGTTTTAATGACTCCAACCTAAGTGTATGTAAACTTCCGACTTTAACTGTATGCACAAACTGTTTCGGATAGGAAGCATGCAGACGCCTTTAGCCTGTGTCCTCAAAGGCCCCCCTCTGTTAGCTGCAGGCAGATGGCCTCTGCTCGCTTCTCATGTGGTCCAATCAGTGTTACCATTAGTGTCATGTGACAGGATGTTGTAAATTTGACTGTAACCTGAACTCGGTTTTCGTTGCAAAACGTTTTGCTACGGTTTGCACTAACGAGTATGATCCAGGTCTGAAAGTACAGAATGGCTGCATTCCAAAACTGAGAAGGTTTGGCCCATCTCTTTTACTTCAATGATTCTTCAAGGCACGGAAGCTCAAGAAGCAATGAAGCCTTGACCCATGGCCAAGTCAGAGTAAGCATTATGGCTGCTTTCCCACCATAGCATAGGCCTAATAACCTAAAGGTTGCACTCTTCCATATTGCTTTCACCTATCCAGTCCGGGAAACAAGATTATTTATTTTTATTTTTAGCCTAGTCAGTGTATTCTATTGGTTTCCATTGGCAGTTTTGATGCCAAAGGGCGTGGATGTAGCTTTTGATGGCCTTAGATTGTGCTCTGCCTCACAAATAAATAATCTAAGAGAACCTCTGATTTGGTCCATTGGGTCTAGTTGAAGTGTTCGAGCCCAGCCTGTGCTGGGTTCTCCGATCTGGTTGTGTCCCAAATGAGCTCTGGGGCCCAGGGGAAAAGTAGTGGGAATAAGGTGCCATATGGGACGCAGACTGTCCTCTTTCCTTCCGGTGAGAAGTTCGGTTCTGAGTGACCTCACATGACCCCGGATGTTTTCTTCATTGCCATGAAAACGGGCCATCTCCCATCAGCCAGGTGGGATATACATCATTATCCTTCCCATCCTGTGTGCTCGCTGCTCTCCCCTCCCAGAGTTCAGCTGGTTCTCATGGAATACTGACAGCAGCACTGATGTGTGTTTATGTATGGGGTGGTAGAGAGAAGCCAAGATTGACGTTAGGAGGCGAGGGAGACGAGGAAAAACACACACCCTGTGCAGTTCTGACTGTTTGTGTTGATATGGAGTGGTAGAGAGAAGCCAGGATTTGCCTGAGATTTGCGTTTGTCTGTGTGTCTGCGTACTCTGTGAACTCTAGCATGAGATCATTAGCGGTGCAGATTAAGCTAGCTCTTCAATTCACCCCACTGTGAAAGTCCTCCGCTATTTATCCTGCCCGTAGTTTTTTGTTTTCTCTGTTTCCCATGAGGGGTCTCTTGGTCACATTCCTTTTAAATCCTCAGGGAACCGTTTTTGTTTTTATGAATACATGCATTTTTGTAGATGTGTGTTTGATTCAAGGAAAAATGAGTGTGCAATTGTTTTTCTTTGGAACACTGCTCTATTCTATTGGGTGTGTGTGGGTGGCTATGCTCAGTGTGTGGCTATGCTCAGTATTTATTTGTCTTGGAAGAGCTGAATGGCTGTAAACAGTCTTTGTACTTTTGGCACTTGGGCGATTCTCTCTTACCATAGCACCTAGACATTAGCTATGTGGTGGTATTCAGTAAAGGTACACTTTAGCAGAACGTTTTGCAAAGGAAATTGTCAAGTTCAGATAGTACCCTTTTCCATTTCAAAAACTTTTCACCAGATTCACAGGGAGCACTTTACAAAGGTTGAAGAAGCAAGATTCCAAGCAGCAGCTCCATACTACTTGCCAGACAGAGAACTGATACTGGTTGTAAGGGTGGGATTGGCGAGTGGTGTGGGCGGGTCTGTAGGTGGCTATTGATCATTTTATTGGATTCCTCATGTCTTACTCATTGTTGGGAAGAATTATGGTCCAAATCGGATGTTATGTACTGTATTTATTTTAGATTATATAAATCCTAAACATTTTAAAATGGCCAATTTGGGTGCAATCAATCAGTTTAATTTCTCAGATTAAATTATATTTCAACAAAATAATGTTTAAGGAATGATGGTTTCATCTGTTTCTAACTACAGAAACGATTTCAGAATAATCTTAGATGGTGGGTGACACAATCCTATTGTCCTTTTTGAGGTGGAATGACTGGTCTGTTCTAAGTTTTAGTGTTGTCCACTGAGTCTCTTATAGTATTCTCTATATTATGAGCTGAGACTGGGCTCAGTATAGAATATAAAACCTCCATTATCCATTAAAGATGAACAACTTGGCTTCACTTTCTTGGCATTCCAGGCCCAGGCAAATTTGACCTATTTAAAACATGCAAGATGCATTACACACATTACTCTCTTCACATCTGTTGTTGAATAGCTTTCACTTTACAGATATGGCGAAGGCGCATATGGATGGGAGTGATTTTTATTTTATTAGGATCCCCGTTAGCTGACGCCAATGGCGACAGATAGTCCTACTGCGGTCTGACACGCAACGAAAACGACATTACAGACCGAAGACTTTACAATTGACATGCATTTAAAAACATTAACATGTATTGTGTGTGTTTTGCATCGATCAGTTACACATGTCAGTACATACACACGAAAAGTAGATCACTTGGGGGAGAGGCCTTGTGCCGTGAGGTGTTGCTTCATTTGTCTTTTGAAACCAGGTTTGCTGTTCACTTGCGCTGTATGAGATTGGAGTTCCATGGACTCATGGCTCTTTCAAAATCAAATAAAATTGTATTGGTCACATACACATGGTTAGCAGATGTTTTTTGAAGTGTAGTGAAAGCAGTATAACTACCAAATACATCTAAGGAATGGAATAAGAATATATACATATAAATGTATGGATGAGCAATAACCGAGCGGCATAGGCAAGATGCAATAGATGGTATAAAATACAGTATACACATATGAGATGAGTAATGCAAGCTATGTAAACATTATTAAAGTGACTAGTGATCCGTTTATTAAAGTGGCCAATGATTTCAAGTCTATGTAGGCAGCAGCCTCACTGTGTTAGTGATGGCTGTTTTAACAGTCTGATGGCCTTGAGATGGAAGCTGTTCTTCAGTCTCTTGGTCCCAGCTTTGATGCACGGGGTGAACAGGCAGTGGCTCGGGTGATTGTTGTCCTTGATGATCTTTTTTTGGCCTTCCTGTGACATCTGGTGCTGTAGGTGTCCTGGAGGGCAGGTCATTTGCCCCCGGTGATGCGCACCACCGGGGGCACCACCCCCTGGAGAGCCCTGCGGTTATGAGCGGTGCAGTTGCCGTACCAGGCGATGATGCAGCCTGACAGGATGCTCTCAATTGCGCGTCTGTAAAAGTTTGAGGGTTTTTAGGTGCGGGGTTGAGAGCCAGGGCTTCAAGCTTAACGATGAGCTTGGAGGATACCATGGAGTTTGACTGCTGAGCTGTAGTCAATAAACAGCATTCTTACATAAGTATTCCTCTTGTCCAGGTGGGACAGGGCAGTGTGCAGTGAGATGGTGATTGCATCGTCTGTGGACCTATTGGGGTGGTACGCAAATTGTGGGTCTAGGGTGACCAGTAAGGTGGAGGTGATATGATCCTAGTCTCTCAAAGCACTTCATGATGACAGAAGTGAGTGCTACGGGGCGATAGTCATTGTTACCTTTGCCTTCTCGTGTACAGGAACAATGGTGGCCATCTTAAAGCATGTGAGGACAACCGACTGGGATAGGGAGAGAGAGAATATATCTGTGAACACACCAGCCAGCTGGTCTGCGCATGCTCTGAGGACGCGGCTAGGGATGCCGTCTGGGCCGGTAGCCTTGCGAGGGTTAACACGTTTAAATGTCACGGAAAAGGAGAGCCCACAGTCCTTGGTAGCAGGCTGCGTCGGTGGCACTGTATAATCCTCAAAGCGGGCTAAGAAGGTGTTTTAGTCTGTCTGAAAGCAAGACGTCGGTGTCTGTGACGTGATTGGTTTTCTTTTTGCAGTCCGCGATTGTCTGTGGACCCTGCCACGTACGTCTCTTGTCTGAGCTGTTGAATTGCGACACTTTGTCTCTATATACTGACATTTCGCTTGTTTGATTGCCTTGCGGAGGGAATAACTACACTTTGTATTTGGCCATATTCCCAGTCAACTTTCCATGGTTAAATGCGCTTTCAGATTTGCGCGAATGCCGCCATCTATCCGCGGTTTCTGGTTAGGGTAGGTTTTCTATAGGCTCTGTATAATACTGTACGTTTCCTTGAATTTGTTCTGGACCTGTGAGACGAGTTAGAAGGCAAAACAGCTGCTTTGTCTCAATATTCCACGCCTTCAGCCTTAGTGTGCACTTGCACACTCCCCATTGATTTAAATGCATTGCATTGGTGTAAGCATTGGCTGGGGTGAGTTTCCACCATTGTTAAATCCATGATGGGAAGTGTGCAAGAGTATGGTTTAGGAGAAGGGTGGAGAATCGGGATGCAGCCAGCATCTCCCTGACACATTGCCCATTTTACAGCGAGCCAAGGGCAGAGGGTCGATGCACATCATTGAGCCAATAACCTCGCTAGGGGCTAACCTTTCCTCAACCTTCAGCTACCAAGCTGCCACCTCAATAGTTAGAAGACTGATGGCAGTGGTTGGGAACTGGGTCATTTCCAGTAGGGCACACCATCGCAGAACGTTTTAAAGCGTTTTGAAAAAGAAAAGGAAATTGAGCGTTTCCTATTGGACATTTCCAAGTGGTCCCTCCCTCCCTGTTTTCAATCCGTTGTCTTCAGTTTGGTGCCTAGTGATAATGAAAATGACCCAAGTAATCGGATGGAGAGCAGAGAGAAAGAAATTAATAAAAGAGAGATGTCTGAGCAAGACCGTGCTGCTCTTAGTGTAAGTGATGTCATCCGGAAATGCGTGCTTGTAAACTCTGAAGTCATTGTCATAATTTTTCCTCAAGTCATTTGACCAGTTTCACACAGTCAACATATGGAACACTTGGCTGTGTAGCAGTTTCACTTTGTAATTCTTTGCAGCTTTAATACCAGTGTTCATTATGTGGTGTTCATAGAAAACGAGGGTTTTTAACATTTAGTGCCTAATGAATATGACCCTGGTATACTACTGTAGTCCAAACTTCAGAGGGAGTTATACTGGTCAACATCTGAATGTTAAATGTTGTGCAACAGTGTGCTGTTCGCTTGCTGAAACCATGTCAAAGGTGGACCAGGCCAATAATGTCATTGGAACTGCTTTGGCTAGCCTACTGTAGATATTTCACTTCACCTTATGCCCTTCTCTCCAGAAAAGAGATGGTGACTCGTATCAAACCAACACTTGTAGCTTTAGTCAGTCACACTGGAGGCACATGAGTGTTTTACCACTCACACGCAGTCATCGTACCTGTGCATGCGCACTTTTGTTTCTGTGTGTGTGTGAACACCAGCTCATGTTAAGTGTGTGTGTGAGTGGCTCACTCTCACACACACTCTCATTGACTAATACCCTGCCTTACCGAGTCCAAACTCCCTGACTCACCCGCTGGGCTGACTGGGCTAATCTCTTGGCTGGGGCCTGGTTTGTTGTGTAGTGATCCTGATTACACACTGTCGTGCCAAATGTAGTACGGCCTGGTTCCAGATCAGCTGCCGAGCTTGGCATCCCTATTGGTTAAATGGGGCATCAGAGGGCTACTCACAGGTCCAGGGTCAGCCAACATGAACCTGTTGCAACAAAAGTGAAGTTTACAGAGAGTGAGCGAGTCAAGGCCCATATTCAATAATCTTCTGAGTAGTGGTGCTGATCTTGGGTCAGTTGAGCCTTTTCTGTCATTGAATAATGGCCAGGGAGGGCCTGATCCTTGCGCTCCTAGTCTGAGGGGTCTTTCACACCAAATTGGTTTGGTGCAGGTTTTCTGAACTCTGGTGCGTTTACCCCCTTAGTGTGAACACTATCCGCACTCGAGAGTGAACTAAACAACTCACGTGGTTTGGTCTCAAAACTGACCTAAGATCAGCGCAACTTCACCCTACTCCACTGATGGCCATGCATTTCTCTGGTTATGATAAATCGTGCTCTATGGTCCCTTGTGATTTGCTCTTCTGAAAGACCCACTTTATTTTAGTTATATAACGTTTAGGTGACCATCCGAGTGAAATATTATCGCTCATATTCATAAAAGGATAGCTAAGGATGCATTTTAACTGGTATTTGATTTGTTTTGGAAAAGTTTATAGGTATATTTGAACGCGTTCTCTTCATGGTTCTATTGGCGATTCGACTTTGGATTTTCTGAACATTACGCACCAACCAAACAGAAATTTATGGATATAATAAATGACTTTTTCTAACAAAAGAACCATGGATTGTCTTCGTTGGACACTTTGGAAGCCCTCAGCAGAAGTTCTTCAAAAGGTAAGGGATTTGTTTTCGCTGTGAAATGTGTTTTGTGTGAACCGTGATGGTTTATGAATTTATGCTAATGGTTAATATTGGAGGTGCTACCCTCAAACAATCAAATGTAGTGCTTTCGCTGTAAAGCCTTTTTGAAATCTGACAACGCTGTGATATTGCCAAGAAGCAGAGCTTTTGATGACTATGCAACACTTGTATATTGATGAATGTTTAATAATTCAACTTTTGGATTTTGAATTTGGCGCCTTGCATTTCACCGGGTAGCGCCCCACCACTCCCTAAGTAGTTAACTGCCTGGTACTCAGCACTCTATTGTCCCTCTAATCACTCTGACATCAATGCAAATGTATTCGAAAATCTAATCAAACACATCATGAGAGCCCATGAGCTGATGTTGCGCAACATTTCTATAGGCTATGCAATTGCGTGAGAAAACAGAGTGATGGCCTCTACTGAATGGAGGAGGAGGATCCCATCAGCTTTTTATAGGCTTGCTATATTTATTTCTCAACTTTCCTAATATTAAGCACATTGCTTCTATTTATAACAGGAGTATAGCCTACCTGGCTGGCATGAAAAGGAATCACGGGGAAAGCGTCCTCTGTCCCCTATCTAAGTGCATAGGTGATATGTATTTTTTTTTCTCCCACTGCCCCTGTTTTGAGACAGGTACATGATAATGGTCCATTCTAAATTAAAACAATTTTCACACGTATATGTAAAGACGAGATTAAGTCAAGAATAGTCTGATGGGTGGCTACTGGCCTACACTTGTGAATGATGCCCAGCTTAGGAAATACTTGTTCTAATTCATAGTTGCACACCTCATGTTGTCTAGCCCATAGACCTATATGTTTTGTATCACAACTAAAGTGGCCAAAAAAACGAATAGAAATGAAGCACATTGATCTGCTTTACAAGCGGTTTAGAGCCTAACTGGCAGTTTCAGGTTTGGGGAAGATAATGTTCACTATAAAAATGCACCTTTTTATAATAAAGGCATTAAATGCTGAACTAGTGTAGCCCACAGCCATTTAGCATAGCCACATCAGGACTTAACATAAGAACAACTCCGAGTATGCTTTTCTGTTCTTTTGAAATAGTCTACATTTTCTTCACATCACGCTTCTTTAGACCTGTCTAAAATAAAGTATGGATTTATTGTGAAGGTGTAGGCTATATTACATGGATTTATTAGCCTTTTTAAAATGTAGATGTTCCAAAGGTCTCCATCAGTGTGGAAGCCAGGAGATGCTAAATGTGTTTGTTAATTAACGGTCAATTGCCGTGAGACCGACAGTTATTTGCTTGACAATCACCAGCTGCCAATTTCGTGACCACCACAGCCTTAACTGTAACTCAGTCAAATCTTAGAAACTATTGTTCAGCGTGTTTATCCTGTCTTGATTGCAAAATATGACCTTTTCAATCTTCCAAAATAAATGGGATCTCTGACGAGAGACAGGCTGTCCTCCATCTTGCGTTAAACAGTACCGTTGTCCGTTCACTAGCGGGGCAAGAGTCCGTGTGTAATGAAATGCCGCGCAATGTAAACGGAGCATTAGTTAGAGAAGGCATGAGGCAGTGTGACGGATGTCCTAAATGCTGTGAATGCAATGCAATGTGATATGTGTGGTGGAGGTCACAGGTTTGGATGTGTCGCACGCACGTGCCCATGTACACACTCAAATGTTTTTGCTTCCTACTGCGTTGTGGGTGATGTCCATTACTGTACACACTTCCATTTTTTATCTCACTTTGCTCTATGTAACAATACTAGTTGTTATTATCCGCTGACATCACCTCTGCGTAGTGCCCCCTTTCCCGCTTCCTGCTCAGACAGAAAATGTGGGATTGGGCCAGAGCAGGAAGTATGGGTGGGAGAAGGAAACACCTGTATCCCAGAGAGATTTGAATATACAGTACAGGAAGCAGTGTTTCCCCTACATTTTGTTTTTTGGGCGGAGCGCAGAAGCCTACACCAACATCAACACTTGTCTGAATGGAAATCAACAGAGACAAAATGTGCAGCCTTAGTGGCTGTAGGGGATAAATACTGGTAGTGTGCGATGTTTTTCAACCCTATCCCAAATAGAGGACTTGATTCTCTAACCTTGGCTTTGGCCCTTGAAACTCAACTCCTGCACTTAGAATACACCCAGTGTAAGAGAGACAATTAAGGTCCTGCTCTTTTGGATCCTGGGAGAAATGTCCACTCCCTACGCACACATCTTCCCTCTCTAGCACCTGGGATAATGATGTCACACTTGTTTACTTCCTGTGTGCTGAGAGAGAAGCAGCAGCCGCTTTGGGCATCACTGCTGCTACTGCAGCGCATACAGCTGTTCAAACCTACATGTCACCTCCAATACAATGTCAGTGTTGACAGACACGCATTATTGCAGGGCAGATATCACGCAGACAAGGCTTGATTACTCACTAAGTCAAGCTGAGTGATAGTATCAAAAACCGACACTAACACTGTGTGTGTGTGTGTGTCAGACACACACACACCATGAAAGAACACACCCCCCTGTGTTTTGAGTTGGAGCCACATGCTTTGTGTGGACAGTCCGTCTGCACAGTTGTTCTACAAAGGGACAGCTGAGGCCAGCTGGGATGGCAAAAGCTAGAGTATGTGTACTCAGAGGCAAACAAACACCAACCGTGTGGCCTTGTTTACCACACAACGAGTCAGCATTTTTCACACCAGCTTAATGGTCCATCTATGTGATACATTTTGAATCATTTTGAACATAATGTTTAACATATGAGTCAGTATAAAAAAAAATAATGTATACTGTACCAGTCAAAAGTTTGGACACTTACTAATTCCAGGGGTTTTCTTTATTTTTACTATTTTCTACATTGTAGAATAATAGTGAAGTCATCAAAACTATGAAATAACATATGGAATCATGTAGCAAACAAATATATTTTATATTGGATATTCTTCAAAGTAGCTACCCTTTGCCTTGATGACCGCTTTGCACACTCTTGGCCATATTCAAACCTATCCCAACACTGTCGACGTGTGCCAGAGGTTGACCAGCCAGGCCATGAGTCAGCATTTTTTTACATGTGCCTAATCTTCCATCCTATATGAATCATGTTTAACATATGAGTCGGCATTCTTTCTGGACATGAGACATATTCGTCTGAATCAGCATACGGGACAAGCCTGGTGATTAGTGAATCGTAATGTGTGTCAGGGTTTTGATTAGCTTTGTAGTTTTGGTATGTGACTCAATGTGAATATCTGCCTGTGGAAGTGTGTTGCTCCTCATTTAAATGGTTGTGTGTGTCACAAGCTACCCTGCCACAGTGTGTGTGTTTTAGTTTCTTAGCTTGATGCAATTGCTCAACCCAGTGTGTCTTTTCTAAGAGTGCTCCACACCCAGGCTTGCTCTGAAGCTAATCCCTGTGGCGGTAAGCTTGATCTGTCTGTGTGTGTGTACAGCGACGCAGTCCATGTGAGTTCTCTACAGCATTATGAGAACAAGCATCATCGATCCATAGGTCCCATTTTTCACTCTGTAATGGCCCTTGCTGAGCTGAATTTCAGCCGTCTTTTCTGTCTCCACTTTAAAAAAAAAATAGATGGTGAATCAAATCTGCTAGATATTTTTTCTTCTCTTCTCTCCAGGACATAAAAGCTTGATCCTGACTGTTACGTTGGCTTCATTTGACCTTTTTGACCTGAGCGGGACAAAGGGAGAGAGACAGCTGAGGTAAGATGCACTTTTAACGCCTTCCTTTTAGCCTGCTGTTTAGTCCGTTACCAGCCACCGCTACATAGCTAGGTGGTCGTAGATGTTAGTTGATGACTTGGCAAGACGGCACAAACCAATCTGTAACTACCAGGCTAGCCAATACATTGGCTCCTATTCCAATTATTTCGTTACTTTCTGACCCCTGTAGTTACTGTATAATAATATGGACATATTAGAAGATCGAACCCACAACCCTGGTTTTGCCAGCACCATGCTCTAACTCAGCGAGCCATTGGAACCTGTCATGGACACTTTTTTTTTATCATGGACGTACCAAGACTAATGACAGAATCTCCACGGTGAAAGCGAGGCTCTTGCTCATAGAAATATAATTACTAGAATGGCCATTCCCATTCAAGTCAATGTTCTGTTATCCTATTTCAATGCTCTTGCTCCATGCGTGGTGTTTTTTTTTTTTTTCTTTAAGTTGAAGAGGCGACTCAGGAAAGACAGAGGACAGACAGGGGAGGGAGTTGGGAGGGAGGGACTGCGTTTCATCCCAGTAACATGTTTCCTCCCTTCTGCCCATTCACTCACCCTTCACAGATCTAATCGGACTGTATATTTGAAAGCAATGTGGTGGAAACTGGGTGGAGCGGTTTTCTAATTTTATTTATTGAACCTTTATTTAACTAGGCAAGTCAGCTAAGAACAAATTCTTATTTACATTGACGTCCTACCCCGGCCAAACCTGGACGATTCTGGGCCAATTGTGTGCCGCCCTATGGGACTCCCAATCACGGCCAGATGTGATACAGCCTTGATTCGAACCACGGACTGTTGTGGCGCCTCTTGCACTGAGATGCAGAGCCTTAGACCCCTGCGCGACTCGAGAGCCATGAAGGAGTGAACGAGGGCAGAAAGGAGGGGACATCTTCCTGGAATGAAACACATCCCGGGGGCCCCCAGACGGGAAGCCTCCCTGAGCTAGCCTCGTAAATCGGGTCCAAATGAAAAAGGAGTTAAGGCAAGGAGCTTGTCTTTGGGCCGGGGATAATTCCAGTCAGGCTAAAGTGGAACCATGTGAAGGGGTGGACTCCATTTTATTTTTTTAACATTTTAATAAAAAATAAATCCACTGACTAAATCGAACATCCTGATTTCTGGAGCTGCAACACACAGACATGTATGGAGTTTGTGTCAACGAACATGGAGATGAATGCATCATCATTCGGCGTAGCTACCTGGTGTCCGCCCCTCCTGTTTGTTGTGATGCTGAGTTCGCTGACTGTCAGCTGTACTTAAACAATTCCTTTTCGACTCAGTGTGATGTTGAAAGGTAAACACTAATTGTTTTGAGCTAACGTTAGCAAACATAAGATGGACATTCAGTGGGCCCTAAAGTGCCAGCAGTTCACTCGCATTTGCTAGTGAAAGACATTAAATGCAAATACGAAAAATAACTGGTCGCATTTGTGTGTGTGTGTGTGTGATATACATTTAATTCTGTGTCCCATTAGTTGTATTTTCCACGTAACATTACGAGGATCACGCAACTTGATAGACTGTAATTATGATCCACGGCACAAAGCATTACAAAAGTATAATGAAAAATAAATATAAACATCTTGGCACTAAATGGAGTCGGGAGTTTAGAAGACTGCGCGATGAAGAATGAGTGTCCGTCATTTTCTAAAGAGGCAGTGATTCTAAAATGCCTTTGCACTAGATTTGAGATTTTATCAATTTCGAAAATCTGAAATGATGTATGCACTGCAAAGAAATACAATAGGCACCTTTTAACATAGGCTGAAACACCGGACTCTTCTAACGCACAGCGTTCAGATTCCTTTTGCGGTAGCCTACTTAAGCTTTGTGTAGCCAGGTTGCGGTCTGTGTCGACGCGATCATTTGTTTTTGTTATTGTTTTCAAAATGATTTTGCTTTTAGTGTTGATTAGGAACCGTGTACTTGTGAGCTGGCCATGGTGATTGGCCCTGTTTGAGAGGTGACAAGCGTTCCTCTACTATAGAGACTAAACTTGGGGGCAGGTGCTAAGAAAAACCTTATAGATCATCATCTCCATTCTACACTGTACATGTAATGGAATAAACATACAATCTATTCTAATTCCACAAAACATATTTATTTTATATGTTCTGTACTTATCAGTATGAATCTTTTATTTATGTTTTGTAAATACCTTTTCAGAGGACTGAACTGAACCAGGTGTGATCTGTAATGTTTGTCTAAGCACATGTGCTCATGAACAAAAAAAGTAGTGGTGTCAAGCCTACGCTCTACCTGGAGAGACAGAACCCGCTTTCTGACGAGGAGCTGTCCATTGGTCAGGGCACCTGCACCTACATAGGAAGCCAAGGCAAGCTGGATCTGAAGACCACCTCTGCGTATTTTCTTCTGCAGCAGACTGCATGTTGCTGAAATTTCCATTTGGATATGTGCTCCTCCAGCATGTAGTGGTCGCTGACATTGCCAACAGGCAGACTGCCAAGTTCTCATCGCTCAAATTTTTCATGGCACACTTTCCCTGCATTATTCCTGAGGGAGCCTCTGTTGATCTGGTGGAAGATGAGTTTAGACTATCAGGCAACAACCTTTTGAGCAGAGTCTGGTCAACATACGGCCTGGAAAATGGGGGGCAGCCTGGTCTACTCCCACCTTTCGGATGTGATGCTGGGGATATTGGTCATATTCCACAGCAATGCGAACGATTATTCAGTCTTGTTTCCAAGAACAAAACCCAGTACAAAGCCTCCCTCAGTACAGACATGCTGAGTGCCCTCGTTACCAAAAAGGTTTCAATGATTGCCAGAGGAACTGTTTGCCACCGAGAAGTGTCCCCTGATGCCCTGCTGCGTAAGGATAAATCTGCTAGCTATCAGGCAAATCTGCCTAGAAAATTATTTCAAGAACATTTTGAAGGTCTCCAGAAGATTTGTTCTCACTCACTGTTTCCTATCATATCTTTTTTGTTTTTATTATGGATAACATGTTTATTTGATACCGAGGCTCTGCTTCAAACAGCTGTTCTTATCATATCAGTTTTAAAAAATGATCGTGGATAAGACGTTTTGTACATTTTGTGCCTAAACAAATAACTTATTAGATCTTGTTAGTGACTTTTACCATATGTAAATGGAATGCTGTCAAGAAAGAAAGTATTCCAACCTTTTATAGACTTGATTTGGTACAATTCTATAATTGCGATCAGACTCACAAACCGCATGAGCGGGGGGGAAGAACCCCAATTCGGCAAGTACTACGCGCGTGAGTTGAATCTCCAATTTGCCGTGTGCGTCCGTCCAGTACTCTAAAAGGTTGGATAGGGTTGTCAGCTCTGCCACTGACTGGCAGGATGCTATTGTTGCTATGGTCTCCATGGAAATTATAAAAAACACATGTATTGTGTGCTATCGAAGGGTGTGTTTGCATGTGTGCGTGACGTTGACTTTGTGTGTGTGTCTGCGTCTGTCCTTTAAAAGCTAACCATCCCCTTTGGTGGTGAGGGAATCTGACTCTTGAAGATGGAGAGTAAGCCCTCTGGAGCTGAAAATAAGCTAGTGGGGAACAGTATAGTTGTTTGCGTGTATATATGGGTATGTCCCAAATACCATGTTTTATTTTATTTATTTCACCTTTATTTAACCAGGTAGGCAAGTTGAGAACAAGTTCTCATTTACAACTGCGACCTGGCCAAGATGAAGCAAAGCAGTTTGACACATATAACAACAAAGAGTTACACATGGAATAAACAAACATACAGTCAATAATACAGTAGTTTTTTTCTAATCTATATACAAAGAGTGCAACAGAGGTAAGATAAGGAAGGTAAGGCAATAAATAGGCCATAGTGGCAAAGTAATTACAAGATAGCAAACACTGGAATGGTAGATGTGCAGTAGATGAATGTGCAATGTAGAAAAACTGGGGTGCAAAGGAACAAAATAAGTAAATAAATATGGTAGGGGATGAGGTAATTGGTTGGGCTATATACAGGTGCAGGGGTCTGTGAGCTGCTCTGACAGCTGGTGCTTAAAGCTGGTGAGGGAGATGTCTCCAGTTTCATCGATTTTTGTAGTTGGTTCCAGTCATTGGCAGCAGAGAACTGGAAGGAAAGTCGGCCAAAGGAGGAATTTGCTTTGGGGGTGACCAGTGAGATATACCTGCTGGAGCGTGTGCTACGGGTTGGTGCTGCTATGGTGACCAGCGAGCTGAGATAAGGCGGGGCTTTACCTAGCAGGGACTTGTAGATGACCTGGAGCCAGTGGGTATGGCGACGAGTGTAAAGCGAGGGCCAGCCAACGAGAACGTACAGGTCGCAGTGGTGGGTGGTATATGGGGCTTTGGTGACAAAACGGATGGCACTGTGATAGACTGCATCCAATTTGTTGAGTAGAGTGTTGGAGGCTATTTTGTAAATGACATCACCGAAGTCGAGGATCGGTAGGATAGTCAGTTTTACGAGGGTATGTTTGGCAGCATGAGTGAAGGATGCTTTGTTGCGAAATAGGAAGCCAATTCTAGATTTAATTTAGGATTGGAGATGTTTGATGTGAGATTGGAAGGAGAGTACAGTCTAACCAGACACCTAGATATTTGTAGTTGTCCACATAATCTAAGACAGAACCGTCCAGAGTAGTGATGCTGGACGGGCGGGCAGGTGCAGGCAGCGATCGGTTGAAGAGCATGCATTTAGTTTTATTTGAGTTTAAGAGCAGTTGGAGGCCACGGAAGGAGAGTTGTATGGCATTGAAGCTCGTCTGGAGGTTAATTAACACAGTGTCCAAAGAAGGGCCAGAAGTATACAGAATGGTGTCGTCTGCGTAGAGGTAGATCAGAGACTCACCAGCAGCAAGAGAGAAATCATTGATGTATACAGAGAAGAGTCGGCCCGGCCCAATAATTGAACCCTGTGGCACCCCTATAGAGACTGCCAGAGGCCCGGACAACAGGCCCTCCGATTTGACACACTGAACTCTATCGGAGACGAGGCAAACATTTGAGAAACCAAGGCTGTCAAGTCTGCCGATAAGGAAGTGGTGATTGACAGAGTCGAAAGCCTTGGCCAGATCAATGAATACGGCTGCACATTAATGTCTCTTATCGATGGTGGTTATGATGTCGTTTAGGACCTTGAGCATGGCTGAGGTGCACCCATGACCAGCTCTGAAACCAGATTGCATAGCGGAGAAGGTACGGTGGGATTCGAAATGGTCGAACATGTGAATGTTGTGGAGGAGTTTTGCACACCCTTCAGGGGCAGGCTGGCATTCCTGAATATTACAGAACGCCAAAGATGGACGGTGCAGAATGGTCGGAAAGCCGGAGGTGACGTGAGGTGGCACTGCTGACGGACAGACAGACGAGTGACATACTACCGACAGTTGCTAGTCAGTAGGCCTAACAAGACAAGACTGTGCATTTTGCGTGTGCGCCTGTGTTTGTGCCCACGTACGCGTGTGCAATGTGCCAGTAACCAATTCCCAGCCAGCTGCCAGAGGTCAAGAGGTCAGAGGCTAGCTGGAGCAGCTGGCAGGAGCTGGGGCTGCTGGGATGAATGAGGACATTCCCAGCTGTTCTGGGATCTGTGCTGTGGTGTCGGTCTGTCTGCCTATAGGGAGACGCTGAGCCTGTGTGCACAGGTCTGGTGTGGATTGGACAGCTCTATACCCACTGTGTTGTTTGTTCCCTAGTAGGTGTGTGTTATGCACAGTATGTCTACTACGGACACACCACGGTCAGACACTGATACTGAAATACTAGGATAGCTAGTAAAAGAGAGACCGACTAGTACAAATATAGACATACAGCAACATTGTTATTGAGCCAATATGCTAGTTGCCAGGTTAGTGTTACTCTGTAAGGAGATTGAGGACTTTTAACGCATTAATGGGTTCTTTCTGTGCTGGGTGACTGCACTTCCATTGTGTGTGTGACTGTGTTTTTTACCCTAGTGAGTAGTCTCTTTCTGTCTAAATTGGCTTATTGATGATTGCCCAATATGAAAATGAAGTACTTGCCCACGATGAACAAAACTGATGGTTGTTATGAGCCTGGAAACTGTTACTCATTACCCAAGGGTTACCCAAGGGTAGTCATTACCCAAGGGTAGTAATGATAGACTGTCTGATATCAGAAAGTTTATGGTTACAAAGCTAGTGGTTATCATCATACATAAATGCCTGTTTATTCCTGCATCGTACATTTCCATAGTAATTAGCATTTCCAAGGACCATGCACCACGGAAATTAATTGCAATATATGTGCCATTTAGCAGAGCTACATGACAGCTCAGCGCCACAGAGTATTCAGTACACAATCAAATGGAGCAAGATCACAAGCTAGATGATGACTGTATGCCGCGCCTTCAGACAGTATTCACACCCCTTCTCCACATTTATTTGTTACAAAGTAGGATTACATTTAAAAAAATATATATATAATTGTCAACGATCTACGCAAAATACTCTAACGTGAAAGTGGTAGAAAAATATATATATATTTTTATGAATGGAAAATCAAACACTAATCTTATTTTTTTCTAAGTTTTCAACCCCCTGAGTCAATACATGTTAGAATCCCCTATGGTAGCGATGAGCTGTGAGTCTTTCTGGGTAAGTTGCTATTAAGCTTTGAACGCCCGGGGTGGAACAATATTTGCCCCTTATTCTTAAAGTTGTCAAGCTCTGTCAAGTTGATTGTTTCTAGACAGCCATTTTCAAGTCTTTAAATATATTTTCAAGGTAGATTTAAGTCAAAACATTCAATGTCGTCTTGGTAAGCAACTCCAGTGTATATTTAGCGTTGTGTTTTAGGTTGAAAGGTGAATTTGTCTCTCCAGTGTCTGTTGGAAAGTAGGAAGGGCGCCTGCATCTTTGTAGTTACTGGGTGTATTGATACACCATCCAAATTGTAAAATCAATAAAAATGGCTGTTGATGATAATAATAATACCCATTTACCAATAGGTTCCCCTTTTTACAATCCATATGAAAAACCTCTCCTCCTGTCTTTTGTGGTTGAATCTGTGTTTGAAATTCACTGCTCCACTTAGGGACCTTACAATTATCTGTATGTGTGGGGTACAGAGATGGAGTAGTCATTTAAAAATCACGTTAAACACTATTGCGCGCCCACAGTGAGTCCATGCAGCTTATTATGTGACTTGAGAAACAAATGTTTACTCCTGAACTTATTTAAGCTTGCCATAACAAAATGATTGAATACTTTTCTCTTTTTTATAGATTTAAAAACAAAAAAATGTGTAAACATGTCTAAAAACATAATTACACGTTGACATTATTGGGTATTTTGTATAGATTAGTGGCACAATCTTAATTGAATCCATTTTAAATTCAGGCTGTAACAGCAAAATGTGGAAAAGGTCCAGCGGTGTGAATACTTTCAGAAGGCACTGTATTTGCATAGTTAGGTGGTTGCTATGGGGGGTAGGGCTGTTGCTGTTACTATGGAGAAACCTGCTGACTGCTGCAAACACCAGCTGACTTCTAGCTGCTGCCTCTGGGTGGGAACATATCAGCTGGTCAGCTCCTCTCTCTCCTTTTCTCTCTTTCTGTTCGCATCTCCCTCTCTCTCTATCTTGCTTGCTTTCTTATCTCTTTTTCTCTTCTTTTATGTCTCTGTTAGTCTGTTTTGTCCTCTCTCTCTCTCTCTCTCTCTCTCTCTCTCTCTCTCTCTCTCTCTCTCTCTCTCTCTCTCTCTCTCTCTCTCTCTCTCTCACCCCTCCTGTTTTAATTGGCTGTGTATGCCAGCGTCACTCCTCTCCTCCTACTCTTTCTATTCTCCTCTTTTCCTCTGTCTGTCAGTTGTGCTTGACTGATGCTATTTTTCCAGTCTGGCCCTCCCCCTACTCATATTAGAATGGTCTATTCCCTCCCCCATCATCTCTCCCACTCGCCAATCTTTCCCTTTATCTGCCTATTGTAGGAAGTGTTTTGTTCAAGCTTTCTTTAACGGCACAAAGATGGCAAAATGTATCTGGATTGGATCTCTGCTTCGTTGTATGCGTTTTGTTGATTTTATATTTAGGCTGTATGTCATTTGCGCGATTTTCCCATTGATGATATTACCAGGGGATGTTGAATCAAAGCAAGGTCATGTTCATTAGGCACTAAACCTTCGGGTACCATCAGAACATCTAACGTCTACGGTATGCCCTAATGAACACAACCTTGGCCTGGAGTAAGTTCCTCTCAATGTACTCTCCTGAGCACAAAGGGTCCATGGCCAGTATTCATAAAGTGTCTCAGACTAGGAGTGATCTAGGATTAGGTCCTCCCTGTCCATGTCATCTTATTCATTATCATCTAAAAGGAAAAACTGATCCTAGAACAGCCCTCCTACTCCAAGACGCTTTTTGAATACGGGGCCAGGAGTGATCCATAACCAAATTTACTTTAGACTGTTGCCGTTGCCTTGTCAATTGATCTCTTTCTTAGCCAGTGTGGAGACGATGTTCTCCTTATTTTGCACGCTGCATGGGGTTGTAGCCTACTAGCCATATACAGTAGTCTTACAGTTATGAACTGATGACGTTCTCAGCCTATGTTTAAGGATCTCTTTGCCCCTCTCTCACTGTGCCAATGGCCCCTTTCATTGACTGACTGAGCATGATGGAATGAGGCCTGTTTGCCTAGAGGGGATTAGGGAGAGAAGGGGAAGAAAGAGGGGATGGAGAGGGGTGAAATAATAAAAGAAAATGAGCACTGCCAATGTGCCCTGAAATGGCCACTATTCATTCATCCACACTCACCTGCCTGCTTTGTCGCACAGGCACTCAAAACACTTGCGAGCAGTAATACTATAACCCCCCCACCACCTCCTACCATTTGGGAGAGTCCAGCCACACCCTTACCCATGTTCCTTTCCAGAACAGGACCCAAGGCCAGGGGTGACTCACCCACAGGAACAGTGGGGGGTATTGTGACATGGGGGGGGATACGAGGGGTGTTGATAGCTGTTGAAGCAGACTTTCTAAATTTAGTCGGTGTTAAATGTTATAGACTAGACTCGTGTGCATGGTAAGGAAAAACATGCCACTGTCGTCTATAGCAGCCTTAGTTTGAGATGCTCGCACGCGCACACACTTCCCTGGGGACAATTTAGCGGTGCTGGGAATATGGGACCCACTCTATAATGAGCCATTACCACACACACTGGAGTGCTATTCTTAACCCAGCAGGCCTCCCTAAATGTTTTTTTGTTCTTGGTGTTAATTTTTGTACCACCCCCTCAGGAGACTACAGCTGAGCCCTACCAAACTCACAGGAATGCCCCCCTCTTTTTCATCTACCTCTCCAGAATGGCATAGTGGGGTTAAAGGGGAAATTCAGCATTTTACAACTTAATGTAAGACAACTTAATGTACTCGTCCTGTATGGCTTAGTTGGTAGAGCATGACACTTTCAACGTCAGGATTGTGGGTTTGATTCCGGGGGGCCACCCGTAAGTAACACGTGTGACTGGAAGTCTTTTTGGATGAAAACATCTTCTAATTGGCATTTTTTATTATTATTATTATTATTAACTTCCCCTGTAGCTGATTTTCCTAAAATGTTACCATTGTTGTAATAAGAGTATTTTTCTCCTTTTGAGAATTCCTTCATCGTGATACGATGTGATGTTGATGTATTTTTGGACTTGAAAATGCTCTCAGCTACATTGGGGTCAGGATGGAGTTTTACGTTTGAGAGACAGAGAAAATGAGTCACAGAGTGAGAAGTAGTATTATGGGTTGGGTCTGTGTTTGTGTGTCTGGCTGTCATATTTTTCTATGGAGGATGCTGTTGAGACGATGTGTCACTGCTGCCACTGTTTTATTAGCCCCTCTGTCCTCCTTGCATCTCACACACACACACACACACACACACAGGGAGTTGGTTGTGTGTGCCAGAGCATTGTGTGGGTGGGCGGGGTACGACGCCAAAATTAGACTACATCCACACCCATTTAGAAGTTTGGTTTATGGAAACGTCTATTCCGCCGTTGCTCATGATGGCACAATAGTGTTTTAATACAGCTTACAGCATAGTCACTAAATCTACAGCTTCCACTTTTAAATCATAAAATGGTTATCAATCCTCTGTGTTGGACATAGTGAAGCTAGTATAGAAAGGTGAGCTGTGTGTGTGTGCGCCGCGCACACTTGCATTCACGCTTACCAACGTCCGAGAACGTTCCAAAACTAAGTGATGTACTATCTGATTCTGAACTTGTTCAGCATGAAACACTCTTTTTCCGTTGCAAGACGTTCTGCTCCTGTAAGCTCTAATGAACAGGACCCAGGACAAGGCTGAGAACAAACCAAAATAAACAACAATGTTCTGTTCCTACTCGGATGCTAAGTGAATTAACGAAGAGACTGCAGAGTTTCACATAATCTTATCTATGATGTAATGGGCAATTCCACAGTAACAAAATGACGGCACAAAACGTCATTCTGTTAACAAACTTTGCATCTGTACTGTTCTTCAAGTGAATGTGTTTTTGTAAAACTCTCTGTGGAAATTGGAGCTCTGGAACTCTGCGGTCTCTTTATTAATTCACTTTCAGCACATACACTACCGTTCAATAGTTAGGGGTCACTTAGAAATGTCCTTGTTTTTTAAAGAAAAGCAATTTTTTTTGTCCGTTAAAATAACATCAAATTGATCAGAAATACAATGTAGACATTGTTAATGTTGTAAATGACTATTGTAGCTGGAAACGGCAGATTTTATCTACAAAGGCGTACAGAGGCAACCATCTCTCCTGTGTTCCAATGGCACATTGTGTTAGCTAATAAGTTTATTAATTTAAAAGGCTAATTGATCATTAGTCAAAGTAAAAAAAAAGTCACCATTATTAGTCAGTTGTACAACCGAATGCCTTCAACCGAAATGTTTCTTCCGCATTTAACCCAACCCCTCTGAATCAGAGAGGTGCGGGGGGCTGCCTTAATCGACATCCACGTCTTCGGCGCCTGGGAACAGTGGGTTAACTGCCTTGTTCAGGGGCAGAACGACAGATTTTTTTCCTTGTCAGCTCGGGGATTCGAACTTGCAACCCTCCGGTTACAAGTCCAACGCTCTAACCACTAGGCTACCTGCCGCCCTATTAGAAAACCCTTTTGCAATTATGTTAGCACAGCTGAAAACTGTTCTGATTAAAGAAGCAATAAAACTGGCCTTCTTTAGACTAGTTGAGTATCTGGAGCGTCAGCATTTGTGGGTTCGATTACAGGCTCAAAATGCCCAGAAACAAAGACCTTCCTTCTGAAACTCGTCAGTCTATTCTTGTTCTGAGAAATGAAGGCTGTTCCATGCAAGAAATTGTCAAGAACTGAAGATCTCATATAACGCTGTGTACTACTCCCTTCACAGAACAGCGCAAACTTCCTCTAACCAGAATAGAAAGAGGAGTGGGAGGCCCCGGTGCACAACTGAGCAAGAGGACAAGTACATTAGTGTCTAGTTTGAGAAACCGATGCCTCACAAGTCCTCAACTGGCAGCTTCATTAAATAGTACCCGCAAAACACCAGTCTCAACGTCAACAGTGAAGAGGTGACTCTGGGGTGCTGGCCTTCAAGGCAGAGCTGCAAAGAAAAAGCCATATCTCAGACTGGCCAATAAAAATAAAAGATTAAGATGGGCAAAAGAGCACAGACACTGGACAGAGGAACTCTGACTAGAAGGCCAGCATCCCGGAGTCGCCTCATCACTGCTGACGTTGAGACTGGTGTTTTGTGGGTACTATTTAATGAAGCTGACGGTTTCATTCTGTTAGCGTGGAATTGTCCTAATATTTTCTCCCTCATTCTCTCTCTCTCGCTCCCTCCCTATTTCTCTCTGCCTCATGCTCTCTCTCCTTCCCTCTCTACTGAACTCTCCCTCACTCATTCTCTCTCTCCCTACTTTCTGCTCTATCAATCCTCATATCTCCTCGTCTTTCTCCATTCTTTTGGAAAGGGGGATACCTAGTCAGTTGCACAATTTTATGCATTCAACCGAAATGTCTTCTGCATTGAACCCTCTGAATCAGAGAGTTGCGGGGGGGCTGCCTTAACTACTTAGGGAACAGTGGGGCGCTACACTACCCGGTGAAAGGTAAGGCGCCAAATTCAAAATCCAAAAGTTGAATTATTAAACATTCATCAATATACAAGTGTTGCGTAGTCGTCATAAAGCTCTGATTCTTGGCAATATCACAGTGTTGTCAGATTTCAAAAAGGCTTTACGGCGAAAGCACAACATTTGATTGTTTGAGGATAGCCCCTCATATTTTATTCATTAGCATAAATCCATAACCAACGCGGGTTTCACAAAACGCGTAAAATCGCGAATATAAAATCGCTTACCTTTGATGATCTTCTGCTGAGTATAGTCCGAAGTGTCCAAGCAAGACAATTCATGCTTCTTTTGTTAGAAAATGTCCATAAATCTCAGTTTGGTTGGCGCGTTATGTTCATAAAATACATCGTGGTAATAGAAGAAATTCTTCTATTACCATCCAGAGCAACCTAACATCACCAAACACTGTCTAGAGACTGTTGACATCCAGTGGAAGCAATAGGTACTGCAATCTTACTCCCAGATATGGATGTTTTCAATAGGGAGGTGTTCAAAATGAGGCAATGTGTCAAACACTTTTTCCAGGACAGAAATTCCTCTGGTTTTCACCTGCTATATCAGTTCTGTTATACTCACAGACAACTGTTTTAGAAACTTCAGTGTTTCCTATCCAATAGTACTAATTATGTGCATATCCTAGTTTCTGGGCCTGAGTGGCAGGCCTTTTACTTTGGGCACGCCAGACTCTCCAAAACCGACACCTCAGCTGCCGCTCCCTAAGAAGTTAAACGATGTCTACGGCACCTGGGGAGCAGTTGTTGTTGGGTGTTCACTGCCTTCCTCAAGGGCAGAATGACAGATTTTCCCATCTTGCCGGCTCGGACATTTGAACCAGCGACTTCTCTGTTACTGGCCCAATGCTTTTAACCGCTCTGCTACCTGCCGTTTCTTATCTCTATCCTTCCCTCCCCCTCTCAAATATACTTATATGTGGTCAATTGGTTTGTGTGTGAAGCATGAGTGGCTGGCTGATTTCTATTCAGATTACGCGGAAGTCAACCAAACACCCAGGTTAAACATTGTTCTACTAGGCTACATAACATCAGCCTGTATTTATCTCTGTCATTGAGATGCATGTAGTGTTTAAAATTCACATTTATACGGCATTGTGGGGTTGTGTGTGGTTATACAGATGCATTGGCTACAGGTTAGGGTTCTACTTCTCGTGACTTGACTGTCAGGGCATCCCATGTATGACCTTTGATGATGCTGCCTGTTGACCCTCCATAGGCCAACATCACATCCTGTCCCTTCTCTATATGAAACACTCTTCGCTCTTGCCCAGCTTGAGCACTCAACAGTACATTGACAGTTTGTGTTCTAGTACATTGACAGTTTGTGTTCTGTTCTCTATTCCCAGCCTCATGGTTATGCACTGGAAGCCAGCCATTACCTTCTTTAATTTAGAGTAGTGCTTTTCCAGAACAGTCCCCTCAATCTCTCTCCCCCTTTCTCTTTCTTCTCTCTCTCTCTCTCTCCCTCTATATCCCCCTCCTCGGAGGCACAGGCCAACCCAAATTGGTGGCCTAGTGTGGGGCAGACTGTGTGTGTGTGTGTGTGTGTTTTCCCGTGTACCCCTCCCACTGTGGCAGAGGCTTAACACCACAACATCCCCAGTGGGGCGACCTCTGAACCCTGAGGTGGCCCCAGTTCTGACCCCGGTGGTGATGGGAGTCATGAGGGACTGTCATGCTCAGGCTTCTCATAGACACACTGGTGTGTGAGAGAGAGGGAAGGCGAGTGGGAGGGGGCGAGTGGGAGAAAAGGCAGTGGGTGTTTGTTTTGTGATAACTCACATAGATCTCACACTCCAGACACACACACACACACACACACACACACACACACACACACACACACACACTGTCTGTTTCAGGTAGTGGTGATGCCCCCGGTTGTAAATCAATCATGCGCTTAGTAGCAGGTGTTCTAACAGCTTTAAGTGAATTAGCATCTGGGACCCTGATTTAAACAGTGCGCAATTGACCCTGTTCACACACCACACCTTTTATATTTTTTACTTATTGAAAAAAGTTCTGCTTTTATTTTCTAATTAATCCAATTCGGTGCGTTTTAACTTATCAACTGTGCTTGAAAATTGTTAGGAAATCAGATCATATTCATCTGCAGTTCTACATCATGAGCATTCAAGGAGCGGGACACTAATCCGGACGTTTATAAGAAGTCCCGCTATGCCCTCAGATGAACCATCAAACAAGCAAAGCGTTAATAC
This sequence comes from Brachymystax lenok tsinlingensis, assembly GCA_030435695.1. Lineage (NCBI taxonomy): Eukaryota > Metazoa > Chordata > Actinopteri > Salmoniformes > Salmonidae > Brachymystax > Brachymystax lenok. The sequence continues at coordinate 40,454,419 of CM059814.1, forward strand.
AGGATTAAGATTGAATCCTACTACACCGGCTCTGACGCTCGTCGGATGTGCCCGGGCTTGAAAACTATTACGGACTACAAAGGTAAACCCAGACGCGAGCTGCCCAGGGACGCGAGCCTACCAGACGAGCGAAATGCCATTTATGCTCGCTTCGAGGCAAGCAACACAAAAGCATGCACAAGAGCACCAGATGCTCTGGAGGACTAAGTGGCTCCCGAGAGCGGTATCAATGTGAGCAAGACCTTTAAACAGGTCAACATTCACAAAGCCGCGGGGCCAGACGGATTACCAGGACTTGTACTCAAAGCATGCGCGGACCAACTGGCAAGTGTCTTCACTGACATTTTCAACCTCTCCCTGACCGGGTCCTTGGTGTCCACATCACCAACAAACTATAATGGTCCAAACACACCAAGACAGTCCTGAAGAGGGCACAACAAAACCTTTTCCCCCCTCAGGAGAGTGAAAAGATTTGGCACGGGTCTCCAGATCCTCAAAGTTCCACAGCTGCAGCATCGAGAGCATCCTGACCGGTTGCATCGCCGCCTGGTATGGCAACTGCTCGGCATCTGACCGTACAACCCAGTACATCACTGGAGCCAAGCTTCCTGCCACCCAGGACCTATATAATAGGCGGTGTCAGAGGAAAGCCCATAAAATTGTCAGACTCCAGTCACACAAGTCATAGACTGTTTTCTCTGCTACCGCACGGCAAACGGTACCGGAGCGCCAAGTCTAGGACCGAAAGGCTCCTTAACAGCTTCTACCCACCCAAGCCTTAAGACTGCTGAACAATTAATCAAATGCCACCAGACTATTTACATTGACCCCTCTCTCATCTCTGGAGAACGGAGGCTTATTTCATTCTGTTCTGTTCTTTTCCTCTTCCTGTCCTCCTCGGTTAGCCATGATGTCATGCTGTAAAGAATCCCTGGCGCTGTAACCATGGCGATGCTGGTTTTTGACTGCTGGGCTTGGGCGTTGTTATGGAACAGCCCGTGGGGGGAAATTAGGCCATTTCCTGTTTTGACCCCCCCAACTGACAACCCCATCCCCCCACTTTCCGCACGCACAGCTACTACATACACACGCACGGGTGTGTGCCCTGTTCACTGTACGTGTGTATCACATATATGGTGGCCATGCCAACTAAATGGTTGACTGTGATGGCCAAGGGGTCTTAGGGGGGTGATGGTTGGGCAGCTTTAGAGACACAGTGTGGAAAGACTGTGTGTGTGTGACTGTGCATGCCTGTAAATCTGCACAGTCACACACACACACACAACAGTTGTTCTGTGTAAGATAGCTATCTTGAATGTGTCCGCTCATGATCCGAAACAGACTCCTTTCCAGCTGCTGTGCGTATGTTGCACGCATCAACTTTTGTGTGTTGTGAGTGCTATTACATTATACTACCTCCCACACAAACATACACTCCAACATGATGCTGCAGAAAATTATACTGTACAGATACAATCTCAATTAAGCTCAATGCTGATCTTGGATCAGATTGCAGGTCACACACAGCTTAATTTTTGTGAAATTTCAGGACTTTTTGAGTAAAAATGTTTGACCATTAACAATTATGTTTTCCCGAACTCCTAACCCTAAACCTAACCTTAACCCCAAAACCATAAACATAACCATTAAGCTTAAAATAGCATTTGAAAAAAGTGTTTTCCTATACCGCCAAGACATTCGGGTGATTTGTTAGGACATTGGGGTCTTGATAAGGTAGGAAAACAAGTACACACACACACAGTATCAAATGCAGAGGTCAATTTGGGGTTAGTGGTAGAGGGTGTGCGTGTGTACAGTTGAAGTCGGAAGTTTACATACACTTAGGTTGGAGTCATTAACTTGTTATTCAACCACTCCACACATTTCTTGTTAACAAACTATAGTTTTGGCATGTGTGTTAGGACATCTACTTTGTGCATGATACAATTTTTCCAACAATTGTTTACGGACAGATTATTTCACTTATGATTCACTGTATCACAATTCCAGTGGGTCAGAAGTTTACATACACTAAGTTGACTGTGCCTTTTAAAAAGATTGGACATTTCCAGAAAATGATGTCATGGCTTTAGAAGCTTCTGATAGGCTAATTGACATCATTTGAGTCAATTGGAGGTGTACCTTTTGGAGGTATTTCAAGGCCCACCTTCAAACTCAGTGCCTCTTTGCTTGACATCATGGGAAAATCAAAAGAAATCAGCCAAGACCTCAGAAAACAATTGTCGACCTCCACAAGTCTGGTTCATCCTTGGGAGCAATTTCCAAACGCCTGAAGGTACCACGTTCATCTGTACAAACAATAGCACGCAAGTATAAACACCATGGGACCACGTAGCCGTCGTACCGCTCAGGAAGGAGACGCGTTCTGTCTCCTAGAGATGAACTTACTTTGGTGAGAAAAGTGCAAATCAAACCGTAAAGTGAGTCCTATATCAACATAACCTGAAAGGCCGCTCAGCAAGGAATAAGCCACTGCTCCAAAACCGCCATAAAAAATGCCAGACTACGATTTGCAACTGCACATGGAGACAAAGATTGTACTTTTTGGAGAAATGTCCTCTGATCTGATGAAACAAAAATTGAGCTGTTTGGCCATAATGACCATCGTAATGTTTGGAGGAAAAAAGGAGAGGCTTGCAAGCCGAAGAACACCATCCCAACCGTGAAGCACGGGGTAGCAGCATCATGTTGTGGGGGTGCTTTGCTGCAGGAGGGACTGGTGCACTTCACAAAATAGATGGCATCATGAGGTTGGAAAATTATGTGGATATATTGAAGCAACATCTCAAGACATCAGTCAGGAAGTTAAAGCTTGGTCGCAAATGGGTCTTCCAAATGGACAATGACCCCAAGCATACTTCCAAAGTTGTGGCAAAATGGCTTAAGGACAACAAAGTCAAGGTATTGGAGTGGCCATCACAAAGCCCTGGCCTCAATCCTATAGAAAATTTGTGAGCAGAACTGAAAAAGCGTGTGTGAGAAAGGAGGCCTACAAACCTGACTCAGTTACACCAGCTCTGTCAGGAGGGATGGGCCAAAATTCACCCAACCTATTGTGGGAAGCTTGTGGAAGGCTACCCGAAACATTTGACCCAAGTTAAAAAATTTAAAGGCAATGCTACCAAATACTAATTGAGTGTATGTAAACTTCTGACCCACTGGGAATGTGATGAAAGAAATAAAAGCTGAAATAAATCATTCTCTCTAGTATTATTCTGACATTTCACATTCTAAAAATAACCTAAGACAGGGAATTTTACAAGGATTAAATGTCAGGAATTGTGAAACTGAGTTTAAATGTATTTGGCTAAGGTGTATGTATGTAAACTTCCGACTTCAACTGTACGTGACCATGTGTGAGGGAGTGTTGGCCGTGCCTCCTCATGTAGCCTATCAGTAGATAAAGAAAAGATAGGATCTAGTCAGCGATATGCTATGCTGTGTTTTCATTCCTAAGGTTGTGTGACACTAATCCTCCACTAAACTGTCTCCCTCTCCAACCAGGAAGTGATGCAATAGGAACAGGATGTGAAGGGGTCAGCTATTACACCAATATTCTTCTGTCTGCCTGAGGTTGGAGCGGATCAGAAAGGAGTGGGGTCAGAGATGGGTTTAGCCACATAGATGTGGGTGGTGGTTAGGGGAAGGGGCTTCGGTGACGTGCGCGCGCACACACACACACACACACACACACACACACACCTAGGGGCTTTAAAGGCTTGTAGTGTCACTGGCTCAAGTTCCACCGGTGTGGCTTTGAGTCATGACACTGCACATGATTTACACTGAGAATCATTATCCCAGCAGTTTAAAAGGTGTGAAATAAAATAAAATCACCTATTTTGTAATCTGTCCACAAGAGGGCGCTCTGTCATTGTCATTAGATGGCACAATGAGGCTCTGTGATACAGAATACCATGGCAACGTCCCAAGTGGTACCCCATTCCCTTTATAGTGCATTACATTTGACCAGAGCCTTAGTGCACTATTAAAGGGAATAGGGTGAAATTTTGGATACAGTTCATGTCTGACCATATGTATGATGGGTTTATTCACTACTGTACAAAACAGCCAAAGCAGTATGGGCAGCCACTCGTGGGGAATAGGCCTTGGCTCAACTCAGTAGGCCTTCCAATGGAATCCAGCATGTGGTATACTGTATCTCTGGCAGACAACAGGGAATAGCCTCCTGCCATTGCGCAGCCTTATTTCTCCAAGTTATAGAGCTCTTTTGGTGGTTGCCATGGTAACATGTAAGAAGGTTGAGCTGGTGAAGGTGTGTATTCACCTCGGCCGCTGTGTGATGGAATTCTCTCGTAGTAAATGTGTGTGCGTATGCTTGCGTGCGCGTGAATTGAAATGTTTTATTCCTTTTGATTGTAACGTGATTTCTGTATTCAAATGAGCTACTCTGTGTGTTTGCCTCCAGATGGCAGATATGTCTGACGATGAGCTGGACCACGGGGCAGAGGAGGAGGACAGTGATAAGGAAGACCAGGACCTGGACAAAATGTTTGGAGCCTGGTTGGGAGAGCTGGACAAACTCACACAGGTATTGCAGTAGGGGAGGATGGGTGTAGCCTGGCAACTGTATCCTGGTAGCCATGTCATGGATACCATATCTTGGCAACAGAATCCCAGTAACTGTATCCTAGAAAACCATAACCAAGTAACCATATTCTTGTATCAATATCATAGTAATAGTGTCCATGCAACCATGTCCTAGTAACTGTAACCTAGTAACCGTACCCTTGAAATCGTATCCTGGTAACCGTATCTCACCAACCATATTATCCTAGTTACCAACCCCCACCCCCTCCCACCCTTTCGCTGAGTCATGTTAGCTTTCTTCCACTTCCTTCAAGCCTGTTAAAGTCTGGTGTTGTTATGCATTAAAGACATGCTCCGGTACTGTGTTTCATGTGTAGTTCATACATGCTAACCTATAAGCAGAATTACTGTCTTACCTCAATTAGCCATGGAAACCCTAGTTTGAAAATGACTGTTTTCTGGAATCTGTGTGGTGCCATTTTCCCTACATTTACCCCCACGTGGGCCAGTCCCCTAGCAATTCGAGTTTCAGCCAATGAGCTTCAGCCCCCTCGCCATTTGAGTGACAGCTAGAAGGACGCACACACAGTAGAGCGAGAGGGCAAAGATTCGTGAGGTAGTACGCAATATTCGGGGACCATTCAGAACTAGTGGCTAAAAAGTATCAGACAATGTCTTTAAGATGGTGGTGATTTTGATAGTCTGATTTGTCTTCTACAGAGTCTGGATGACGGGAAGCCACAGAAGCCGGTCCAAAAGGCCCCTCTCAGACAGGAAACCAACATGGCTAACTTTTCGTACCGCTTCTCCATGTACAACATCAACGGTAAGACACACACACACACAGACCTATATGCCCTACCTACTTCCTGCAGAGCATGGTGTCTGTGACATGCCTGTGTGACCCACACCACCATTTGCTTTACTGCTGTGCAAAAGTACCTTTTCAACCGTCACACTTTCATGAAATCAATATTTTAGCTTCTGTTTAGTGTGTGTGTGTGTGTGTGTGTACACTAGCATGTGTGTGTATACAAAAGAACGTGGATTCACACTCCCCTTTCCCCCTCCTTACAGAGGCTCTGAACCAGACGACAGAGACCGTAGACCTGGATGCCCTGATGGCTGACCTGTGTTCCATAGAACAGGAGCTCAGCACCATCGGCAAGCCCAACACCGGCACTGCCCGCCAGGCTAAATGTCAACAGCGATGCCCGGGGGGTCGCAGCGCCAGTGCCAAGCAGACTGGCAGCGGTGGGGGGGGTAGCAGCGGGGGCAGCACCAGCAGTAGTACCCGGGCGTCACCAGCCTCCACCATCCGAGGGGGCAGCTCCAACTACCACGGGCGCCCGTCGGCATCTAACTTCTCGCTGGACGACATCACGGCCCAGTTGGAGCAGGCGTCACTCAGCATGGACGAGGCGGCGCACCAGACTTCTTCCTCCTCCTCTTCCTCCTACTCCTCGACCACCCTCCGGCGCCCATCGGCTGGTTCCTCGTCCTCGCAGCACCGGAGGACGGGCTCGGTGGGCACGGTTAGTGAACACGAGGCGGGGGGCCACTCCTCGAGGTCCAGCGTTAATTCTGCGTCCGCGTCCAGCATGGACTCTCTGGATATCGACAAGGTGCTGTCTAGGACAGTAGGAGGGCCCGAGCAGGAAGGGGGGTTACAAGGCCCCCAGCCGCCACAGGGCCCGGCCAGTACTGAGGTAAGGCGCACGCACACTCATACACACACTCCTATCTTCACAATCCTGTTTTCCCAATTATTTCCTAAAAACGAACTAAAATGTACCATGAATAGCAATATCATTTAGTGAAACATTTATTACCACTGACCGTTTTTGTTCATCTCTGTCCTCTGTTGTCGTCTGTATGAGAGTCAGCCTGCGAGCAAGGCCCAGTTATCTCAGCCTATCAAAAGCCCTTTTCCATGTACAGGCTTTTAGTTTGGGCAGGGTAATGATTGCCGTTAATGGGGCATTGTGGGACTTCCTTTATCCCGACTAAAAGGGTGGGCTGACTGTGTGAGTTATGACAGTGAAAGGCTGTTTGGCTATGGGGGGGGGGGAATAAACTGCTGCAGTGGTTTGTTTGTTTGTTTGAACATGATGAATGATGGTGAATGGTATGATGGTGAGTGGTATGATGATGAATGTGTGTGCGTGTGTACGCACGTCCTCTGGAAACCACCCTCTCTAGTTCCCTGCATGGTACACTTCCACTGCATGATGTTTTGAAGTCCAACTGCATGTCAAGTGTGCAACTCATTGTATTACATTTGTTTGCTTTCTGTATAACACACAATGTTGTGTGTGTGTGTGTATCTAACCCATTGGAAAGTGTGGTATTTACAGTACAGTGAGTGAATGCATTGTAATCACTGAAGTCTGCATGTGTGATATGGATTACAATGTATCTACTGTACCTGTTTTGCTGTAAACTCAACCTGCTTGACTTAGGTAAAGGAACTTCGTTTAGGTTTACAAGATGGAAAGGAGAAAATATATATGCCACTTAGCAGAGGCTTTTATCCAAAGCGACTAACAGTACCGTGCATGCATGCATACAGTGTGTAGTATGTTATCACTAATTGAACCCACAACCTGGCATTGCTAGCGCCACACATGACCACATATAGAATCGGTATGCGATGGAGAGATTGAAGAAGTGAAAGGTAAGGTGTTGAAATGAAAATGTGAAAATGTTTAAATGGAGAAAGAGAACTTTAACGCCTACTTGATTAAAGTGCACCTCCCCGTCCCCTTGCATGTTAACTGGGTGTGTGTCTGCATCCTCTCTGCACCCATAATGCACCTCCCCGTTTCCCAGCATGCCTCACTACTGCGACGGGCCAATGGTAAGCCGGCCAGGCGGCAGCTTGACTTCACCTCGCGGGAAGGTGAAGTGGATCTGGACACTAAGTGTGTGAGTGCACGTGCGTCGGTGTGTGTGTGCATGTGTTGGAGAAAAAGCAAGACGTGTACAGTATGTGTGTGATTGTGTAAATGTGAGTATTGGCAATCAGCTTCAGTAATCACAGCAGTATCATCTTTAGAAAATGTGCTTTTGATAAATCGTCTCTTTTCCCCATCCACAGCTATATAATGACTACCACCACAATCAATGCTCCAACTTTTGGACCTCTCTTGCTTCCACACTTTAACCCCCTCCCACCCTTAGAAAGCATTTTTAATGAGCCATTGAGAATCATTGCCCTGACTGTCTTATCTGTTTCTCTCCTCACCTCTGCGCCACCAAGCACTCTTATCTGGACAGAGAAACGTCCCTCATTCTGAAAAGCATTGCAGGAAAGCCTTCTCACCTGCTGACCAAGGTGATGCCTCATTCGCTTGCTTATGCTTGCTTGTGATTTGACCTACACTTCTTTACCATCTCCCTAAGCTCCTCCCACAGTGCCAACACCCACCCACAATGCTCGATTGACCTGATTGGCTTGTTTTACTTCCATCTCGTCCTTCCATAGCTTTCTTTTCTCGCCTTTCTCCTGCATGCAGCCCCTGCTTATATCCCTCCGTTAGCCATTATTTCTCTGGTGTTCCTCCCTGTGCTGATGTGTCCATTTTGATTCCCTGCACTCCTTTTCTCTAGTAGGGGGAAAGAAATGGAGGGGAGGTAACTGGCACTCCATCTAACTTCACTGTCATGACAGGCTTGCAGACAGGCCTGGGTCATATACACTTATGGAAAATACTTTCAAGTGTTCTTGATTTGCCTGGGACAATAGAACCAACATAATCTCAAAAGTGCAAATTCCAAGCTAAATCAAGCACACCTACTGACCATACTTTTCTTGAGTAGAATTTGAAGGTACTTGACATGCGTTTGACCCAAATCTGGAGTGTTGTTTATAATAACCCCATACGTATGGGCTTGCGTTCAGTTGCACTAAGTCTGGAGCATGACTGCATGCCTGTGTGCGTCCACTCTGGTTGATATGTGGCTGGGCTTAAAGAAAAGGAGCTGGATGTGTGTGTAACTCTGAACCGATCCCTTTTATATTATGAAGTCTTTTGATGTGTGAGCCTCTAATGCTATGGTATAAACCAGTGTTCCTCAACCTGCGGTCCACGGGCCGGGTCTTGTGCTTGGGATGTTGCTTACCAGTCCCTCAGGCGGTTAGTTGTCTGACACTGATTCTGTCAACTTTCCAGTGCTCGGTTTAATGGAAGTGGTCAACCAGGGAAGAATGGTAATTTTACATAAACAGTAGCTTGCAGCCCCCTGGTCCAAAAAAGGTTGAGAAACACTGGTATCAAGGTTAGTGTCGATTCCATTTCAATTAGATCAATACAGGAAGTCAACCGAAATTCCAATTCCGATGTTCTTTATTGTTTCTTACTGAATTGAGATAATGTTAATGGAATTGACCCCAACCCTGTCTGGTATGGTAAGCATGATTCTGAAACCAACAGGAGCCAAGACATACATTTTTTTCCTCCTCATGGTTGTTAAAAGGCTACTTAGCTGAAAACGTCAATGGATGTGACCTGCCCCTCCTCTCCAAATTCAAAGAGAAATAACAAGCCGAGTCATTTATAGGTTACTGACTGGTCTGGTGCAGTGAAATGACACCGAGGGGAAATTTCCATGAAGAAAATAAGGAGCAGTGTAATATGTTGTTTTAGATATTTGTCTCAGAAATTGCTGATCTTTTTTTTTTGAATCTAATCCTCTTTAGGGTTAGAAAAGAAGGTTGCTCTCTACCCCTAATCTAGAACCCCTTCTCCCCTCCCTCCCACAGCTTTGCACAGTAAAGTACATTCTTGGCATTTGTTTGATGGTTGTGTGTCAGATGTTGACTTTGGTGGATTGTAAAGTTGGCCACTTTCTATCATGATTTATTTTGCCTTCAAAACAAAAGCCGCTGAGCCAAGTGATAGTCCTGGAATACACAGAGAGCAGTAGCGATAGATACTGTATTCCAGGGTGAAGTATGGAGGTATATTGTATTTCTGTCAATGTTTCTGTCAATTTTGACAGAGATCTATCTCGATTGTCATGCTTCAACATTGTTTTAGATACACAGACCCAAGAGCATTTGTTTTCAGCATTCCTTAATTAGCGCAAACGCTAGCCAAGGCCATCTGACATATTAATAAATCTGTTAATAAACAATTATATCTACATAAAAAAAGACCCCCCAAAAATTAGTCAAGCACTTTTTAATTTATGCGGAAGGCCTAAATTATCATAATGTATGGGAACGTAATTATGCAATCATTCTCAGGGGGCGCTTCCTGTATCGCTGCTCATTCGAATATTATGGATGCCAACACTGGAGGATTGTGGGTAGGAGGAGGCACACATCTGTATGTCTTCTGACATAGTATCTCAAATTATTAAACACGCATACAAACGCAAAATTTGTCTGACCCTGAATTTCATGGCTAGGACCTTAGGGCCGTATGATTTAATTGACTAATTATGGAGTTATTATAGTCCCATGTAGCACAAGGCTATTTGTTTACGAGCTGTTTTTAAGCCAACCGTCTGTCCATGTCTGTATTCAGAATGCCATCCAAATGGGTTTAGAGGGAGAAGCGAGGGAGATCGAGAGAGAGCCTGAGGTGTTTGTGGCAATGGGAGGGTTTGTATGTCAGTGTTACACTGCACTTTTACACAGAGACTGTGAGAAAGAGGGGGGGAAAGAAATGGAGAATAGATTGCAGTTTCACCACACTGTCCCTTCTCCCCAGCTTCATGAGTCAGAATAGAACAGTGAAGTACAGAGGGATGAAGAGGGAGATCGCGAGAGGGAGGGGAACAAGAGAAAGGGAGAGAGGGTAAAACTTCAAAGGGAAAGAGCGAGACCGTTTTTTTTATAGGCGCAGCAGAAAATCCTGTTTTGAATTCAGCCTCCATGGAGGGGGGGCATGCATGGGGGCGGGGGCATGCATGGAGAAGGGGTTTCGCGGTCTCTCTGGATGGAAGTCCTAAATCTTAATTAACAGTGTTACTGGGATTGACTCCATATTGTAATCCTCCATTGGTCCTTAGAACCCTTACACACACGCACACATACAAACACACTCCACACTAAAAGCCTGTCACTGCGTGTTGGCCAAACAGTGCGTTTCTTGCATTACACCGCCGCTTATGCAGAAATTTAGTCTGGGTCAAGGAGGGGGTGCGGGGTTTGGGGTATTAAGATCCAAGCCTCTTATTTGGGCACCCCCTCCTTGACCTTGTGCTACATGGGACTACCCTTGCACTGATTGGATAAGGGGGAAGAGGGTCTGGCGAACGCGTCCCCTTGGTTGGTGAGAGGAGAGCGGGTACACATTGTGATTGGGTGATGGGACAGAGGGGTCCTCTCTGTCGCCAGCCGGTGAAGGGGTTCTCCTGTTTGTATGGGGATTATAGCTCGGCGATTGGGCACGCACCCAGGACTCCGCAGCTGTTCCACAGAGAGAGTGGGGAGAGAGAGAGTGGGGAAACGAGAGAATATGGAAGGGGGAGGGGCGTCTCGCCTCCCAGTCTCTCGGAGTTAGAGGGGTTAGTGGTGCTCATCTCGTGTCTGTGTGTCAAGGAGCCTGTACTCTCACACTCCACTCCGGTCTTGCTTTCCTGGCTGTAGTCTGTCAGAGGAGAATTGAGTGGAAGCAGGTTGAAGTCGCTTTGCATTGGTCTCAGTTACTCCTGAAGGACTTGAACAAATATCTCTCTTTCGCTCTTGCTCTCTACAACAGTCTATCGATGTCCTTTTCTTAAATACATTGCTTTCTGCCATTCATCTGGACTCAATAGGGTCTTGGAAGGAGAAGATCGGGATTTTGGAATGGTGACATTCCAACGTTGGGAGAATATTTTTTTTGTAGTAGTATCTAGGCTTTCTCTATATACTATGTAAGTGTCTTTTTTTTGTTGTTGTGGAGGAAACTGATACATTTAGGACCGAACTTCATATAATCTGCAGATTCTTGCCGTTTGGGGGATCCTCCACTATTGTCTCCCATTCTCCGTGTAGCGAGACCAAAGGCAAATCCACACCTCGGCTGCTGCTCTAGTAGAGAAAAAGAGCGAGAGGACGATGATGGGGAGAAAAGGATGAAAGAGCGGCCATCTTTGAGCGCTTTTTTCATTTTCTTTTTACCAATGGAGCACTGGTGATTTAGGGCGATCTACTGTTGGGTTGGAGTCGGAAGTGTTGGGCTGATCTGTGTGTGAGGACACACGCGTTCTGTGTTGTGGTGGCTACCAGAGATGGAGGTGATGGCGTCTTGCTGGAGGGGCCAGGTAAACGATTCCGGAGCCATTGATGGAATGCACAGTATGTATACGCTTATGCATTTCTGGCTGACTGAGTGGTAGAAAGTGATCTGTTGAGGTGTTGGTCTCACTCTGGCAAATGGAGTTCAGAGAGCATCAACTGAACGGTCTGCCCTACGATGCGGAGAGGTAGGAGGGGATGATAGAGGATGAGGTGATAGAGGATGAGGTTGGCTCAGTATTAAAGGCTCCTGTTGGTTTTTGTGCATGTATGTGTTTGACCATTGCCTGTGTGTGTGTTAACTGTTCCTGTGTGTCTGTAGGAGGAGCAGGGGGCCAAAGTGAAGGCCGAGAAGATCCGAGTGGCCCTGGAGAAAATCAAGGAGGCGCAAGTCAAAAAGGTAAGGTTCTGACTAGGATTGCAAAATTCCTGGAACTTTCAATAAATTCCCTGGTTTTCCCAAAATACTGATTGGAGGATTTCTTTAATCAGGAGGGAATAAGCAGGAAATCCGAAGACCTCCAACCAGGATTTCTGGAAAATCAAGGAATTTAGTGAAAGTTGCCAGAATTTTGCAACCCTAGTTCTGACCTAACCCATGTACAACAGTATACACTGTTTTCCTACACTTGTTTTTCCACAGTATGTGCTGTACATTCCCATTGTGATACATAGTTCCATAAGATCCTCTCCTCCGTATCTGCTTCAGATTCACTGCGTGAACTAACTTCATTCAGAGAGATGCAGCGAAGCGCTGTGAAAATAGGTCATTGCAGTGTTTGAGTGAGTGCGTGTGTGTGTCTGAAAGAGACGGAGAACGAGAGACAATCAGACATTTTGCACTGGCATCCGTAAGACTGCTTATTCTTTGGGTTGATTTAAACAAGTCTTGTTTTCGTGAACAACTGGGGTCCTTTGCACTGTGTTCCGGTCAGTGAATTGGTTCTGTGAGCCACACCAGGCACCAGTTTCAGCCCATTTCACCAGTGTGAGTGAGCTTGAATGAAGTGCAACTGCTCTGAATGAAACGGCTTCATTGAACACAGTGATGTGCTCTTTGTCTCCCAGTACATTATGGAGAGAGTTAGACCCACCATTTCAGCCCACACTGACTGAGCCAGCTGTTAGATCCCCAAAAAATGCACAAGATATTAGCATGCAAAGATTGTGCCCTTTTCAAATATGTTGGTGTATAATGCCACTGTAGATATAGTATGTTAAATGTATAGGACACCGAAAAATGTGACATTTTGTGAATCTTGCTTTGAAACTGTGTGTATTGTTGAATTTGCTCTATATTACCGTATTGCAATATAAAATGCAGCAAAGATTGAATATTACATTGAAACCGATTGCACCTCCACTTTGCTAGAGGCTAGGATTTTAGTGCACTATATAGGGAATAGGGTTCCATTTGGGACTAAACCCATGACTGTGGATGTAGGTCAAACTCAATGGATGCCCATGTCTAAGGCACTGTCGCTTCCTGGCTACAGTTTGGTTTTTTCGAGATCTTTTTGATCGGCTCTACTGACTTAGTGATTGGATGTTATAGTCCCTGTGGGAGGGGATTACTGGGCACTTCCATGGGTGCTTGATGTGTTTTGCTCCCTATGTCACACACGCTCATATGCACGTACACACAACAACAAAAATGTTTTTGTCACATACACCAGATTAGGTGCAGTGAAATGTTCTTTTACAGGGTCAGCCATAGAAGTACGGTGCCCTTGGACCAAATTAGGGTTAAGTGCCTTGTTCAAAGGCACGTTGACAGGTTTTTCACCTTGTCGGCTCTGGTATTTGAACCAGCAACCTTTTGGTTACTGGCCCACCACTCTAACCGCTAGGCTACCTGCCGCCTAGACTCACACTTCTGGGGCTATGGGAGCCCGGTTGTGTCACAAGGGGGGTTTTGTCGCAGTGGTCTGTTAAGCCTATGGACCAAACCAGCGTGGAGACGAGGACTGCAGCAGAACAGGGGCCTGAATTTGTTGAACATTGTATACGTTAGATATGTTTTATAGATGGCAGAATGGAGACAGGACTAAGTGAAACAGTCTTCAATTGAAACCTTTGGAGCCATTACCTTTTTAGATCCACTTGGTAAGTACACCGTGGCTGCATCCAAAATGGCCTCCTATTCTCTATATAAAGGCTCTGGTCAAAAGTAGTGCACTATTAAGGGTTTCATTTCAGGTGCAGCCTGCATTTAACCAGCATGTTGTGACACCAAACTACACACTGTGGTTAATGGTGCATATCACAGGTTCAAATCACATCCTCAATAGTTGTCTTTGGGGCACGGAAACATCCTTCTTAAATTGATTTCATTTCAACAATTATGTTATGAAGTAGCCTGGTCCAAGATCTGTTTATGCTCTTGCTGACCTCGTCCCCAGGTTTGCTGACCTCGTCCCCTAGTATCTGGTGCATAGAGCCTGGTAACACTGCAACAAAGCGGGACTTGAAAGGGGTGTGATTTAAAATTGAGGCAAGAGAGGGAGCTCGCCAATCAAAATAAACGTTATATCACCTTCACCGTATTATTTGGGGGAAGCCCAATTTGATTCTGAGTTAGGGCGTATAACATTTTCATGTGTGAACTATTTCTAAAATATGTACTTTCAGATTTTCCAAACTCACGTCCTTGTTTAAATCCCTTCTGCTGCTTGCGCTTTGAAGTCCACAATGTAGGGGGGGGAGTTGAAGGGTTATGCTAGATGGTGATGGACTAATAGATCAGCCAATTTAAACCCAGCGGTTGTTTAATCCGCTCCTGCCATAGACTTCCAGTCATTTCCTGTTCTTGAGGCGCTGTAAAACCTGACAGTTCAACCGAGAGGGAGCCAGCTGGTGGACGAGAATAAGCTCTTGCTAACTCCGTTGCCGTCATTCTCAAGCCAAACGTTCGTTATGACAAAGATTTGGCATGATGGCACAAACGGACTGGCACTCAGGCTAGTGAGAACTGTTCTATACAAAAGAGCCTGACCGTTCTGCTCCTCTTCCTCCTCCTCTTTCTCCTCATCCCTCTTCGTCCTCCTCAGCTGGTGATCCGGGTGCACATGTCGGACGAGAGCTCCAAGACCATGATGGTGGATGAGAGACAGACTGTCAGACAGGTGCTGGACAGCCTGCTGGACAAGTCCCACTGTGGCTACAGCCCCGACTGGTCACTGGTGGAGACCATCAACGAGCTGCAAATGGGTATGGATATACTGGCAGACAGATACTGGCAAAGATACTGGGGGTGAGTGAGATATTGAGGATGAGACTGGTGGTAATACTGGGGGAAACTTGGGGGGAGATATTGGGAGAGAGTGAGGCATACTGGGTAAGTACTGTGACACTGAGACAAATGTGGACACTTGGACAGTGTCAACTCGGACAGTGTCAGCTTGTAGTGTTGTCTAGGTAGTAGCTAGTATTGTATCCGTTTGTGTTTTCAAGACTGTCCTAGAGTGTCTCTGTAACTGTTAATCCGTCTGATGGTGTGAGGCAGAAATGGGCACTCAGCCTTTATAATGCTAGACGAAGCACTCGCGTTAGGTACAGGCAGCATGGTTATTTATGCTGCGTCACACATGGCGCCCTTTTCCTTCTATAGTGCACTACCTTTGACCAGGGTATGCTTAGTCTGGATTGAATCATATTTCACACACACACTCCCTCTCTCTTTCTGTCCTCAGAGCGGATCTTTGAAGACCATGAGAACTTGGTGGAGAACCTACTGAATTGGACCAGAGACAGCCATAACAAACTGATGTTCATCGAGCGCATCGAGAAATATGCCCTCTTCAAGAACCCCCAGGTAGGAACTAGGAAACCCTCCCAATGTGTTGTGTGTACACTACTTGCACAGCTTTAGTGTAGAGTACACACACACACACATTTATTATGCCTGCTAAGAGCCCTTGAGAGTGTGTGTTTAAGAAGTAGGTCACAGCTCTGGCAATAAACGACTGAATAATGCATTGGACATGAGAAGGCTAGGTGAGCCAGCTCGCCTGGAGGAGTGTGTGTGATCGGCTGTTTTCAACTTGTCTATTTCTCCTTTGCTTTCCTCTCCTCTTTCTCCTTCTCTCTATTTTCCCCACTTATTTACAGAACTACTTGTTGGGGAGGAAGGAGACCTCTGAAATGGCCGATAGGAATAAAGAGGCCCTACTAGAGGTGAGACATACATGCTCGCACACACACACACACACACACACACTGTCTCTACCACACACATCTCCCCTTTTGATTACACTAATAACGAGGATGTTTGTGCAGGAGTGTTTCTGTGGCAGCTCGGTTTCAGTACCAGAAATAGAGGGAATCCTCTGGCTGAAGGATGATGGGAAGAAGTCGTGGAAGAAACGATACTTCCTGCTGCGCGCATCAGGAATCTACTACGTGCCCAAAGGCAAAGCGAAGGTTAGCCACCCACTGAATACGCCAATCATAAACACTTTGTGACAACTGCTGATGTAAAAAGAGCTTGATAAAATACATTTGATTGATTGGATTGTGTGCGCGTGTGTTTCACCCTGTGTGTGTCCCTGATTGTGTGTATTCGGTTCACATGTTGTCAGTTAATGAGAAACAGATCCACACCATCTCTCTGGTATTTCCTGTTTCTGCAAATGATGACACAGGACTCCACAGGGATCGACAGAGCACGTGCCTTCTCTCCTATTGCATCATGGGTCATTGGTTACCCCCGGAGACCAATATTTCTCAACCACAGCCCTGTGTTGTGTGTGTGTGTGTATATATGCTTTAGCTTTTAACCCAGGGTTGTGTTCAGAAGGCATTAAACGGAAGTAAACCTTGGGCTTGTATTTTTCAAAATGTTTTCCCATTCCGTGGGGGGGTAGTAGAGGTTAAAACCTTAATTTTTGTCCCACACCGTTTCCGTTTTCTCTTTCTTGTCCTCTCTGATTATCCCATCGGTTGTCCCCATTTATTATGTATATACAATGCCACCTTGTGGTGTGTTAATTCTGCAGTGAGTGAACCAGAAATCTGATAAGATTTGTCACGTTGAGTTGTTGCAACACACACACACACCACTAAAAGCCTGTCACTGTGTGTTGGCCAAACAGTGCGTATTTCAACCTCTACTTAAATTAATACCTTAACAAACCAGTTTGGCCTCTAGGCATGGGTCTTGGCCAGTCTGTAACCAATATCATATGTCAATATAAACTCAGCAAAAAAAGAAACGTCCTCTCACTGTCAACTGCGTTTTATTTTCAGCAAACTTAAAATGTGTAAATATTTGTATGAACATAAGATTCAACAACTGAGACATAAACTGAACAAGTTCTACAGACATGTGACTAACAGAAATTGAATAATGTGTCCCTGAACAAAGGGGCGATCAAAAGTAAGTCAGTATCTGGTGTGGCCACCAGCTGCATTAAATACTGCAGTGCATCTCCTCCTCATGGACTGCACCAGATTTACCAGTTCTTGCTGTGAGATGTTACCCCACTCTTCCACCAAGGCACCTGCACGTTCCCGGACATTTCTGGGGGGAATGGCCCTAGCCCTCACCCTCCGATCTAACAGGTCCCAGAAGTGCTCAATGGGATTGAGATCCGGGCTCTTCGCTGGCCATGGCAAAACAATGACATTCCTGTCTTGCAGGAAATCACGCACAGAACGAGCAGTATGGCTGGTGGCATCTTTCTTTTGGCGTTTTGCCTACCGTCTGTAAGCTGTTAGTGTCTTAACGACCTTTCAACAGGTGCATCTTCATTAATTGTTTATGGTTCATTGACAAGCATGGGGAAACAGTGTTAGAACCCTTTACGATGAAGTTCTGTGAAGTTATTTGGATTTTTCATTATCTTTGAAAGACAGGGTCCTGAAAAAGGGATGTTTCTTTTTTTGCTGAGTATATCGCCACTCACTCTCCTCTCTCTCCCTCCATATAGACTTCTCTAGTCTAAAGCCTCAGACAATTTATTTATTCAAAATTTTGCAAAAATGGGTCAGGCTTTTAACTTTAACTGCTATTGAGAGTTGCAATAGTAGAAGGCACAAGGAGTATTTAGAAATGTGGTAGTGCATGGGCAGTTTTCCTCTTGTCATTCACTAACAGACCTTAGAGCAGTGGTTCCCAAACAAAAAATAAATAAAAAGGAATTCAGTCCGGCTTTAAACTCAATTATAATAGTAGAATGCACAAGGTGCAATTTCGAAATTGGGTATCATCAGTTCCTCTTGTCATGTTAGTCATTGTATACCTTAGAGTTATTTATAACTTGTCAGAAATGTCCAGATTAACTGGCCCATGTCAGCTAACAATTTGTCAGCTAACGTTTTTTTAGCCCATAGATATTGTTGTAATTTTCTTGTCACTAAAAATCACAAATACACATTAGACATGGCAGAATGTATAGAATTGCAAGAAAATGTGCTTTAAAACTGCAAAAGGTTCTTTGTACCCCATGACAAAATGTTTGAATTACAGGAAATAAGTTTTAAAGTTGCAAAATTCTCTCCATGAACAAGAGGGGTGTGAACAGTTTCTGTCATGAACAGTGCTTGTGCCATTAGAAGTAGATGCTCGGGGGGGGATGTTCCCCAATGCTGGAAGGGGGGCCCGAGTGGAAAAAGTTTGGAAGCCCTGCCTTAGAGAGCTGTTTAACCTGTCAAGAAATGTCCAGTTAATCAACTATCCTATGTTTGCTAGGTAGGTAAATTAGGCTAACCAGCTATCTAAATCTTGTAGTTTTCATGGCCAGATTACGTGCCCAGGGGCCTCGACTCCAAGGGGGCCCACATTTGATTTTGTTGAGGCACTCCGGTATCATATCAACACACAAGACATGGCAAAATGTGTCGAATTGCAAGAAATTAGCTTTAAAACTATGAAATCGTATATCTGCCCCATGGCAAATGTGTAGAACTGCAAGGAAATTACCTTTAGAACTGCAAAATAGTGGTGTGACAGTTTGGGGTTGTGAGGTGGGGGTTTGTTACTATGCCGATAAACAACAGTATCCATCCGGACCTTTGCCACCTAGGAAATTGTGTGACCGGACCTTCTCAAATAGTATTAGACTACCCCTGCAATTTATGATATAATCAATCTTATCTGAAGATATGAATCCTGTCTCTCCCTACATATAGGCCTCCAGGGACCTGGTATGCTTTCTACAGCTGGACCACGTTAATGTGTACTACGGCCAGGACTACCGCAGCAAGTACAAGGCCCCCACAGACTACTGCCTGGCCCTTAAGGTAAGCCAACCCATGGCCTAACTCATTTTTAGACAAGGGGTAGCACATTTTTAGAGTAGAGATGTTGCGCTGAGCCTGGACAAGCCCATTAAGATGGATCGGCTGTGTGAGTGGATGTAGTCTGGGTAATGACATCCTGTGAGGCCCGAACACCAATGCCTTGTCCCCTTAATAGGACCATTACCGTGCATTATGATCTGCATCCTGGAAAGATTGTTTGTCAAACTCATTAGCCACTTTCAGCCTGTCTCCACGCCACTTCTTTTTCAAAGATCAACCCCTGAAAAACACCAAAAATAAGTGTTAAGGCACCACTCTCCTATGTTATTTATGTTGATCTATCTTTAGCTGTAGTCAAACTAACAGGCACAAAGGCAATTATCAAGGGTGGTTTTGGAATCAATGGCTTTACCGGAACGATCAGGGCCGCTCTGACACCCTAGGCTAGAGAGAAAATTTGCACTAAAACTCAAATAGTACTAGAAAGAAAAATGACTTTGAGAAAACGTCTAAAATATGTGTGTTCCAGACATTGAAGTTAGGTTCAATTGAATGAATGTTGAAAATATGTATTTTCCGGATGTTGAAATCGGTTCTGAATGAAAGTTGAAAAGACAGTATTTATAGCTGTCTATGTTTGGGCCAAATCAAGGCCGGTCTAGACCGGACAGAATCTGAACATAGACATCTATGATGGGTTCGATCCAAAAAGACGCCAGTGTCGGTCCACGCTTACTGTGGTGTAGCGTACTATGTGGCCCGCAATGGAATTTTAGGAATGCCCATTCATGTGGTAGGCCCACCAAAAATAAAATTAAATAAACTGTCCGTTGCATTGGCTTTATTAGTCCTGATGAGTGACCAATTTGGCTATTTAAACTCTGAATATCAGCTACCCAACTTTATCCGGAGGAGTTTCCTGAACCTATTAGCAATGTGTTTACATAGCGGGAAATGCATTTCCTTTTTTGCTATGATCAGCTCGTAGAAAAGGTACGGATACAAACCTGAAACCACGGATCATGACAATTTAGCCCATGGGATCAAACTTCTGGACAGCCAATCAGGCCATTCCATATTGTCCATTCCTCCTCCAAAGAACAAAGTGAAACTACATTTGTTGTGTTGTCATGGTAACATGCATGTCTCTGTGTGTTCAGCACCCCCAGATCCAGAAGAAGTCCCAGTACATCAAGTATCTGTGCTGTGATGACGTCAGGACCCTCCAGCAATGGTTCAACGGCATTCGCATCGCCAAGGTAAACCTTAACCTCCACGTCACTCTTAAACATGACTATTAAAGAGGCTATATAGAACTTTTGCTCTTAAGCCAAAAGGGGTCCACTAAACTAAAAGCTTATTTTCAGGTTTCCCTGAAAACTAAAGATTGTGTTTTACAAGATGACCTCTCTCTTTCCCCCACGGTGGAATAGTACGGGAAACAGCTGTATGTGAACTACCAGGAGGCCATGAAGCGCACGGAGGCGGCCTACGACTGGTCCTCCCTCTCCACCTCCAGCATCCGCTCTGGCTCCAGCTCCGGGTCAGCCAGTCTGCCCGGTGAGTCAGCCTTCCAGGGCTTACAACTGGTCTGGGATCAGCTGCTCAAGTCCACGGTGGTCCACTGAGGCCAAATGGTAGAGCCTGGGGGACTGTGATAGACAAGAACAGATCCGGCATCAGCTTGGTTATCATAATCTCAAATTGAGATCAATTAGAATTCAGTCGATTCAGAAGAGATTGATATGCTATTAATCAATTGATATCCTGTTATTTTCAATGGCTACATTTTGATTCAATTTCTGAATTGGAGTTCAGATGGAATTGACCACAACCCCTGTCTAGCAGTAGGTACATTGATTCTAGTTCTGATCTTGAATCAGTTGTTGTGGCTTTGAGGGTACACGATAAAGCTCTAGTCTATCTATAGACACATGGATTCACCCTTTTTCTACACACTCACTCCCATTACTCAAATCTGCAAAATAGGGAGTACTAATATGGCAGTTCGGTGGCTTCAGAGCCTCTTGTTAGCCAATGCATAGGTCAGCAATCTAGTGTTTTATATGCTCTGGGGCGAAGTTTCCCCCTAGGTACAGATCTAGGATCAGCTTCCCCTTGCCCAATCCTAACCTTAACCATTAGTGGGGAAATGCAACACTGACCCAAGATCAGCATCTAGTGGTTCTCTTCCATGGCTGTGTGTGTGTCCCCCAGAGTCCCAGTCGAACCACTCGGGCCAGTCAGACAGTGGAGTGGATACGGCCTCCAGCCACGGGCGCTCCCAGAGCGTGGTCAGCTCCATCTTCTCTGAGGCCTGGAAGAGAGGAACGCAGATGGAGGAGAACACCAGGGTTAGTCCTTCTCCCCTTTGACCTCTTCTCTTCACTCCAATATATCTCTCCTTTGTATTTCCTATTTTCTCTATATATGTCTCTCCATTACACCCCTCCTTTCTCCTCTTCTCTTTGTCTCCATCAGATTTTTTACTGAAATGGTTGATTTTGTCTCAATCGCAAGTTTTTCCTCTGTCTTTGCTTTAATTGTTCTTTCACTCACTGCTGGTGCTACTAAGGTTCTTCTTTAGGGTAACACTTTATTTTGATAGTCCATCTGTAGATGCTCTACAGACTATCAGTAACATTTCAACCAGGGCCGGCTGGTTCAAAACAGTTGGACGCCTTTGATTTCCATATGGGGGCAAGTTTTCTTTTTGTTCCTTCCATGGAAAAACTAGAACTGCCATTCAAGCTGATGAGCAGTCATTCGGACTGCAACATTTTAACAGTTTTTAATTAATACATTTCATATATGCTATCGCAAAAATAGTCATTTGGTTGTGTTTATGAAGGTAACATTAGAATACAAAAAAATATATATTTAAAATCACACAAACGCATTTTCAGTAGTGTTACTTTTCATTAGTTTATGTCACTGTTTATGTAAAAACAAATGTTGTTTGTGGAGTGCCTTTGTTACAACTATGAAACAGAAAGCATATGTTGGAACGCAGTAACAGATTATACAACGGCAAAAAAAGATAATACCTCAACCACCAAGACGCCCAGTCACCAAGACGCCCAGTCACCAAGACGCCCAGTCACCAAGACGCCCAGTCACCAAGACGCCCAGTCACCAAGACGCCCAGTCACCAAGACGCCCAGTCACCAAGACGCCCAGTCACCAAGACGCCCAGTCACCAAGACGCCCAGTCAGCAAGACGCACAGTCAAATGATGAAAACATTAGTTGCCTTAACATTATTATAAGCTCCAAGACGCCCAGTCACCAAGACGCCCAGTCACCAAGACGCCCAGTCACCAAGACGCCCAGTCACCAAGACGCCCAGTCACCAAGACGCCCAGTCACCAAGACGCCCAGTCAGCAAGACGCACAGTCAAATGATGAAAACATTAGTTGCCTTAACATTATTATAAGCTCCAAGTGTGGTTGATAAATAGTGAAAATCGCCACAAAAGCTGAAATGGCAGTCTAATGAATATATGACCACAGTCCAAAATGGTCAGCTCGTGCTTACATGGTGTGAGTCTTCACGCAATGGCGTAAGTTGGAGCATGTCACATAAACAACGAAAGCTAGTGAGGGCGTTGCTGATGTTGTTTTTTGCTTGAGATGTAAGGCCAGCTCTCTGTGATGACATGTTGTGCTGATAATCGTCCAGTTGCTTTGTCTCTGGCTTGTTCTATCCAAACGGTGCCGTGCCTTCCTTTCTCCTGTCTCACCATTTTCATTTGGTGGTGGCATGGGCACCTGCTCAGTGCGCATCGTTCTGGCTTTTTTGCGCTTAGGCCTTGGAGGAGTAGGTTCAGGCTCAGCATCAGAAGAATCATCATCAGAGATGTCATCGTGATTCATTTCTTCCCCACCATCTGAGTCGTATTCATTCAGATTTTGTCGCAGCGCTGCATGTGCATCCATTGGTCTACTTGCTATAGTAAATTATGCACCCTCTCACTGTGTACTCCAAGTAGGCCAGAGTAGACTGATAAGACTGCTTGGATTCGGTGGACTGATATAGAGTACATACCATTTTCATCTGTTATATATGTGAAATAAATTTCGGTATATGTTCAGTTTCAAGGCAATTATCGGGGTAATTATCAACTGGGCACAGCACCTTAATTTTCGGGAGGAGGGAAGCAGGCCCTACTGTCGGGAGGAGGGAAGCAGGCCCTACTGTCGGGAGGAGGGAAGCAGGCCCTACTGTCGGGAGGAGGGAAGCAGGCCCTACTGTCGGGAGGTGGGAAGCAGGCCCTACTGTCGGGAGGTGGGAAGCAGGCCCTACTGTCGGGAGGTGGGAAGCAGGCCCTACTGTCGGGAGGTGGGAAGCAGGCCCTACTGTCGGGAGGAGGGAAGCAGGCCCTACTGTCGGGAGGAGGGGAGGGCAACGGGGGAAAACCATAAAGAAAATGACATGCCCTCCTAACACCAGTTCTGTTTGTGATATTAAGATTCTAACAATGGCATTGTGTTTTATAGACATATTTAGGTAAAGTCGAGGGCGGCATGACTTAAAACGTCAGAGTAATTAAAAAATGTACCTTATGTGGCATGAACACAACCAGTCGTGATGTTTTAACTGATTTGTCATACAAATCGCTTCAAAAAGTAGGTTACCTTTTGCACGTTCGTCTAAAATAATTCCAGCATCCAAACAGTGCACTGTGCACCCTCCAACTTGCCTTCAACTGGCAAGTGGCTGAAACAACCAGAGCGAGCAAAACGGCGCCCCCTATCTTACAACGTCAACAAAACTAAGGAGCTGGTTACACATACTCAGACAGAGGGGGCACTGTTTCGCTCGCTCTGAGAATTGATGTTTGTCTGCGCTCATCTCGGTCAAATAAATTATCTATATTTTATTTGGACGGGCAAGGATGTACGGAATGGCGGTCCAGGCCACCTAATGCCCACTCATAACGCCGGACCTGATTTCACTATCTACTAACCTAACCCTTATCCTAAACTTAACCCTAGCTCTAACCAAAAAACCTTAACCTAACCCTTACCCGAATCCTTATTCTAACCGTAACCTTAGCAAGCCGTTGCTTATCAACAGATAGTCCATGGTGATCCTGTACTCATTGTGTATACTTCTCTGTCCCCACACAGATGAGGGAGTCCACCCGAGGCGCCACCCTCCCCCACCCTGTCCATGCGCACCGCCAGACCCCACAACTGGAGTCGGCTGCGCCACCACAACAGCAGCCGCCTCCTCAGTCTCGCAGCAGCTACACCCACGCTGTACCCCCAGCCACGGGAGGGTACCTCCCCCGCTTCAACAGCAACTGCCCCCAGATCCGCAGCGGTTACACCCAGGCCTTGCCCCCAGCCCTCCCTCCGCCACCCCAACAGCTGCCCCCAGATACGCAGCAGTTACACCCAGGTCCTGCCTTCCCTGCCCCGCCAGCCCTCCTCCACCACCCCAACAGCTTCCCCCAGATCCACAGCAGTTACACCCATGTCTTGCCTCCCCAGCCCTCCCTCCACCACCCCAACAGCTTCCCCCAGATCCACAGCAGTTACACCCATGTCTTGCCTCCCCAGCCCTCCCTCCACCACCCCAACAGCCCTCCCTCCACCACCCCAACAGCTGCCCCCAGATCCGCAGTAGTTACACCCAGGTCTTGCCCTCTCTGCCCTCCCTTACACCACCCCCAGCCCACCCCTACACCAGCCTTCCCTCCCCTCAGCTTTCTCCACCAGCCCAACAGCTGCCCCACCACATCCGCAGCAGTTACACCCAGGTCTTGCCCTCCCTGCCGCCACAGCCCTCTCTTCCACCCCCAGCCTTCTCTTCCACCCCCCCAGCCTTATCTTCCACCACCCCAACAGCTGTCCCCACAGCCCTGCAGCAGCTACAACCAAGCTGTGCCGCCCCCGCCGCCCCCTCCCCGCCGCCCCCGCCTCCCTCCCCACCGCCCCTGCCTGCCAGCAGCACCCCTCACCACTCGGGCCCCACCGTGTTCGCCAAGTACAGCACCATCACCCGGCTGCAGAACCAGAATGCTGCCCACCAGGCCGCCAATCACCACAGGGCGCAAAACAACCACCAGAGCCCACCCAGGGTGCCAGCTCAAGCTCCTCCCCATCAGACGACTGTCAAACCGCTGGTCAACAACATCAACGTCCCGCCTCCCCCGCCACCCCCTCCCCCACCCTCCATGCCTGCTCTGGGGTCGGCCATGGCCGCACTCCGGCTCGGGCCCCCACCCCGGCTGTCCTGCCCCAGTTCATCCCCCTCCCCTCCTCCTCCACCACACCCAGACCCCATGCCAGGTCTGTGCCCATCCCCTATGGCGCCAACGCCCTCAAGCAGGCACTGGCCCAGAAGTTCCCAGCGGTACCCCCAGGGCCCCTCTCCCCGCTGCCAGACTGGTCGAGTCGGCACCGCCTCCGCCTCCTCCGCCACCACCTCCCCCTCCTACCCCACCGCCTCCCAAGCAGCTCTCTGTGCCAACACCCCCTCCTCCCCACCACCTCCTCCCCACCTCATCAGCAGCAGTACTTGCAAGCTGCTCCCCCTGCCCTACCCAAAACCTTCTCCCCAGGCTTTCTGCTCCACCACGGTACCGGGAAGCCTCTCTACCCTGTTTCCCCTCTCCCTCCCGCCCCACCTGCTGCCCCAACTCCTCCCCCCACCCCACCCCCGCCTCCGCCGGTGTCAATGAAGAAGCAGCACAGCCTACAGATAGGCCACACCCCCAACCAGCCCCCTCCCACATTTCCCAAGCAGCACAGCCTCTCCAAGCCGCCACCCCTGTCGTTTACGGCTCCGCCCACCACCTCCCTGGTCAAACAGATGGCAGGCCAGTTCCCAGGGTCCACACTGTCAACCAATCACACTGAGAGCCCCAAAGCCCCCCTGTCCCCTCCTGCTGTGAAGGCCAAACCAAGATGGCAGCCAGGCGGTGGACAGGTCCAGCAACAGGCCCCTGAGTTCCCTCCACCCCCTTCTGAGAGCAGCCTGCCTTTCCCTCCTCCTCCCCCGCCGCCTCCGCCGCCTCCACCTGTTCGGTCACCGGCCCTGCCCCTCCTGCTCCACCTCCCCCTCCCATCACTGGCCCCACCCCTCCGCCTCCCCCTCTCCCCCCCGGCAACCTAGGCTCGCCCCTGAAGAGATCTCCATCGGGCCCGTCCTCTGGCTCCTCTGTCTGGGGGGGCAGGAAGCCCCCGCCTGCCACCCCCCAGAAGGCCTCCAGCATCAAGTCTAACTCCTCGGCTGAATACCAGGAGTCCCGCAGGAACCTTCTCAGCAAGTTTGACCCCCAGTCATCCTCTTCCCCCTCCACCTTCCTGTCCTCCCCTGCCGTACCCTTGGGTAGTTTTCCCTCTAAAGACCCCTCCTCCTCCCCGGCCGGCCCCCCGGCGCCCCCCAAGCCAGGCAAGCTGAACCTGGCCAACCTGCCCCTGGCCCTGCAGGCCAAAGTGGGTCAAGTGGGCCAGCAGCGCCAGTCCACCGCTGACTTCCCCTCCCCTCCACCAGTGTGTGCCGTGGCCTACTTCCCCCCTCCCCTGCCGGCTTTTGATCTCTTCCCCCCTCCTCCGCTGCCCAGTGACGGCCACGTCGGGGTACCTAAGGTGGCAGTGGTCAACCCCCAGCCAAAAGTACCGCCTGCCCTCCCGGTCCCCCTCCCCCCGCCACCATCAACTCCTCCTGGGGCAAGGGCTCCCTGAAGAAGGCTCCTCCCCCCACGCTGCAGCGGAACCAGCCGTCTCCCCCGGCCCTGCCCACCTCGCCCCCCAAGGGGAATGGCAACAACGGCGTCCCCCAGCCAGGCAATTTCATGGATGACCTGAACCGGACTCTGAAGCGCAAGTCGGTGAGCCGGCAGGGCTCGCTCTCCTCATCCCGCCTCTCCGGCCCCAACCTGGAGCCCGCCGCGGGCACCATGGACGACATGGAGTTGGCACTGCCCCCTCCGCCACCCGAGTTGCTGTCGGGGGGGAACGTCTCAGGCTATGCAACGCTACGGCGGGGGCCCCCGCCGGCCCCACCCAAGAGGGGGGGAAACACCAAACTGACACACTGACCAGGGGAGTGGTTATAAAGGAGACTGTTGGATGATGCCTACATTACCTCTCTTGGAGAGGAGCTTCTATCTATCACAGGACCGTCAGTGGACATTGACAAACTGAACTCCTCGTGTTCCATGATTATGATGGTGAATACTTAACCATGTAAATAAGGAAACGCCAAACCATGTATCAGCTTCTTCTTTGCCATATGTTTGTGCCACGTAATCAGATAACCATAATAACGACGTTAGGATTCATTCTGCATTGGTACTGCATGGACATGCTGTAAAACATGAAGCTCTTTGGTGAGTGTGTGTGTACCCACCCATGTATGTTTGTGTGCGTACCCGCATGTGTGTTCACATGCATCCGTGTGTGTGTGTGTGAGAGCGGCGAGAGATAGAAGGGGAAATGGGGGACAGCCCATAAAGGAAGGCCTCTGTAATAGGGAGTGTTATTTTGCCTCTGTTTTTATATGAAATGATTTAATACACGAAAAGGAATTTCTTATTTTTTTAGTTAAGTTTTTAAAAGCTAGTTGGCTTAATGTAAGATCAATTTGTTTGGAAATCATGAAGTGATACCTGCAAGTTTGTTGGAGATATGCAGATAAGATTGAAAAAGAATTCCCAACATTTCCTAAGTATTCCCTGAATGTTTTACAAGTGTCTCGCTCTCTGTGCTGTGATTCGGTGACACGCGAATCAGGATGGCTTTTTTTCACAGACGATTGCCCTCTCTCAAAAGAATCTCCAAATAAACAAAAGGAAATTCCCTCCTCCCAAAGGCACAAAACCATGACTGTGCAACTGGAAACATTTGTGACTTGGAATATTTTTTGTTATTTTATTTAATGCGTAACATTTTTTGCTTAACTGAAGACTGAAACGGCACGAGGCATATGGTGTGTATGTCTTTGAGGGCCCTGTAAGTCTGTGGGGTGTGTGCTGTGTTTCTTTGACCTGACCTGCATCTGGGTCGTGTTCATTAGGCACCAAGCAGAAGAAAACGGACTGTGAAACAGGGAGGAACTCACTGGATTGTCCAATAAACACTTTCGCTTTTCATTGCAACATGTTCTAAAATGTTTGGTGCCTAATGAACATCTGCTTCTGTTTCTGTACAGTAACCGCTTCTGCTCCCCTCCCATTGGCCCCTGCTGCCTTTAGATTGTCACATGACATGGCCTAAAAATCATAGAAGTATGATGTACAGAATGGGGACAGCTGTGCTCCAGGTGCAGTTTACAATATTCTCAACATGGTGGCTAAAATTGAAGCGACACATTGTTGCTTTAAGGTACTGAGCATTGAATGATAATGTCATTAGCATTAGACTAGACCTGACTGGCAAAATTAACCTACAAATTCCCATCTGGCTCGCATTAAAATTGAATGTTGCTTTCTACTCTGTTGCTTTCTATTTCCTGTTTTTATGGCCTAAACATCCCAGTGTGGTGCAGTTTTCTGCTTCTCCTGCCAAAGTGCAGTGCAGAGAGAGGGGGCGGGGTTCTCGCAATAATGCCTTCATTTCAAGGGTGCTAGTGCTTATTATCCTAATAAGCCTGGATATCAAGGTGCTGACATCTTAAAAGTTCAATGTAGGATTTGTCCCAATTTTCCACTCTTCTCCCGAATTGTGAACATCCTGGATTGGATTGATGTAAGCATTAGCTACGGTTTCCACCATTGTTAGCAATAGGTACAGTATAGCGACCATAACCACATTACGCTGAATGACCGTACTGAACTAAAGTGGACGGACCACTACTAGACACAAAACATGCTGTCATATTAATCTTGCTTATCTGCATTGCTCTGTATTGGTGAAGTTGGCTCTAGACTCTGATCTTGGGCCATTTTTGCCACTGATGGTTGGGGGCAGGGAAGCTGATCCTAGATCTGTACCTAGGGGAAACTTCACCCCAGGGCCTGTGCATTTTCATGATTGAATATCATCTTTTTCAGGTTGTTGGTTTGCAGTATGTCAAACTGAAGTAGGCATTGAATTATTGAAGTGTTGTATCTTATTTTGGGAGCCAAATGAAGAAACGGGGGGAGATTGCAGACTAAATGTCTCTGCTTGCATATAAACCGAAGATCACAATATAAATGTTCAAATCATACCTCGACCATGTCCCACTGTCTTGTTTATCACCAACTCTATGGTTAATTTATTGGTTAACTTAAAGGGGCAATCTGGGACTTTTTTTTGCTTAATAACTAAGGAATGGGGCTGGAGCAATCTAACTACTAAAGCAATTAACCAGGGCCAGGATTCAATCCGCTTGTGCCTGTCAACGACGCACCATCTTAAGGTCATTTACAATTGAACCGACATCTGCGGCGTTTATCGTGAATGCAATAGAGTAAAAGAAGCTTATATTTTGGGTTTTGATTGTGGTAAGTGTAATTAAGCTCAAGGCATTATTCAAGAATAATGGCTATATATCATTAATTTAAAAGTCAAATTGGATGTACCAATCCCAGATTGTCCCTTTAACCTTCGTCTACTGTTGTGAAAGAATGAAACTGAAAGATTGAGGCTAGAGCATCTAAAGCTTCCTTCCTTGAAGTAGTCACTGATCTGACATACACTACATGACCAAACGTATGTGGACACCTGCTCGTCAAACATCTCATCCCAAAATCCTGGTCATTGATATGGAGTTGGTCCCCCCTTTTGCTGCTATAACAGTCTCCACTCTTCTGGGAAGGCTTTCCACTAGATGTTGGATTATTGCTGCGGGGACTTGCTTCCATTCAGCCACGAGTATTAGTGAGACCGGGCAATTAGGCGTGGCTTGCAGCCAGCGTTCCAATTCATCCCAAAGGTGTTTGATGGGGTTGAGGTCAGGGCTCTGTGCAGGCCAGCCAAGTTCTTCCGCACCGATCTCGAATAGCCATTTCTGTATGGACCTCGCTTTGTGCAAGGGCGCATTGTCATGCTGAAACAGGTAAGGGCCTTCCCCAAACTGTTGCCACAAAGTTGGAAGCACAGAATCGTCTAGAATGTCATTGTATGCTGTAGCGTTATTTCCCTTCAATCGAACTAAGGGGCCTAGCCCGAACCATGAAAAACAGCCCCAGATCATTATTACTCCTCCACCAAACTTTACAGTTTACAGCGTTCTCCAGGCATCCGCCAAACCCAGATGGTGACGTGTGATTAATCACTCCAGAGAACATGTTTCCACTGCTACAGAGTCCAATGGCGGCCAACTTTACACCTCTCCAGCTGACGCTTGGCATTGCGCACGGTGATCTAAGGCTTGTGTGCGGCTGCTCGGCCATGGAAATACATTTCATAAAGCTCCCGATGAACAGTTCTTGTGCTGATATTGCTTCCAAAGGCAGTTTGGATTTCGGTAGTGAGTGTTGCAACTGAGGACAGACTATTTTTACACGCTACGTGCTTCAGCACGTGTGCCCTACCACTTCGCGGCTGAGATGTTTTTGCCCCTAGATGTTTCCACTTCACAATAACAGCACTTACAGTTGACAAGGGCAGCTCTAGCAGGGCAGACATTTTACAAACTGACTTGTTGGAAAGGTTGACTCCTATGACAGTGCCACGTTGAATGTCACTAAGTTCTTCATAAGGCCATTCTACTGCCAATGTTTATCTATGGATATTGCATGGCTGTGTGCTCGATTTTATACACCTGTCAGCAACGGCTGTGGCGATCAAATCCACTAATTTGAAAGGGTGTCCACATACTTTTGTATACAGTGTAACCAATGCAATTGAAAGGTTGCTTATACCAATCCAGTGATGCTGGATCAGTGGTTACTTCAAGGAAAGAAGGTTCCATTTTTTAAGGCTCAGTGTCCTGTCGTATTCTAGAAGAGCTCATTTGTATACCCGTCACTGGTATGATAAGCATAGATATACTGTGTACAAAACATTTCGGAACACTTGTTCTTTCTATGAGACTGACCAGGTGAAAAGCTATGATCTTTTATTGATGTAAAGGGGAGGAGACAGGTTAAAGAAGGATTTTTAAGCCTAGAGACAATTGAGACGTGGATTGTGTGTGCCGTTCAGAGGGTGAATGGGAAAGACAAAAGATGTAAGTTCGTTTGAACAGGTTATGGTAGTAGGTATTAGACACACCGGTTTGAGTGTGTCAAGAACTTCAAAGCTGCAGGGTTTTTCACACTCAACAGTTTTTCCTGTGTGTATCAAGAATGGGCCACTACCCAAAGGACATCCAGTCAACTTGAAATGAAATTAATACGAGCATGGAATGAATACCAGTATGTACATATAAATATATGGATGAGCGATGGCTGACCGGCATAGGCAAGATGCAGTAGATGGTATAGAGTACAGTATATACATATGAGATGAGTAATGTAGGTGATGTAAACATTATATAAATGGCATCGTTTAAAGTAGCTAGTGATACATTTATTACATCCACTTTTTAATTATTAAAGTGGCTAGAGATTTGAGTCGATGGTCGAACGTCATAGGCAAGATTCAGTAGATGGTATAGAGTACAGTGTATACATTTGATATGAGTAATGTGATATGTAAACATATACAAAATTGTTTAAAGTGGCTAGTGATACGTTTTGTTACATCCAATTTTCTATTACTTAAAGTGGCTAGAGATTTAAGTCAGTATGTTGGCAGCAGCCACTCAATGTAAGTGGTGGCTGTCTAACAGTGATGGCTTTGAGATAGAAGCTGTTTTTTAGTCTCTCGGTCCCAGCTTTGATGCACCTGTACTGACCTCCCCTTCTGGATGATAGCGGGGTGAACAGGCAGTTGTTGACCTTGATCTTTTTGGCCTTCCTGTGACATTGGGTGGTGTAGGTGTCCTGGAGGGCAGGTAGTTTACCCCCAGTGATGCGTTGTGCAGTCCTCACTACCCTCTGGAGAGCCTTACGGTTGTGGGCGGAGCAGTTGCCGTACCAGGCGGTGATACAGCCCGACAGGATGCTCTCGATTGTGCATCTGTAGAAGTTTGTGAGCTGTTGCGCCGCCTTCACCACGCTGCCTGTGTGGTTGGACCATTTCAGTTTGTCTGTGATGTGTACACCGAGGAACTTAACTTTCCACCTTCTCCACTACCGTTCCGTCGATGAGGATAAGGGGGTGCTCCCTCTGCTGTTTCCTGTCCACGATCATCTCCTTAGTTTTGTTGACGTTGAGTGAGAGGTTATTTTCCTGACACCACACTCCGAGGGCCCTCGCCGTCTCGTCGTTGTTGGTAATCAAGCCTACCACTAATGTCGTCAGCAAAAGCAAACTTGATGAGTGAGTTGGAGGCGTGCTTGGCCACGCAGTCATGGGTGAACAGGGAGTACAGGAGAGGGCTGAGAACGCACCCTTGTGGGGCCCCAGTGTTGAGGATCAGCGGGGTGGAGATTTTGTTTCCTACCCTCACCACCTGGGGCCGGCCCGTCAGGAAGTCCAGGACCCAGTTGCACAGGGCTGGGTCGAGACTTAGGGTCTCGAGCTTAATGACGAGTTTGGAGGGTACTATGGTGTTAAATGCTGAGCTGTAGTCGATGAACAGCATTCTTACATAGGTATTCCTCTTGTCCAGATGGGTTAGGGCAGTGTGATTGCGAGTGCGTCGTCTGTGGACCTATTGGGACATTAAGCAAATTGGAGTGGGTCTAGGGTGTCTGGTAGGATGGAGGTGATATGATCCTTGACTAGTCTCTCAAAGCACTTCATGATGACGGAATTGAGTGCTACGGGGCGATAGTCATTTAGCTCAGTTAGCTTAGCTTTCTTGGGAACAGGAACAATGGTGGCCATCTTGAAGCATGTGGGAACAGCAGACTGGGATAAGGCTTGATTAAATATGTCCGTAAACACAGCAGCCAGCTGGTCAGCGCATGCTCTGAGGACACATTGTATTGCTGCAGGCCCTGCCCTGCCTGCGCCTGGCATCTGAGGCCCCTCCTCTCTTTCCCAGCCACTCTTTCTCCAGACAGGAAGTGGAGCCTCAGCTGATCCCAAGAGGCGACAGCAATGAATGACGACTCACATTCAGACGAGTAATCAATTTAATTGGAAATTCTCATGTTCCATCGCCACCATCAGAACCTCCTAAGCTTCTTTCAAACGAGTACTGTCAGGGCCTGATGGTACAGAGAGAGTCACCAGGGGCCTGATCAGGAGAATGTCACATTATAGAAATGTATGGTGTAGAACAGATATGGCTGTCTGTCAGAATTGTAATGTATAGAGCTTACAATTCCCTATTCTATCTGCAATACTTGGAACGTTTCACATCACTGAATATACTCCGGGTGTGTCGGGCCGAGTCACTCCAGGTGGTTGCCAATGCTGTCGCCTCTTGGGATCAGCTGAGGCTCCACTTCCTGTCTGGAGAAATAGTGGCTGGGAAAGAGAGGGGCCTCAGAGATGCCAGGCGCAGACAGGGCAGGGCTTGAAGCAATACATTATTTTGGTTAGCACAGTGATTATTTTTAGTGTTCTATACATTGGTGTCAACTGAAGCAGATTTGCTTTAGCCTGGTCCCTAGATCTGTTTGTTCCATCTTGCCAACTGACCAAAGTATATGAAAAGACCGCAATAACAGATCTGGGAACAGGCTAGGTTTGCTTACCCCTGTTCCCAAATGGTTGCACGTTCAACTCGTGAAGTTCTGTTGATAGAGAATCTGGATTGTTATTTTTCTGTATGGCCAAGCTAGACACGTTAGCTCTGTTTATACCTGGTGCTAACACGAATCCTTTGTCATTTCAAGAAATGTGTCTACAAATAGCCCGTGTTAACATATGTAGCTTAAGAAACAAGGTTCATGAAATTAATAGCGTGCTAATATCTCTGAAACTCACTTGACAATACCTTTGATGATAGTGGTAGCAATACAAGGTTATAACATGTACAGAAATGCCAGTGGTGGTGGTGTTTATATTCAGAACCACATTCCTGTACAGATTTGAGAAGATCTCATGTTAAATACCGTTGAAGTAATATGGCTACAGGTTCATCTGCCTCACCTAAAGCCCATTCTTGTGAGAAGCTGCTATAGACCAAGTGCTAACAGTCAGTATTTGGATAAAATGTGTGAAATGCATATTTTCTTTCATCAAGCTGCCCAATCAAGAAAAATATTCAAACTGTAACCAGTGCCTGCAACCTTTTTCAGGTTCAGTCAATCTACCAGGGTAATTACAAACAGCACAGGAATGAAATCATCAACATGTATTGATCACATCTTTACTAATGCTGCAGAAATGTGCTTGAAAGCAGTGATCAGTGTAGTAGCCATTGCTAGGAAAACCAAAGTTCCAAAGGCTGGGCCTAATATAGTGTATGAGGTCATACAATAAGTTTTGTAGTGATTCCTATGTTGTTGATGTAAATATTTGTTGGTCAGTGTTGTGTATTGAAACGCAAACAGATGTTGCACTTGACACATTTATGAAATTGCTTATCCCAGTTAACAGACTTGCCTAGTTAAATAAAGGTTAAGAACAAATTCTGACGGCCTACCCCCGCCAAATCCGGACGACGCTGGGCCAATTGTGTGCCGCCCTATGGGACACAGCCTGGATTCAAACCAGGGACTGTAGTGATGCCTCTTGCACTAAGATGCTGCACCACTTGGGAGTCCAATTTAAAGCATTATTTAATCTGCAGTTATTCTGCCATCTATCCTGTTACCAGTCATTTTATATTTTGATTAGTACGTCTTATTTTGTAACTAAATGCAAACTACATTAGTTTCCAAAATGTATGTAGGGACACCCCTGGTTGTCCGATAACAGGTTCTGATGGTATGGCTTGTGTATTTACCCAGAGTGCATTGAGTAAATGCTGGGAAAAAAGCATAGCAATTTGAATGCAAAGAGGACTCATTCAAATCCCCAGAGATCACTTTAAAGAGGACTGAGATTGGTTCTTATAAAGAGGAATAATGTGAAAACACCCTTCTATTCTCTTCATCTATTGCCCCCCCTCTCTCTCCCTCCCCCTCTTCACTACTGGACTCTGAGCTGGAGCTGTCCTGGCCACAGTTCAGGGACAACTTGAGTGAGCTCTTCAGTGACGCGCACATGTGCGGTGCAGGAGGTGGCTGACTGGGAGGGAGGGGAGGAAAGGAGGATTAGTGGCAGTTAAGAAAAGAATGGGAATACAATCACGCACTTTGATCAGTATGCTAGTACAGTATGAATGCACAATGAAGGCTTCTATCTAAAAATCTCTTACTTTAGCGTTTATAAAAGGAACCAGTCTTGTTGGAATGATCAAGGCAGAGAGAAACTAATTTGGTGGCATTCTGTTCTCCCCTGTCTGTCACAACAAACACAGCATACCATGCCAAAACCAACAGTGTGTGGAGTCTGTCAACAGTAGAGAATGTCCTAAAAACCGTCAGTTTATAGATGAACCCCACAAATCCTTTAGCGGACTCACAGTAATCTATGTCTAGGACCAAACACAATTTGCTCATATTGTTATCCGGTATTGATGTAAAATACAGCTACTGCAGGTTATGTAGCTATTTTTACTTTTCATCTGGTCCTAGATTTAGAAAAGATATTCAATTTGTGGATCAAGAAAATAATTTGCTATAGAGATGTGGTAATGTATTTATCAGTCCCAATCCTTCATCAGCTGTGTATTGGGGAGGAAATATTTATTGTACTGAGTCAGTGTGGTTGTTTATACAGTACTTTGAGAATGACATTTTAGTATAGAGTGCTGATCTAGGATCAGGTCCTCCCTGTCCATAGTGTATTTTTATTAATTATGATCTAAAAGGGGAAACTGATCCTAGATCATCACCCTTATTCTGAGATGCTTGATACAGCCCTGGAACCATTTCTTGTACTGAGTTCATAGGCTGCGATGACACAGGTAGCCCAATTGATATTTTTTTCTCTAATTGGTCATTTGACAAATCCGATTTTTTCTTTGGCCAATAATCTAGGATCGGGTCTCACCACAAAGAAGCCCACTCTGAAAGAACATCTCTGTGGGTATTCTCCAGAGCTCTTCAGACAGTCAGACTCCTTGATCCCAAAGTTCATCATCAGGTCATAAGTGTTCAATCCCAAAGGAACAACCTGGAAGAGAAGTATGAACAAAAAAAACTGAAATGTAACGACCCCTACTTAAGTATGCTTGCTACGATCTTCCCCATGTGAGCAGAGGTTAGAAAGTTTGATTTGCTACATTGCTGTCAGAAGTGGGATGGTGCCTGTGATGCCATTCAGGGAGACGTGTACACGTGAGGGAATTGGTATACTGAACAAAAATATAAATGCAACATTTTACTGAACAACAGTTCATAAAGGCCCTAATCTATGGATTTTACATGACTGGGAATACAGATATGCATCTGCTGGTCTTGAATACCTTTAAAAAAAAAAGGTAGGGGTGTGGATCAGAAAAGCAGTCAGTATCTGGTGTGACCACATTTTGCCTCATGCAGCGTGACATCTCCTTGAGTTGACACCGCATTGAGTTGATCAGGCTGTTGATAGTGGCCTGTAGAACGTTGTCCCACTCTTCAATGGCTGTGCGAAGTTGCTGGATATTGCCGGGGACTGGAACAGGCTGTCATACACGTTGGTCCAGAGCATCCCAAACATGCTCAACGGGTGACATGTCTGGTGAGTATGCAGGCCATGGAAGAACTGGGACATTTTCAGCTTCCAGGAATTGTGTACAGATCCTTGTGACATGGGGCTGTGCATTATGATGATGAAACATGGGTGATGACGGCGGATGAATGGCACGACAATAGGCCTCAGGATCTCGTCACTGTATCTCTGTGTATTCAAATTGCCATCAATAAAACACAATTGTGTTCGTTGTCTGTAGCTTATGCCTGCCCACACCATAACCCCACCGCCACTATGGGGCACGCAGTTTACAACGTTGACATCAGCAAAACACTCGCCCACACAACGCCATACACGTGATCCGCGGTTGTGAGGCCTCTTGGACGTACTGCCAAATTCTGTAAAATTATATTGTAGGCGGCATATGAACATAAAAAAATTTGGCAACAGCTCTGGTGGACATTTCTGCAATCAGCATGCCGATTGCACTCAAAACGTGAGACATCTGTGACGTTGTGTTGTGTGACACAACTGCACATTTTAGAATGGCATTTTATTGTCCCCAGCACAAGGTGCACCTGTGTATTGATCATGCCGTTTAATCAGCTTCTTGATATGCCACACCTGTCAGGTGGATGGATTATCCTGGCAAAGGAGAAATGCTCACTAACAGGGATGTAAACAAATTTGTGCACAACATTACAGATTTCGCGATAAATGTCAAGGTAATTTCCGATTGAGCCGACATATTCAGCCTTTACCACTAAAGCACTACCACTAAACATTGCCTTTAAATTTCAAATCACGCTGTTTTTTTGTACCCCACACATACAGATAATTGTAAGGTCCCTCAGTCGAGCAGTGAATTTCAAACAGATTCAACCACAAAGACCAGAGATGTTCCAATGCCTCGCAAAGAAGAGCAACCTATTGATAGACGGGTAAAATAAGAAAAGAAACAGACATTGAATATCCCTTTCAGCATGGTGGTTATTCATTACACTTTGGATGGTATATCAATACACCAAGTCACTAAAGATAGACATCCTTAACTCAGCTGCTGTATTTAATATTCAATACTTTTACAAACATGTTTTCACTGTCATTAGTATATTTAATCAAATTTGATAAGCTGTAGCACAACAAATGTGTTACAGCTTGAATTAAAAATGGATTAAATATTTTATCATGTTTAAATGTGGAATAAATCGAGGGGTATACTCTGAAAGCACTGTAAATGCAGCCATTCCACTATGAGGTTAGGGGTGAGAAGATACTTACCCTTTTGACAGAGCCATGGGTGACTCGGTATAAGGCCAGCGTACAGATTGTTGACTTGGGTCATGGTCACGATGGTCTGCCATGGACGCCAGCTCTGACTGCTACAGGGGCAAGCCTGCAGAGGTCAAAGGTAACAGAAGAGACTGAGCACTCATACAGTACATTTCACATCAGGGGTATTTGGGATGTAAATTGTCCTGGGTCCCTCGTCAACATTGTGAATAGATTTTTTTATTTGTATTAATGATTAACATAATACCTTGAACTGGGTCATGTTCATTAGGGCTCACCGTAGCAAAACGTCTTGCAACAAAACAAAAATAAGTATAATTCCTCCCCATTTTACTCATTTTCTTCAGTTTGGTGCCCAGTGAACACGACCCTGGCTTCACTTCCTGACTGGATGCAAATTACAAATCAAATGAATGTGTAGAAGCATTATCAGAATCAAATCAAATGTATTTATAAAGCCCTTCTTACATCAGCTGATGTCAGAGTGCTGTACAGAAACCCAGCCTAAAACCCCAAACAGCAAGCAATGCAGGTGTAAAAGCACAAACCAGCTGAAAAATTGAGTTCAACACCTGAAAGGATTGTATATCACTTACCTGAGCAGCACAAAGACTGCAGCAAGGCCAGCAGGAGAACACCACACCACTTCATCTTCTGTCTATCATAAAAGAAAGCACCTCGATCATCAACTCCCCCATTCCTGAAATACAGTACGATCACTCTCTACCCTGCCCTCTCCCTCCTGTCCCCTCCTCTTTGCCATGGCACTGAATAACCTTAGTGCTTTGGGTTTATTTCAATGCCAACAGTATTGACCCACAGCCTGAAATCTCATTACTTTGAAGTGATCTTCTTCCTGGAACTAAACTTGCCACATGTTCATTTAAATTTCAGTCATTTAGCAGATGCACTTAATCTTATAAATCAGTGCAAACAACTACATATCACAGTAATTGCAAGTAAAATAATATGCAAAGGCAGTGCTAGCAAAAACAGACAAGTTTTCTTGCAAGAAGACCACGACAACAGTTGTTTTTCTGATTGTCCTATTCATGTTTCTACATGGTGAAAACACTGACTGACGTCCACGTGTTTGTGCTTTTAAAATGCTTGTTGATCAATTTATCATCGTTGCACTAAAGACGACAAAAACCAATGTATTTTATAAATGTTTTAATATAAAAAAAAAAATACTTCCTACTTAGGATACAGAACGGTATTTCTAGTTATTTAAAAATGTTAAGTAACAATATAATTATTACAGCAGTCATCGGGATTGTGAAGTTCGTCTCGACAGGCTCGTCACTATCCTCTCAATGATAGAGTTTGGTCATCATCAAAGACAGACACAGCTGGCATTCCAGGTAGTCTTTTTTTGTAGTCACACTACACAAGAGATCAGATCTCACAATGCCTAGAGAAGTGTTTCACATCCCAAGAACCACATTAACACTATATGTAGCCTAGCTGTTAGGAGCGTTGGGCCAGTAACAGAGGTCGCTGGTTCAAATCCCGAGACAACTAGGTGAAAAATATGTCGATGTGCCCGTGAGCAAGACAATTGCTCCAGGGTTGCCGTCAATAATGGCTGATCCCTGACTGAGTGGGATATAAACAATTTCCAATTCACACGTGTGAAATAGGGCAAATGTAAGCACCCACCTAATTACCTTATTATAACAATCTTCTGAGATTTGTAGTTCGACTGCAAAAAGACAACCTGGAATGCCATCAAAATCACAGTTGTGTCCAGTCCTTGCTAGACAAGCACTAATCTAGTCTACCAGCCGGCCCTCTGTACGCGTTGACAATTGAGACGGGGAACTTGGAAGTTAGACGAGCACTAAAAATGTTATGCCTCAAGTACAAATACATTGGAATAATGTAATGGGTCTTAAACATAACAAATACTAAACATGTAAGACCCTCTAGAAAGAGAGTGGACGCCTGGACTGACATGTCAATAAATAAATCTCTTTCATTTAAGTCAATGTATTCCTTGTGCATTTTAACACAAACTGTATCCTATGTCAACTAAAGGAATGGCTAGTATGCATGCGCACACCCCCACCACACACACACACCCGTGAGTGTGACACACTTCCACCCACACCCCTCATCGCTCCAGTGTCCCCATGAGAGGCTCCATGGCGGCCAGGAAGCAGGCCTCAAACTCCTGGTCGGAGAAGCGGGTGACCGAGAGGCGGGCGTTGCGTCGGATCTCCAGGCGGGCCGAGGGTGACAGGGCCAGGATCCGCTCAATGGCGTCTGCGTAGCCATCCTCATCCTCGGCCAGGAAGCCCGTCTGGCGGCCCTCGTAGGGCACCACAATGTCCAGCCTGGGGCCTCCAGACTTGTGGGCCAGGATGACGGTCCCAGCCGCCATGCACTCCACCACCCCTGGGAACAGAGGAGAGCAGAGGGTACAAAGTTAGACACATTACTGGATGTATAATTGCATTACCTAAGACTGCATTTCTATTGAACACTGAAGATAGCATTTTAGTCTCCACCTGGCTAGCAACCTAGCCATTTTGAGAAACTTACTATGGGCAGAAAAAACACCTGTATGCCTTAATCCTCTTTTATAAATGAAAGATGAACAAAAGCATATTGTAAAAGAACAATGTACTACAATTTCAGAATGGGCTGTTGAATAGAGAGTATGAGGACTCCATTCAGTACAGGATTATACAGTACTAAATATTGGGACTGTAGAGAGAAAACAAGCGCTTTGCATTGGAATAGCCACTCCAGGTGTTTAATAATATAATGACAGTAGTATAGAATGATAGGAATTCTATTTCTGTTTTTACCTATCCCGAAGTGTTCGTTCCACATGGTGTGCAGTCCCACCGTAGCTTCCCCCAACTCCCTCTTCAGCTCCTCAAACGGCACGTTGAGTTTAAACTCCACCCTGTCCGCCACACCCAGCTCCTGGCACAGCCCTCTCAGCATCAACACCCTATCCTCATCCTCTTGGTTCCGGCATCCACCAATCAGCACCAACCTCAGCGACTCCCTTCCTCCCGGCCCCGCAACTAGCCCCGCGTCTTTCTTCTGCAGCACCTTCCGGAAGGCGCGAATCTGAAGCCGATGGTCCTTCTCCGGTCGAAACTGACCAACGGAAACGATGGAATGGCACTTCCGGTCCGAGTCCTCGTCCAATGGGAGCTGGAGGAAGGCGTGGGTGTCGCAGGGCGGGTAGACTAGGCAGGTGCGGTTGGTCGCTCGCCATAGCGTCAGGATGTGGTTCAGGGTCCAGCTGGAGTTGACCATGACCACGTCGCTGCAGGAGCCGGCCAGACCATAAAGCAGCGCCAGCAGGCAGTAGTAGACAACCTTGACCGCGCTCAGGAACAGGTTGTTGGAGATGTAGTCTGCGTTGTTGAACCTGGAAACATAGGGGGAGGTTGGTTAGGGAATAGTAAAAGATAACATGATAGGTGAGGTGAAAGGAAGCATGCACAACAAGAGGAAGTCATGCACTGATGTCAATGATAAAGTGGACCTAAGTTACAACATGAACAACACTGATTGATGCAGGATTGATGACAGCCAAAACAATGACAGCAGTGCAACGTGTTAGTTAGTGCTTGTAAGTTTCCAGAGTATTCCCAATTTCCCATTAGCCTGATTTGATCCTGATCTTAGCCTAGTCCAGATCTGTAGGTGAGTTTTTAGCGAACTTCTCTGACTAACATTGTCATGCCATGGTAGTCAGAGAATGACATTGCCTATTATTGTCAGAGAGGCATTGGCTAAAGCGCATTCCGATAAGGACCTGGCTATATTATCCTAGTTAGACTGTCTCGAGGGCCGGGGGAACTGTAGTGAGATTACCTACCTGGGATTCCTGTCACGCACCACCGACAGCATGTCTGTGCTGATGGTGGGGTAGTGCACGTAGCTTGCCACGTGACAACCCCCTAGGTATTTAAACACAGGCAGAGTGAAGGCGTAACCCATGGAGTCGATGTAGACATCTGGGACAAACTCTGTAAGGGCTTCCCAACCAAGGAAGATTGAGCCTACACTTTGACCAATCAGAGTGAAGTGGGGGAAGAGGCTGGCCTCGACCAATAGGCGGTGTTTGAGGAAGACAAACTGGACGGGTCGAGGTAAAAGGATGTTGAAGCGCCGCCGGGCACCATCAAGAATCTGCTGATCCGTCACACCCTGGTCGCCCGTGTACACCATGAAGTTGACATCTTGGTACCTGGGACATGGAGAAGACCCTATTTATTATTGCATACAGTAGCAAACCCTTTTGCAATGGATAACGTTTTGCAACGAAAACAATAGTTTATTGGACAAGTTCAGGTAGTCCCTCCAAGTTGGTTGTACTTCCCTCCCCTGTGGGTCTGTTTGCTTCCATTTGGTTTCTAGTGAATATGACCCAGGTGGGTGAATTAATGTGAAAGACTGGGAGATGTTCATTAGGGCACAATACAGAAAATGTTACGCAAGGTTAAATTAAAATGGGCGTTAAGTCCCTCCCTGTGCCAATCCTTTTTCTTCCCTTTGGTGCCTAATGAACATGGCAAAGAATTACTGTTGGATATAGGTTTTTTCATACTGTGTGAACATTCTAAATCAACATGCTTGAAAAATGGGTAGCAAGCTGAGATTCGGTAGATAATCCACCAAAGTAACTTCTTCATGCTGAATGCACTGAGCAATCTGTAGCAAGATCCTATAGCTAGGAATATTATAATTAAGCAATAAGGCCCGAGGGGGTGTGATATATGGCCAATATACCACGGCTAAGGGCTTTTCTTATGAACGACGCAACACGTCTCAAACCCCCAAGGTTTTTGCTATTATAAACTGTTTACCAACTTAATTAGCGCAGTAACAATAAATGTTTTGTCATACCTGTGGAATACAGTCTGATACACCACGGCTGTCAGCCAATCAGCATTCAGGGCTCGAACCATCCAGTTTATAATAATAATAATAATAATAAATAATATAATTTGTCACCGGTGATTATTAGCTGGTGTGGATTAGCTTAGTCAAGGTGCAATGATATACATTTCCCTTACCTATTCTGCAAAGCTCTGAGGGCACACCACAGCACTCTCTCGCCTCCACCTCCCGCATTGCAGTACGGGTGAAAGAAGGCCACTGTGGGACGCCCATCACGCGCTCGCCGTGCGTTCCTGTTTGCCTGCAGCCACACGCGCACACCCATGACAAGCACGACCAGGGTGGCGGTCAGGAGCATGCACAGAAACACGCATGGCAGAAGCAATGTCCACAACAACCTGGGATAATGAGAGAACTATAAGAAATAAGGTGACAGACCGGCTCCACAGAAAAGGTAGGGCCAATTCAGTAAGACAACGTTGTGTAACGTTCAGATAGAAATATGTAATGTAGCTAGAACAAACATGCATCTCTGACTTGTAGAATATGGAACACATCAGCTGTTTTTATGCCATTTCTATCTGTAACCATCTGCGTTATTTTCCCACTGAATGCTCAGATATGTAGCTAGCTAGAGCAAACATACCTCTCTGACATGTAGAAAAAGCTATATCAGATATGAGCTACAGCATCTCTATTCATGACATTTCTACCTGCAACGTTCGCCTAACGTTACTACTGAACAAGGCCCAGGAACCCTGTCAAACTGATAATCTATACTTAAAGTTGCACATTTGGAGGAATATTCAGGAGGTGGAAACTTTCCGTGGGAATTAACGGGAATATATGGGAATTAACAGAAATATAATGATGTTTTTTGCATTGGATATATTTACAATATCATATGGAGACAGAAACATAAACCTTTTACCTTATAAGTAGACATAATTGCAAATGATTAAATCCTTCCAATAGAAATTTAAAAAAACAATTTAGCTACGAATTGAACTTTAAATGAGTTGACTCTTCACATGGGATGATTTCACTGAACAACAAAAGAAAGGGATATTGAATGATCCCCAATGATCAATAGAATCTCCCAAAAATATTTTCAACATACATCTGTAAAATGATAGTCTAGAAACGAAAGCTCTTCCTCTCAGGCTTCCATGTCTTCTCCCTGGACCTCCTCAATGTCCACCTCTTGAACATCAGACTTCCCAAACAAGGACCAGTTGCGCTCTGAGGCGGCTGATGTTGGTGGGATTTGGAGGCAACAGGGGAAAGAGCCTCAGATCCACAAAGTCCCTTCCACCAGGTAGCTGATGAGATATCTTGGCACGACTGCCATATTGCATCTCTATCCCAAAGCCCTTGCTTGGAAGTGTACTTCGCCAGACTGCAAAGAACCTTGTCCTCATCCAGGCCAAGGTGGCGAGACACGGTAGCGATGACACCATATGCCTTGTTGATCTCTGCACCAGACAGGATGCTCTTGCCAGCATATTTGGGGTCCAACATGTACGCTGTAGCGTGTATGGGCTTCAGGCAAAAGTCTTCACGCTTTTTGATGCATTTCAGAACTGCAGTTTCCTATGCTTGGAGCAACAGTGAAGTGGGCAGGGCAGAACGGATTTCTTCTCTTACATCTGCAAGCAGAGTCTGAACATCAGACAGGATGGCATTGTCTCCCTCAATCCGTGCAATGGCTACTGCTATAGGTTTCAGGCTGCTTACCACTCTCTCCCAAAATACATCATCCAGGAGGATCCTCTTGATTGGGCTGTCCATAT
The DNA here is from genome assembly GCA_030435695.1 of Brachymystax lenok tsinlingensis. Classification (NCBI taxonomy): domain Eukaryota; kingdom Metazoa; phylum Chordata; class Actinopteri; order Salmoniformes; family Salmonidae; genus Brachymystax; species Brachymystax lenok. The sequence continues at coordinate 40,499,031 of CM059814.1, forward strand.
TGTCAGACTGTGATATGGCCATTTCTTGGAGAGACTCCTTCCCCTCCAGGAGTGTGTCAAACATGATGACAACACCACCACAAAGGGTGTTGCTGGGCAGCTTCAATGTGGTGCTCTTATTCTTCTCACGTTGCTTGGTGAGGTAGATTGCTGCTATAACTTGATGACCCTTCACATACCTAACCATCTAACCATTTCCTTGGCTCTCTTGTCGAGTGTACCCATTGTTTTCAGTGCCATGATGTACTTGAGGAGCAGATTCAATGCATGAGCAGCACAGCCAATGGGTGTGATGTGAGGGTAGGACTCCTCCGCTTTAGCAGCCTTCATGTTCGCAGTATTGTCTGTCACCAGTGCAAATACCTTCTGTGGTCCAAGGTCATTGATGACTGCCTTCAGCTCATCTGCAGTGTAGAGACCGGTTTGTCTGTTGTCCCTTGTGTCTGTGCTCTTGTAGAATAGCGGTTTAGGGGTGGAGATAATGTTGTTAATTATTCCATGGCCGCGAACATTCGACCACCCATCAGAGATGACTGCAATACAGTCTGCTTTCTCTACGATTTTCTTGACCTTCACTTGAATTCTGTTGAACTCTGCATCCAGCAAATGAGTAGATAAAGCATGTCTGGTTGGAGGGGTGTATGCTGGGCGAAGAACGTTCAGAAATCTCTTCCAATACACATTGCCTGTGAGCGTCGGAGGTGAACCAGTTGCATACACAGCTCGAGCAAGACATTCATCAGCACTTCTCTGACTACGTTCCTCCATTGAGTCAAAAACCATAAGCTGTTGCTATCGATAAGGTATCCAATTCATAATTTTAACCTCAAATAAAAGTATCGGGACTTTTGTCAGAGGTTGCATGTTGTGAGCACTGAGGGAACTGTATGCACTTGACTAGATGATTCTGCATCTTTGTTGCATTCTTCACATATGATTTGGCACAGTACTTGCAAATGTACACTTTTCTTTCTACATTAGCTTCAGTGAAATGTCTCCACACATTAGATAGTGCCCGTGGCATTTTCCTGTGAAGAAAAAAATGAGTAAAAAAAACAAATACAATTCCATGTACAGATAAATAGTTAGATTAAACAACTCTTTCTTAAGATAAATGTTTTAAAATGAAACATGTATGAAACAGGTGAATTAACACTCCTCAGTTAGCAGGCTCAAGCAAGCTAAAACCCACATGGTAGCTAAAACTAACTAGCAGAAATTGTCAATAAGTTAGTTCCAGGTTGTATTCACTAGTTAACAAAAAATGATATGTCATTATATATATATATGTCATATAAAATATATTCACCCCACCCAGCATTGTAATCAAAACTTACCAGAAAGCATGTAGTCATTGGCTCAGACAGTGTAGTAGGGCTCAATAGCATCTTATTAGTGTGCAAAATCTTGAGAATCATCTGTACATGTGATGGAAGAGTGCACTGCACATGTGATGGAAGAATGCACTGTGCATGCAGAGGGTTGCAATTCCATTTAATTGGGGATAGTTTAACCAAAATATGCTGCAAGACCTAGAATTGCCATGTGTATCCCACATAGAAGCTTCACTGTTAAGCTAACTTTTTTGATGAATTTAAGCAAAATTCCACGGCTTAACTTCCCATGGAACATTTCCGGGAAAATGCACCGGTAAGTTTCCAACCCTATCTATACTAATGACTGTTTTCGAAAAACCTTCTCTGTACGTAAGATTTCAGCGGTTACATTCGCCCACCGTTGGCTCCATGTGAACTACAATTCCGACGCTGTGTATTAACGTTAGAAACGTAAATAATCATGGCTTTCAAACTGGTTTTCGAAACGTGCTGATATACCCTATTGAGGATAGTATATTCTGGCCAGGGGAGGTTTGATAAGATCCCCGACGATCGTTCTGAATGCTTAAACACACTGCTTGAGGTACGGTTATATAAACATAATGAACGTATCTTTCATAGCAGATAAATAATTTTCCAAAAACGAAATGGTTAAATTATTACACCTATTGATAGTGTTAGGGTTAGTGTTCCCACATGGCCATATCTCCCATGTTACAGAAGACAGGCTGAAGAAATAGGTGGCCATCTGGTTGTCACTTACCACAAACAAAGTCAAAATTGGCTATTGTAAAAATTCATGAAAAATAAAAATAAATAGCTTTTTGTTCTGAATTTATGGTTAGGCATGAGGTTAATGGGGTTAAGGTTAGGTTTAAAATACGATTTTTAAGATAAATTGTAGAAATAGGCAGGGTTTATGACCTGGCTACCTGTGCTAGTTGGGTAACTCTCTTTAGCGTAACAGGCTAGTGTGGGGAGGAAGTGTAGTTATCCATCAACTGGAGGCACACAGTTTATGGATCTGTGTGAAACTGCTACAGTAACTGTATTTTGTATGCATCTTTCTAACTGACATGAAAGATAAAGGGTGGCATATCAGCGTGTTTCAAAAACCATTTCGCAAGCTTGACGATTGACGTTTCTAAAACGTTAAAAACACCGCGTCGGAATTGTAGTTCACACGCAGCCACCAACCTTAGTGCGTGGGCGAAGCTAAGCGCTGTAAACCCTACGCCGCGGATAATAAGAGTTTGAGTGCTAGCTAGCTACATTCCACGAGCAACAAGACACGACACGAAAAATCACACGAGTCGACATTGATAAACATAGGCGAGGAATTACTTGTGATAAAATAATAGCTAGCTGTAACGTTAGGTGATGTACTGCTGTTGACAGCTACGTAGCTAGCCAGCTGGTTAGCTATAATGTCTAGCTAGCTGACCAAAGCAATCAATCGCACAATGTTTTGTCTAGTTAGCTGGAAAAATGAAAAATATCTAACGTCTTTAGACAAAGATGTACATAAAAAAAACAAAATTCCAACCTGATTAGATCACACAAACATTGAGCAAGTTGATCATGGACAGACATCTTGACACCACAACCTCTAAACCGGAATTGTTTGTGCTGCAAGTTCACTATTGGTTTTTATTTTAGGTTAGCGCGTTCTTATTATACCTCGGTGAGCGCATAGCGCCACCCGGTGTAGTCAATGATGTGCATAAAAATCATCTTGGCACTCAATTGTACCAAATATTTTGGAAGCTATATGAAGTCATTTATTAATGTCTACATTCGTTTTTGACACGTGTATTCTATTACAGACACCTTAATGCATACTTTTAAATTATATTATGTGTGCTAAACATGCAAATAAATGAAACATGTTACTGTTACTGTCCCCACTACAACAACAAAACATTTAAACATGTAATATGTCCTTGAAACATTTAATTGAAATGCTGTAGAATACGCCATCTATGGAGTGCCAATGTGGCCGACTGGTGGCTTCAAAGCTTCTCAATGGCCAATAAATAACAAATTGCAATCTAGGGTTTATATGCATCATTGGGTGTAGCACAGTGAATTTGTCTGAGCTGACAGATTTTGCATAATGAGTATACAATATTCTGTAGACCTACTAAAGTAAATAGTATGCTTAGCTTAGGCAAATTATTTTCTGGCTAAAGGCAGTTCCAGGATAAAGTTTAAACCCAAATAAATTACAATAAATAATTTCAAGATGTGGAAAGGTTTTAAAAGAAAGACCTATATAATTTAATATTTTTTTTGGGGGGGATCATGGTGTATTAAACAGCTCGCTGTTATTGCAAAGCAGCCCAAAGCCCTCTTCAAAAAAGTAAAGTTTAACTTAGACTTTACTCTGGCTAAATCAATACAGATCTCCCTCTCTCTCTCTCTACCATGTTAACCAAACATCTTGCACAAGTTTTGGACACATTAAACATGAAGGCTCTTCTAATATGGGCTGTTGTACTGAACTTTTACAAACTCCTTAAGACAGGTGACTGCACTTCAACACAGTAAGTTTCCCACAATAAACATTATCATAATTGTTTAGGAGACTTTGCTTAACCTAAATGAAAAATAGATGTGTTTGATTGACAGATCCAGAAAGACTACCACATGATAATGTTTACTCTTTCCACTGTATATCCTCCTACATGTTTTCTGTATTTTATTTAGTGATCCTTGACATGATTTGAGGAATTCACATTCACAAGAAATCATGAGTTGACAGGATAAATCTAAACCCATGTATTTGCTATAATACAGAACTGTAATTAATAACAAACTATATGAATCTGGGAAGGATACCACTTAAATTTGCTCAATTTTCCTTGGCTCAACTTACTTCAAGGCAAACACTTTGACTATGTTAGCCCACACAGCTTCAAGGATGCACTTTCATGCTAGGTTTAAGACCTCATATTTAAGCTTATAGAGACCCCAACTGGTGTATAGAACAATATTAAAAGTATCTACTTTGGTTTAGATACAAGCATCATGAAACCTGTAACCAAATAAATTAATTTGACTTGGTGAAACTCTTAATTCTTATTTTTTTTACGAACTTGCTTACCACTTTTTCCATGTGGTTTATTCCTTCACAGACTCCATGAAATGATGACCTCTTCCTAAATATTTGGTCAAATTATTAATTTTGTGTATGGTTTCCTAGAAACAAGGGTGGCTCAACTTACCCCTTTGGCTCAACTTACCTCACTCTCCTCTACATCTCAATAGTCTAGTGACCTCTCCTCATCTCCTTTCCTATGTGCAGATGAAGAGGAGACGAGGAAAGGAAGCCACATAAGACTATTGAGACCTAGCCTATTTTTCCTTTGTCTTTCACAGTGACCAAGTACTCTCAATCCAAGTCACAACACATCAACAGGCAGATATTGTGAGGAACATATCCAGCCAATATGAGGTACAATAACGATGTGATAATAAACTAATAATTATCTTCTGTTTAAAAAAAAACGTTTCACTTCACTGGTCCTGAACCAAGAACATTGTGCCAATTACTATTTTTGTTTCTGTACTCGCAATTAGGATGCATTCTTTTAAAGTTTATTCATGCATTTGTGTGTGTATGAACATGTGTGTTTGTGTGTGTCTCCCAGACAGTTTTGTGGTCACCTGCTTCACCTGAGCACATCGGAGCAGACACTGAGGTGCACCTGTTTGTTCCTGCCAACAACTTGGGGACTGTCACAGACCTGCTGAAGACACACCACCTAATATACCAGTACGTCATGTGATCAATGCTCATATTTTAGTGACACTAGCAACTTTAACACAACACCTAACTGCCTCATAAAGAAGTTCAGTTTTATTGGCTTAATGGCTAAGGTGTTGGGTTTACAGTAGCAAGAGCTTGAGTTCAAGCCCCGGTTTGGACTACCGGCTGACTTCGCTTTAACTTCAATATTGATTTTGTTATGTTATGTCCATATTAAGGTCATATCCATGATATTGAATAAGCTTTCAGTATTATGAAATGCATGTAGAATGTTTTTAATAGTTCAGAGAAATCCCCAAGGGCAAGAATATGTGTTTGTTTCAGAGTGCTACTGGACAACACAGAGGAACTGATCGAGATGCAGACCAGGAATGAATCGTCGGACCCTCGAAGCAGCGCATCTTATTATGAGAGATACCATTCTCTGGAGGACGTAAGAGACCTGACTGTGTCATGTCATTGCCTAATGTTATTAACATAACCGTAATGTAATGTAACATTAACATAATCTCAATGTAACATCCCATTTACATTACTTTAACATCATAACCTTTTCTGGTCCCGTATTCATACAGCATCTCAACGTAAGAGTGCTGATCTAGGATCATTATGATGCCTTTTAGATAATAATGAATGACGTTATATGGCCAGGGGCAGCTAGTCCTAGATCAGTTCTACTACTGTGAAACACTTTATGAATATAAGGCCCTGGTCATTTGTGGTCCCAGCTGCTAGATATCAAGTATGTATTTATTATGAAAATGTTTACATGCTGTCTCTTTTATAGATATACTATTGGATCAACAAGACTGCCCAGGAACACCCAGACATGGTCAACGTCATCCTGATTGGCTCATCGTATGAAAAACGCCCACTTTTCGTTCTCAAGGTTCCCCAAGCTGCCTTTTTTAGCAATGATTATTATATTTCGAAATAATGTCATTGTCATAGTCAGTTTATAAGTCATAGTCATTTTATACAAGCAACAGTCACATCCTCATCAAATGATTTCATTTCTCTGTTGTCTTTTTCAGTTGTCTGGACGACAAGAGAGAGCTGAAAAGAGAGCAATATGGATTGACTGTGGCATTCATGCTAGAGAGTGGATCTCCCCAGCTTTCTGCCTGTGGTTTGTGCAATATGTCAGTACCTTGTTCCTAAAATCCCGATTCTCTACCAACTTATACTCTATCTATTCTGATAGGCCATACTGTATACATCTTTGGTTATATAGCATCATAGCAGCACCAACTCGTAGCACGCGCTCCAGCAGGTATATTTCACTGGTCACCCCCAAAGCCAATTCCTCCTTCGGACGCCTTTCCTTCCAGTTCTCTGCTGCCAATGACTGGAACGAACTGCAAAAATCACTGAAGCTGGAGACTCCTATCTCCCTCACTAGCTTTAAGCACCAGCTGTCAGAGCAGCTCACAGATCACTGCACCTGTACATAGCCCATCTGTAAATAGCCCATCTAACTACCTCATCCCCATACTGTTATTTATTTTTGCTCCTTTGCACCCCAGTATCTCTACTTGCACGCTCATCTTCTGCACATCTATCACTCCAGTGTTTAATTGCTAAATTGTAATTATCTCGTCACCATGGCCTATTTATTGCCTTACCTCCCTTATCCTACCTCATTTGCACACACTGTATATAGACTTTTTCTATTGTATTATTGACTGTACGTTTGTGTATTCCATGTGTAACTCTGTGTTGTTGTTTGTGTCGCACTGCTTTGCTTTATCTTGGCCAGGTCGCAGTTGTAAATGAGAACTTGTTCTCAACTAGCCTACCTGGTTAAATAAAGGTGAAAAAAATAAAAATACATCTTCATAACATTGGTTATGAAGTACAATTGAAAATTTTTATGATGGCTCTGGAATTGTATTAAATCGTATTGCACACTATTTTGATTTGGAACATAGACAACAATATTAAACTGTTGACTCTTTCTTGTGCTCTTTCCTCAGTCCTTGAATTTCTATAATCTAAACAATGACATCACTGAGATGCTGAACAGTATGGACATCTATGTGCTGCCTGTCATGAACCCAGATGGATACAAGTACACATGGACAACGGTGAATAATAAGACAATTAATAAGAAATTGAGTCAGTGGTTGCGTTCCCGGGACGACAACAGTGCAGACGTGGTATTGACCAATAGTTGTGTGCCACCTCATCGACTGCGCAGTCGTGCGTCAGATTGCTATATGATGTGGTTAGCTCATATGATAAACACCGATCTAGTGAGATCTGGCATGAGTCTGCAATGTCAGTCTGGAATGCTGCCATTGCCTTCAAATATGTCAATCTGAGCTACACAAAAATTACACAAAATCCATGATCCATGATCAAATATATAATTTTTAACACACAGATCCATTCCGCTCACTCCTAAACAACTACACTTTATTCTGCATAATGAATTCACAGAATGTCAGAGAGATTTTATATTTTGTGAGTTTACGTTAGTGTACGTTTTATGAGTATATGGCAGTAGGCTATATGTTTTGAGTGGATACAGTATGTCAGTATTTGTTTTGTGATTATACTGTGTGTGCTCCTTTATTTGACCAGAACCGAATGTGGAGAAAGAATCGTTCCTCGAGCAAGGAAAGCAACTGTGTTGGAACCGACCTCAATAGAAACTTTGACGCAAACTGGTGCAGTAAGTCTGAAATGGAAACTGAACTGGCAGCTTGAGGGCTACTGGTCTCTGATCCCACATACAAACTACTGCCGTTATTCCCTTGAGCAAGCCTCTTATCCCCAAAATTGCTCTCCATCCAGGGGCATTGCACAGCCACTGACTCTGTGTCATTCAACGTGTGTGTGTGTTTCTGGGAGTGTTGGGGAAAAGTCCGAAGATGACTTTGTGTTCTAACCAAATGGAAAATAAACGTTCTATTATATTCCTTCTGCAGCAAAGGGAGCCTCCAACAGGCCCTGTGATGAGATATACTGCGGCCAGTTCCCAGAGTCGGAGCCTGAGGCGGAAGCCGTGGCTAACTTCTTGCGCAGCCACAAAGACTCGGTAAAGCTCTACCTCTCCATCCATTCCTATGGTCAGATGCTGCTCTTCCCATACTCCTGCTCCAATGAGGAGGTGCCTAACCACGACGAGTTGGTGAGTTGTCGGGAGAGATGAATGGGCGGATGAAACCTAGGGATCACATATTAGGCATTAATTTGCAGTTGATAAAGGTGGTTGTAAGTAGCTAATTAGGCCAATATTCTGTCTAATTAGCCATTTATTAAGCCTTTTCAGTGTTTTGCTATTCACACAAACAATAAATGGCTAATAGTACCTGAAATTGCATAATCTGCTACTTATAAATGCCTATATGGTGATCCATATACTGGTTTTTGAACAGTCAGTAAATATCATAACCCACAAAAATGCTAACCTCCCCTGGTATTGGTATGGGTGAGAGGTTAGCATGTCTTGTGGGTGTCTTTATGCCTCTTATTTTAAAAAATTCAGAAATATATTCTATTCCTATTTACAATCAAAGTGACTCCAAAATGACACTACATTATTTACCATTCATTTCTATTGGGCACAAAATAATCTTTAACGCATCCAATAAGAATGTAGAGTCTGTAGCTTGACGAAGTCATTTCGTGCTGGGAATATGGGACCATATACTAAGCTTTTGTATAAGGGCACAAGGCGAGACCCAAATGCAGACACAGGAGGCAGGTGGTTTAGCTCCGATGTTTATTATACCAAAAGGGGTAGGCAAAAGGCAGGTCGGGGACAGGCGCGAGTTCATAAATCAGGTCAGAGTCCAAACAGTACCAGGCAATAGGCAGGCGAGAGGTCAGGACAGGCAGGGGTTCAGTGAACAGGTCTGAGTCCAAACAGTACAAGGGGATAGACAGGCTTGAGGTCAGAACAGGCAGAGTGGTCAGGCAGGCGGATACGGCATCAGGACAGACAAGGGTCAAAATCCAGGAGGGCTAGATAAAAACAGAGACTGGGAAAAATAGGAGCTAGGAGAAACGCTGGTTGACTTGGCAAAACAAGACTAACTGGCACAGAGAGACAGGAAACACAGGGATAAATACACCAGGGACTAATGGGGAAAACAGACACCTGGAGGTGGGTGGAGACAATCACAGACAGGTGAAACAGATCAGGGTGTGACATTTTGACTACTTTAATACACATAAGTGAATTTGTCCAAATACTTTTGGTTCCCTAAACTATGTACAGAAAGTGCTGTAATTACCCTCGAATTAAAGCTGGCAGTCTGCACTTTAACCTCATAGTCATTGTATCATTTCAAATCCAAAGTGCTGGAGTACAGAAACCAAAACAGAAAGCAATGTGTCACTGTCCAAATACTTTTGGACCTCACTGTATATAATCAACAACAAAATATATGTTTTATTTTTTATTAACTGTGTTCCATTGTTTTTCTAACAGTTTGAGCTCGTACAGGAGGCAGCCATGAAAATCAGAAGATACTACAGGAACAACTACAAATATGGCGCATCAGCAAAAACAATATGTGAGTCAGTCTTCATCAGAGTTGGGGTCAATTCCATTTGACATTTTGTAAACTCAGCATTGGAATGAATGGAATTGACCCCAACCCTGGTCTCCATCAAAAACAACATTGTGATACTCGCAGAATTGTTGTCTGTATCACATAGGTTGGAGAGGCAGGCAGCAAGGTTCAGACAACCCCCCACTGTTGCAAACCAAATGTTAATGGCTGGAAGCATGGGGATATAATGTTTAGATGCTGTTTTCCAGTGGAGATTATGTTTATGAATTGCTTGGCTGGGCTGTGGGACAGTGGATGCACATTGATAATTCAAATGGAAATGTTAACAGACATTACCCGGGAATTATTGTGAATAACTCCTGGCTATCAGCATCCAGGATCCAAATATACCGTTTTATACAACCTGGTCTCAGAGCATTTCGTATTATTCTGTACGTAAATCCGTTAGTATGATATGTTACTTTTCGTATAGTATGTATTAATTTGTGGATGTCCATCACCCAATTCATATAATATTTTACGAATTACAATTAGTATTACACTAAACAAAAACATAAACGCAACATGCAACAATTTCAAAGATTTTACTCAGTTACAGTTTATATAAGGAAATCAGTCAATGTAAATAAATTCATTAGGCCCTAGTCTATGGATGATTGGGAATACAGATATGCATCTGTTGGTCACAGATACCTTAAACGCCTTAGTGGCGTGGATCAAAAAACCAGTCAGTATCTGGTGTGACCACCATTTGCCTCATGCAGCGCAACACATCTCCTTCGCATAGAGTTGATCAGGCTGTTGATTGTGGCCTGTGGAATGTTGTCCCACTCCTCTTCAAAGGCTGTGCGAAGTTGCTGGATATTGACAGGAACTGGAATGCGCTGTCGGACATTTTCAGCTTCCAGGAATTGTGTACAGATCCTTCCCGACATTGGTCCGTGCATTATCATCCTGAAACTTGAGGTGATGGTGACGGATAAATGGCACGACAATGGGCCTCAGGATCTCGTCACAGTATCTCTGTGCATTCAAACTGCCATAGATAAAATGCAATTGTGTTCATTGTCCGTAGCTTATTCCTGCTCATACCATAACCCCACCGCCACCATGGGGCACTCTGTTCACAACGTTGACTTCATAAATCCGCTCGCCCACACGGTGCCATACACGCTGTCTGCCATCTACCCGGTTCAGTTGAAACCGGGGATTCATTCATGAAGAGCACACTTCTCCAGTGTGCCAGTGGCCATCAAAGGTGAGCATTTGCCCACTGAAGTCGGTTAAGACATTAATACACCAAACTGCAGTCAGGTCAAAACCCTGGTGAGGATGACAAGCATGCAGATGAGCTTCCCCTGAGACGGTTTCTGACAGTTTGTCCAGAAATTCTTTGGTTGTGCAAACCCACAGTGTTATCAGCTGTCCAGGTGGCTGGTCTCAAATGATTCCGCAGGTGAAGAATCTGGATGTGGAGGTCTTTGGTAGACGTGGTTATATGTAGTCTGTGGTTGTGAGGCTGGTTGGACGTACTGCCAAATTCTCTAAAACGACATTTGAGGCGGCTTATGGTAGAGAAATTAACATTCAATTCTTTAGCAACAACTCTGGTGGACATTCCTGCAGTCAGCATGCCAATTGCAAGCTCCCTCAAAACGCTCCCTCAAAACTTGAGACATCTGTGGCGTTGTGTGTTACGACAAAACTGCACATTTTAGAGTGGACTTTTATTGTCCCCAGCACAAGGTGCACCTTTGTACTGATCGTGCTGTTTAATCAGCTTCTTGATATGCCACACATGTCAGGTGGATGGATTATCTTGGCAAAGGATAAATGCTCATTAACAGGGATATAAACATTTGTGCACACAATTTTAGAGAAATACGTTTTTCTGCGTATGGAAAAATTCTGAGATCTTTTATTTCAGCTCATGAAACATGGGACGAATAGTTTACATGTTGTGTACATTTTTTTGTTCAGTTTATACAATACCAGTCAAAAGTTTGGACACACCTACTGATTCAAGGGTTTTTCTTTATTTTCACTATTTTCTGCATTGTATAATAATAGTGAAGACATCAAAGCTATGAAATAACATATATGGAATCATGTATAAACCAAAAGAGTTTTAAACAAATCAAAATATATTTTAGATTCTTCAAAGTAGCCACCCTTTGTCTTGATGACAGCTTTGTGCACTCTTGGCATTGGCTCAACCAGCTTCACCTGGAATGCTTTTCCAACAGTCTTGAAGGAGTTCTCACATATGTTGAGCACTTGTTGGCTGCTTTTCCTTCACTCTGCAGTCCAACTCATCCCAAACCATCTCAATTAGGTTGAGGTCGGGTGATTGTGGAGGCCAGGTCATCTGATGCAGCACTCCATCACTCTCCTTCTTGGTCAAATAGCCCTTACACACCCTGGAGGTGTGTTGAGTCATTGTCCTGTTGAAAAACAAATTATAGTCCCACTAAGCGCAAACCAGATGGGATGGCGTATCGCTGCAGAATGCTGTGGTAGCCATGCTGGTTAAGTGTGCCTTGAATTCTAAATAAATCACAGACAGTGTCACCAGCAAAGCACCATCACACCTCCTCCTCCATGCTTTACCGTGGGAACCACACATGCGGAGATTATCTGTTCACCTACTCTGCGTCTCATGAAGACACAGCGGTTGGAACCAAAAATCTCAAATTTGGACTCAGCAGACCAAAGGACGGATTTCCACTGGTCTAATGTCCATTGCTCGTTTTTCTTGGCCCAAACAATTCTCTTCTTCTTATTGGTGGCCTTTAGTAGTGGTTTCTTTGCAGCAATTCAACCATGAAGGCCTGATTCACACAGTCTCCGCTGAACAGTTGATGTTGAGATGCGTTTGTTACTTGAACTCTGCAAAGCATTTACTTGGGCTGCAATCTGAGGTGCAGTTAACTCTAATGAACTCTAATGTAGCTGCACCAGAGGTAACTCTGGGTCTTCCTTTCCTGTGGCAGTCTTCATGAGAGCCAGTTTCATCATAGAGCTTGATGGTTTTTGCGACTGCACTTGAAGAAACGGACCTTCATGTCTTAAACTAATGATGGACTGTCGTTTTTCTTTGCTTATTTGATCTGTTCTTGCCTTGTATGGACTTGGTCTTTTACCAAATTGGGCTATCTTCTGTATACCACCCCTACCTTGTCACAGCACAACTAATTGGCTCAAACGCATTAAGGAGGCAAGAATGTTTTTTGATTTAGGTTAAGATTAAGGTTAGAGTTAGGAGAAGGATTAGCTAACATGTTAAGTAGTTGCAAAGTAGCAAAAAAGTAGTAATTAGTTTAAATGTTTCTCATTAGCTAAAAATGCTAAAGTTCCATGATGAGATTCAAACTCGCAACCTTTGGGTAGCTAGATTTTCGCGTTACACGCCCACCAATCCACCCTGATCAACCATCCTACTTTATTTTTGCATTAAGCAACCATCAAATGCAACATATCATACTAATTTGAGTGTCCCGGATTTACATTTACTATGTTACGAATAGTCAATGAGACCAGGCTGTTTCATAATAAAATGCTGACATTTGCTTTGTAAAGCTGTTATAAGTTATTGCTTTATAAACGGTCACCACAAAACAAGTTAAATTCCTTGTTCTTCCTTCGTCCTTCTCCAGACTTAGCCCCTGGAGGTTCTGACGACTGGGCCTACAACCTGGGCATCCGCTACTCCTTCACCTTTGAGCTGGAGGACCGTGGTCGATATGGTTTCCTCCTACCGCCATCATTCATCTCCAAGGCCTGCAATGAAGCCCTTCTCGCTCTTAAGAGTATCGCTCTCAGAGTCATTCAGAAAACACAACAACAACCCTAACCTTTTATGCCCCTGAGAAGTTGGCTGTGTAAACCTGAGCAGTTTCACATCTGATTTGGTCCAAAGTAATCCCTTTTATTTTTTTTTAAGGAGTAGGGCAGTCCCAATCATTACATAATTAGTTGTTTGTTGGAGGAGAGGAAAGTTGGAGGAGAGATTGCTGAAATAGCAATGGGTCTGATTCGAACCCATGCAGCAGCACGTTGTGTTCCGTGGGCAGCGGCTTAGACCGCTAGGCCAGCCTAGTGTCACCCTAGCACAGCATTCATGTTATTGTAGTAAGTAATCATAGACTCTAATGAAATCTTTCTTTCAATTCCTTCCTTTTATTCCAACTGTATATCCTCCTACAGTTTTGAAACTTAAAACTATAATTGTGTTGACAGTTCTCTGTGTGTAGGCTTATAATGGTGTAACAAGATGAATATTCCAACAGAAAACAATCATGAAATTAGATATTTAAATGTTGATGTTTTGGCCTTTCTGAGAATGCCAATTTTTTCACTGGCTTCCCTTGAGTTTGAAGCATGGCTAGAAAAAGTACCATCATTGCACTGCTATGGTGACACACACATCTCAGAATAATCTTCACACAGATGTCATTGTCATATCCACACCGCATAGATAGAAAAAGACCCCTTTATGGCCATTGTTGGCTAGTCACATGTGCAAGACGAACTGTCAAAACCTTAGTCATTCTATATGTGTCACTTCGCTGGGTCCTATTAATACATATTGACTTCAATTCTTCAATTGCATTGGCAGGAGTCACAAGGTGATCAGTGTGTTGATTTCCTGTTCATTATAGTTGAAAATGTAAAATAGTCACACACAGACTAGAGCAATGCAGGGAACATACACTACATGACCAAAAGTATGTGGACGATATACTATACAGTGGGGCAAAAAAGTATTTAGTCAGCCACCAATTGTGCAAGTTCTCTCACTTAAAAAGATGAGAGAGGAAATCCAGAAAATCACATTGTAGGATTTTTAATGAATTTATTTGAAAATTATGGTGGAAAATAAGTATTTGGTCACATACAAACAAGCAAGATTTCTGGCTCTCACAGACCTGTAACTTCTTCTTTAAGAGGCTCATCTGTCCTCCACTCGTTACCTGTATTAATGGCACCTGTTTGAACTTGTTATCAGTATAAAAGACACCTGTCCACAACCTCAAACAGTCACACTCCAAACTCCACTATGGCCAAGACCAAAGAGCTGTCAAAGGACACCAGAAACAAAATTGTAGACCTGCACCAGGTTGGGAAGACTGAATCTGCAATAGGTAAGCAGCTTGGTTTGAAGAAACTGTGGGAGCAATTATTAGGAAATGGAAGACATACAAGACCACTGATAATCTTCCTCGATCTGGGGCTCCACGCAAGATCTCACCCCGTGGGGTCAAAATGATCACAAGAACGGTGAGCAAAAATCCCAGAACCACACGGGGGGACCTAGTGAATGACCTGCAGAGAGCTGGGACCAAAGTAACAAAGCCTACCATCAGTAACACACTACACTGCCAGGGACTCAAATCCTGCAGTGCCAGACGTGTCCCCCTGCTTAAGCCAGTACATGTTCAGGCCATCTGAAGTTTGCTAGAGAGCATTTGGATGATCCAGATGAGGATTGGGAGAATTTCATATGGTCAGATGAAACCAAAATAGAACTTTTTGGTAAAAACTCAACTCGTCGTGTTTGGAGGACAAAGAATGCTGAGTTGCATCCAAAGAACACCATACCTACTGTGAAGCATGGGGGTGGAAACATCATGCTTTGGGGCGGTTTTTCTGCAAAGGGACCAGGACGACTGATCCGTGTAAAGGAAAGAATGAATGGGGCCATGTATCGTGAGATTTTGAGTGAAAACCTCCTTCCATCAGCAAGGGCATTGAAGATGAAATGTGGCTGGGTCTTTCAGCATGACAATGATCCCAAACACACCGCCCGGGCAATCGAAGGAGTGGCTTCAGAAGAAGCATTTCAAGGTCCTGGAGTGGCCTAGCCAGTCTCCAGATCTCAACCCCATAGAAAATCTTTGGAGGGAGTTGAAAGTCCGTGTTGCCCAGCGACAGCCCCAAAACATCACTGCTCTAGAGGAGATCTGCATGGAGGAATGGGCCAAAATACCAGCAACAGTGTGTGAAAACCTTGTGAAGACTTACAGAAAACGTTTGACCTCTGTCATTGCCAACAAAGGGTATATAACAAAGTATTGAGATAAACTTTTGTTATTGACCAAATACTTATTTTCCACCATAATTTGCAAATAAATTCATAAAAAATCCTACAATGTGATTTTCTGGATTTCTTTTTCTCATTTTGTCTGTCATAGTTGAAGTGTACCTATGATGAAAATTACAGGCCTCTCTCATCTTTTTAAGTTGGAGAACTTGCACAATTGGTGGCTGACTAAATACTTTTTTGCCCCACTGTATATACAAAATAATGGGCACACCTTCAAATTTCTGGATTCGGCTATTTCAGCCACAACTGTTGATGACAGGTGTATAAATCGAACACGCATCCATGCAATCTCCATAGACAAACATTTGCAGTAGAATGGCCTTACTAAAGAGCTCAGTGAATTTCAACGTGGCACCGTCATAGGATGCCACCTTTCCAACAAGTCAGTTCAAATTTCTGCTAGAGCTGCCCCGGTCAACTGTAAGGGCTGTTATTGTGAAGTGGAAACATCTAGGAGCAACAACGGCTCAGCCGCAAAGTGGTAGGCCACACAAGCTCACAGAACGGTACCACCGAGTGCTGAAGCGTGTAAAAATCGGCTGTTCTCAGAAGAAACATCAGCACATTAATGAAATCGATTTACATTGCCTAGCAGGTGCACACAAGCCTAAGATCATCCATACGCAATGCCAAGTGTTGGCTGGAGTGGTGTAAAGCTCGCCGCCATTGAAAACTGACAAATCTGGGTTTGGCTGATGCCAGGAGAACGCTACCTGCCCGAATGCATAGTGCCAACTGGAAATTTTGGTGGAGGAGGAATAATGATCTGGGGCGGTTTTTCATTGTTCGGGCTTTGCCCCTTAGTTCCAGTGAAGGGAAATCTTAACGCTAAAGCATACAATGGCATTCTAGACGATTCTGTGCTTTCAACTTTGTGGCAACAGTTTGGGGAAGGCCCTTTCCTGTTTCAGCATGACAATGCCCCCGTGCACAAAGCGAGGTCCATACAGAAATGGTTTGTTGAGATAGGTGTGGAAGAACTTGGCTGGCCTGCACAGAGCACTGACCTCAAACACATCAAATACCTTTGGGATGAATTGGAACTCCGACTGCGAGCCAGGCCTAATCGCCCAACATCAGTGCTTGACCTCACTAATGCTCTTGTGGCTGAATGAAAGCAAGTCCCTCAGCAACATTCCAACATCTAGTGGAAAGCCTTCCCAGAAGAGTGGAGGCTGTTATCGCAGCAAATGAGGGGACCAACTTAATATTAATGCCCATGATTTTGGAATGAGATGTTCAAAAAGCAGGTGTCCACATACTTTTTGTCATCTAGTCTATGTCAAAGCGAGAACCTTGAAGCCCAGCAAGAAGGTTAGAGCTGGTGCTCATCATTCAGGTAACAATACAAACACACACATAAAATCTCTTACCAGAAGAAAACAAAATAATAATTCTCATTGCTTGAAATAGCAACTGAACATGTAACCAAAGCTAAGACACAAATAAAGATGAGATTGCAAGAGAAGAAAATGTCTGTCAGATTGATATTATAATAGCAACGTGTGCCTCAGTATATTTTCCTTTGGTGGAAGAGACCCTCTGGAGCTGCTGCAGTGTGTCTGGGGATGCTGTGTGTTCTTCTACTGCCTGGGATCATAGGCCTATGTGTCGGCTGTGATGAGTACAACAACCTGACTAAAGAGAGAGACCAAATAGAGACCAGCCAGAACAACCTGACTTAAAGAGAGCAAACCAGCTTCAGAGAGAGACAGAAAGACTGAGACCGTGGTAATAGTTTTTTTTTAGCTGATATGTTTCGACTTGGGGTTCAGCAGTAAATGCATCTTCACCTTCAAGTCAAAACGATCCTCAGCCATAATGTTTGTACCACGGCGATGAATACGGATATGGCTAGAAAACGTACCCCAATCCAGGGATGGAAGATCTGCCTGTACTCCTAATGATCCCACTATCCGATATGGAAAATCAAGAAGATTGAAATACTGCTAGTTCTAGCATTAGCTAGCATGCTGGCGAAAAAGACAGTTAAATAAGAAAATTGCAGTAATTTAATCTTCTTGATTTTCCATATCGGATAGTGGGATCATTAGGAGTACAGGCAGATCTTCCATCCTTGGATTGGGGTACGTTTTCTAGCCATATCCGTATTCATCACCGTGGTACAAATATTATGGCTGAGGATCGTTTCATTATCAATTGCAGTATTAGTAAGTGTTGATGATAATAGTTCTAATCACACTTTATAACCATTAGTAAATATCCAATTCATTATGTGTATGTTTTATAAATGATCTCATGAACCAATAACTCCTTTACAACTGGTTTGTAATTGAAATAATAAATCATTTATAAAGTGTAAAAATACAATTAACAGACACCTTAGTCATTATTTTATTATATTAATCATGACAAAATATTTGTTACAGTGTTTATGAAAATAATGTTTGATGGAAATGTTTATGCTTGTGCTTTTCTAATAACCAATTTCTGTGTTCATGAGTGACTCATTGAACGAATCCTCACTAATTTGGCAGTACGGTACATCCAGAACCTTGTTTTGAGAAAGGGATATCTCAGTTTCAAGGTCTCAGCTTAGAGAGAAGAAGCCTTGTGAGGTGTTAGTCTGTCACATGCATGATCCAGTATTGGTCGGTCACATGAAGGAAGTAAACGTTAATGATTAATTAATTATGAATGATGAATAAGCTAAATCATGCAAATATAACTTGTCTGTATATAAGATAACTAACAGGACTGCCCGGGGTAGAGCTCCTGATCGACATGTGTACTTGGTGCATTGAGTTGGTTGGAACCTCTCCTGCGCGCGGATGATAAAGAATTATTAATGTAAGATTTTCTTCGAGTGTCCATGTGTAGGATTTCCACAACAATTGTTTATGAATAGCTTGCTAACATTTAAACATTGAGGAATAATGATTAATACATGTTGAATTAACTATTTATTAATCCAATATCAATGCTTTATTACCAGGTGTTATTATAAAGTGCTACCAATTATAGCAGTTTTTTCAACTTCCTTAAAAGTTTCTGTTTTTAAGATAAGATGTTTTCATCTGATAGCGACGCAACGCAAACACAGAGCAGATGTACAGTTACCAGCTCTATGTGTGATCTTCCCCCAGAACAAGTTCAACCTTGCTTCCATCACTATCTTGCTTACATCACTATCTACATTAGCCTACCACCCTTTCACCTTCAGTGACCTCTACTCTCCCCCACAGTGGAAGCTCATCTGCACCTTGGACGTGTGTAGCATCCACTCAATGGGCCCTATTCTCCTGGACCGCAAGCGGTGCTTCTGTAGCGGGGGACTAGCTGGAGGCTCTTGTCATTATGAACGAGTTCCAGTGGGGACGTCCTGCTGGCCCGACTGCACTCCCCACAGTTGGGGGCGGGCGTTTCAGATGCTAGACCACCGGAACGGGACCTACTCTACCATTTTTTCATTACTGTGGGAGGGGTCTGTACAGGTGGAGGTGACAGTGGTGTAGTTTTGTGTAGTTCCTGTCCCTAGAAGTGAGGATGGAGATAATAGTAATTTGACTAATGAAGTCTGTTTCTGTTTTCTGACCTCTGATAAAGAGAGCTATGAAAGCCTGTCTATATATGAAGAGATCCCAATGAAGAGCAGTGGTTCTCAGTCCTGGTCTTGGGGACTCAAAGGGGTGCACATTTTTGTTTTTGTCTTAGCACTGCACAGCTGATTCAAATGATCAACTCATCTTCAAGCTTCAAGCGGTATTTATGTATTCATTTGTGACGCTATCCTTGATATGATCCTGTTATTGTCACATGCTCATACAGTTGAAGTCGGAAGTTTTCATACACCTTAGCCAAATACATTTAAACTCAGTTTTTCACAATTCCTGACATTTAATCCTAGTAAAAATTCCCTGTTTTAGGTCAGTTAGGATCACCACTTTATCTTAAGAATGTGAAATGTCAGAATAATAGTAGAGAGTGATTTATTTCAGCTTTTATTTCTTTCATCACATTCCCAGTGGGTCAGAAGTTTACATACACTCAATTAGTATTTGGTAGCATTGCCTTTAAATTGTTTAACTTGGGTCAAATGTGTCGGGTAGCCTTCCACAAGCTTCCCACAATAAGTTGGGTGAATTTTGGCCCATTCCCCCTGACAGAGCTGGTGTAACTGAGTCAGGTTTGTAGGCCTCCTTGCTTGCACACGCTTTTTCAGTTCTGCCCACACATTTTCTATGAGATTGAGGTCAGGGCTTTGTGATGGCCACTCCAATACCTTGACTTTGATGTCCTTAAGCCATTTTGCCACAACTTTGGAAGTATGCTTGGAGTCATTGTCCATTTGGAAGACCCATTTGCGACCAAGCTTTAACTTCCTGACTGATGTCTTGAGATGTTGCTTCAATATATCCACATAATTTTCTTTCCTCATGATGGCATCTATTTTGTGAAGTGCACCAGTCCCTCCAGCAGCAAAGCACCCCACAACATGATGCTGCCACCCCCGTGCTTCACGGTTGGGATGGTGTTCTTCGGCTTGCAAGCCTCCCCCTTTTTCCTCCAAACATAACGATGGTCATTATGGCCAAACAGTTCTATTTTTGTTTCATCAGACCAGAGGACATTTCTCCAAAAAGTACGATCTTTGTCCCCATGTGCAGTTGCAAACCGTAGTCTGGCTTTTTTATGGCGGGTTTTGGAGCAGTGGCTTCTTCCTTGCTGAGTGGCTTTTCAGGTTATGTCGATATAGGACTCGTTTTACTGTGGATATAGATTCTTTTGTACCTGTTTCCTCCAGCATCTTCACAAGGTCCTTTGCTGTTGTTCTGGGATTGATTTGCACTTTTCGCACCAAAGTACGTTTATCTTTAGGAGACAGAACGCATCTCCTTCCTGAGCGGTATGACGGCTGCATGGTCCCATGGTGTTTATACTTGCGTACTATTGTTTGTACAGATGAACGTTGGTACCTTCAGGCATTTGGAAATGGCTCCCAAGGATGAACCAGACTACAAGGTCTACAATTTATTTTCTGAGGTCTTGGCTGATTTCTTTTGATTTTCCCATGATGTCAAGCAATGAAGCACTGAGTTTGAAGGTAGGCCTTGAAATACATCCAAAGGTACACCTCCAATTGACTCAAATGATGTCAATTAGCATATCAGAAGCTTCTAAAGCCATGACATAATTTTCTGGAATTTTCCAAGCAGTTTAAAGCCACAGTCAACTTAGTGTATGTAAACTTCTGACCCACTGGAATTGTGATACAGTGAATTATAAGTTAAATAACTTGTCTGTAAACAATTGTTGGAAAAATTACTTGTGTCATGCACAAAGTAGATGTCCTAACAGACTTGCCAAAACTATAGTTTGTTAACAATACATTTGTGGAGTGGTTGAAAATATAGTTTTAATGACTCCAACCTAAGTGTATGTAAACTTCCGACTTCAACTGTATGTGTGGCCATGCATCTATCAATCCAATGTTATCATGTTTTGTTATCAGGGATATTATACTTTAGTAATCCACAATGACCTGGTGATGTAAAATTCTAATAATTACAATGTCTTCCATATTCCTACAGATACCTTGTAACAGGAGATTCCTTCAAAACGATTGCCTACAGTTAACTTGTAAGGCACTGCAAGGTTGGGTGACCAGGGCCATCTGGGACTGCCTCCTGGAGGAATTCAGGTGTGTGATGGCTACCTGTGTCCTGCATAAGTATATTCATGAGGAAGGACACGAGGACCAGGAGCGGATATGCAGCTCACCGCCGTATGCCAGAGGAGAAGTCTGCTGCTCTGCAGGATGTTTCAAGGATCGGGTACAACAATGCAGCAAGAGAGGCAATCCGTGTGCAGGAGATCTTCACCTCCTACTTCTTTGAAGAGGGTGCTGTTCCCTGGCAACACCATAGACTACACTATGCACAACCAAAGGCTCTTTTAAGAGCCATTCACATTGCAATAAGAGTATTCTTCCATTTACTTAGCTATGTCAATTGCAGTTATTCAATTTCCAGTTTCTCTCCCTTTTGATTTCAATTTCTCAGGTGAGGGTGCTGTTTAGGTAAGGGTGTGATGTCTGTACAAAAACAAAACAGGCTATTTTAAAATCACCCATATTGAAAAAACACCCTATAACCTACACCTACAACCCACACACTCATGTATCAATCTGATTGATGGATTGTGTTGTGCAGTAAGCAGGCTCAGGTGTATAACTGTGGCTCCTTCTACCCTCAAAGAATAGGCAAGAGGGCCAACCATGGAGAATAGTAAGACACTTCATTATTTCTATAACTACGCTATATTGTTTGTCCGTTCATGTTTTTCAGCATAAAGTACTCTGCAGCTTCTTAGTGTGGTATGGACACCAGGTGAGGCCACACACAGATTCCTGTTGAACACTGTCTCTTTAACTAACTTATTTTCTCAATAAGTCTATCTCCTTCACTTCATCCCTCTTTCCTCTTCTCCCTAAATCCTCTAGGTTATATCAGCTGTGTCGGTGAAACCCTCCCGCATCTAAACTGGATACATAGAGGGCACACCATGATCAGAGGTGAGGTCACTTGGTCTGGTCAACAGGAAGTATTATTAAAGAGATGTTTTACATTGAAATACAGATAAGTGATGCAGTAGACCCAGAGTTAATGATCCAAGGGCAGTTTTGCATTTCACCTCCTGATTTACGATAATGTTAGAATAAAACAGGGCTTAAACATGCTGTCTCCATCTGTCTCTCGTCTGCAGATATGTTTTGATGTGAGAGGATGCCAACCCCCAGTCCCATCATCGCCGCCTCGACACTTATATGTAATTGTGATGAACTGAGAGAATATTTGGGTAGCACTAATCATTAATCATATGCTGCCTTCCCTGCTCCTATGTTCTTACCTCTTTTCCTTTCTGTCTTTTACACCTCTCGCCACCTCCTCTTTATTCCTGTTTTTATAATGCACAACAGATGTGCATTGAAGTACAGATTGAACTTGTATTCATAATATTTATAATGCAAGTATTTATAACACTTGGATAATTAACTTCTTTCAATAAAGAGTTTCACATTCTCTACTGGTTGAAATGCCACACCTATCCTGTGTTTATTAGATAAATGCAGATGAAGGGCATTAGATAGAGATTAACTGGTTTTAGAGTATTTACATGATGCGTAGTAAGTGTAGTGTACTGTTTTTTAAATTATATTTCTGTATATATGAATTACAAATCAGCCTTTAACTAGTTAAATCCTGTTTCTAGTCTATTAGTTACAATGTGTAACCATTAATGTCCCCGGACCAAGATTGGTAAACATTGTTGAAGTCTATAATTGTCATACATACATGCAGACACAGCATCATTCAAAGACTGGAATTTGATACTCCTGGTATTGGATATGACTGAAAAATTATCCCACATTCATACGTGAACTGCACCTTTATTTGCCAAGGTAGGGTACATGATCAGTGAATATATTGAATGTACAAGCAACAATGTGGGGATCTCATGCATGGTAATAACAACATGTATATACGAGTTGCATCCTTGGCACAAAGTTATATTATATTCTACTCAATCCATTAATGTCATTCGGACTGTTTTGAAGTTGATAAAACTGGATATGATAGCTAGGTTCTGAACTAATATGTACACTATACGTTTTGGTCCATAGATGGGCTAGGTAGCCGATCCAGAGGCATACAGGTATTTTATCCTCCACTGACCATTAAGCAAAAACATAGATAGCTACTTTATTTCATCTATCTGCATTGCATGGCAAATATCAGCAAGGCAAGCTTACAAATGTGTACATTCAAATAGCAGTAAATGCTTTAGCTAGCTAGATTCTTTACATCCGCTGTTTCACAAGACGACAGCCTGGTTTGCTGGCTGTTTCGGGAGTCCCTAAAACATGAAACAACCAGAATTACAATGTCATACTCATGTCACAACATCCATAAAGCTAGCTGGCTAATGTTAGCTAGTCAGCTAGCTTGATAAATCGAGATTTTCGAAAATTAACTTTATGATAAAAAAAAAAAGTATGCATAATCGTTTGTCTCTACATGAACTAACATATTCCTGTCAACTGTAATTTTTTTTTTGCATGATTCGTTATGACGTTTGAATCACTTACATTTGCTTCCATCCTAGTATTTTTGTCAGCCATCTTCGCTGAAGAAAGTCTCCAGCCTTGGGTCGCCTTGGGTCGCCTAGCGTCAAATTCGTCATGGGAACCGCTCCCTATGATTGGTCATCGCCCAGCGGTCGCATTAAGTTGGGAAAAGTTTTTCTTTTTCACCCGCTCTCACCGCTTCCCTTCCATTGAAATGAATGGGAAGCGGTGTTTTACCGCGCGGCATCCTGTGCTAATTGGAACCGATTTTAGAGTTGCCTAATTGGAACCTGCAATTTAGAACAATGACGGACTCCACAGCCTCAGACTCGGTGAGCACCATCCCGGACCCAACTATTGTCTTGCCGTCGACTGTGAACGGCCAGTGCGACCCGACAGATCAACAGCCACCCAAAAGAGCAAGTCAGGGGGAACCTAAATTCAAGACGGACCAGGAGATGAAAATTAGCGATAGCGTGGAGCGGCAAGGTAGGCCGGTATCTATGAGAAATCAAACAAAATTAGAAAAGCCTACTATTTAAACTTATACTAACTACTTTGGCCCAGAGTGCGTCTGAATTGTGATATGTGCGCCTTTGGATTTGTACTAATATTCAACGTTTTTTTTTTTATGAATGCTTTGTGCACTAGAAAGTATTGCAGTCCACTAACACAATATAATAGCCTGTCGATAGTACAAAATAAACCAACATTCTATGTACGTTTCGTATTGTTTTTCTTTTAGCAGAAATATCTCCACAAACTAAACTGTCATAGCAATGCGTGAGTTACTCTGAACGCGTATGTGCTACTCCCAGCATGTCTCGAATTTCCATTCTACATTAATTAAGTAGTCTCTCAGCAGACTGGATACCTGAAAAACAATTATGGATAAGACTTTACTTGAAGGGGGTATAGTAAGGCAGCCGTAACACATGTATTAAGTTTTACAATGACAGACAAGCTGATTGAAAATATCAGGGCACTAACTCCATCACTGATCCTACACATCTAAGAAATACATCTGAGAAGTCTCAATGACCATCATAGTATAGCCTACATGCGGACTCTAAAATGAAAATGTTCAGACCCTCTAGCTCCTATATGCAATTAACCTTATTCAAAACACATTTGCGATGACTATGTATGTATTTATTATGGCAATTCTGTTGCAACACATTTCGCAACAGAAACCGTTTACGAAACTGAAAAAGTTTTGCAACGAAAAATAGGGTTTCTATTGGACAAATTCAGGTAGGTCCCTCCCCATTTTTTCCCCCCTGTTTGCTTCCAATGGGTTCTTAAACGGTAAAATGGTTTCTTGTTGCTAGAAGTAATGAATACATACCAGGCTCCTGAGGTTGCAGTCGGTAGGACTCAGCTAGTGACCAACTTGATTTAATGTCTAGAAGAGAATTTCTTGATGGCCCACAGTACATCATTATCACTATTGTGAGACAGTAGTTTACTGTGTTAACCCTACACTACTATCGTGCCAGTCCTCACACCTCTGGGCTTTCAGTAGGCTACAATACAAGGATCCTTCAAATTCGTGCATTGCTTCATTTTTCTTTTGTTACAGAAACCAGGAAGCTTCATGGCATGTAGATACTCTTAAGTCTATTGTATGCAATGGACAAATTAGGATATGAGTGCTAAAAGTGTTCTGGAATCTCACCCCTGCTTAATACCGTGTTGCTTTTGACAGGCTTACTGGAGAGCAGCATGAGGCTGAAGCCCCACGAAGCTCAAAGATACCGCAAGAAAGCATTGTGGGTCTCCTGGGTTTCCATCTTTGTGACGCTGATCCTGGCAGTAGCAGCTTTCAGTGAGTATACGTTTCTTTGTTCTCTCTGAGGGATGAGGGAACAAGCCTGGTCCAAGATCTTTTTCTGCTGCCTTGCCAACTCGGGTGAGTTGTTATGATGGCACAAACAGATCTGTGACCAGGCTTTGAGGCAATGTCTTCCTGGTGATGATTTTTCTATGCGACAGTTCCCGATAGACTCTGATGAACCTGTCAATCTTATGACTTATAGATAACATGTGGCGTGCTGTATGGGTATATCTACTCTAACACATAATATACAGTACACATACCATACTGCACATGTTTACTAAACACACTACATGGCCAAAAGTATATGTGGGCACCCATTCAAATTAGTGTATTTGACTATTTCAGCCACACTTGTTGCTGACAGGTGTATACAATTGAGCACACAGCCATGCAATCTCCATAGACAAACATTGGCAGTAGAATGGCCTTACTGAAGAGCTCAGTGACTTTCAATGTGGCACCGTCATATGATGCCACCTTTCCAACAAGTCAGTTCGTTAATTCTGCTGGTGGTCATGGAGTTATTTCTGGACTGTTACTAGCTTGTTTCTATTCAACTTTCCTCCATGTAACATTACATCATCTGTGGTGGACATATTGACAATAAAGCAAACAAAGCATGTTCAAATTGTTATTGAAAAGCTCAGATTTCTCTATTGTATTAGAATACAGTAACTTCTATAGTTCTCACAATATCAAGGTTTCCTCATGATGGGACCCATTTGGATAAGATGACTGATGTTGTGCTTTGGGGTTGCAGGGTAGAGTATGGAATCAGCTTTTTTTCTCTCCGAGCTGTTTCATTTCAGACAGTGTATGAATCAAAACCCATCTTATTACAGTTCACGAGACATGCTTGTATACTAAATTTCCAAGTCGGTCAGGTCATGACTTTTCAAATGGGACTGAGAATGTTTTGTCATTTGCATTTTTTGGGGGTGGAAAGAGCTGTCCACTCATTGTAGAATAATAGTGACGACATCAAAACTATAAATTAACACACATGGAATCATGTATTAACCAAAAAAGTTACAAATCAAAATATATTTTATATTAGAGATTCTTCAAATTAGCCACCCTTTGCCTTGATGACAGCTTTGCACACTCTTGGCATTCTCAACTTTTGACTGGTACTGTAAATTAACCACATGCACACACCCCTTCGCAGTTATGAAAGCAAATATTGATTGACAATATTGCATTATCGCACCAGTGGTGTAGGTTATGTAATTAACGTTATTTGACATTGAGATTAAATTGGACTATATGGCTCTGCTACTCTTTTTGGAATGTTCTGTGTAATCCAAAACAGATGTTTTGGTGTGCACTGTATCATCGGTGTGTCTTTTCTGTGTAAGAAAAGTGACTGGCTATTATGGATATCTATAGCACCTAGGGTCTTTCTCTATACTGTAGATGTGTACCTGAACGATGGCAACTGGGGCATGCAAACAGGAAAACATTAGCATTAAGGAAACACTGTTTCAACCAGCTTTTAATTTTTTATTTTTTTTTGTGCAAATTCTCAGTGATGCGTGCAGTTGCACAAGTACATTTGCCTTGGGTCATATAGATTCCTTGCTGCCCAGATCAATAGGCGTGTGTTGTACAAGGTGATCGACGTGGAAAGCACAGCTAGCTTGCTTGTGTTATTTAGTTGTCTTCTGCCTGCTGAGTCTTTATGTGATTTCAAAGATACTCGACCACAATTAAATCACACTACGGAAATTGAATTTTTTTTAAGCTGCTTGTCATCTGTGACAGGTTTTGAGGGGGAAAGGGGGAGGGAGGTAGGGATGAAAACGTGCGCCATCCAGGCTGATGTAGGAACAAAAATTTCCCAGATACTTCACATCGTCCTCAGGATACAATTAACAAGCATTCAGTGGCACGTCGTCGGCTCTCAAATGGCAGATTCATTTGCATTCCATTTGAGGCCAGTCTCTCTCTGTGTATGTGACTGTTTTGACAATGTGGATTTCTCCACCCCTGTTCCAGGTGGAGCTACTGTGTCTCTCTTTTTGCCCTCTCATTCTTTGGATGTCAGCATAATCCGGTTCCACAATTGCCATGTGTGTGTCCTCTTTGAAAATGTGTTGTGCTTGTTGGATTACGCTAAATAGTACCTTTTCAAATTTCAATAGCTTTTCCTTGGTTTGCTTTACAAATACTTTTTTTCCTTTGACTGCTTTTTGGGTAGCCTGAATGTCAATTTCACAACACGCTCGACACATCACATTACCCAACACAGGGCTTAGTGAAATACCAGCCACATGTCACCATGCTGTCTGTTCCCTGTTCCCTGTGTTTTGAGTGGGAGTGCCCTACCGGTCTAGGTGGTGGCTGAGCGATGGATGCCAGGGCTTACAGCCATGAGGCAGACCCTGAATACAGATAACATCTCTCTGTGTACCCTGGAGAGAGACCGAGAAAGACACACAGAGGTATGCACGCACATGCAGTTATGCACGCACACCCAACCACACAGACATACAATTTGAGATGCTATATAGAACTTCAAGGCTACATGCACAGTAAAAACAACCCAAAAAGGAACAATCTAAATGAGAGAGTGGGTAGAGATGCGTCACATATTAATGCAGTCAGAAGTGTGCGTCTCTATAAGTTGGAGCGCAAGCCCCTAAAGAGTCTGCAGTCTAAAAATAAGAGCTGCAGGAGGTGCATTTTGAGAGAAAGAGAGAGGGGAGCTCTCCCTTCTCTCTACTCACATGAACAGCAGGAGCAGCAGACGGCGGGATGAGAGGAGAGGGGGAGGGAGGCTCAGAGTAGTGGGTGTGGGGG
This sequence comes from Brachymystax lenok tsinlingensis, assembly GCA_030435695.1. Classification (NCBI taxonomy): domain Eukaryota; kingdom Metazoa; phylum Chordata; class Actinopteri; order Salmoniformes; family Salmonidae; genus Brachymystax; species Brachymystax lenok. Next base: position 40,527,503 of record CM059814.1, read on the forward strand.
CATGGAGTTGACGAAGTGATTGTCTTCTGTCATGTCCCCTTCACCTATCTGCCCTTGGATGGATAGGCCGGGGGGAATGGGTTGGGTGAGGGGTTCAAATAGTGTTTGCGTTTCACATACTTTGACCTTTTTGATTAAGCCTAACTGGAGTGCTAGAAGGGTTGAGTTTGTACTTTTGAGAGGTGGAGGTAGTGGTAGTGTGGTTCGTTGGGCCCTGTCACATGACATCAAACGCAGTATGTCCTCATACCTGGGCAGGTCAATTCCTGACGTGGGGGGTGTTGGAGGTGGTATGCAGAAACTCCATATTTGAAGCAAGGCTTTGAAAGCATTGTTTTACACGTCTCTGTAGGCTAGGTAAGGGCCTACGGAATGTCTGTGCTTGTCCCAGCTATTTCTATGCACCACACACACACACACACAACATTATACATTGTTTAATAATTCAGTATCACAATTTCACATAGGTCACCAGCGCTTGTTTTGTCAGCGATTTTAGAATCATTCCAACAAAGGAAGCATTAAACCACACCAGTAAACAAATAAATCGTAATAACCCCTGCTGCTGCTGCTACTCTCTGTTTATCATATATGTATAGTCACTTTATCTATACATTCATGTACATAGTACCTCAATTGGCCCGACCAACCAGTGCCCCCGCACATTGGCTAACCGGGCTATCTGCATTGTGTCCCGCCACCCGCCAACCCCTCTTTTACGCTACTGCTACTCTCTGTTCATCATATATGCATAGTCACTTTAACCATATCTACATGTACGTACTACCTCAATCAGCCCAACTAACCGGTGCCTGTATGTAGCCTCGCTACTGTTATTTTTCAATGTCTTTTTACTGTTGTATTTATTTCTTTTCTTACCTATTGTTCACCTAATACCTTTTTTGCACTGTTGGTTAGAGCCTGTAAGCATTTCACTGTAAGGTCTACACCTGTTGTATTCGGCGCACGTGACAAATAAACTTTGATTTGATTTATACTATGGAAATATTACGGGGAAAACGCTGTGCTAATAGATTACCCTCTAATAGTAAATTGTGTCATCTGGGATTATACTGTCTCATGTTGGTAAACAAATGGTGGAATATTAGGGGGAAAAACACATCTGTGGTTGTATTACCCTCAGATTTTAAAGAGTGTAGCAAACTCCATTTAAACTGATTTAACCTGCTCTCAATTGCTCCACCACTGATAGAGATACAGCTGGTACACTGACACATTAGGTTAAGCCTAATGCTACTGGGGGGTAACGCGCTGGCATTGGCCCCAACACAACAGTGTTATTCATTGATGCCAGGCTTCCCCCAAAAATGTACCAATAAACATTAAAATTAATATTTTGTCTGTTTTTCTTAATTTTCCTTCAATTGAGAGGCTGAATGTATCTCCTGGAGAAAGCATCCAAGCGAGCAAAACAGCGTCCCTCTGTGTAGGCCATCTATCTGATTCTGTCTGGTCCAAACGAGTATGACATTGTTGCCGCCCGTAGCATTGAATGCAAGGAAAGCCAGCGAGCATTTGCCCTCCCTTGATTTTAAATAAAATCATTGCCAGTCAGCGTTACGCTAAATTGAGTGAGCTCAACTGTGACTGGTCCTGGCGCAAACAAGTGTCAAGAGAAGCCAGTTTGGATTTGGCTTCACACCAGTCACATCACAATAAAAAACAAACATCATTGACAGAAAAAAACTGGAATTGTTTTGTTGTCTTCTGGTGGCTGGCTAGCTAAAATTGTCCTTTTCCTAAATTAGCCATGGATGGGGATTTGGACTTGTGGTTTTACTTCTCCGTACTGGCCTATGATTATAATGGCGATTCTGCTCCAACCATAAATTCATACATTGTGCCCCTGGCCTGGAGAGGATGGAAGTTCAGTCTGTAGCTAAATGTAGCAGGCTAATGTTAACTAGCTGGCTCATCGTTGCCCATGAAAGAAACTAAGTGTGTAGCCTACTGTATGACAGTCAGACCATTTCGGCAACATGAAAAAGAGGAGGATGGCATCGGTGTTTCTCTACAAGTATCGTCAACATGTTTTTTCTACTTACACACACACACACACACAGTACCATGGACAGCCACATCATATTTAGCTGACGTTGATTGGACTAAATTGTTTTTGCTACCTTTTAAATTGTCACTGTATTAGACTAAGCACAGGTGATTTGAGGAAGTTGAAATGGTGCTGGAATAGTGGAGGCAGCCCTTGTTTTCTTTGCGACTTGCGGTAACTCTCTGTGGTTCTAAATCAATTGTTATTTAGTAGTCTGATAATGTAGGAAACGTTAACCTGTGACCATGCTGTACGTCATAACTGTTAGTTACATGTAATATGCTTTGTGGACAGATGTTGCTCTCCGGTTTTGTGATGAAACAAAGTTGCGATTGAATTTATTCTGCCACTCTGATTGTCTCTGCCTTAGGCCTACAGTATATATCACAGTGGCAAGGTAAATGAACGTACAGGTTATAGAGCAAACACAAGGATCACAACACATGTTGTAATATTGCGTTCTTCATGCTTGGCTTCCCCAGTGATGATTATTGATATATTTTTTTAACCCACACACTGCTACTGCAACAGTCTGTCTGGGTAGCTTCTCTGTCCAGTGTATTTTCTGACACATCCCTGTCCAAGAATATGCTACAAAGGATTTGATCATTGTAAGTGTCAATGCAGACAGGATCTGACTAAGAGCATTGACACAGAAATTAAGTTATCTGGAGTAGCTGTGAGGAACCAAAGATCCCTGTCGTCTATAATGTGGAAAGGGACTGACTTAGATCTCCGGAGAGACATTGACACATCTCCCATCTTCTCTGATGTCGCTGTCACTCTGGGTGACCGGAGTAGATGGAGCCAGAGGGCGGAAGAGAGAAAGACAAAGATGTGCAGGTATGTGATCACAGATTAGTTGTGTGCTATATTTTGGAAGGTAAACAAATGTGACATAATGCTGTTTGTTTCCAACAATAGGACTGTTTTCCTCAAGAAATGGAGTGCTCTTACATTTTTTCCCCCCATCGTAAACAAGATGAATTTGTTAAACTAACTCCTCAACCTCATACTGCTGCCTGAGCCATTGAATTGCTAGCTTTCCGGTGGTGCAGCTGGTTAAGGCGTGTCAATATGGAAGTTGCGTGTGTTTGAGACAAGGGGTGTTTCTCAATATGCTCTGAGCATGCAAATTAGACCATGGGACAGTTCTGAGTATGAGTTAAAATCAAAGTATGCGAAATGGAACACGGAGGGGAAATCGCAGATGTGTTCTTCGTTTGTACATATTTCTAAGCATGCATTGATTCAAGATTCAACTGAAATATGGGCAGTATTGTTGACGTAATATGACGCAACCACATAAAAAAACTATGCAAAATGTTTTGAAGTCAATGGCGGCTGGTTTTGAGCTGACGTGAGAACTCGGACATTGGAATGAGAAGTTGCCCACACGTCTATGATGCCTGACTAACCATAATGTATTAATTTTGGTCTGTTTAACTCCATAGAATAACCTCTGTGCCTAGACTGACAAAATGTGTAGCTAGCTAGCTTCCCTGGCCATTTACCTTTCATAACATTTTGTTTTAGGTCGTTTTTTTTTTTTTTACATGTAAAACTAGTTGGCTGGCTAGATTAATACAATTCACATATAGCTGGTCATTATGAATGTTGCGTTTTCTTTATGTACATTTTTATGCTTTCTCCACACTCAAGAGAACGCCCTTGGAGAAGGAACTCGACACATGAGTGTGGGCCCTCTTCAAAAGAAGTGAGCTATATAGGGGGAAAATGTGTCATTTCGGGTTTTAAATTATAGTTTCTTATTGGACAAGTCCAGGTAGTCCCTCTCTGTTTGTCTATTTTCTTCTGTTTGGTTCCTAATGAGCACGACTTAGAATAATAAAAGCCATATCATTATTGGTCTCTTAAATAAAATAGTACTGTAGTGAAAGGCCAAATCAAAGTACTTAGGGGTCTTTCACACCAAGTTTGGTTTGGAGCAGTTTTTCTGAACTCTTGCATTTACCCCCTTAGTTTGGACTAACTGAACTAGCTGTACTTGGGAGCGCACCAAACAGCGCACATGGTTCTCTCCAAGTGTGGTCTCGGTCTGTTTCCATTGGTGCAGTTCGCTGCAGGTGAGAACGCAGTCTGGACCAAACACAGGAAAAAACAAGAGGCTTGCAGTATTTGTTCTTTGACTCCGAGCATTTGATGAAATGCATGCATTATCATAACTTTATCTCTGAAACATTTGAGTAGAAGTGCATTTATGAGCGCATCCTATTAGGGGAAACCGGGGTTACAACGGATATAGGCTAATGAATATATTCACTGCACGTTGCAGTTACACTAACTCGGTGGCCTTGTGGTTAGTGCCCACCCTGCGATCAAATTGTATAGGTCGCGTACGCAATTTTTAAATATGCAGCAAAATAGCAAAGTATTTATAAACAAAAAATCTTAATTAAAAAAAAATATCTATACAATAGGCCATAATTGATTTTGGTCCAATAGGCCTGGCATATTCCCACTTTCAAGGAGCTTTCTGTTTTTTGATAGGTAGGCCTAAAGGTTTAGGCAAAATAACCCTATCGAGATAAACATTGTGTTAAACACTATTGCAGACAGAATGAGTCCATGCAACTTTATTATGTGACTTGTTAAGCAAATGTTTACCCCTGAACTTATTTAGGCTTGTTATTAAAAAGGGCTTGAATACTTATTGACCCAAGATATTTCAGCTTTTAATTTGTAAAAACATAATTCCACTTTGACATTATGCAGTATTGTTTTTCCACTGGCCTAGACACAATCTCAATTTCTGAAGTTTATTAGTTACACCCATCCAATACAGGGTCGGACCCCCTTTTATCTCCAGAACAGCCTGAATTCTTTGGGGTATGGATTCTACAAGGTGTCGGCAAGGTTCCACAGGGATGTTGGTCCATGCTGACACGATGGCATCGTGCAGTTGCTGCAGATTGGACAGCGGGTACATTCATGCTGCGAACAGCCCATTCCAACTCATCCTAAAGATGCTCTATAGGGTTTGGTCAGCAACAATGTTCAGATACGCTGTGGCGTTCAATTGGTATCAAGGGAACTAACGTGTCTCAGGAAAACATTCCCCACACCAGTACACCACCATTAGCCTTTACCGTTGACACCAGGCAGGATGGGTCCATGGATTCATGCTGCTTACGCCAAATCCTGACTGCCATCAGCATGACTCAACAGGAACTGGGATTCGTCAGACCAGGCAATGTTTTTCCACTCCTTAATTGTCCAGTTTTGGTGAGCGTGTGCCCACTGGAGCTGATAAGAGTGGAACCCAGTGTGGTTGTCTGCTGCGATTAACCCGTCTGTGACAAGGATTGCCAATTTGTGCTGTTAGGTTCTTATTTTTCAGGGTAAATAACTGACACTAGAGAAGCTTTAACCAAGTTTAATTCTTCCCAAAGGTTCTGTACAGCTGTAATTCAGACAGAAAAACATTTCTCTCCATCCCAGTTCTATACATCCTACTTAAGACACTCCTTCTCTCCAATCCTTACATCTTATGATTCAACAGGAAAAGGGTAACAGGATACCAAATCCTTATTACTCCCTTAAGGGAATCTGTCCTCACCTACTGACCTCAACCCCTCCTTCCCCTAATCCACAGATGTCCATCTGTCTCCCCTGTATCAACACGTTGCTCTCCTCTCGTCCACCCAACATATTCCAAAGCCTTCTGTCTTTATTCTGCTCTTGAATTGCGTTCCCATGCAAAACTAGACAGATAGCTAACAACTAAGTCTTCAATAAAACTCCCAAGGCATGACTTTTCTTGAATGAATATATTGAAAACGTTTATGTTGTGAAACTGCAAAATACAGAAAATAATATACTTTAGTATTCAATTCAAATCGACATACTGTAGCTGTACATTATACCTTTCAAGTTGAAGTTGCATAAATACATGGTACCTTGGCACGTGCTTTGCATCTGGCATGATGCCAAACCATATATCTAATTGTTACTCATATGGTAATTGGCTAACTCATTTAATTACTCCAATAATGTGCAACCACCTCTGTACAATAACAAAGCATATTACACTAGAAACAGTAACAAAACTTCCGTATTGTATGTTTTACAATTCATTTACATGATGCACGAGCAAAGTAATACAGCTGACGGCATACATGAAAGGCAAGGCAATTATGCTGAATGATCTTACTACTACACCTGCTGAATATAACTAAGTGTTGTAGTTGCGCTATATAAGACCTGGGTTTAATTACTTTGAGCATTTAATTGAGCCTCTCTGTTATTTTGGACTGCCAGATGGGCGGGTTTGCACCTTTGAGACTAATCTATTGTTCCCATTGTCCCTGTCCCAGACGTTCAATCAAGCGCAGCTAAAGTAGTTAAAAGAAAACAAACACTGTTTGACTCCAGGGACTACCGGTAGGCTGAATCGGTTTTGAGATAACCGGCCACCAGTGTTTGGTATGCAACGGCTATTCTCAAGTCATTCACAACAGTACCACTGATATTTCATGTATGAATGTTCTTCATGTATAGTAAAACTTGTTTCTCTTGTTTTTTCCCCCAGCTGTTTCCTTCATGAGACACAGTGCCTCTGCTTTCGGATTCGCTGTAGGTACTTTTTAAAATGTATTTTAAATTTATACTGAGTGCTATAGGGCAGAGAGCAAAATAGGGCAGATTTCATTACTAATGTTACAATCAGTGTGTTTGAGGTGTGAGTTTAAGCAAGGGGAGGCACAGGATCACTGATCTTGATCACATAAAGAGTAGTAGCTGCCCATCAACACGAGCCTACCAGACGAGCTAAATTACTTCTATGCTCGCTTCCGAGGCAAGTAACACTGGAACATGCATGAGAGCTACAGCTGTTCCGGACGACTGTGTGATCACGCTCTCCGCAGCCGATGTGAGTAAGACCTTTAAGCAGGTCAACATTCACAAGGCCGCAGGGCCAGACGGATTACCAGGACGTGTATTCCGAGCATGCGCTGACCAACTGAAAAGTGTCTTCACTGACATTTTCAACCTCTCCCTGTCTGAGTCTTTTAATACTAACATGTTTCAAGCAGACCACCATAGTCCCTGTGCCCAAGAACACCAAGGTAACCTGCCTAAATGATTACCAACCCGTAGCACTCACGTCGACCCGTAGCATGCATACATACACCTGTTCTGAAAGGCCCCAGAGTCTGCAACACCACTAAGCAAGGGGCACCACCAAGTAAGCTGCACAATGAAGACAATGAGCTCTCCAAACAGGTCAGGGACAAAGTTGTGGAGAAGTACAGATCAGGGTTAGGTTATAAAAATAAAAAAAATCTGAAACTTTGAAAATCCCACGGAACACCATTAAATATATTATAATTTTTTTTTTTAAAGAATATGGCACCACAACAAACCTGCAAAGAGGGCATTTATCAGAGGCAACAGACAACCCTGGAGGAGCTGCAAAGCTCCACAGCGGAGATTGAAGTATCTGTCCATAGGACCACTTTAAGCCGTGCACTCCACAGAGCTGGGCTTTACAGAAGAGTGGCCAGAAAAAAGCTATTGCTTAAAGAAAGAAATAAGCAAACACGTTTGGTGTTTACCAAAAGGCATGTGGGAGACTCCCCCAAACATATGGAAGAAGGTACTCTGGTCCGATGAGGGCCAAAAAGCTCAATTTTACTATCAAGGAAAATGCTATGTCTGGTGCAACCCAACACCTCTCATCACCCCGAGAACCCCATCCCCACAGTGAAGCATGGTGGTGGCAGCAGCATCATGCTGTGGGGATGTTTTTCATCGGCAGGGACTGGTAAACTGGTCAGAATTGAAGGAATGATGGATGGCGCTAAATACAGGGAAATTCTTGAGGGAAACCTGTTTCAGTCTTCCAGAGATTTGAGACTGGGACGGAGGTTCACCTTCCAGCAGGACAATGACCCTTAGCATACTGCTAAAGCAACACGAGTGGTTTAAGGGGAAACATTGAAATGTCTTGGAATGGCCTAGTAAAAGCCCAGACCTCAATCCAATTGAGAATCTGTGGAATGACTTAAAGATTGCTGTACACCAGCGGAATCCATCCAACTTGAAGGAGCTGGAGCAGTTTTGCCTTGAAGAATGGGTAAAAATCCCAGTGGCTAGATGTGCCAAACTTCTAGAGACGTACCCCAAGAGACTTGCAGCTGTAATTGCTGCAAAAGGTGTCTCTACAAAGTATTGTCTTTGGGGGTGTGAATAGTTATGCACGCTCAAGTTCTGTTTTTTTTGTCTTGTTTGTTTCACAATAAAGTTTGCATCAAAGTGGTAGGCATGTTGTGTAAATCAAATGATACAACCCCCCCCTCAATTTTAACTCCAGGTTGTAATGCAACAAAATAGGAAAAATGCAGAGGGGGGTGAATACTTTCGGAAGCCACTGTATTTGGGATGCAAGATGATTTGTAGATAAATGATTCTGCACAGACCAACTGCAATGTAGTCGATCTCAAACACACATTAGTTCCACAAGGACCTGGCCATATCGAGTCCTGCTGCCTTTGGAGTCTAAGCTTGTAATTTAGGTTAGATTTGGCATTGTCTTTGAGTTATTGGGATGAAGATAACTGAAGGGTACAATAATTTAAGTGAACCCCCATTTTTCATGGGCTTCTGCTGAATAGCTGGTGAGTGTTGATGTTTACCCTCTGCAGTTTGATGCCGCCCTGGACGTGCTGTCCTCAATCATCGTGGTGTGGCGCTATAGTAATGCCTCCACCGTTCACTCTGCACACAGGGAGTACATGTGAGTAGATATATCACCACCATATTTGTTGTTATTGATGACCAGCAAAACTATATAAATCCTAGAAATTATACTAGCACTATGTTCTCTTCAGCACACACTAAACTCTCTTCAGCATAAGCACTGCAGTTATTACAATGCATTTAATTCTTTGTGCGGGGATTGGGACTGTAGTGTACAGTATTAGAACCCCAGCATTCTCGCCTCCCCCTTACTCAATGCACTGTAAATGGCTATGTGCCCATACCAAAAAATACATGTCAAATGTGCATTTTCACATGTGAATTAGATGTTTTCACATGTTGAGCTTAAATTTGACATGTAAACAACAAATGTCACTTTCATATGAGGAATTGCAAGTTAAATCATGTGAAAGAGTCACATTTTCAGGTTCACATGCAGGAAAAGTAAAAAAGAAATTGTGCTCTGCATGATTATGTGTACAGTGCATTTCAATCACAGATAGACAGTAGGTTACTTAAGAAACGATAAGAGGGAGGTTGGTCGGGGAAGATGGGTGAGTGTACTGTATAACGCGAATGTCAAGCAACCCAAAGGTTGTGTTCAAATCTCAACACGGATAAGCATTTTTGCTAATTAGCTACTTTGCAACTACTTAGCATGTTAGCTAACCCTAATATTAACCCTTTAACCACTTAGCTAGCGTGTTAACTAACCGTAATCTTAACCCCTAGCCTTAAAGCCTAGCTAATGTTAGCTACAACAAATTGGAATTTGTTTAATGTACACCTATGTTATGAAGAAAGATTTTGAGTAAGTAATTTTGTCTATTTCACAATAAGCTGTGATAGTGTGTTGCATGGACTCTGTGTGCAATAATAGTGGTCCCTCAGTAGAGCAGTGAATTTCAACCACAAGACCAAGGAGGTTTTCTAATGCCTCGCAAAGGGCACCTAATGGTAGATGAGAAAAAATATTGAACATCCCTTTAAGCATGATGAAGTTATTCATTACACTTTGTATGGTGTATGAATACACCCAGTCACTACAAAGATACTGCCGAGGGTTGGGAAGCTGAGGGTTGGGATGTGGAATTGGAGACAAGTGGGAGTAGAGTTGCTGTGTGTGAGAGAATGATGGTCAAAGATAAAAGTAAAAAAAAAAAACATAATAAAAAGTGAAAAAAATAAATAAAGTCAATATAAAACATAATAAAAAGTACATTTGAATGTGTTTTTACAACTAATGCCGGTTTGCCTGAGGCTGATGCTGTGCAGGTTAAATCTGAGCGGTTTATATACACGTGTTTGTACACGTGTATATACACACACTCTCATTCAAATAAACACATACAAGAATACATACATACATACATACATACATACATACATACATACATGTAATAGTGTCAGACATGCACACAAACATATACAGTTGGCATTGCTGTTATGATTTTAGTTGTCCTTGATGTCCTTTGTTTTAAATGTATTATTATTTGTTTTGCATTGTTTGCTGTTTTTCTTCTGTCTTTTCCTTTTTTTTTCTTTAGTTCATTCTCTTAGTTGTTGGTGCATTGGGGGGTTCTTGGGGGTGGGGAATGGAATTAATTGCATTTTTTATTTTTCTTCCTGGGGGGACTGTGGGAGGGGTCTTGAATGGTTGAGCAACAGCTATTGGGGAACTGTGGGGGGATCTTGGAGGGGTTCGGGTTCACGTCTTTTGGCCTGGTGGTAGATCAGTCAACATGAGCTTGAGCAGGGCATTGACCCTGGATGCTTCTGTGTGTCGCTCTGAATGGGAATCTGTTGGATGACTGGTGTGATGTGGTTGTTGAGCGACTTCACTGCAAGTATATTGTATGTTTAGAATATTCAATAAATAACAGATACAGCCGTCCTTATTAAACCGCTCAGATTTAACCATGAGGCCAACGGTAACTTTAAAACGGTTACAAAACCTCTTTGCCAAGGTTCCTGGCACTGCCAAGGCTGCCAACATTGTGGTTACTCCACAAAACTAACCAGAGTGAAAAGAAGGAAGCCTGTACAGAAATATTGCAAAAACATGCATATTTCTTGCAACAAGTCACTAAAGTAAATCTGCAAATTATGTGCCAAAGCAATTACATTTGTCTTTAATACGAAGGGTTATGTTTTGGGCAAATCCAATACAACACATTACTGAGTACCACTCTCCATATTTTCAATCCTAGTGGTGACTGCATCATGTTATGGGTATGCTTGTAATCGTTAAGGACTGGGGAGTTTTTCAGGATACAATAGAAACGGAATGGAGCTAAGCACAGGCAATCTGAGGAAAACCTGGTTCAGTCTGACACTGGGAGATTAATTCACCTTTCAGCAGGACAATAACTTAAAACAAGGCCAAATCTACACTGGAGTTGCTTACCAGAAGACCGTGAATGTTGCGGAGTGGCCTAGTTACAGTTTTGACTTAAATCTACTTTAAAATCTAGGGCAAGATCTGAAAATGGTTGTCTAGCAATGATCAACAACCAAATCCAGAGCTTGAAGAATTTTGAAAAGAATAATTGGAAAATGTCCCACAATCCAGTTGTGGGAAGCTCTTAGACTCACAGCTGTAATTGCTGCCAAAGGTGCTTCTACAAAGTATTGACTCAGGGGTGTGAATACTTATGTAGTGAGGTATTTAATTTTCAATAAATTAGCAAAAAAAAACATGTTTTTACTAAGTGTTATTGTGTGTAGATGGGTGAGAGAAATCAATTGAACAAACTTTGAATCCAGGCTTTAACACAACAAAATGTGGAATGGGGGATGAATATTTTCTTAAGGCACTGTAGCTGGAAGGGGTGAAAAATATACATTTGAAAAAGAAAATTATGTGGGGATTAAATAAGAAAATAACATGTGAAACTTCACACGTGAGTGTTTCCCCTATATTCATTTAGCAGCGGTTGCCCACCACTGCTAAATTGTTGCCAATTATATATTTCTGCTGAGAAGTCCTTTTTAAATGGATAGTCGTTGGGAACAACTAGCATGTCATTGCACTAAAGCTACTCTGCCACCGCTGCCGAAAGAAATTCTACGTGAAATGCTTTTTTTTTTTTATCACGTGATTTGACATTGTGGTTTCCTCCAGCGTCCAACTCCACCCCATGTAGGCAGGCCAGGTCCTTTGAGACCCAGGCAGAACTGTCTCACCTGGGGCCTTTGTCCCAGACAGAGCCCTCTATTATGATGATGATAGAGCTATAATCTGTCGTTTACAAAAATACCGATCTGGATGTTATGACGTGTTGGTGTTCCACAACTTCATGTGGTAGGCAGTTCGTAAAAGTAGCATCTTGAGTGGAGGGAGCATTGATGGTGCAGGGAGGTAGGAAAACATCTGACAGCCCCCGGAGCTCTTCATCGGGCGCGTCGTCTTCGATGTTCACAGCTCCTCTTTCGTAGGTAGGCTGGATTGTCCACTATCAGAAGTGTAGCACCCACCTGGTTGATGCTTCGGCGACTGTAAAAGTAGCAGTAAGACCACCATACTTCGGCAGTAGTCCAGAAAAGCCCCCTACGAGGCGATCATCTGTGTCCCCCTCACACCTCAGTCCACTTCCCTCTAGGAACCGGGGCAGGCCAAAAGCGGATGCTGCATCATTCAAATCATATTAGCTACAGTATCTAGCCAAGCCAAATATAAACTGACTTGCCATAATTAGTCCTGCAATAACATAGGTCACCACCATATATTTCAGTTAATCTCTCAAAAGATTTAAAAACGCAATAAAAAAACACTTAAATACATTTAAAATATGTACAATATTTAGAGCTCTCTGCCTAGGCTTCCACAGAACTGATTATGGTGTGTGAATGAATGACCAGGGTGTCGGGGGCAAGAAGCAGGAGAGAGGAGAAAGAGGGGAAACAGAAAGGAGGTGAAGACCTGGCAAGCCGGCTCCCTCCCTTTTCCTCCGTCCTGACAGACACCATCCGCCGCAGTCTCGGGATGTTTTTGTGAATACAGATCGCCATGGAGACTCTGGTGTATAAGCCTATAGCCTGGTTAAACGATCTTGAATGCTGCTTTCACCATTGTGAGTTCAGCATTCAATCTGGTTTAACCAGGCTAATATGAGCCTTCCGTTGTACCAGTGAACATCTTCAGAATCATGGTTCAGAATCCTAATTGGTAGGTTTGTTACCCAGCAGCTAGTAATTAGCCTCTCCTAGGTGTGTGTTGTGGGGGGTGAATGCGTGAACCCTCAGGGGAGAGGCCAGGCAGGAGTAAGGCACTAGGCCACTGGACAATTAAATTACTAGGTCTGAAGACGAATGAGCGAGCAGCATGAAGTTGCGGCACATTTTTTTTTTTTTCCACTGTAATTGAAAGAATGTTGTATTCGCCCGCTGACATGACACACGGAGCAGGAGAGAAAGGGTAGACAGACTGGATGACCGCGTGCGTGTGTCCTCAGTCTAGTCAACTACAGTTCTGCCAAGTCCAGTCAAGTCCTTGCATCTTGCGACTTTTGATATCAAAACAATCAATCTTGGAATGTGCTTGATGTCAATTGCCTTGAGTTGACAAGACCAAAAAAGCAGCAGAGAGTCGGTTATTGAGCTTTACACAGCTCTAGGAGGTCTCTCACACACACACACACACACACACACACAGAGCTCCAGGGGACTGGGTGCTGTTGAGTGCGAGCCAGCTGTGAGCATAAGCGCACGCACACACACTTTGGCATCCATTATGGCTTTTGTCTGAACATCATGCATGTTATATCTATAATACACGATCTACTTACATTTTCAACAATTTCTCTTGTTTTTGGCCTTTTCATGGGCTCTTTTGATGTGTATGGTGAGTAGTAAATCTGCGCTAGACTACTAGATTAAGTAGGGCAGAGAGAGCAGACAGTATAAACAGTGGGCAAACCCGACCACCCCAGATGAGTCAACCTTTTTTTTTCTTTTTTTGGGGGGGGCCTTCTCCCAGCCAGGCTTACCTAATTGGATAAAACTGTTTGAAAAAAATCTCTTCTCAAATTTATCCTCTGAGACTGTTCACTCTCTAAATCAGCCATAGAGAAAAGCAAAATGGTTGTCTATTTAATGGATGCCTTTTCTCTTCCACATGCATAGAAGTAATGGAGACTATTTGCTATTACATACAGTAAGTTGCAAAACTTATGTATGATGGGTAGTTGCAGTAGGTATACTTTGTCATGGAAAGGTCTTCCTGTGGCCAATGATTTAGGAATGTTTCAAATACAATATGATCCCTCACTCGCATCTATATAAATGACTGACATATCCTTTCTCTTGTGGAACTGTATTTTCAAAGCAGAATATTCTTAATCACTGTTCTCAGACTATTTCTGTCCATTTCCCCTCCTATCTCTCTCTACAGAGCCTGTGTGATCCTGGGTGTGGTCTTCATCCTGTCCTCCCTGTGTATCCTGGGAAAGGCAATCCATGATCTGGCTACCAAGCTAATGCCTGAAGTGGTAAGATGCCATCTCCTGATGTTGTAAGGCACTTACCCTTAACTGCACATATAACTCTCAATCCATAGACGGTACACTGCATCCTATCTCTCTTTTGAAAAAAGCTATATGGGAGCCACATGAAAAGCTATTTTTGGTGAACTTAAACAAAGGTTAAATATTAAATTTTAAAACTAGGAAAGTCAGTTTAGAACAAATTCTTATTTACAGTGACTGCCTAGGAACAGTGGGTTAACTGCCTTGTTCAGGGGCAGAACGACAGATTTTTACCTTGTCAGCTCGGGGATTCGATCTCGCAACCTTTCGGTTACTGGCTCAACGCTCTAACCGCTAGGCTACCTGCGCCATATGGTCCGGCTCAGGTAGTGCGCTACATAACCCTATGGGAATAGGGTGCTGTTTGAGAAACACAGCTCTACTCTCCGCTCTGCTCCACATGTCTGGACATGTGGGCGTTCATTAAGGTCAGCTCTGGGTACTGCAAAGGGATTCCAATGAACATCTGGTTGGTGTGGTGAAATTGCTTGTCAAAAACAGAGGAGTAACTCGGTTTGGTGACTTTAATTAAAAACGTTTGTTGCACAGCTTTGCTTGTCTTGTTCAGATCATGACAAATATGTTGGGTGTCATTTGTCAAGGCAGTGGGGGTACAGACTGTACTGTACATTTCACTACTGGGGCAACACATACATCTACAAATCAAATCTTTACAAAGTCTTATGGTATGGTTGTTGGATGGACAAAGATTCACTGTAATGCAACAAAGTAAATCAATGTAGAGGACTACATATTTCGATCTTCAAAGTTGTCAACTGGTTGTTCTTGGGTTCTGATGTCTCTTCAACTAGAGCATTGTCATTATGGCATCCAATGCCAAATGACTCCATGTAACCAACAGTGCACTATGGGCCGGGGTTAAAAGTAGTGCACTTTGTAGGGAATATGGGGCCATTTGGGACACAACTTACTATAAACTCGATGTGTGTGTGTGTCATTCTCACATCGCCAGACTGGTCACATCTGGTGTGAATTCCATTTACAAGACTCAGGTGGAAACATGTGAAGAGACAGAGTCTGAGGAGCGAGGTGGTGAACGAGAATTCTACTTATCAATTCACATTACATACTTGTCTTACCTTTTTGTTGTGGCTGGCAATGCAACATTCTTGGTCCGCACCTCAAATTGACCATAAATATCACAGTAGCCACTAGCCAGTAAGCACAAACTACTCAACAATGACAGTAATTTATCTTCTAAAACATATTACACTATTAAATAATGCAACCAAACCATATTACACTCTTGAATAATGCAACAATTCACCAGCGTGTACAGTGCTGTTAAAGTATTTGCCCCTTTTTTCTCATTTTCTCTTTTTGATACTGAATGTTATCAGATCTTCAACCAAAAGATAATATTGGATAAAGGGAGCCTGAGTGAACAAATAACACAACAATTACATATTTCATTTGTTTCATGAGAAAAGTTAGCAACACCAATGCCCCTGTGTGAACAAGTATATGCCCCTTTACGCTCAATAACTGGTTGTGCCACCTTTAGCTGCAATGACTGCAACCAAATGCAGTTGTAGTTGTTGGCCTCTCACGTTGCTGTGGAGGAATTTTTGGCCCGCTTCCATGCAAAACTGCTTTAACTCAGCGACATTTGTGGGTTTTCAAGTATGAACTGCTCGTTTCAAGTCCTGGCACATCTCAATTGGGCTAAGGTCTGGACTTTGACTAGGCTATTCCAAAACTTGCTTTGCTTTTTAGACATTTTCATGTAGACTTGATTGTGTGTTTTGGATCATTGTCTTGCTGCATGACCCAGCTGCGCTTCAGCTCACAGAATGATGGCCTGACATTCTACTCTAGAATTCTCTGACACATAGCAGAATTTATGTTCCAAGTTGTCCAGGTCCCGAGGCAGCAAAACATCTCCAAACCATCACACTACCACCACGGGGCAGGTAGCCTAGTGTTTTAGAGCGTTGGGCCAGTAACCAAAAGGTTGCTAGATCGAATCCCTGAGCTGACAAGGTACAAATCTGTCGTTCTGCTCATGAACAAGGCAGTTAACCCACTGTTCCTAGGCCATCATTGTAAATAAGAATTTGTTCTTAACTGACTTTCCTAGTTAAATAAAATGACAATTATATATGAGAGAGAAATCACACTGTTTTACCTGCATGTGACTCTGTCACTTACAAGATGCCCCCATCTCTTCATGTACAATTTGACAACTGATGGGCCTAATATTGTCACTCATCAGATTATTGTCAATGTAATCTTGTCTATAGGCTAACTTGTGTGAAATTCGTTTTTGTATAGTTTCGATGTGCAGGCTGACAGGCATCGTTTGTTTCCCGCTCATCAACTTGGTTAGAGTCAAGGATATGTTTTGCAACACATATAGGATATTTTTTTATCCCTTACAATATATTTTATTAGTAATACAGTTTAAGTAAATAAAACAGTTATGTAACAAATTTTTACAAAGTAAAACGTAAGAGAAATGGTATCTAACTGTAATGTGCGTGGTTGAATTATTAACATGAGCGTCAACGGTGATAAATAGGCATAACTCAAACACGTCATTACTTCAGTTTTTCTAAATTCAACCCTCTTCACCCTCATCATTCAGTTAGCCCTAATTTAAATTACGTAGTGAAGTAACTTGCACAATTATCGCCCATTCCCTCCATTTGTCATTAATTCAGTGGGCTGGCTTGTTTGCGTCGCTTGTTTCCCTTACAATAACTTTGATTAGGAATATGGTTGCAACACTTACCCACTCTCTCGCTCTTTTATTTTCATTCTTTCCCTCTTCGTCACCTCTCTCTCTCCAATCCCTCCTCTCCTCCTCTCATCTACTCTTCTCTATCAGGATGACTTTCTCTTCAGTGTGTCTATCGTCAGTGGCGCGATGTGTGTCATTCTGGCCGTCGTCAAGTTCATGCTGGGCAGGGTGCTCACCAGCAGAGCCCTCATCACAGACGGTAGGTGCCGTACTCGGTGTGTAGTTGCTTTATTTTTCCAATTAGGATTGGGGGAGGAGGAAAATATCATCTTTGATCTTTACCTAGGGGAAACCTAATTCCGAGGCAGCAACGCATACTTCTGCCTGATCTAGGCCACTTGAGTTCAGGCCAGTTAGAGTATTGGGGGGGGGGGGGGGAAGGTGGAGCACGAGGGTGGAAAAACTCCATAGGGAATCTTTGAGGAAAAATTAAAAGGGGAAAAGGTATGGTGTATAGGAGGCTATGGCTGTGTCTGAAATGGCGACCTATTCCCATAGTGCACGAAGATGGAAGGTGATTGGCTTAGACACATCATGAAATCTGTGGAATATATTGGGAACTACTTAGTGCACTATATAGGGCAGTGATCATCAACTAGATTCAGCCGCAGGCCAATTTCTTTTCTTGAGCAGATGGTCAGGGGGCCGGAACATATATACTGAAGATGGCGCCGACAGACATGGTAGCTCTGCTTCTAGCTCCTGAGCAACTTTGCAGTATATCTTTTTTTGTGTTAGCCCAGAAAATACTTTTGTGTTATAACTCACCAGCATTACGACCAGGAGTACGACTTTCCCGAATTGTATCCTTTGTTTGTACCATCCAGGGCAATTTAATTAATCTCTGAGGTTGCTCCGGGACGCAGGCAGAGAAGAGGTATTGAGTGAATATTCCCCCTCAAGCCAATAACACGACAACCCTCAAGGAACTACACTGGACTTTGTGCAAACTGGAAACCACATATCCTGAGGCCGCATTTATTGTAGCTGGGGATTTTAACAAAGCAAATTTGAGGAAAAAGCGACCGAAGTTCTATCAACACATTGACTGTAGTACTCGTGCTGCTAAAATGCTCGACCACTGTTACTCCCCCTTCCGGGATGCCTACAAGGCCTTCCCCCCTCCTCCCTTCGGAAGATCAAATCACGACTCCATTTTGCTACTCCCTTCCTATAGGCAGAAACTCAAACAAGTACCCGTGCTAAGGTCTATTCAACGCTGGTCTGACCAATCGGAATCCATGCTTCAAGATTGTTTTGATCACGTGGACATGTTGCGGGTGGCTTCTGAGAATAACATTGACGTATACATGGACAATGGGACTGACTTCATCAGGAAGTGTATAGGGGATGTTCCCACTGACTATTAAAACCTACCCAAACCAGAAACGGTGGATAAATAGCAGCATTCAAGCAAAACTGGAAGCGCGAACCACCGCATTTAACCATGGCAAGTTGACTGGGAATATGGTTGAATACAAACGGTGTAGTTATTCCCTCCGTAAGACAATCAAACAGGCAAAATGTCAGTACAGAGACAAAGTGGAGTCGCAATTCAACGGCGAAAGCACAACATTTGATTGTTTGAGGATAGCACCTCTAATATTTATGCATTAGCATAAATTCATATCCAGCACGGGTAACACAAAACCCATATAAGAGCTAAAATAAATCGCTTACCTTTCGAAGAACTTCTGCTGAGGGCATCCCAAGTGTCCAACGAAGACATCCAATGGTTCTTTTGTTAGAAAAAGTCATTTATTATATCCATAATTCTCTGTTTGGTTGGCGCGTTTTATGTTCAGAAAATTCACTGTTGAGTCGCCCATTGAACCGTGAAGAGAACTCGTTCAAATTATACCTATCAACTTTGTGCAAACAAATCAAACATCATTTTTAATGTATCCTTAGGTTCACTTTTATGTATATTTACTATAATATTTCAACCGGACGATAACCTGAACGATAGGAAAGGAAAAAAACACAGAGCGCACGAGACCGTGAGCGTGCATGTCATTCTATTGAGTTCCGGGGTCCACTTCTAAATTTCTTCTTCTATTTGCTTCTAATTCAACCTAACGTCATGAAACCCTGTCTAGAGACTGTTGACATCCAGTGGAAGCCATTGGTACTGCAGTCTAAGTCCTAGATAACATTGAATCCCACAGGCAACCAGGAGAAAAAGGTTATAAAAAAAAAAAAAAAAATGCAAATCCGGATGGATTTTCCTCTGGTTTTCGCCTGCTATATTAGTTATGTTATACTCAAAGACATTATTTTAACGGTTTTAGAAACTTCAGAGTGTTTCCTATCCAATAGTACTAATTATGTGCATATCCTAGTTTCTGGGCCTGAGTGGCAGGTATTTTACTTTGGGCATGCCAGACTCTCCAAAACTGACACCTCGGCTGCTGCTCCCTAAATAGTTAAGCGTGTTAACCCTCGCAAAGTTGCCGGCCTAGGCGGCATCCCTAGCCGCGTCCTCAGAGCATGCGCAGACCAGCTGGCTGGCGTGTTTACGGACACATTCAATCTCTCCCTATCGCAGTCTGCTGTCCCCACTTGATTCAAGATGTCCACCATTGTTCCTGTACCCAAGAAAAGCAAAGGTAACTGAACTAAATGACTATTGCCCCGTAGCACTCCTGACATCATGAAGTGCTTTGAGAGGCTAGTTAAGGATCATATCTCCTCGAGCTTACCTGACACCCTAGACCCACTTCAATTTGAATACCGCCAACAAAAGATCCACAGACAATGCAATCGCCATCACACTGCCCTATCCCATCTGGACAAGAGGAATACCTATGTAAGAATGCTGTTCATTGACTAGCTCAGCCTTCAACACCATAGTACCCTCCAAGCTCATCATTAAGCTTGGTGCCCTGGGTCAACTGTGTCCTGGACTTCCTGACGGGCCACCCTCAGGTGGTGAAGGTAGGAAACAACACCTGCACTTCGCTGATCCTCAACACAGGGGCCCCACAAGGTGTGCTCAGCCCCCTCCTGTACTCCCTTTTCACTGCATGGTCATGCACGCCTCCAACTCAATCAAGTTTCGACACAACAATAGAAGCCCTGATTACCAACAATGACGAGACAGCCTACAGGGAGGAGGTGAGGGCCCTGGAGTGGTGCCAGGAAAATAACCTATCCCTCAACGTCAACACAATGAAGGAGCTGACCGTGGACTTCAGGAAACAGCAGAGGGAGCACGCCCCTATCCACATCAAGAGGACCGCAGTGAAGGTGAAGTTCCTCGGCGTACACATCACTGAAAAACTGAAATGGTCCACCCACACAGACAGTCTCAGGAAGGCCAAAAAGATCTTTAAGGCCATCAACCACCTGAGCCACGGCCTGCTCACCCTGCTATCGTCCAGAAGGTGAGGTCAGTAGAGGTGCATCAAAGCTGGGACCGAGAGACTGAAAAACAGCTTCTATCTCAAAACCCTGCACCTTAGAGGCTGCTGCCCTATATACATAGACATGGAATCACTGGTCACTTTAATAATGGAACACTAGTCACTTTGATGTTTACAACCTGCTTTACTCATTTCATGTGTATATACTGTATTCTATTCTACTGTATTTTTGTCAATGCCACTGACATTGCTCGTCCTAATGTTTTATATATTTCTTAATTCCATTTTTACTTTTAGATTTGTGTGAATTGTTAGATACTACTGCAGTGTTGGACCTAGGAACACAAGCATTTCGCTACACCCGCAATATCATCTGCTAAATATGTGCATGTGACCAATAGTTTGATTTGATAAACGCAACATGCAACAATTCCAAAGATTTGACTGCGTTACAGTTCATTATAAGGAAATCAGTCAATTGAAATAAATTCATTGGACGTACTGCTAAATTCTCAAACGACGTTGGAGGCAGCTTATTTAGAGAAATGAACATTCAATTCTCTGGCAACAGCTCTGGTGGACATTCCTGCCAATTGCATGCTCCCTCAACTTGATACATCTGTGGCATTGTGTTGTGTAACAAAACTGCACATTTTAGAGTGGCCTTTTGTCCCCATCACAAGATGCACCTGTGTAATGATCATGCTGTTTATTCAGCTTCTTGATATGCCACACCTGTCAGGTGGATGGATTATCTTGGTGAAGGATAAATGTTTACTAACAGGGATTTAAACATTTTTTTTAAATAGAAATAAGCTTTTTGTGCGTATGGAACATTTTTGTGATCTTTTATTTCAGCTCATGAAACGTTGGACCAACATATTTTTGTTCAGAATAATTACAAATAATTTTCAGACTGCAATTGACTGCAAGAAGCCCAAACAGATATAACTAAAACATAATAATTTCAAACATTGCTTACGTTTGTATACAATCATATATATTTATATTATGTGTGGGAATACTTTGGAACAAAATAAAAATTATTTGGCGCTGGTGCGTTTACAGTAATTTATGTATAATAATAATAATACAAATGTAAAATATAGTGTGCCATTTCAGATGCAGCCATATGAATGCTTCACTTGTATCTTAAATTTAAGGACATGGATATGCACCATATTTTTATAGACGGTAGGTGCTGGGTTTCGTACCCACACAGACCGGAGAATCACATATAGTATGTGCTGAGGGCGACGGCCTTAACCTCAAGGCCACCCTCAGGTACTGGGCTGCACATCTATTTACTTCTACATGTGAGAAAGTTGTTCACTACTTATGAGTCTTTATGGACAACTTCGTAGCTGCTGAGCTCTTAATGTCCCTTCTCGTTTCAATGAGAGATTTGTGGCAGACAGGCTGGCGCCAAACCAGTTTGAAAGGTCAGCTTTGGATGGAGACACTCTCTCATTAAAGTGTGTGTGTGTGGGGTTCGTTAAATTGTTTGTGAGAGTGACCGCTAGCAGAATAGAGTAGGAGTTAATTACCTACCAGATTTTCCTCTCGCTGCGTGACATTGAACAAGCCATCAAAGGGGCAATCTGTGATTGCTACATACATTTTTGGACTTTTAAATGAATTATATATACGCATTGATTCTTGAAGAATGTAACTTTATAAATGGTTCATAAGCTTAGTTCAACTGTCGTACCCCATCAGAACCCAAAGTATAAGCTAGTTTTGCTCCCTTGTTTTTACGCAATGTCATTGTAAACAAACACTGTGTAGTCTCAGTGTAATTTTGATCTCATGGATGGTCAGTCCTTGCATCCAATTTGAGTGGTTACATTTCTCCAGCCCTGTCACTTAGCTGTTTACCATAACACTGGCGGGGTGTCCCTTTGTTGTTGTTAGAACTGCAGATTGCCCCTAGGAATACAGTGTCATAGATGATATTCTTTACTGAGGTGATTTACGTGCCCAGTCTGGTCATATCACACATACAGTATGTAAAAGACTGGCAGAGGTCCTTGTCAGTCTGTGTGTTTTTGAGGTGCAGAGAGAGCCAGTAGAGTGGGCTCTTATGAATCGAATGAGGAGACACAATAGAAAAAGATTCAAAATCGTCTCTTCATCGTTTTTATGGACTTTTGGATAACGACTCTGTGGCAGACTAGCTGTAATTTCATGAAATCTATGTACATGTGTTCATTGTTGTTGTCAATGTTCAAGCTATTTCTATTTCCCTATGTGGGATAATACAGTTGACTAAACTGCCTGTCTTGTCCTTCCCTCCGTCCGATCTACAGGTTTCAACTCCCTGGTGGGCGGGGTCATGGGCTTCTCCATCCTAATCAGTGCCGAGGTGTTCAAGCACGATCCCAAAGTGTGGTACCTGGACGGGTCCATAGGGGTTCTGATAGGCCTCATCATCCTGGCTTACGGGGTCAAGTAAGTGGGTACATTGTGTATGGCCCTCAAACTCAACTCTGGACCTCAAAGCCAGTTCCACTTCATTTTGTCATTGTTCCCCTCTAATCAGGGACTGATTTAGACCTGGGACACCAGGTGTGCAATTATCAGGTAGATCAGAACCAGCAGGGTCCGGACCTCGTAGGGTAAGAGTTGAGTCCCCCAGGTGTAGGGGGAAGCTGCTTCTAAACACTGATCTTGGGTCAGTTTTGCCCGTCAATGGTTAGGATTCAGGAAGGGGAAGCTTATCCTAGATCTGTATCTAGAAGAAATATTCAATCACTGTTACACACATGTACATTGTTATGTCCTCTGAGAAATACACTTATTTAAGTAACAGAAATGTTGTCATTTAAATTGTAACCATTCAGAAGGCCCTTGGAGGAGAAACTTCCATTGTACATACTAGTGGATGCGCACGTTTTACATTGCCCGGTGCCCCAGTGGGTGGAGATTTCACCACGTGTTGCATCAATGGAATGATGCAAAATGAACACGGACAGTGTTTCACTTAGATTGTTTTCCTGGGGGGGCCGAAAGCAACATTCATACACCAAAACGGTCAATACGCTTGTAAACATTAGTGGAGCCACTTTTGGTGCTAACTGTAAAAAAGTTAATAGTTTCCCCACACAGTAAATCAACTGCTCCTAAACTCTTTTTTTTGCCTGTAGTGTCAACACGCTTCCAAAAATAGAAAGGTATTTTACAGATTTTGACCTAATTCACTTTCCTTTTTTTCCTGAATGTCCAGAGAATAGTAATGTCAAAGTATGTAGAGGAAAACTTCTCGCAGAAGTAATGAATGTAGAACCACAGCGCGGCAAAGAAATAGAGCTTTCCTTGCATGATTCCAGTGATGGTGACCCTCATGTGACTGTGCACTCGGGGAGAGAAGGTGCTGCTGCTCTCTTTCATGCTATTCATGTGTCTTCCCAGGTAGCGCACCGCAGCACATCTCAACCAAACCATCAGACAGACAAAAAAATATATTTATTATTTTCAAAACAAGACATTTTGGAGGACCAGAACAAGGCCATTTATTGATGCACAGTATAAGTGCTGTTAGTCTTTCCTGATAAATCTTGAGAAAAAAAAAAACTATAGTTGAAAGTTCAACAGCAAAGTCAAACCAACAGAACAACACCCTGTTGATAAATATGGCCCAGTAGATTATGTTTTTGATGTTCCTCTTCACCCAGGCGAAGAGAGCTCTCTGGCCAGGGACGATCTGGGTGTAGAAGAAACAATTTAATCCAAATAGTTTGACATGCTGCCGGATACGGTGTACCCCACTATCAGATAAAGGTAAAGATGAGCTCTAGCTGCAAACTTCAATTACAATACTAGAAACCAGGTACTGTAGACTGTGGTGAATCACACCATAGATCCCACTAGTATGTTCACAGGCTGTTTCAGTCTCTCTCTGCCTCGCGGTGGATGGAGCATGCAGAAGGACAAAAATAAGTTTGCCAATATGTTGAGAACAGCAAGAGGAAAGTTTACTATGGCAAGTAACTAATCTCAGTAAACTGGAACTGCATTTCTGACGAGCTCTCGTAGTGGAATCTTCTCTCTCAATGTTCCAGGTGCTCAAATGCTGGACCAGAGCCTGGGATTTCAGGTATCTCTTAGGCATTAACTAAACGTCCCCTTTTCAGGACCCGGTCTTTCAAAGATAATTCGTAAAAATCCAAATAACTTCAGATCTTCATTGTAAAGGGTTTAAACACTTTTTCCTATGCTTGTTCAATGAACCATAAACAATTAATGAACATGCACCTGTGGAACGGTCATTAAGACACTAACAGCTTACAGATGGTAGGCAATTAAGGTCACAGTTATGAAAACTTAGGACACTAAAGAGGCCTTTCTACTGACTCTGGAAAAACACCAAAAGAAAGATGCCCAGGGTCCCTGCTCATCTGCGTGAATGTGCCTTAGGCATGCTGCAAGGAGGCATGAGGACTGCAGATGTGGCCAGGGCAATACATTGCAGACACCTAAGACAGCGCTACAGTGAGACAGGATGGACAGCTGATCGTCCTCGCAGTGTCAGACCACGTGTAACAACACCTGCACAGGATCAGTACATCTGAACATCACACCTGCGGGACAGGTACAGGATGGCAACAACTGCCCGAGTTACACCAGGAACGCACAATCCCTCCATCAGTGCTCAGACTGTCCGCAATAGGCTGAGAGAGGCTTGACTGCGGGCTTGTAGGCCTGTTGTAAGGCAGGTCCTCACCAGACATCACCGGAAACCTTGTCGCCTATGGGCACAAACCCACCATCGCTGGACCAGACAGGACTGGCAAAAAGTGCTCTTCACTGACAAGTCGCGGTTTTGTCTCACATGGGGTGATGGTCGGATTCGCGTTTATCGTCGAAGGAATGAGCGTAACACAGAGGCCTGTACTCTGGAGCGGGATCGAGGTGGAGGGTCCGTCATGTTCTGGGGCGGTGTGTCACAGCATCATCGGACTGAGCTTGTCATTGCAGGCAATCGCAACGCTGTGCGTTACAGGGAAGACATCCTCCCTCATGTGGTACCCTTCCTGCAGGCTCATCCTGACATGACCCTACAGTATGACAATGCCACCACGCACAGAACGAGCAGTATGGCTGATTTCCTGCAAGACAGGAATGTCAGTGTTCTGCCATGGCCAGCAAAGTGCCCGGATCTCAATCCCGTTGAGCACGTCTGGGACCTGTTGGATCGGAGGGCTAGGGCCATTCCCCCCCAGAAATGTCCGGGAACTTGCAGGTGCCTTGGTGGAAGAAATGGGGTAACGTCTCACAGCAAGAACTGGCAAATCTGGTGCAGTCCATGAGGAGATGCACTGCAGTAATTAATGGAGCTGGAGGCCACACCAGATACTGACTGACTTTTTTGATTTTGACCCCCCCAGGTCTAAATCAAAGCTGCTTTGTTCAGGGACACATTATTCAATTTCTGTTAGTCACATGTCTGTGGATCTTGTTCAGTTTGAATCTTATGTTCATACAAATATTTACATGTTAAGTTTGCTGAAAATAAAGTTTATTTACATTGGACATATGCGGGAAAACACATTTGAGCATATTTACATTGAACAAGAAGAAACTAATGAATGAGCTGTAGAAAACTAAAAGAGAATCTATGGAAATATAGAACATTGCATAAGCTTCAAACTAATATGCTGTCATTGGAGGAAGAGGGATTCAAATGTCCCCTGACAGCACTACTGGTGAACTATAAGAACAATTATGAAAGATTCTTGAAAAACTCTGTTTTTGGTGGTATCTATCAGGATGCAATGATAAATCAACTTTCATATCGATATTGGATGATAATAGCTTAAGAATCGTCATGAGTATTAAACCACCTTAAATTAGCTATCCATCTTTTAAAAAAAAAAAAAAAAAATATTGGGTGTAATTGTGAACAAAAGGAATCTGACAACATCCCAATCGACATAATCGTTGGTTTGGTGAAGTTAGGAGAGGCATGTGCTCAGCATTTTGAAGGCCTCAAGACCAGTGTCAGTGATTTCAGCAATAATGTGCTCTGTGAGGCAGTTCCATATTCAAACGGCAGACTGTAGTGGGCATCTGTCCAGGGAATTTGCAGCTCCTCCAGAGGGAGTTGACGTGCTTCCACCATTTCCTACTGGTTAAGGTCTTATCAGTAAGCTCCTTAGTGAGTTTGACGCTGCTGTTCCTTTTAGCCTGCTTCTCAGCGTGTCTTGCTTGGGCATATTTTAAATGGTTGTTGGCTGTGTTTTTCTTAAACTGGCAGAAGAGGTCTCGCTTCTTCCTTGTAGCTCTCCTGTACTTGTCAAACCATGCCTTATCTCCAGACTTTTAGGTGACAATTTTGCTGGGCATGTATAGATATATCATTACAGCTTGTTTGTGACTTAAAAACATATCCTTATCTTAATCTTTGCAAGCTGCTCAACTGAAGAACTTTAAAAATGGAAAAACAAATAGGTACAGGAGAGTACATGCCTGGGGTATGGTAAACTCTGCCAATGTACCAAAAACATAGCAAAACAAATTAACTTGGGGTATAACTCATTTGTACAGGAGAAAGCACCTCCTAGCCTTCATTATGGACATCAGACCCAGATGAAGGTAGAATTCTGCTTTATAAAACAAGAATAAAAAAATGTATTTCATGAACATCAACTAATCTTGGATTACAAGGTTAGTCAGGCCTATGGTCAAGACTGATTCATCCACCATAGTCCAAGAATATTTTAGGCGACAAACTCTGAGGCAATTCATAATGGTAGGGAAAAAACATGTTATACCCACTATCAGTGTTTCCCCTATATTAATTTAGCGGTGGCCGACCGTAGCAGCCACTACAATTTTTTTTTATTTAAACGAAATTCCGTGATGGTAAAATGTTTTCAGTCTAAACTTAAACGACTAAAACCAGATTTAAAGTATTTAAAAAGATGTATACACTGAGTCTACAAAACATTAAGAACACCTGCTCTTTCCATGACAGACTGACCAGGTGAATCCAGGTGAAAACTATGATCCCTTATTGATGTCACCTGTTAAATCTACTTCAATCAGTTTAGATGAAGGGAAGAAGACAGGATAAAGAAGGATTTTTAAGCCGTTAGACAATTGAGATGGGTTGTGCCATCCGGAGTGTGAATGGGCAAGACAAAAGATTTAAGTGCCTTTGAACGGAGTACGGTAGTAGGTGCCAGGCGCAGCGGTTTGTGCCAAGAACTGCAACGCTGCTGGGTTTTTCAGGCTCAACAGTTTCCCGTGTCTCAAGAATGCTCCCCCACCCAAAGGATATCCAGCCAACTTGACACAACTGTGGGAAGCATTGGAGTCAACATGGGCCAGTCAACATGGGCCAACTTTTCCACTGCTGCTGAAGAAAATCCTAGGGTAAACACTGCACTACTCTGGCAGTGCAGCCTATCACTTGGCTTGGCAGTGTTCTGTCCCAGGGAGCATTCCAATCACAGGGCTTGGCTTGCATGAGCTCACCTGTTAAGTAGTGTGATGAAAGACTCGGGGGAGAAAGAAATCCAAACATACCACAGGGTGCATCAACAAGTTCATCAACAAAAGCAGCTGCAGTGGTTATACAAATGTCTGACGTGGTAGATTCAGTTACTCAACACATTCTGAACTAGATTAATTTAAGAATTTCACTACAAGGAACAACGGTTTTCACTAATTGAATATTGGCAATGAAATGCAGTTGCAGCTCTCACTGTGTGTATCTGTGAAGGTTAGCGATTTCATTAATATTAATGTCTCTTTCCTGTCACAGGCTGCTGGTTGATATGGTCCCTCGAGTGCGACAGACGAGGAACTACGAGCGCTTTGAGTGATTGAAGACCACGGAAGGGCAGTGAGGGCTCCGAGGGGGATGGGTTCTAGGTTATATTTAGTATAAGTACGTCCAGAGTCTGTTCTAGGGTATGTATATCTACGCCCAGTCCCTATCCAGCTCAGCTCCATTCTCCCTGGTAGATCTTTCCAGTCACCATGACAAACCTATTGATTGGTTTAGACCTCAAGGTGCCAGCCCAGTGGCATTTTAGTTAGACCCAAGTGGTCCTCCGGTCACTCTGACTCCGAACCTGATCCGTCCATAGGAGTCATTACAAAGTCAAAAAGAAGGGAAGGCGGAAGGACAGAAGAACGTGTGCTGCTGAGTCGCCAGGAAATTGTCACTGCCGCTACAAAGGCACTGAGCCGTCTCCACTGATTAGTCTGGTGTTGATATATCTACCTCCCCTTGGACGCGATGGCTGATTCAGATATGCATTGTAGGATCTCAGTCCTTATGGGATTTCAATGGTTTCTAATAGGCACTTTCTTTTGATCAGCAACACTGGTTGTGTCCCAAATGGCACCCTATTCACTTTATAGTGTGCTACTTTTGACCACCCTATTCCCTTTTATTGCACTTCTTTTGACCAGGGCCCATAAAAAGTGCACAAAATAGGGTGGCATTTAGCACACACAGCCTATTACTGTTTGACACAACTGCTCAAAGTAGATGTGTTGCTTTTATGTAGTCATTATGTAGTAGGTGCGGCAGGTAGCCTAGTGGTTAGAGTGATCGAATCAAGGTAAAAATCTGTCGTTCTGCTCCTGTACAAGGCAGTTAACCCACTGTTCCTAGGCAGTTGCTGTAAATAAGAATGTGTTCTTAACAGACTTGCCTAGAA
Organism: Brachymystax lenok tsinlingensis; assembly: GCA_030435695.1. Taxonomy (NCBI): domain Eukaryota; kingdom Metazoa; phylum Chordata; class Actinopteri; order Salmoniformes; family Salmonidae; genus Brachymystax; species Brachymystax lenok. The sequence continues at coordinate 40,556,626 of CM059814.1, forward strand.
AAATAAAAATAGTAGCTGGTAAAGTATCTCTTAGGATGATAGCCCTACTGCTACTAATAGTAGCATTTTCTTTCTATCCCCCAAATATCAGCAGGGAAAAATGAATTTCTGAGATGCCCATTGTAGACAGTCTATAGTATGGAGGAAAATAGTACAGTATGTGCAATAGCAACATGACAGGAGACTCTTATCAATGGCCTGTGTCCCAAATGGTACCCTATTCCCTACATAGTCACTATGGGCCCTGGTCAAAAGTAGTGCACTAAGGAATAGGGTGCTATTTGGGACAACACCTGTATCATTTGATTAGTGAATAAGAAAGCACAAATGTCCCTGTCGCCAACTCATGTATGGAGTCGGTGTTTGCTTTATTTGCTTTACCATCAACATGACTGGAGCCAAAGACTCTAGCCAGAGATTACTACTCTGGAATTAGTCTTTTTCTGTGCACTACAGCCAAAGCTGTTGGCTAGAACACAACAAGTCATCCCTTTTTAGGCTGTTCCCTCTTCTTTAATTCCTTAACAAAATCTGAGGGGGAAAATACGGTTTTCTTGGCAAGTAAATAAACCATATATAATTATGTTTTAAGCTTTCACAATCTGCCACACTGGATGTAATTGTATATGTAGGATATACACTACAAAGTATGTGGACACCTGTTCGTCGAACATCTCTTTCCAAAATCCTGGGCATTAATATGGAGTTGGTCCCCCTGTTTCAGCCCCCGCTCTTCTGGGGAGCCTTTCCACTAGATGTTGGAACATTGCTGCGGGGACTTGTTTTCATTCAGCCACAAGAGAATTAGTGAGGTCGGGCATTGATGTTGGGCGATTAGGCCTGGCTCACAATTGGCATTCCAATTCATCCCAAAGGTGTTCGATGGGGTTGAGGTCAGGGCTCTCTGCAGGCCAGTCAAGTTATTCCACACCGATCTCAACAAACCATTTCTGTATGGACCTCACTTTGTGCACAGGGGTATTGTCATGCTGAAACAGAACAGGAAACTGTTGCCACAAATTTGGAAGCACAGAATCGTCTAGAATGTCATTGTATGCTGTAGCGTTATTTCCCTTCACTGGAACTAAGGGGCCTAGCCCGAACCATGAAATGCCCCAGACCATTATTCCTCCTCCACCAAAATGTACAGTTGACATTATGCATTGGGGCAGGTAGCGTTTTCCTGGCACCCGCCGAATCCAGATTTGTCTGTCGGACTGCCTGATGGTAATGCGTCATTCATTACTCCAGAAAACGTGTTTCCACTGCTCCAGAGTCCAATAGTGGCAAGCTTTACACCGCTCCAGCCGACGCTTGCCATTGCACATGGGGATCTTAGGCTTGTGTGCGTGGCTGCTCGGCGATGGAAGCCCATATCATGAAGCTCCCGACGAACAGTTCTTGTGCTGACATTGCTTCCAAAGGCAGTTTGGAACTCTGTAGTGAGTGCTGCAATCGAGGACAGCACTCGGCGGTCCTGTTCTGTGAGCTTGTGTGGCCTACCACTTTGTGGCTGAGCCGTTGTTTCTCCTATACTTTTCCACTTCACAACAACAGCCTTTACAGTTGACTGGGGCAGCTCCAGTAGGGCAGAAGTTTTGACGAACTGACTTGTTGGAAAGATGGCGTCCTATGACAGTGCCAAGTTGAAAGATACTGAGCTCTTCAGTAAGGCCATTCTACTGCCAATATTTGTCTATGGAGATTGCATGGCTGTGTGCTCAATTTTATACACCTGTCAGCAACGGGTGTGGCTGAAATAGCAGAATCCACTAATTTGAAGGGGTGTCCACATACTTTTGTGTGGTTTGTAAAATGAAAATAGTCCACATAAATCATTGTTATATAAATTACATGAATACAATGCTGACGTTATACAATTACATGAATGCAATGTTGACATACAGTAATACAATGTTGACCCATTGCACAAGGAGTGTGCTTAAGGGCTCTATTCAGTCCGAATTGCGAAAATTGATTGAAGGCAATGTTCCCGGGTTAGAGGAGACTGCATTCATGGTAAACACTGCAGATAGTTATTATAGTGCATTATACAGATACATTTTTGTACATATAGAAAGGGATTTTTGTTTACAGGTGGGACTGGTCATTGCACTCACTCCAAATGGCTTTTTAGACCAGGACTCAATCCAAGGCTTGTTATAGTGCACTGGACAGCCGACAATGCACTTTTTTTAAAGATAATTTACACTTGAGGCGACATTCACAGCATTTGCAATCTCCACGCACGCCGGGGTAATTGCCTTTTTAAAGGGGGCGTTGTCGCATGTCAAGTGTGCTGCACTATAACTCGCTCTGGATTGAATCCCCGGCCTTACTCTTAATTCTTACCAGCACCTTGTGTACATAGCAAAGAATTCTTGTATATAATGTAATATAAGTTGATATGTTTACATTGGTATTGCCAATTTAAGCAGAAACTAGACAACCGCTTGCATTGTTGTTCTGCATTAAGAGTGCTTAAGATAAAAGTCTATTTGTCTTCTCAAAGGAAAGTGTCGTTAGATGTACTAAGGTCAGGATTTAGGATGTTTTGAATTTACTTCGATAATGTGATTGGGCAAGAGTTGCACCACTGTAACCTTTGTTTTCTGTGACTGTTTTCAGTCAAGAAGTATGGAACCCCCTAACAACACTAAGGCTGCGTTCCAGGCTGACTACATTGCAGAAGCATGCCAGAGCTCACAACGCCTAACCCTAATATTAGTTATCATATGATAAATTAATATGATACCCGACTCTGCAGCCGATGACGTGACACACAACCGTTGGTTGATGCAATGCATGTCTGCAATGTAGTCGGCCTGGAACGTGACAGGCTCCTTGGAGCACCATGGCGCTTAGCCCAAAGGCCAGCAGATGGCGATATTGAGTCGTTTCATCTTACCTTCCAAACGCATTGTATGCCGCCGGCAATACACTCGTATCACTCGTGGACCGCTTCATACCTAAAACATTCTCCATTCAGGCTGCAATGGTGTCAATCTCCTCCTTAACTATGTTCAATGGTGAGAAGGCAACAAAAATTCCTAGGAATGGTAGTCCCGGATGTTGCGTATCGTGTTCAGCCAATCAGGTTGCAGCAGTCTGTTTACCCCTGGCTGAACGCAGGGAGCAACATCATGAAGTAGCATTAGCCACTCAAGCATGATGGTGGAAAATGGTATTTCATAAAGTGTGCATATACACCTTCTCACCATTTAAATATAGTTAAGGAGGAAATTGACACCTTTTGTAGCCTGAATAGAGAATGTTTTAGGTACGAACAGGTCCATGGGGAACACGCAGTTTCTCTGGACCCCAGTAGTTGTAGTTTTTTCTTTTTCAAGGTCTGACCCACTGGGCACAGACATCAATTTAACGTTTATTCCACGTTGGTTCAATGTAATTACGTGGAAACAAAGTTGATTCAACCAGTGTGTGCCCAGTGGGGAGGCACTTTTTCAGTCACATTACTGAAGCACAAGAAACACACACTTAGCTTTCTAGTACATATGGAAATTAAAAAGGTTTCTGAATGACGGTTACTGTCAAAATGATGTACTAAATAAAAATAGACCGATGTCAGGCACATGGTCCCTCAGTGCTCGTGGGCCCCCTGCCTTACGGGGGCTGCGGGGTGTCTGGTAGGCCAGTGGATACAGGCTGCATACAATGCATTTGGACGGTGAAATGATTCAATATCACCATCTGCCCAGCCTTTGGGCTACATGGCTCGCTGGTCTCGGACACCAATCAAAGACAGTGAGGTATCAAATCATTTATTAGCAGATGGAAATGTCATCCTTTCCAAGCCACATTTGCACTGCACAGAAACAAAGCCTTACAGAATGTGCCCCAGGTCAATGATTAAGTAAACTGCTCAGAACATTGCAGATAGAAATGTAATGAATAGAGCTGACGTGTAAGACAAAGGCATTTTGTAGAGCAGATAATTACATATTGTATTGCACACATCTGAACAGACCCCAGAATTCTGGAAACTAGAGTATAAACTTTGATAGTTTACTTGCAGGGAATTGCTCTTGTAAACAGTTGGAAATGCTGTTTGTTTTGTCTACTTAATGTCTAGCATAGTTTGTAATGCATTCACGGTTCATGTGAGGTCTATGCTTGCTGCTGTATGTACTCTTATTTATTGGCCAATAAGAAACAACCTTTGGTTTTCAATTGGAAAACATTTAAAAATATTTCCCTTTGCATGACTTAATGAACACGACCCAGGAATATATATTTGAAGGTACTGCAAAATAGTTCATTTGAGCTCCTACTTTGAACAGTAATCAGACAACTTGGATTCAATGCATATCGCCGAAGTTCAGCCATATAATATGCTTGAAATGTAAAGGTAATTTCCCATTGGGCCGACATACTGTATGGAGCAGCGTTTACCGTGAATGCAGTCTCCGCTAACACGGAACATTGCCTTTAAATGTCAATCAGGCTACAATGTGGAACTTCAGCGCTACGGATTGAATCTAACCCCTCAAACGATTTGGTTTGTAAACTATGCACAATGTGGTTCAGTGGTCTCAGTTTTTGATAGCAGCAGTTCAAATTTGCATAGGCTTTACACAATCAACTGTTAGTAAAATATTTCAGCAGAAAGGCGGACTACTCCTGTTTGCTAACACAGACGAGGCCACTTGGTCATGAAGTGTGTAGTTTTATGTGCGAATGTAAATATTGCAACTGTAATGCCTGTAGTGTAAACAATGTATATTTCTATAGAACACACAAGACCGAGACCATTTGTCACAGAAAAAGGTTTATTGAAAAATAAAGTTATATCCCACTTATTCGTCAAACTGTGAAAACAAAATGGTTTTTTTTTGTACAGTCATCATTTAGTCCCAGAACAATCGTTGCTTTAGCTTTTCCATGATAGCTTAAAACAAAAAATCATAATGGATATATATGAATGCAGATTTGACAACGGAGACATTTCGCTGTTGGGTTAAAGAGACTTAAGGAAATCTTGTCATGCACAACATCTTCCTTTCAGCTATCGTTTTGAGTTCCATTAACCGTTTTAGGACAAACCAATTTAAAATAGACAATTACAAGAGGCTATCTATATTGGTTCTCAAGATCCCTCATTTATAAATAACCAAGGAAAGGAAAGGAATAGTTGACAACGTACTCTAAATCAGTCTGACTAATACAAGTAGAACAAGGCCACTGCCATAAAGAAGCAGATGCCTTCATATGCTGTATTTTACCCCACTAAAAGCCTTCGGTAAACATGTCCACAACCGCATTAAGAGACATTTGTTTTAACCATCACCACTATGTCCAACACATACAATTACTGTTATAAGAAACATTATCCTTCAAGCAAACTATGTGAACTCCACTAACAATTTTCTCTGGCACTAGGTCCGGTAGATCTATTGGGCAGGTACAATAAGCGGAGTCTAGTAATAACCATCAAAAGGCACATCATGTACTTTTTATAACGGTAGCTTGGCTGCAGATCGTATACACAAACTTAATAAAAACTGACCTGGACAGTACGGGGGGGGGAAAGCAAGTCATAAAACGGAAGTGACCATCTAAAAGACAACGTATCTATATTTACAAATGTGCAAATGGTTTGCATTAAGATCTGAAAATAAAAACGTCACGAGGTTCTTGCTGGCATATACACAAAAAGAAAAGTGTGCGCTGCTTTTGTCCCAATGTCCTCATCACCCCGAAAGCACAGTGATGAGAGGAGAGAGACGTCACTACTGTCCAGTCCAACACATTTCATCAGTGTCTAAGTGGACGGTCTCAATGTGTGTCTGAAATGACACCCTATTCCCTATATAGTGTACTACTTTTGACCAGTTTCTAAGTTTTTACATGGCCTTTTGCAGCCATGTTTCCAAAGCATTTGGATAGTATCTTTGTAATTTCTCATTCTCTCTCATCACTGTTGCTGGAGGGTGGAGTCAGATTGGACAAAACAACTCCCGTCTCATCCATCCACTTGAATGTACACGTTATATTATTTTTCGATAAATAAAATTACCCTCTGTAAAAAGAACTTTTCTATAAATAAAAAGAAACAATTCAGCAGACAGATCTGTATACAAAATAAATAAAAAAAGAATTTAAAACCCATATGAAGAATATACAGTATTAGTAATATTTTGTTAAACTTCAGTAAATAGGTTAAAGTAGTGCATTATTTCCATTCACAACAAGGACTACTAATTCAAACTTTTATTGACGCTTAAAAAATATATTGGCAGGCAAATTAGGATCCTAAACAATCTCCAAATGAAGGAAACAAGTAAACTAAAGTTGCAGGTGTGTGTTGCTTTGTCAAGAGCTATAACTTACAGTACATCCATATAAATGACGTTTATATGTGATCTTTCGGTATACATAAAGACTTAAATATCTAGAATACAAAAATTCATGATCAATATATCTCTTAAATAATTTAGAATATTTTTCAGATAAATCTATTGGGGTCAAGGCAATGGGCCTGTGTGATACTGGTGATTGAGCTGACTGATGTTTGATCTGCCTTGGTGCCCTTTCCCACTACAGCTCTGATGGTGTTCTACTGTCTACAGAACAGTACCACACTATATAATCTATGTCACACAGACTCCCCCGTCAAGTTAAAAAAAAAAAAAGTCAAAGTCACCATTATTAGTCAGTTGTACAACCAAATGCCTTCAACCGAAATGTGTCTTCCGCATTTAACCCAACCCCTCTGAATCAGAGAGGTGCGGGGGGCTGCCTTAATCGACATCCACGGCGCCCGGGGAACAGTGGGGTTAACTGCCTTGTTCAGGGACAGAACAACAGATTTTTACCTTGTCAGCTCGGGGGATTCGAACTTGCAACCCTCCGGTTACAAGTCCAACGCTCTAACCACTAGGCTACCTGCCGCCCCTAAAGTAGCTATTGCATGTGACTGATCTGACCTCCTGATAATCAATTCTTGAAACATTTGATTGAAATTGATTAATTCAAAATGATTATTTTCATTGGCTACTGGCAATTATTTTGCACACACCTCTTTTCCCCAGCACATCGCAACTGATCAGTCAGGCGTGTGTGGCAGTGAATGTGTGCGAGCTGAAAACTCAGCCTCTAGTCTGTACATTGGGAACATGAGGAGGGTCAATCTACCATGCAGGGCTACAGAGGAGCTATGGTGTACTGTGTGTGTTTCTGTGTGTATGTGAGCTGTAGTTGGGAATGACCACGAGGGACAATGCCTCAGGATTAAAAGTGATTCAACATTATATCTACATCTGACCACTCCCCTGTCTAGACGCGACTATGGGGAGCGGTACAGTTAGTGTAAAACTGGCTCTGCTTCTTCTTCACACTAACGTTCCTTTTGGTGAAGTTTCCCCTAGGTACAGATCTAGTATCAGCTTCCACTCCCCCCTATTGTGACCTTAACCATAAATAAGGGAAATGCAAAACTGACCATAGATCAGGGTCTATGGGCAACTTTCCATTGGAGCATAACATTCAGAATACATGCCCTGTGCATTGCTTCATCCTAAGTAGTATGCTAGTTTGGACATTGAGCCTTAATGCCTGGGACAGCCCCTTATGGTCTCCAGTGCAACCCTACATAGCTAAAAGAGTTCAAAGATAAAAGGGGACGGGGGCAGAAAGCATGCCGAGTGTGGCGACACACCAGCTCGTTGGTCCCACGATGCGACTACAAGCTTGAAGAAATAGAGTGGGTGGATTCACTGGGCCACCGACTGCAGTACCACCCACTGCCACACAGCCTAGGGGCAGTAGGGAGTTCTGTTGCCATGCCCTCCGCCTCAAATATATAGCGACTCCCATTGATTCAAGTAATTCAGGCCGATGCGCAATGTCTCTTTTTTTCTGTATCCTCCTTTCCTCCTGCCCAGTGCCTTACTGAAAACTGTTTCATTGACATTCCTAGTTCCCAGAGTATGTATATAGCTCACTGGCCTCTCTCTGTCCACTGTTTGAATTTCTGCCGATTCTGTGTCTGTCTGACAAGCTGATCAAAAGGCCTTAAAGGTCAAAGTTCAGGTGATTAAAAACAGACATAAATAATACAAATGTCTCTTGGTGTCTAGTTCCCAGGCTGCTCTTCCTCCCTCCAGAGGACTGGCTGTGGGAGGAATTAGGCTGCAGGACTGCAGGTGTGGAGCCAGGGGGAGGAGTCAAGCCGTCTGAGTGGTTAGAGCTAGAGGTCCCCAGCCCCCACATTCCCTACAGCGCTCTGGAAGGGTACGGGGTCCAATCCACTCCAGTTCGATCCTCTCCAGACAGACAGGGGCTATAGGCAGCCTTTGCACAGCGCCACCTGGCCCTTCATGTAGTCCCGGCAGGGGCAGACGCGTTTGAGGGAGGGGTGGGCGCCGGCACAGCTGAACAGCAGCAGGTCCGACTGGAATACGCAGTGGTGACGTGCGTCGCTGTACGCAGGCACCACCGTGTCGCCTGACGACTCCACCGTCTGGCAGTCCATGCCGAACCTGAGACAGAAAATGGTAAATATGAAATTCTACTTTATTGTCCACACAGGGAAATGAATTATGCTGCCGGGAGTACATAAGACACAATACACAGAACAAAGACACACAAGTAAAAATGTATCTGTACATAAACATCTGGGATATCAGTCAGGACAGACAGATTGAGCATCACTGTGTCTGTTACAATGCACTGCAGCTCAAAGAGAAAATTCATTTACATGATCCCCATTTTTTTTTCTTCAATTTTTTTATATTGAACCTTTATTTAACCAAGCAAGTCAGTTAAGAACAAATTCTTATTTACATTGACGGCCAACCCAGGGCCAAACCAGGACGACGCTGGGCCAATTGTGCGCCGCCCTATGGGACTCCAAATCACGGCTGGATTGGATACAGCCATTACATTGAGTCGTGACGTCTCAAAAACCACTCACTGCTGACACTGACGAGTGAGCTTAATTTGAAATTGCTTAAATTGACATTTGACAACTGCAATAAATGATGTTTCCCTCTGAGACCTGTCTATCATTTTGTCTCTGAAACTTTATAAAGGGAATAACTTGTGTGTGACCTTTTAGTGATCCAAATTCAGCACAGCAGCAGACCGGTATTGAATGTATATTTATGCTATACTGCCATCTGTGGGGTAGAAAGCAAAATGCATGTGTCAGACGTGCATTTGTGTGCGCACACACTAACCGGGCCAGGTCCTTGTCCTTGTTGAGGTGCTGGAAGAAGGAGGGCTCGCAGATGAGCTGCTCCTCCTGACACACCTGCTTACAGGAGCTCCCCGGCTCAGCCAGCTTCACCTGCAGAGCACTGAGGGGAGGCCACATCACCTGGCCATGGCAGAAATCCTAGAGAGAAAAGGAGAGACAGAGGGAGGAAAGGGTGAATGGGGGTGGGGTAGAGAAAGGGGGAGATGGGAGAGAGGGAAGGGTAACGGGAGGGAAAGAGAGCGAGAGAGACAGGGAGAGTTATATTAAAGTAATTTCACATTCAGTATAGTCAAAATACAAGAATGAGTGAATGAAACGTAGAACAGTTGCATAAACAAATAACAGCTCATATTGTGGCTGCACTGTAGCCATTGCTGTAGTCTATAGGACAGATGGCACACTATTGACAGCTTGTTTGTTCAGTGTGTAAAGTGACATTTCTCCTGAGACCTATTTCCCAAGGGCTGGCATAGGACCCTTTTGGCAGATGACAAGTGTGCATAGGGACGTCTCTTCATGCAGACGGGCTCAATCAAATGTATTTTATAAAGCCCTTTTTACATCAGCAGTTCTCACAAAGTGCAGCAGGACAGATGCAGAGGGAGGGAGACACCGAGAGAGCAGCGGACACAGAGCCAAGTCTGTCACGACTAACTTTAAAACTCTGCAAAAAGATACATTCAGAATCAATCTGTTCCCAGTCGATGAAGAGAGAAGCAGCTGCATGCTATATGTGTGAAGGTATGCCTTATTTATGTAAGAAACTAGCTATAGCTAGATATAATATGATTATATGTACTAAACCCATCATACAATCATCTCTAAGACAAGTCTGGGCCAAAGCAGGCTACACTGTTAAACAAACACTGATAGTTATCAATCATCATGGGACTAATGCAGTTATTTTGTGCTTTGGTGGATAAAACATAGGCCTGATATAAAAGGAACACAATCATGCACTATCCTTCAAAGAACTCATCAGTAGCTACAAAGTCAACACCAAGATGACCTTATAGAAAGATTATATACCTTACAAGACAGAAATATTATATGCATGGGCATGACAAATAGAGAGGAGAGGCCAGTTGGGCTCTAACCTGAAACAGGACAGAGTTCCTTTTTTCAGTGAAAATGCACTGCAGAATACTTCAGAGGCTCTGATACCCTTTTCACGCTAAGATACTAAAATGGACAATATTGAAAGACAGTAAGGCTCAGGTCGTTAAAAGGGAGCCAAGCTGGCACGTTAACATATGTGGCCCTGTAATCAAGAAGCGTCTCGGAGTAGGAATACTGATCTAGGATCAGGTCACCCCTATTATTTATGACGACGTAAAACATCAAACTGATCCTAGCACTCCTACTCTGAGATACTTTGTTAATATGGACCATGGCGCCAGTCTGCCTAAGCAAATCAGAGAGGCATAGTTAGCTAGCCTTTCCCTGCCTAAACCATGTTAGAAATAAGCAGTGTGTAACAAAACTATGCTGATCTTGTTCCCGAACTGTACTTACTGGAAAGCGAGCCAAAAAATGACAGTTGGGGTCAGCACAATTGTGTGAAAAGGCTCGGACTGCTGTACCGGAGAATGGAGAGGACAGTTATAGTGAGGTCGTACCTGATTCTCAATGAAGGCGTTGACTCTTTGCAGCATCCCCTCACAGGTGAACTCATAGGGCAGGTAGGGCTCGATCTGAGGATAGAAAACACAGAGTCAGGCTAGAGCTGGACATAAAGCACGTATAGGCTGTAGAATGTCAGTCAGCTTGCTTAGAGTATGTGCATGTGTCTGCTTCAGATGTGCCTATAGTGGGACAGGTACTGTAGTGGGTCAGTGAGAAAAGGAAAGGGGCTGAAGAGAGCGAGAGCGTGAGTGTGTGTACAGTATGTGTGCGCTTGTCAGAACTCTAAAACCCTGACCTGAAATATATATATACACACAACTACCTACAGTAGCGCAGAGGATATCAGCGAGAACTCAACACACACTATAGTCATTATGTTCTGTAGTCAACGGAGCAAAACTCAATGAGACAAACTACTGAGCTGCATCCTTCAGATAAGGTGCTGTGAAACTCTAATTGGTCAACTAACCTTTGAGATCAATTTGTGATTGGTGGAATAACATTCTACACTCTCGGCCGTAGAGAGCGGAGACAGAGGGTGCACGGTGAATGCCACCCTAATCCCTACATGATGCACTACTTTTGACCAGAGCCTGAGTCCATAGGGCCCTGGTCAAAAGTAGTGCACTATAAAGGGAACAGGGTGCCATTTGGGGCGCATCCAGAGAGAGAAAATTAAGCTGAGGGCTGTTGGTCTGGACACCATATGAGACACAGTAGCCTTCTCTAATGAACAAATCCATTGTTCGGGCACCCCTGCAGAAGAACACGAGGTCTGTGTCAGCAATGGCACGACATTCCCTAATCCTTACATATCGCACTACTTTTGATCAGAGCCCATAGAGTAGTGCACTATATAGGGTGCCATTGGGGACACAGCCACGAGGTCTGCTTGGCCCTGGACTTAAATATGCATGGGACCAGTGAGGAGAGAGAGAAAGAAAAGCTCTGACTTTGCTATTCTCAATTCATCTCTCTGTGAATTCATCTTATTCTTCTATTCTAATCGGGCCCCCTTGGAATTTGTGATCACGCTTTCTGCTTCCCTGACTGGTACAATCGTTTGTGTATCCGAGGCTTTAGGAAATGAGACTGGGACAGTTTTCATTTCAGACTGTGCTAAAAGAATAGAAAGGAGAGAAGGCGAGCAGGGAAAAATGTATTATGCTTGTGTGTGTGTTTTAAGGGTACCTTCTGGCTGAGGATTGAGCGGATGGCTCTCTCCACCTCTGCAGGGTTGTCAATGTCCACTGTCCACACATGGGGCTGGCCAATATACACCTCAGCATATGGGTGCTGGGAGGTCAACTGCATGGGAACACATTTTTATTGAATTTCTTCGACTGCCATAAAAATACTTTTGGCAAGCTGAAGAAAGCACAATATATATATACTGTATATGTTTTATTATTTATTCACGTTTATATTGGAGTCATTTAGCAGGTTTGGCAGATGCTCTTATCCAGAGATTATTGTGCACTATCAATCATCGACCTCAGACAATACTGAAGTCACATTGGCTGAATTAGCTAGTCAGCTAATAAATAGACAGTTATTTTTAATCTTTAGTCCCTTGGCAGGCTAAAAACAGGATCAAAACACACATGACACAGTAGTTCACTTCAATAGGAGAGCACTGAAGGCGAGTCACATCACAGAAGAAGAACTATCGTGCACACACGCTCAACAAACTAGACCCTATCCTTCAGCAAACACCAGACTGACTTATTACAGAGGACCTGTCATGAATAAAAGAAAAGAGAGGTAGCAGCACAGAAGGGAATAGAGGACTAGGTTGTCTCTCTCCCTCACACACACATGCTTTGACTGGGGTCCCTGGGCAGAGTGGCGCCTCTCACCTCTCTCAGGGTGGGCTTGCCCTTGAAGAAGTCTGTGTTCTTGCTGCTCTTGGGAGGGGTGAACTTGGGGTTGAGGAAGGCACACCCATTGGCTATGGCCTCTAGAGGGGCGGGGCCTTCATAGGGGAAGGACAGGCCAACAAACAGCTGTGGACAAAAAGAGCATTACATTTACATTGACATTTAGCAGATGCTATTGTCCAGAGAAACAACAACTACATATCACAGTTATTGAAAGAAGACTTTTCTTTGAAATAGACCCCATCAGCAGAATCAGTGCCAGGAAGAAAAAACTATTGCAGGTGTCAGTGCAATAAATATTTTCCTCTTCTGAGAAATAAGAGACACCTCTTACTTCCTAGAATTACCACAGCCTTGTCTTTGTTTTCGTTTGTTTTCTCTGCACCAGCAGCATACACAGACGGCTTTTGTTTTTTAACCATTCCTAACAGGCTGACTGCACCACTCGCGTCGCTTGCGCGAGCGTTGTAAAATAAATGTAGAAATCTATATTATTCAATTATTGCACCCGCACTGCTCGCGCACGCCAACGAGCGTCTGCGTTCCCAGGGGCTAAAATAGAAGTCCGTTCTATTTGTGACGCTGATCGCGCTACAAGTCCTGCCTCTCCCATCTCCTCATTGGTTTATAGAAGCAGATACCCACGTGCCATCTCCTCATTGGTTATACCCACGTGGGTGACTGAAAGACGAGCAATGTCAGTGCACTTAATTTATGAAAATTGCCAATCGCAATATAAAGTCAAGAGAAGAAAAGGCCTGGAAGGAGGAGAGATGACTAGAAACGATTCGGTTGATCGTTTTATGTGTGGATTAATTGTCGGAGTAGAGGACCTTGTGCATTTCAGGTAAAATAACAACTCAATGTTTATATCCCAGGACAAATTAGCTAGCAACAGCAGGCTAGCTAAATAGGACAAATTAGCTAGCAAGTGCAAGCTAGCTAAATTGCCATAAATGTTTAATGCTTTTCAACCTGTCCCCAAATTAATATAATTGGTTCAGAGTTTGTTTTGATATTTTAACTTGCTTGTTGTGTTTGCGATTTGGTGTGGGGGGGATACATTTATGCACAATGGCGCACGCGCACAGCTGGGTTTGGGTTCCATGTAAGTGTTCTGCTATAAAACTGGGTCGTAAAAGAGGGCGCTTTTCGACCTGTCCCCAAATTAATGTAATTGGTTCAGAGTTTTTGATATTTTAACCTGCGTGTCGTTATCGCGTTTGGTGTGGGGGGACAAAATAAATGTATGCATGATGGCGCACGCACGCAGCCGGTTTGGGTTCCATGTGGGTGTTGTTAGGGTTGGTCTCTGGATATGAGACTCATGGGTTTGAAACCCCTGACCTGTTTTTACTTGGGAAAAAAACATATGCATGCCAGGGATAAAATGCTGGTGACTGAATTAGTGAGTGGTGATTATGTTAATTATTATAAAAAAGGAAAAATAATTGTAGCAATAAAGATCTGTATTAAAAAAAGCGGAATATTGGCATAGCCTGCAGAAAATGGACAGACTCTGTAAATGAGTGTGTAATGTTTTATGTACTTAACATTGGAGCCATCTCGTTCAAGCACTACTCGGCACTGATACAAGTACAGCAGCTACAGCACTTGTATTACATGCACTTCTCGTGAAAAACGCTCATCGCACAAATACAGTCCTGTCATTGGAGAGAAGAGGCCATGCCAATCATCCCAACAAAGACTCCATACACACGGAGGATAATAGAAAACCCATTGAGCTGGATGACCAAAGCAAATATCTGAGAGGCTCTTCTAACATGCTGGAACCAGAGGTGACTAGCCCGTGAAGCGTGCCACAATAATGTATCTGTCTGAGGCCCCATTAGTAAAAAGAGAGCCATTGGAGCTGGGGTTGTTATAGCGGAGGGCCGGCGACGGCCACAATGGCTGGTCTGTGAGTTGGCGAGGGCCAGATCCCACAGGGTCAGTGCCGGCCCTGCCTGGAGACAGAGGGTCTCTTCAGTTTGGCCCACTGTTGGCCGAACACTGCTGTACATGGACTCTCCCATACCATCCCTTCAGCCTATACCCATACCAACCTTCTCCTTAGCCACTGTACCTCATTACTCTCCTTAAGAGCTACTGGGTGAGCAGGGTTTTGTTCCAGCCCTGCAGTAACATCGAATTCAGCTAATCATGGTCCAGAGTGAAATCCTTATCATGATTATTTAAAAATCAGGTGTGTTAGTGACGAGCTGGAGCAAAAGCCTGCAGTCCCAGGAGAGTAGCTCCCCAGAATCGGAGTTGGAGAACCCCAATGTAAACACTGAACAGCAGTGGGACAGACAGTAGATAGTATTGACTGCAGCTTTCAGCGTTTTGTCAACAGGTGGCAGCAGAGGCTGACTGGTGGTGCTTCCTCCAAGTGAGCCCGCAGGCCTGACAAACAGCTGCTATTTATAGAGCAAACTCCTCTCAGACAGTGTAGTGTAGCATGGCACAGCATAGAATTGCACAGCATACAAAAGCATAACGTAGCATATGCTAAATGGATATTGTGAGAAGGAATCTATATAGTGGGTGGTGAGAAGATAAGGCCAGGCTAGTTGTAAGTGCTTCAGATATCACTTATAAAAAGTAGCTAGCGATGTGAAAGGGTTGAGTAGCGAATACAGTGACCTTCAATGAAACACAGTACTTGAACAACTTCAGAAGAAGAATGTGGTCATATGCCAGTATAAAGAAGGCCAATACCTAAGAGAGAAAAGACAGTGATCCAGCAC
This sequence comes from Brachymystax lenok tsinlingensis, assembly GCA_030435695.1. Lineage (NCBI taxonomy): Eukaryota > Metazoa > Chordata > Actinopteri > Salmoniformes > Salmonidae > Brachymystax > Brachymystax lenok. The sequence continues at coordinate 40,572,102 of CM059814.1, forward strand.
TAAATGCTGCAGACTAATGTATCACATTGGACTGTTATTTCCACAGAAGGGCCCTTTTGCAATAGCATGGTTCTGGAGTGAAGTTGCCCCTAATAACAGAATAGATACTTGCAAGCATGTTACTGTACTATGCTGTACACTGGACAAATAAACTCTGATTTGATCTAGGGACAGCTTACCCTCCCTGAATCTTAACCATAACCATTAGTGGGGAAAATGCAAAACTGACCCAAGATCAGAGCGTAGGGGCAACGTCACCCTACTTCAACCAATGCTTCATCTTGGACTGTTATTTCAATAGAAGGGCACTTTGCCATAGCATGACAGAGATGAGATGAACAGGTTCGACTGGTCTGAGGGACAGGCTGGCTATGCAAACAACCCATGGTTAAACCTCATTCCACACAGGGAAGACACAAATTGCATGTAGAGCGGGAAGACAATAATTGTAGCCTACTGTACTTCATTCTAGGTACAAAATTCGGTCTCTCACAAGTCATAAAGAGATTATTAGGACCTTAGATCCAATGAAAGCGGGACAATATGGGCCCTGTCTTCGATACAGTTGTAAACGCAAGTTAGTGTACATTTTAGGAGATGTTGTATTTAATTAAGGATCCCCATTAGCTACAGCCAAAGCATTCAAATCAAATCAAATGTTATTGGTCACATACACGTGTTTAGCAGATGTTATTGCGAGTGTAGCAAAATGCTTGTCTTAATACCAATGCCATATAATATTATACTAGGGCAGTATAATGCTGGTTCATTGCCAACTCAATACAGTGCCTTCCACCCCTGCACTGTTTTATACTGTATCTATGTATTCCATGTCGTTTTGCCAAAAATCTCGTGGGAGCAATTAACACAAGCAATCTGTTAGCAGGTAAATGCTTTATTCATAAAGAGGAGCAGGGAGGAAAGCGTGGCTGGAAAACACCTTGCCTCGTTCTTCTTGTTATCTCAACAACACAACGCTGCTGCTAAACAGGTCTGGATTAATGGCAATTCATTAGCGCTCCCTCCGGGCTTCCAAACACCAGGTTAATGAGAAGATCTTGAAGATCTCCTCCATCTCCTTCCAAAGAGCTCTCTCCCTCTCTCTCGCCATCTCCTTCCAAAGATTGATCGCTCTCTCTCATTCTCTCTCGCCATCTCCTTCCAAAGATCGCGCTCTCTCGCCATCTCCTTCCAAAGATTGATCGCTCTCTCGCTCGCTCTCATTCTCTCTCGCCATCTCCTTCCAAAGATCGATCTCTCTCTCTCTCGCCATCTCCTTCCAAAGATCTCTCGCTCTCTCGTCATCTCCTTCCAAAGATCGCGCTCTCTTTCGCGCTCTCTCGCCATCTCCTTCCAAAGATCGTGCTCTCTCTCTCGCCATCTCCTTCCAAAGATCTCTGATCACTCTCTCTATTCAAGCCTGACTCTTGCTAATTTGATTTCCTGATTTTCCACAGTTTCTCCCGACAGGCTTGCACATAATCACAGCCTCTTTTCAGACTATTTAGGACAGGTATAGCCTGGCCCCAGATCTATTTGTGTGCACCACCATATGAGTTGGCTATACAGCACAAACAGACCAGTTGTGTGGCTTGAGAACAGGCAGTGTGGTTGGAGCTTCAGACCTAGGACGAGTTGTGAACCTTGAGCAGTTGCATTGTGTCAAGAGCAGTGGCAGGACTGGGCATGACATGAATGGACGCCCTGGCTAGCATATGGCCCTGCTGAGGCGCTCTGGGTGAGATCACTATGATTAATGATGAAGTTCTGAGAGATCCTGACACTCGCCTTGAAACTTTGAGCGATGTCATTATGGCAGCGACATCATACACCATCCACTCACTGCGATGCATAGTGAAGTCACGGGGGGTATCTCACTCCCAACAAACAGAGTGTGTGTGTGTGTGTGTGTGTGTGTGTATGTACGTCTTAGAACACTTATTGTTGATTGTTGTCTTTTTGTGTACATGCTGTTGATTGACAAACCAACTTTCCATTGGGGATAAATAAAGTATTTCTTATCTTATCAGGAACCAAGGCAATCACGTCACTCTTAGCAATGATTTGGTACCTATGCTCTCGAGTCCTACAGTTTGGCAAGTGTGGTTCCTCTCTCTAGGGCAGGATTCTTCAACTCTGGTGTGTGTGTGTGTGTCCGTGTGTATTGTATATGTGTGTATATGTGTGTGTGTGTTTGCAAGCTCTCACCCAGTGTGTTTGTGTGTGTTGCTCTCACCTTGGTCTCCCTGAGGAGGAACTGCAGGTCACGGCCACTCAGGATGCCGTAGTTTCTCACGTAGCTGGGCAAGTGCACAGTGCTGGTACCGTGCACGGTGGCGTGCACCTCCGTGTAGGTGTGGATGATGTCAAGGTAGGTCTTCTTGTCCTGAAACACACAGTAAGAAAACCACCAGTCAGTTAGACCCTACTACTGTACATATTGTAGTTCACACTGTGTATTGTACACAGTACATAACCTGGCCTCATTATAGACCTCTATGTTGATGTTGAGATTCTCAAAACAGGGTTAAAGGAAACAAAGTATTATATTATTATAGTATCTGGGACTCTGCCTCTAATCTGCAATGTACTCTTTTAAAAGTGGATGACACACAGACAACATGAAAACAATATCTGGTAACACTTAACTTAAATGCTGACAGGTAATGCATTATGATGTGGTTATAATGCATTGTAAAACTTGCCTGGTCCCTTATAATGTCTTATTACCGTCTCCTTAAAATTATTCGGATTAAATAACAGCCATAACCTGTTATGAGGCCTACTAAAAGCCATCATAAAGGTTTGTACATGCATATAACAATTCCCTCAAACTGGAAATGACTAGACTATTATAGCTGAGACTACCACAGAAAATTATGTCAGGCAAGGAGCTCATTGCTGATAAGAGATGTCTCCTCGCTGGAGTAAACGGACTCAAAACACTTTCGAGCAAAACAAACGGAGAGAGTGTAATGTTGGATCAACATGATCTCTCTAGCAAACAAAAGAGGGATAAGCAGAGAGCACTGTGTTCCAAACGAAACCCTATTCCCTATAAAGTACACTCCTTTTGACTAGGGCGCATAGGGCTCTGGTCAAAAGTAGCGCACTATGCAGTAAGGAAAAGGGATGCAAAAATACGTTTCAGGGAGAATGATGACGGAAACTAGTATCCACTGAGAGATGAAAGATGACTCATGCATTAATTTCCTTCTCATTATCAAAACTGTCATCATGGATATTCTTTGGGTTGGTGGCAATATACAGTAAAAAAAAAGACAATTTCAAAAAAGAGATTTGTTCATTCGATTTGAGAAATCTTGATTATAACACTTTAGGTAGGTCTAATGTTTGCAACAATTTCCTGAGCTGTCACCTAAATGCTTTGAACGGAGAACATTGCTAAACTAGTCCAAAAAGTTGGCTAGTACTCCTCAGGCATATTTTTCACTGCACTGCTCATAGAAAGAAAAATGCAATAGTGAAGGATAGGAGAAGGGGATAACCAGTTTGATCAAGCATCGATTGCGACATCCTCCCCGGAGAAACCCCTAATGATAGGCTGACGTTTAAACTGAAGCTAGGAACAAGAGACTGGAACAGCTGCTTTCCTCTCACCCACGCACATATATCCTTCCAAGCAGCCCCCAGGTGTGCTCAGGTAGTGGCAAACTGTGCTGGCACCACTCATTATCAAGCCATTGCTGTCTGGAGAAAGGATAGCATTTTTATTTTATCTTTATTTAACCAGGTAGGCTAGTTGAGAACACGTTCTCATTTACAACTGCGACCTGGCCAAGATAAAGCACAGCAGTTTGATACATACAACAACAGAGTTACACATGGAATACACAGACATACAGCCAATAATACAGTAGAAAAATTAAAGAAATAAAATAAATAATAAGTCTATATACAGTGAGTGCAAATGAGGTAAGATAAGGGAGGTAGGACAACAAATGGGCCATGGTGGCGAGGTAATTACAATATAGCAATTAAACACTGGGAAGGTAGATGTGCAGAAGATAAATGTGCAAGTTACTGGGGAGCAAAGGAGCAAGATAAATAAATAAATACAGTATGGGGATGAGGTAGTAGGATGGGCTGTTTACAGATGGGCTATGTGCAGGTGCAGAGATCTGTGAGCTGCACAGACAGCTGGTGCTTAAAGCTAGTGAGGAAGATATGAGTCTCCAGCGTCAGTGATTTCTGTAGTTCGTTCCAGTCATTGGCAGCAGAGAACTGGAAGGAAAGGCGGGCCAAAGGAGGAATTGGTTTTTTGGGGTGACCAGTGAGATATACCGGCTGGAGCACGTGCTGCGGGTGGGTGCTGCTATGGTGACCAGTGAGCTGAGATAATGCGGGGCTTTACCTATCAGAGAGGTAGATGACCTGGAGCCAGTGGGATTGGCGACGAGTATGAAGCGAGGGCCAGCCAACGAGAGCGTACAGGTCGCAGTGGTGGGTAGTATATGGGGATTTGGTGACAAAACGGATGGCACTGTGATAGACTGCATCCAATTTGTTGAGTAGTGTTGGAGGCTATTTTATAAATGACATCGCTGAAGTCGAGGATCAGTAGGATGGTCAGTTTTACGAGGGTATGTTTGGCAGCATGAGTGAAGGATGCTTTGTTGCGAAATAGGAAGCCCGATTCTGGATTTAATTTTGGATTGGAGATATTTAATGTGAGTCTGGAAGGAGAGTTTACAGTCTAGCCAGACACCTAGGTATTTGTAGTTGTCCACATATTCTAAGTCAGAGCCGTCCAGAGTAGTGATGCTAGACGGACGGGCAGGTGAGGGCAGTGATTGGTTGAAAAGCATGCATTTAGTTTTACTTGCATTTAAGAGCAGTTGGAGGCCACGAAAGGAGAGTTGTATGGCGAGTTGTATGGCATTGAAGCTCGTCTGGAGGTTAGTTAACACAGTGTCCAAAGAAGGGCCAGAAGTATACAGAAATGTGTCGTCTGCGTAGAGAATCACCAACAGCAAGAGCGACATCATTGATGTATATAGAGAAGAGAGTCGGCCTGAGATTTGAACCCCGAGGCACGCCCATAGAGACTGACAGCGGTCCGGACAACAGGCCCTCCGAATTGACACACTGAACTCTATTAGAGAAGTAGTTGGTGAACCAGGCAAGGCAGTCATTTGAGAAACCAAGGCTGTTGAGTCTGCCAATAAGAATGTGGTGATTGACCTGGCCAAGGCTTTTGACTCTGTCAATGAATACGGCTGCACAGTAATCTTTTATCGATAGCGATTATGATATCGTTTAGGACCTTGAGTGTGGCTGAGGTGCACCCATGACCAACTCTGAAACCAGATTGCATAGCGGAGAAGGTACGGTGGGATTCGAAATGGTCGGTGATCTGTTTGTTAACTTGGCTTTCAAAGACCTTTGAAAGGCAGGGTAGGATAGATATAGGTCTGTAGCAGTTTGGGTCTAGAGTGCCACCCCCTTTGAAGAGGGGGATGACCGCTGCAGCTTTCCAATCTTTGGGAATCTCAGACGATACAAAAGAGAGGTTGAACAGGCTAGTAATATGGGTTGCAACAATTTCGGCAGATCATTTTAGAAAGAGAGGGGCCAGACTGTCTAGCCCGGCTGATTTGTAGGGGTCCAGATTTTGCAGCTCTTTCAGAACATCAGCTATCTGGATTTGGGTGAATGAGAAATGGGGGAGGCTTGGGCGAGATGCTGTGGGGAGTGCAGGGCTGTTGCCCGGGGTAGGGGTAGCCAGGGGTAAGCATGAGGATGCAGGAGCATTCAACGGTGTGTGGTGGTATCCATCATTTAAGAGAATGGGTTCACACACATCCAGGCCACAGAAGTTAAAGAATGCACATACTCTATGACCTGGCTACAGCAACAACCACCTCTCCCCGAGACTCCGACTCCTATACAAATCAACCTGCCACCAAGGCAGCCATTTCTGCCTCGAAGCGAATTATTTCTAAGCAAAGCAGGCTGGCACAGAGTAGAGGCCTTCTCAGATCACGAAATTGAGATCTGAACCGAATTGGATACTCAAATTTCCAACCTGACAGGATCCGATCATTTAAAAAAAACAGTTTCGGATACGTACGGACCAGATCTTGCCCTGCAATTCAGCAATTTTGTCTGGCAGTGAACATGCATTTTCGGTTGTAGGCCTATCTAAAATCTAATTATTTCTTTGTGGTGTACAGCTTAGTATTTTCCTAATGACGTCCCTATAGTTGATTTAAACTAAAAGGCAGGTTGTAGCCTGTTTGACCAGGAAGCCTACAATTCAAATAGGCTACGGAAGGATGGAGTCTCCTGCATTCCCACTTCATTTCCAACAATTGCGATTTAAGAGAACATGTCGGCCTACCGCCCGGAGAGTTAATTAAAGATTCATAATTGAAAAGAGAAGTTGTCCTGATATTTCTTATACCATGCATTACACAATCAATAAACTGGCAGCCTTTCAACATAAGGCTACTATATGTTCTGTCGATAGGCATAGGTTATCAGTGTACTGCACAAGCACACACATGCACACAACATGAGCAGATTAGTCTTTAATAAAGAAACATGTTGACCAAGTTAATCAGAAGTTAACCCACAATTCCCCAGGCGCCAAAGAGGTGGATGTCGTTTAAGGTAGCCCCCCCGCACCTCTGATTCAGAGGGGTTGGGTTAAATGCGGAAGACACATTTCAATTGAAGGCATTCAACCCTTTCCCTATAGGCTAATCACTCTTTTCCGCTGCGTCCTCCTCCTCTCCCACAACAGTAGCCTATTTAACCCGCAGTGGCTCGTTTTCATTTCATGAAGCGAAAATCCAGTTTTGACACAAAATTATATTTTGACATATTTGGTTTGATGAAAGGGGACCCACTGACAATCATTTAAGATAATAAAACGTAAATGTATGAAATGTGCATTTGTTGTTTAGGAACTAAACTCTTCAAATAGAATTTAGGATCTGGTCAGTATTTCACACAGGGATCTGAGTTTTAACTCCAACATTCTGGATCCCGGGTCGGATCAAGGGTAATCGGGTTCGGGTAGATCCGTGAAGACCTCTAGCACAGAGTAGTAGCTATGTCTCCAGCGCACACAGCATCCTTTGATGTTCTAAGTCCAATACAAATCAATATTCTAAACAAAATTCTAACTACCATACAAATCAATATCTTAGACAACGTTCCCCCCAAAAATGATAACCTTTGAAAATCCATATTCTAAACATTCCAAAAACAAATCAACCTGCCTACAAGCTAATTATTTCAAAGCAAAGCAGGCTGATACAGAATGTCTCCAGCGCACACAGCATCCTTTGTTGGCTTTAGGAACAGGAAGGAGAACAGTGGAGGGACTACAGTACATCAGGCTCTCCTTTGAGTGTGTCTTACACAGGCCAGTCGCCCGGCCCCTAGGGATGCCCTATCAGATGCCTCCTGGCAGCCTGTTGTAACGGGAGCCTTAGAGCCTAAGTCCCAAATGGCACCCTATTCCATATATAGTGCACTACTTTTGACCAGAGCCCAATAGGCCTTGATCAACAGAGAGGTAGTGTGGAGATGGCTACCTGTAATTAGATGGTGAAATGTCTACTCTCTAATATGTGTACCCCAGAGAGCTGGGGCTTGGCTGGAGTGGATTGTGTACACACACACGTGCATATGAAGACAACATGTCCGGCTGACTTTGGTGAGGAAGCTGATTCACTGCCTTCTTTAGCCTTTATGGGGAGTAGTATTAGGGAAATAATCAAACCATTACATCGGATTGGGGCAGACGATCAAAACGAGAGAGGAGAGGTTTTTATTACATTGTAAATCACCCGGAAAAGTATGTGTGTGTGAATGTGTTCTGGGGTTAAATGCAGAAGACACATTTCAGTTAAATGCATTCAGTTGTACAACTGACTAGATATCCCTCTTTCCCTTTCTGGTGTTTTGTATTGTTTGACAAGACTGTGATAGCCCATTGAGCTAAGCCTAAGAGGCCCTCGCGTTATGCAGGGCTCACCAGCACGTGTTGGGATACTGGGGTAGATTATTCTGGCAGTGGAGAGAACCTACCAAGTGTGAATACAACCCATGTACTCTCACAGGGGCAATATGACCTCACGCTAAATCATTTGTAATGGGTTATGAGCTTCATTGAATCCAATTAAAATAGAACAGCAGAGACACAGAAGAGGAGCACTTCTTTGGTTTATAGTTAATCCATGAGTTGCTCTTTGATCATGAGATGAAATACTATAGAACAAAAATAAGTTGATGCTGGATAGTAAACAATGTAAAATATTTGATTACTTCTGGAAGTTTGTTTGCACAAAGGCTTTTCTGGCATTGTTCACTATCCAGCATCAACTTATTTTTGCTCTATAAAATAGAACTGCATTCAGTTGTAGAGAATAACAGCCCTTGGAATCTCCAGATACCGTATCTTGGTACGTTTGTAACGTTTGTCTCTTCCTGATTCATCAGTCGTGTGTTTAACTAGGCAAGTCAGTTAAGAAGAAATTCTTGTTTTACAATGACGGCCTACACCGGCCAAACCAGGACGACGCTGGGCCAATTGTGCGCCGGACTATGGGACTCTCAATCACGGCCGGTTGTGAAACAGCCTGGATCTAGCCTATATATCAGTGAGTTTTTCTGTACAGCTGGAAGAATATGTGTGGGTTTGTTCGTAAGCCTGTGTATTTTTACGTGTGCGCATGCTCACGCTAGTGTATGCGCCCTAGTATGTCTGTGTGTGGGTGTGTGTGTGTGAGTGAGTGGCTCAGTGAGAAAAATATGCCAGGGTTACATTGATGGATCTTTGTGCACTGGGAGGACTGTGGGCGCTGTCTGTCAGCGAACATTAGCATTTCAAACACCAGTGTCATCCTCCCCTGATCTAAGGCCAGGGGGACCTGTGTTTCTTTTTATATATCTCTCCCTCCCTCTCTGTGTCTAACTTTCTCTGTCCATGTTCACACCCTCCCGCCATCTCTCCTTCCCTACCTCCATCTTTCTCTCTTCTTCTCCTCTTTTTCTCACCCACCCTCTCTCTCTCTAGATTCGCACTTTCTATACTGAAGAAAAATATAAACGCAACATGTAAAGTGTTAGTCCCATGATTCATGAGCTGAAATAAATGATCACAGAAATGTTCCATATGCACAAAAAGCTTATTATATTTTGTGCACAAAATTGTTTCAACCCTGTTAATGAGCATTTATCATTTGCCAATATAATCCATCCATCTGACAGGTGTGGCACATCGTTTTAGAGAATTTGGCAGTAAATCCACCCGGACTAAAAACCGCAGACCACGTGTAACCACGCCAGCCCAGGACCTCCAAATCAGTCTTATTCATCGTCTGAGACCAGGCACCAGGACAGCTGATGAAACTGAAGAGTATTTCTGTCTGTAATAAAGCCCTTTTGTGGGGAAAAACTGGGCCTGGCTCCCTAGTGTGTTGGCCTACGCCCTCCCAGGCCCACCCATGGCTGCGCCCCTGCCCAGTCATGTGAAATCCATAGATTTGGGCCAAATGAATTTATTTCAATTGACTGATTTCCTTATGTATATAAACTGTAACTCAGTAAAATCGTGAAATTGTTGCATGTTGCGTTTATATTTTTGTTCAGTATATATGGTTTGCATACAATCACCCTCTTGTGTATTCAATTACTCACACAGCCTCAAACACCTAATCTCACAACAACAAGACTCAAACAACTGCTGTTTCAGAGTGCGCAGAGCCGCAGCCAACAGTCACCCTTCATTCTGCCTCGGTGATTGTGCTCGGCTCAAGCCGGGTTGCCGTGGTAACGGCTCATTGAGAGGCCTGCGTTTTGGCTGCTCGGTTATCACCTTCCCTCTCCCACTTCAAACATGTCTGTGACTGTTCGAGATGACCTGGTAGATTCAACCAGTTTGCATTGCAGCTCTTGGGCACTGTTAGTGGTGTTGTTTAGGGCTATTAACCTGAGGGTTGCTGGTTCGCATCCCATGGCTGATCGGGACAATGTAAAGGGAGTGAGCCAGCAGCCAAAGGCATCAGTATCCCAAGTGCTACCTGCTGCCGTTGTGCACTTGAGGAGTAAGATATTTAAGTGAGAATGCCAGAGAAGCCGGTGTTTGGAGGTTGTTAGGCCCAAGATAAAGTCGAGGGCCGGCAAACCGTGCCAATATATTCTAAACAAATTAATTAAAAATGAAAAGCTGAAATGTTTTGAGTCAATAAGTATTCAACCCCTTTGTTATGGCAAGCCTAAATAAGCAAATGTTTACCCTGAACTTAACAAGTCACATAATAAGTTGCATGGACTCACTGTGTGCAATAGTGTTTAACATGATCTTTGAATGACTACCTCATCTCTGTACCCCGCACATACAATTATCTGAAAGGTTCCTCAGTCGAGCAGTGAATTTCAAGCACAGATTCAACCACAAAGACCAGGGAGGTTTTCCAATGCCTCACAAAAGGGCACCTGATGGTAGATAGGTAAAAATAAAAAAGCAGACATTGAATCCCTTTCAGCATAATGAAGTTATTAATTACACTTTGGATGGTGTATCAATATACCCAGTCACTACAAAGATACAGGCCTCATTTAAAACTTTAAAACAGTAACAGAGTTTAATGGCTGCGATAGGAGAAAACTGAGGATAGATCAACATCATTGTAGCTACTACACAATACTAACTTAACAGAGTGAAAAAAAGGAAGTCTGTACATTTCAAAACATGCATCCTGTTGGCAACAAGACACTAAAGTAATACTGCAAAGAATGTGGCAAAGCAATTCACTTTTTGTCCTGAATACAAAGTGTTAAGTTTGGTGCAAATCCAATACAACACATTACTGAGTACCACTCTATATTTCCAAGCATAGTGGTGGCTGCATCATGTTATGGGCATGCTTGTAATTGTTAAGGACTGGGTTAGGGGTTTTTCAGGATAAAAAAAGAAACGGAATGGAGCTAAGCACGGTTAAAATCCTGAAGGAAAACCTGGTTCAGTCAGCTTTCTAGCGGACACTGGGAGATGAATTCACTTTTCAGCAGGACAATTTCATTTCGTTTGACCTATTGACATTTCTTTGCATATATCCATAAAAATTATGCTGATTCATGATTTCATGAAGCGGTTTGTCTTGTCCTTTCACGTTAATTCTCAATGGGACAGTGGAGATTCAATTTCAATATTGAAACCATGTTGCAAAGGTTGGGGAGACAGACAGCAAGGTTTTTACAAATCTCCACTGTTGAAAACCAAATGCTAGTCGAAAAGAAAGGGGAGATGATGTCTAGATGTTTTTTTTTTTTTACAGTAGAGATCAAGTTGATAAATTCTCTGGTTGGGCTGATGAGACAGTGGATTGTGCAGTGAGATGGAACAGTAAATAGGCATTTCAACATCATAGCCTTAGCAGGTGTTAACTTGCGGAATAGACACCGGCTGGAACGCGGTTTTAACCAATTAGCATCCACGATTAGAACCACCCGTTGTATAATGTAGTACACCACCATCTCAAATGACACCTATGTTCATAGGGAAAAGTGGGTCTGAAGGTTGATGTTAAGGAAATGGCACATTGATAACTCCAACGCAGGAACTTACCAGCCTACCTTTACTTCATCTTTCATTGCAGGTAACTACTACCAAATCATATCAGACCTTTTTTTATTCATTTAACTCAAAACCATTGTGTAGCCTAAGTAATAAATTATACATTTTGCTCTAATTGAGATTTAATACTTAGGCAACACATTTACTAGTACGAGAGCAGCGATACGCATGGAGGCACTCCAGACAGCAAGAATAGTGGATTATTCTCATTAGAGTTTGCCGGTGAAATTATCTGAAAGTTGTGTTTGAGTATGTAGGCCACACAGTGACAGCAGACAGAAGCCTCCTCTCTGCTGTGCCTAATTACATTTAATGCCACTCATAAAGCCGATAAATCTCTCCTATATGGATACAGCAATTACCGTCCATTCTGTACCCGTTATAAATCAGACCTCCCCACACAATGTCTGCACAACAAACGGCACCCTATTCCCTTCATAGCGCACTACTTTGGACCAGGGTGCCATTTGGGACGCAGACGGCTCCATTCACACACCTGCAGAGAGGGGAAGAGAGAGGCTAGCTGTGCACTTCTGCATACTGATAAGAGACAGGGAATAGTCCCCTTAGTGAAGAGCTTCTGGGTTCTGTGTGACATTACATGTGGAAAAACAAATGACCGTCAGAGACACAGCGATTGGAGGCAATGACGTGTTTGGTCACTGAATGTCGTTAAAGTCGCAAAGGCACTTTGTACTAGATGTCTCACTACACAGGACCTCTGACCTCAGTTTTTGTACGCCCCCCCCTCATGTTCTAGCCTTGTAGGGAGCAGTAAATACCACAATCCCAAAATATGAGGGACTTGAAAGGCTGTTTCCTGGTTTCCTTGATGAAAATAGCCGACCAGGTCTCGTGACATCATCAGTCCCTCACAAGTCAATGCAGCCAAAAAGTGCGAGGGAGGCCTTTTCCCCTCACGTTCATTCATTACCAGACTCCTCTGAAATGGCTGTTTAATTAAAAACTGAGGTAATGAACACGACAGGGTGTCTGATTAGCTGCTAATGTTTTTCAAGGAGAAGTGATGGGAGTTTGGCACTCTGCCCTTTAAGACCGACTAAATGGCCCACTGTGCTGTGCCGCATGCGGGTTTGAGAGAGCGTGTGGCAAGCCGCACTACATGGTTAATATAGGGCTGTTGTGCTAGACAAATAAGTGTTGTGTGTGTGTGGATGCTGGTTCTGCAAGACATGGTCAATTCTTTGTGTGGTCACAGACCTGAGTTCAAATAGCATGTGTTGTTGAATGACCTGGCGCAATGGCACCAATCAAATAGTCCCAAAAGCGCAAACCCTGTGCATATGGTACACCAGGCTCAATCTAATACACCTTTAAATACTATTTGAAGCCAGGTCTATATCTACAGGAATATGTCCTTCATCCCTTAACCTGGATGACCAGGTTGGGTTGTGCGTGGCATGACTGGCATCTCACAACTCTCATCTGCCGACTTTGTGCCAGCTGATTATGATAAAAGCTAGGCGTTGTTCGCCACAGATCTGAAATTGCCTCGGCGCCTGAGTTACTCTGGTTGCGTCCAAAATGGCACCCTATTCCCTTTATAGTGCACTACTTTTGGCCAGCGCCCATTTGGGATGCACACCCTGTGTGTTAGACCTCCGAACGATGGCTGGCTTAAAATGTTCCAACCGGCTTCTTTACAATGTTTGTCATCATCGCAGCCCTTGTCAAGTCTCACCAATACATACAGAGTAGGCAGTAATCCAACAATGTGTAATGTGCCAACGAGTGAATCGCACGCAAAACGCTTGTGGCTGGTGTAGTTACAATCTCTAAACCCTTTATGTCTTAGATGAAATAATCCGTGCGACAATGCCTCTGCACAACAGAGTCTGAGTTGGAATATCAGAGAGTAGAGCTGAATTCAACTATTTATCAACATATAATCAGAAACTCGGGAATATGGTTTCTAAAGGAACACTACTAGTCTCCATTAAATCTCCAAAGAACTTTGCCCAAGGTTTTCAAAGTGTTCCAGTGACTTTCTTTCAAGAGTGAAGGAACTGGGTTACAATAGATTCCATTCGCCGGTTCCAAAGAACTTATGGTGTAGCGTGTCTGGTGCTTTCATCTTGAAAGGCATTCTGTGCAAAGCAAGGCTCAGTGGACACTGTCACTTCAGTCACTACAGTCCCCTTAAAAGCATCCACAGTGTTGTCTATTTCCCTGTGATCAAAGGATGGGACCAGTTTCCTATTGAACTCAACTGAGCAGCACTTCCTTCTCTTTGGGCTCTATTCTAGTAGTGTTGATGTCTGGGAACTGGATCACTTATCATTTTTTGTTCTAAACAAGGAGAGTCTCCAGTTGGTGACATGGTATTCAAACTTCCAACTGAAGAACACTACTCTACCATATTCAGCTTCACCCTCAATGCTGATGTAGACAAAAGTATATTTTTGTCCACGACAAAACGTTACCACTGCTCCCAACTCACTAAGAGCTGAGCAGAGTTTGTACACAATGTAAATAACATTATAAATAAATATAAATAAATGCTATGTAGCAGACACTTTTTCCCAAAGCGACTTACAGTACAGTGAGTGAATACATACATTTTAAGTATGAGGGTGATCAGATTTCAACGTCAGACAACACCAAGACACATTAGGCACCCCCAAGAGTCAATGTTTAATTTGAACACTGCCGGAGTTTAACGCAAAACCTTGGCTATGCCAGCCACACGGGATACACGAGATGAAGCGCAGTACCTTCCAGAAGTTGTCCACCTTGCCGTAGACCAGCGACTGGTTCTGCCGCTTGACTTCGTCAATGTGGCGGATGTCGCTGGCGTTCAGGTGTTGCTCCACCACAAAGCCCAGGAAGCTGTTGTCTGGCGTGTGGGCTGCAGGGGGAAGAAAACACACAATACAACTGTCCTTACACAGCTCAACTGGGATCACAATGATTATAGTACTGAAGCTAGTTAGTTCACATTCATTTATATACAGAAAAAGGAAAACAAGCCACAAACACAGGATGTCATTGTACAGTTAAATGGGGAACACAATTATGATTATAGGTGGGTGACGTTAGTTCGTTAAAAAAAGCAATTAAATTGCCAGCACCTTATCGCTATGAGATCTGCATAGGACAACAACAATTTTTCTCTACATTAGTTGACTGATTCATGCATATGCTGTACAGAAACGAGTGAACAGCATGACAATAGGCCTAATGATTAGGCCTATGAGTAGGCTATCTGTTTTGTTAGTGAAATAGTCGTCTGACTCAAGCCTAGAAGTGGAAAGTAAATATGAGGCTTATGTTAACCAACTTACAATGAACACAGTTCCACATAGAAATGTGAAGTGGTGCGCCGGAGTCTGGCGCAGCGGTAACGCTCCCAACTCCGGGACCACACGTGCCCCCATGGAGACGGGGGTTTGAGTCCCGGCTCGGCAAACTGTCTATTCCTTAAATAATTTCTGTGCCCCTCTCGCTCTCCCTCCTTATCTGTATACACATCTGTCCCATCATATAACAGTACAATTATGTAAGGGGATCTCCAGAATAAAAAAGAAGAAAATGTCGGATAGTTCAATAAGATTCGGATAGTTCAAATTATTAAAAAAATTGGGGCTTCCGTGACCCCCCCCAAAAAAGCCAACAAAAATCTAATTGAAATAAAACTAGGTTGGGTTTCAAAGCCCACATGGCAGAACAATTTTGATCAATGCCCTGTATGCTGGTCCTATGGGGTCTGGTCAAAAGTAGTGCACTATATAGGGGAAGGGGTGCTATTTGGGATGCTTCTCATCCTGACTCTCTGGGCTTTGCTTGATGGACTTGGCCCCTCTGAAGTGTATCCCCTCTTACAGACCTACACTACATTCTCTGCTTCTAGAAAGGGGAGGGAAGGGTTTTAGGCTACATGTAGCATCCTGTTCCTTCTCCACCGGGCCTGTTAAGTTGTTGCATTAAGCCGTTTGTGGAAGTGATTTAATATACGCTCCTCGAGGGAGTTTACTGCTATTTTAGAGCTATTGCAGAGCGCCAGTAAATCGTGTGCAGAGACGACGTGTTGGGGGAGAAATTTACGGCCGCCACGCAATGTGGTGATGAGGGAGGCTGGCCTCCCTCCGAGCCGCCTGAGGAGGAGGAAAAGTGGGTGAGAGAGAGAGTTGCAGTCAGTCTACGGCCCAGGTGGGAAAGGGATGTGTTAGGACAACATGAGTTAAATCTTTCAACACAGCAGAGAGCATTCCTCAAGACGAGTGGGGACGGGATGTGCACTGCATGCTCCCCCTCCTCTCCCCCCGATTGCCATGCAGGGAAGATGTAGGTTGCGTCTGAAATGGCCCCCTATTAAAGAAGTGGACTACTTTTCACCAGGGTCTGTGGAACCCTATTCCCTATATAGTGCACAACTTTTGATTAGAGGTTTAGGGGGGGACACTAATGCACTAAAGGGAATAGGGTACCAACCCACCTGTAGTTAGATACCTATTCCAAAACCTTCCTTTACTATTACATGTGACAGGGTCTGTGTAAAAAAAATACGAATAATCGTACAAATAATTTTTCAATATAATAATAGTGCTGGGAGAAGGAGAGGGAGAGGGAGAAGGCAGGCCTATGTCATCACTCAGTGTAAGTGGACATGACAGTCTGCAGAAAAGGTTTGGGGGCCCAGCTGGACTATGCCAAGATGCCATCCATACATAATGTAATTTAAGTCATAAAAAGTAATTGGAAAACGTCTGGCCCTCAAGCTGACTGGATACGGTCAGAAACGCAGCATGAGACTTTGTTCCGGTTCCGGTGGCATTGAAACACGTGGTTTTCTTTTGCAAAATAACTAGGAATTAACAGACTTATTTTCAAATAATTTGATGACCCCCGGATTAAGGGACGCCACCAAAGGTTGGGGGGGTTCAACTAAGCTTTATGGAATTGCTTTAAGAAGGTCATACCAAGGATCCTTTTGCTATTTTATTGGGAATCTTAAGCCTCCTTGAAGTATAAAAAAACATTGGAATTTGGCCTAACTGCTATTAGCCCATACAAACGCATTGAATAACATTCACTAAATGGAACCAGTCACCCCATAAAATCGAAAGAAAGTTTGTTCAGAAGTGTCCATCCTATATCTGAGAGATATAAGAAAGATGAGGAACCTCATTTCTTTGGGACATGCATTTGACCGCTTATTTTTTCCACTAAACTATCCCCATATATACACTGAACGAAAATATAAACGCAACATGCACCAATTTCAACGATTTATAGTTCATGTATTTCAATTGACTGATTTCCTTATATTCATTAGGCCCTAATCTATGGATTTTACATGACTGGGAATACAGACTGTTGGTCACAGATTGTTTGTTTGTTTGTTTGTTTGTATGTATGTATACAATTCCAGTGGGTCAGAAGTTTACATACAAGTTGACTGTATCTTAAAACGGCTTGGAAAATTCCAGAAAATGATGTCATGGCTTTAGAAGCTTCTGATAGGCTAATTGACACCATTTGAGTCAATTGGAGGTGTACCTGTGGATGTATTTCAAGGCCTACCTTCAAACTCAGTGCCTCTTTGCTTGACATCATGGGAAAAATCTAAAGAAATCAGCCAAGACCTCAGAAAAACAATTGTAGACCTCCACAAGTCTGGTTCATCCTTGGGAGCAATTTCCAAATGGCTGAAGGTACCACGCTCATCTGTACAAACAATAGTACGCAAGTATAAACACCATGGGACCCCGCAGCCGTCATACCGCTCAGGAAGGAGACGTGTTCTGTCTCCTAGAGATGAATGTACTTTGGAAAAGTGCAAATCAATCCCAGAACAACAGCAAAGGACCTTGTGAAGATGCTGGAGGAAACAGGTACAAAAGTATCTATATCCACAGTAAAACAAGTCCTATATCGACATAACCTGAAAGGCCGCTCAGCAAGGAAGAAGCCACAGCTCCAAACCCGCAATAAAAAGCCAGACTACGGTTTGCACCTGCACATGGGGACAAAGATCATACTTTTTTGGAGAAATGTCCTCTGGTCTGATGAAACAAAAATAGAACTGTTTGGCCATAATGACCATCGTTATGTTTGGAGGAAAATGGGGGAGGCTTGCAAGCCAAAGAACACCATCCCAACCGTGAAGCATGGGGGTGGCAGCATCATGTTGTGGGGGTGCTTTGCTGCAGGAGGGACTGGTGCACTTCACAAAATAGATGGCATCATGAGGTTGGAAAATTATATGGATATATTGAAGCAACATTTCAAGACATCAGTCAGGAAGTTACAGCTTGGTCGCAAACTCAGTTACACCAGCTCTGTCAGGGGGGAATGGGCCAAAATTCACCCAACTTATTGTGGGAAGCTTGTGGAAGGCTACCTGAAACGTTTGACCCAAGTTAAACAATTTAAAGGCAATGCTACCAAATACTAATTGAGTGTACGTAAACTTCTGACCCAATGGGAATGTGATGAAATTAATAAAAGCTGAAATAAATCATTCTCTCTACTATTATTCTGACATTTCACATTCTTAAAATAAAGTGATGATCCTAACTCACCTAAGACAGAGAAGTTTTACTAGGATTAAATGTCAGGAATTGTGAAATACTGAGTGTATCTGGCTAAGGTATGTATGTAAACTTCCGACTTCAACTGTATATATATATTTAGATGTTTTATTTTTAAATGCGAGACGTGGATCAGAAAACCAGTGAGTATGTGGTGTAACCACCATTTGCCTCATGTGTCTCGTTCGCATAGAGTTGATCAGGCTGTTGATTGTGGCCTGTGGAATGTTGTCCCACACCTTGAAATGGTTGTGTGAAGTTACTGGATATTTGCAGGAAACTAAACACTCTGCCGTACACGTCGATCCAGAGCATCCCAAACATGCTAAATCGGTGACATGTCTGTTGAGTATGCTGACCATGGAAGAACTGAGACATTTTCAGCTTACAGGAATTGTGTACAGATCCTTGCAACATGGGGCTGTGCATTGTCATGCCGAAACATGAGGCGGATGAATGGCATCCAGCGTGCCAGCAGCCATCGAAGGTGAGCATCTGCCCACTGAAGTCGGTTACGACACCGAACTGCAGTCAGGTCAAGAACCTGGTGAGGACGACAAGCACGCAGGTGAGCTTCCCTGAGACGGTTTATGACAGTTTGTGGAGAAATTATTTTGTTGTGCAAACCCACAGTTTCATCAGCTGTCCGGGTGGCTGATCTCAGACGATCCCGCAGGTGAAGAAGGTGGATGTAGAGCTCCTGGGCTGGCCTGGTTACACATGGTCTGCGGTTGTGAGGTCGGCTGGACATACTGCCAAATTCTCTAAAACAACGTTGGAGGTGGCTTAGTCAGCATGTTGCGTTCATATTTTAAACTGGTACCGGGGGACCTTCAGATTAGATATGTGAGGGTTGTGGGCATCCTAGAGCAAAACAGACTCACCTTTTCGCAGAGGGTGTGTAGCCAAAAATGTTCGGACGTTACAGACAGAAGTTGGCAGATCGGCTGTTCCAACTTCAGACAAGTCCCAAGACGCTTGTGGGGGTAGTAGAGCAAAATGGAGAACACCATTGTGTTCATAATAGTTTGTAAGCCAAACCGTTCGGACACTACAGACGTTTTCGTGAGAAGACGATTTTCAGGGTGTCTCATGGTCTGACAAACACCGCTCTAGCTCCGCAGATGCAGAAGTGCAACATCGGCGGATGCGGTGGATTGAGACGCATCCAATGCAAAAAAAACAGACCGATTTTTATGGGGATTTTTTTACTATGCTAATTACAATTTTGCGGGACCGTGGAAATTTACTCTAGGGGGTTTTAACTGTGTTAGAACGTTCTCAACAAACACTCTTTTCAGATCAGGTAGCTATTACCTCTTTCCAAAGTCAATATATAACTTAATTTAATGATAAGACAGAGAGCAGAATTTGCCATCCATCGATCCAACCATCTGAATCCAAACAAATCAATTAAAGATTCTCCCACTTCTATCAAGAACTGTACACTTCTGATTTTAAATCCACACCAAGCCAGACTAAGTCCTTTTTAAAATAATTAAGAACTCCTCTTCTCGCAACAGAGGAAGCCACCTGGGAGCCGAAATCTCTTAATGAACTCAAAAGGGCATTGGATAGCATGAATAAAGGCAAATCACCTAGATGGGACCTATTCCACCCGAGGTCAATTTAAAAACGTTACAATCAATTGCTCCACTATTGCTCTAAATGATTAATACAGCCGTTCACAAAAGGATGCCACCCGATGTTCTCATTATAGCTACCCATCTTTGATAAACACAGATATTAAACTGTTTTCCAAAATGTTGTCATCCCATCTCGAGACTTACTTACCCAAATTGGTCTACATGGAACAAAGTGGTAGGGCTGCACGATTAATCAAATTCAGATCGAAATTGCGATATTGATGTTCAATACCCATATCGCAAGAGGCTGTGATTTTCTCCTTTCTTTAAAACTCTGTTAATACAACAAAAACTACACTACCTCCTCCAATTAGATGTGCTAGACTCTGTTCATTCAATCTCTACATGCAGAGGATGCTGACCAATCACAAGCGGGCTCTCTCACTCTCTGCATGGCATTCACATGCTGGCCAATCAAGTGTCCCCCCACTTCTAGTGCGCAGTTAGATGCTGGTGAGTAGAGAAAGGGCCTTTACCAAAGACAGTACAGTATGAGGTTTAGAAACTCTGGCTTTACCTCAGTGTGTAGCGGAAACATGAGTGCTGGTTGTGCTAACGAGAATGCCGTTTTGGTGCCAAAGGGTGCATTTTCAGTGGTATGGGAGTATTTTGGCTACAGGCAAACCGATGTCAACCACATGCAAGTGTTATGCAAAAAGTGCCTCAGTTGTGGCGACAACAAGAAGCAACATGACAAATGTATTAAATAATTTGAAGAATACCCATCCCCTACTTTACGACGATTACATGGTAAAAAAAAAAATGGGCCCAACAGCAGCAAAGTCCATCAGGAGATATGCATTTTATGGAAAATAATGAACGATTTGGAAGGTGTGTTCCACGACGCACTAGCAGAGTGGAACTAATGTTCCACGGAGTAACATTATTTTACAGAGAACGCAACCCTTTATGCCATGGCTATAATTGAACACATTTGCCCATAGAAATGTGTTCATTTGCAGGTAGAAATGTGTTCAACATCCACTGAAGTAGCAGGCAAGTCTACTATATACGGTGCCTTCAGACCCCTTTACTTTTCCCACATTTGGTTACGTTACAACCTTATTCTAAAATTGATTAAAATTGCTTTTTTTCCTCAATCTACACACAATACCCCATAATGACAAAGCAAAAACAGGTTTTTAGAAATGTTTGCAAATGTATAAAATGTTACTTATAATTTCAATTAACACGTGCCGTCATCATTGCTTTGCACAAAAAGGGCTTCACAGGCAAGGATATTGCTGCCAGTAAGATTGCACCTAAATCAACCATTTATTTGATCATCAAGAACTTCAAGGAGAGCGGTTCAATTGTTTTGAAGAAGGCTTCAGGGCGCCCAAGAAAGTCCAGCAAGCGCCAGGACCGTCTCCTAAAGTTGATTCAGCTGCGGGATCGGGGCACCACCAGTACAGAGCTTGCTCAGGACTGGCAGCAGGCAGGTGTGAGTGCATCTGCACGCACAGTGAGGTGAAGACTTTTGGAGGATGGCCTGGTGCCAAGGGCAGCAAAGAAGCCACTTCTCTCCAGGAAAAACATCAGGGACAGACTGATATTCTGCAAAGGGTACAGGATTGGACTGCTAAAGACTGGGGTAAAGTCATTTTCTCTGATGAATCCCCTTTCCGAATGTTTGGGGAATCCGGAAAAAAAGCTTGTCCGGAGAAGACAAGGTGAGCGCTACCATCAGTCCCGTGTCATGCCAACAGTAAAGCATCCTGGACCATTCATGTGTGGGGTTGCTTCTCAGCCAAGAGAGTGGGCTCACTCACAATTTTGCCTAAGAACACAGCCATGAATAAAGAATGGTACCAACACATCCTCCAAGAGCAACTTCTCCCAACCATCCAGGAACAGTTTGGTGACGAACAATGCCTTTTCCAGCATGATGGAGCACCTTGCCATAAGGCAAAAGTGATAACTAAGTGGCTCAGGGAACAAAACATCAATATTTTGGGTCCATGGCCAGGCAACTCCCCAGACCTTAATCCCATTGAGAACTTGTGGTCAATCCTCAAGAGACGTCTGGACAAACAAAAAACCCCACAAATTCTGACAAACTCCAAGCATTGATTATGCAAGAATGGGCTGCCATCAGTCAGGATGTGGCCCAGAAGTTAATTGACAGCATGCCAGGGCGGATTGCAGAGGTCTTGAAAATGAAGGGTCAACACTGCGAATATTTACTCTTTGCATCAACTTCATGTAATTGTCAATAAAAGCCTTTGACACTTATGAAATGCTTGTAATTATATTTTAGTATTCCATAGTAACATCTGACAAAATATCTAAAGACACTGAAGCAGCAAACTTTGTGGAAACTAATATTTGTGTCATTCTCAAAACTTTTGGCCACGACTGTAAATCTATCGATCCAGTATCCCTGCACATTGTAAATATGGTACTGGAACTGACCCTGTATATAGTATTCTTACTTCCTTTACCGTGCTCTTCTTATTTCTTATTTTTAAATCTTGTGCATTTTTCTTCTGCCTTCCTATTTTTTGTATTACATTGTTATGGATTATTGCATTATTGGGGTTAGAGCTTGCAAGAAAGGCATTTCACTGTAACTTGAAAAACTTGTTGTGGGATGGAAATTAATCTTAAGCACCTTCTGATTATGAGCTGGCACTCCCCACTGGTTCCCTCCATACCAAAAATTGAAAACATCCTGCTTAATGAACAACCCCCTAACTACCATAGGGTTATCGTACACACACACGGCCCCACCACACGCACGCTCTCAGGAAGCCAGCATGTTGTCCATTCATAAGCGCTGTCAGAGAGGGGTGTAAAGGGAATGGAATGCACAAGGCTCAGTTAAGTCATCACCAGGGCTTATGTGTATCAAGAGAGAGAGAGAGAGAGAGACACACAGAGAGACAGAGCGAGAGAGAAAGAGACAGAGCGAGAGACTGAGACAGACAGCACCTGACTCAGCACATTGTATCCCATTGAGGAGGAAATGCTAAAATAATGCAAACAGCCAAGCAGGCCCAGCCCAGAGCAGCACTGGCACAAAGGATAAGGCTGAACCTGCTGTTCTTAGAGATCAGCATTCACATTATTTGGCAGGTATCTTCTCTCTCTCTGTATCTCTATCACTACATCTTTCATTCTCTCACTCTCCGTCCGTCTCTCCCTCACTCTCCGTCCGTCTCTCCCTCACTCTCCGTCCGTCTCTCCCTCACTCTCCGTCCGTCTCTCCCTCACTCTCCGCCCGTCTCTCCCTCACTCTCCGCCCGTCTCTCCCTCACTCTCCGCCCGTCTCTCCCTCACTCTCCGCCCGTCTCTCCCTCACTCTCCGTCAGTGTCCCCCTCACTCGCCGTGTCCCCCTCACTCGCCGTGTATAGTGCACTACTTTTTACCAGGGCCCATAGGACCAGCTCATAGGGTATAGGGTGGAATTTGGGACGACACTCTGGCCTTTACTCGATGGACCTGGCCCCTCTGAAGTTTATGCTTATAAAATAATGTAACCGTTCCTAATCAAAGGAGGGGTAGGGAAAGCAGCCGGTGCCCTCATTCTGTAGCATCCCATTTCACCGAGTCCTTATCGTAGCTCCTGGCCAGGGAAGGATGACTACTTCACAGCTGTCATCTGGCCATAATTCATCATAATCAGATGTTTATTTCTGCCTGAATTTTTAAATGGCAAAAAGGGAAATCACCATCTGCTTGATAAGAAATGTAAGAAAGTGCACTGAGGCCATACGCATTTCTGCGTGGCTTGTTGAATGTTAAATTGAAAGATGTTGAAATTGACAAAAAAATCGAGCGTGAAATGCAATTCTGCATAGGTTTCGATAGGCCTTAGTGAAATTCAGGTGTGTCTTTTATGCCTGCTACGTTAGGTTAATCTACTCTAGACTAAATGCACGCCCCTTCAAATCTCCTCTTCTTCTGCATTTCCCCTGCTTGTTTGTTTTCATTTAGGTAATATGCTTTTCTGTTGGGCTTGATGAATGGTAAATTGAAATTGTTGAAATTGAAAAACAAAAAATTATAGCGTGAAATGAAATTCTATTCTGCATAGGTTTTGATAGGCCTTATAGTGAAATTATATTAAAAAGACAATTGGCTGGAAATAGAGAATTCGATCTACCAAGACATTGTGGAACATTATTAAGATTATAAACAAATGAACTAAATGAAAACAAACAAGCAGGGGAAATGCAGAAGCAGAAGAGGTTTGAAGGTCGTGCATTTAGTCTAGAGTAGATTAACCTAACGTAGCAAGCGTAAAAGACACACCTGAAACTACATCCCCTACATACTGGTCTTGACAAGAAGAAAATATAACTGGTCGGGGGAGGTTCTCTTCGACACTGTTCAATCCAGTAAATGTGGAGGAGTTGTTAAGATGGAGTGCCTCCTTGTTAATGTCCAAAAGCGGAAGTTGCGTCACAGGCTCTCTTGCCATTTCCCCTGAAAATGGAACATCCGGGTTGTTGGGGACTCGGCAGAGGCTAAGCATTGCTGTAATCAACTTCAGCATTTTTGTTTTAGTTAGTTTTCTTCTGTTTGGAACCTGGTAAACCCGACCCAGGGCTGGTCTTTCAAACACAAACAGAGAAGACTAGACTAGACGGGGAGGGCTAGTCCTGGGGACATTGGCTGAAGACCTCTAAATGCTTCATTGCGCTGTGCTCCTGGGACCATATTCACAAAGCCTCTCGGAGTAGGAGTACTGATCTAGGATCAGGTCCTGTGTCCATAAAATCGTATTAAATATGATCTAAAAGAGAAAACTGCAGTCCTACTCTGAAAAGCTTGATGCATACGGCCCCTGATACCTGTCCTTGTGAGCTCTGACAGATGAGACAGACAAAGTATAGTTGGGAATTTCCCCTAACTTAAGTAAAATCTCTAGAATACTGCAGTGTCATCTCAGGAGTAGGGTATGGAAAACATCAAACCATGGACAGTGGGTGGTGTATGCACGTCAATGCATTTCCCACATCAAAGGGCTCTGCTCGGATTCTCCACACCTTAGTACACATGCACTCACTCACGCACGCACACACACCAGACAATTATTATACTGCTAAATTTATACACTTTCCCCCCATCCCCCTTCCCCAATACACGTATAAATATTGGACAATAAATTGTGCCTTCCTGTATTATACTTGTGCTAAAACTGTATTCTATTCTACTGCCATTTGAGTTTGTATTCTCATCTTTTATTATTTCTTATTGTTGTTACATCGTCGAGAAGGAACCTGCAAGTAAGCATTTTGTTGGACGATGTATACCATACGTATCCCGTACATAAGACTAATAACACTTGAAACGTACTATAGTTTTGTTTTTTTCTTAGAACTTTAAACCATATGAAGTTCCCATTCCCAGAACTCACATATCCATCCCAAATGGTACCCTATTGCCTATACAGTGCACTACTTTTGACCAGAGCCTCGTCAGACATAGTGCACTATATAGGAAATAGGGTCAAAAGTAGTGCATTATATAGGGAATAGGGTGCCATATGGGACGGGCCTATACATTAGTCCACTTGGAAATGGACTCGCATGTGTTTGTGTCTGCCAGCCCTGGGCAGGTGATGGAAGCTAAGAGCCAGAGTAACAGAACAGCCAGGCTAAGTCATGTACCAGCTGGAGCAAGAGCAGGGGAAACATTTGCTCACTGAAGGGGGTGTGTTAATCCCTTTGCCTGTTTATAACTGTACAGATGGATGGATGTAGGAGAGTGTTCCAGCAGACCCCTCAAACACACACACACACACTCACTCACACACACACTCACACACACACTCACACACACACACTCACAATTCAGGCGAGTGATACAGGACCCTTGATGAAGGGCCTGCTCAGGCCCTTGGTGTAGTCGGTAGTCACACATTTGCAAACTGGGAGGGTATCGTGTAGAAATAATCTCTTTCCCCTCATGGAGGGGAAACTCGTGGAGGTTCCAAAGCTATCATCAAATCTCACTACAGACAATGAATAACCTGTATGTACCAGCTGGCTTAATTTGCATTATAGAAAAATTATCACATTTGGCAGATATGTACACTAAACAAAAATATAAAGCAACATGAAACAATTTCAATGATTTTACTGAGTTGGAGTTCAAATAAGGAAATCCATCAATTGAAATCAATTCATTAGGCCGTCATTGTAAATAAGAATTTGTTCTTAACTGATTTGCCTAATGGTTCAATAAAAATAGATGGAATTCACATGACTGGGAATACAGACATGCAGATACCTTGAAAAAAAGGTAGGGGCATGGATCAGAAAACCAGTCAGTATCTGGTGTGACCATTTGCCTCATGCAGCGCAACATCTCTTTCGCATAGAGTTGACCAGGCTGTTGATTGTGACTGTGGAATGTTGTACCACTCCTCTTCAATGGCTTTGCGAAGTTGCTGGATATTGTCGGGAACTGGAACACGCTGTCGTAAACATTGATGAACAGTATCCCAAACATGCTCAATGGGTGACATGTCTGGTGAGTATGCAGGCCATGGAAGAACTGGGACATTTTCAGCTCCCAGGAATTGTGTACAGATCCTTGCGACATGGGGCTGTGCATTATCATGCTGAAACATGAGGTGATGGAGGCATCTCTGCGCACTCAAATTGCAATCAATAAAATGCAAATGTGTTCGCTGTCCGTAGCTTATGCCTGCCCATACCATAACCCCATGAAGCACTGTGTTCACAACCTGACATCAGCAAACCGCTCGCCCACACAACACCTACACGCTGTCTGCCATCTGCCCCGTACAGTTGAAACCGGGATTCATCTGTGAAGAGCACACTTCTCCAGCATGTCAGGCGCCATCAAAGGTGAGCATTTGCCCACTGAAGAAGTCGGTTACGACGCCAAACTGCAGTCAGGTCAAGACCCTGGTGAGGATGACGAGCACACAGATGAGCTTCCCTGAGACGGTTTCTGACAGTTTGTGCAGAAATTCTTTGGTTGTGTAAACCCATAGATTCATCAACTCTCTGGGTGACTGGTCTCTTTGGCATTGTGTTGTGTGCCAAAACTGCACATTTTGGAGTGGCCTTTTATTGTCCCCAGCATAAGGGGCACCTGTGTAACGATCATGCTGTTTAATTAGCTTCTTGATATGACACACCTGTAGGGTTGTAAAAATTCCGGGAACTTTCAATAAATTCCCTGGTTTTCCAGAAATCCTGGTTGGAGGATTCCGGACTTTCTGCATATTCCCTCCTGATTCAGGGAAAACCTCCAACACAGGAAGTGTGTCAACAAAGAGCTATAGTAAGAGGGCCAAATTACACTATTGAGTCAAAACCATAACGAAGTGACACATCAAAACAGCATGTTGACCTCACACCCTACAACGATACAGCCACACCACTAGGTCAAATAGCTGACTAGCAAACGTGTTAATTACTTCAAAGACCATAATCCATTGCACATCTACTTGTCCTGTCTGTTTCTTTTAGCCTGCTAACCGTGAGGGGATATAGAGAGCAGCTGTTGCTACATGCAGTATCTCTGTCTGAAAATACATGATCTAAGGGATTTATGACTACTGAATACCAACTATTAAAGGGTGCCTTATCTACATGGAAGAACTACAAAATTGTGATTTTGTCAGGCAGCATAAGCAGCAGCTTTATAGAGAGGACTTGGAATTAAATAATAAAGTCATCAAATAAAACAAATATAATATACACAACTGAAATATTTTATTAAAGTAAAGTAATGTGAATAAATGATGGTTAATAAGTGATGGGCAGTCACTACTATCATGGGACTTTAATTGTTTTATCCTGTGTTGTTACAGAATTCAACCCACATAATGCATAGTACATTTAAAGTAAAATAAATTATATTGAAACCGAAATCGAAAACAGTGATTATTTTTTAATAATCGAACTGAAACCGAACAGACTTCAAAAAGCACTAATCGCTCAGCACTACTATGAACTAGTTTAATCTTACTATTATATACATTGGAACAAAACAAAGACAATAGTAACTTATAAGGTTGTCAGAATGTACTCAGACAGAGACAGAGACTAAAGGACTTTCCTTTTGTTTTATAGTAACTGTTCAGTACAAGCCTGGGACTAGAGTCTGTACCTAGCCGGAAGCAGAGAAACAATTCTATATGTGAACATGTTGTTATGGTTTTGGAGAGGAGAACGGTGGTGAGAAGAACAACATTGCAAAATGTTCCATGGCCTTAGTTCTAGCCTGGTTCTTAAATGATTTGGTTGTGCTGTCTTGACAACTCCTGTCAGGCGTGACAATGGCCATACGAGACAAGACAGCACAAACAGATCTGGGCGATCAGAGCCCTTTCCCTCTCCTGTCTCATTGGCCAGAACCCTTTCCCTCTCCTGTCTCATTGGCCAGAGCCCTTTCCCTCTCCTGTCTCATTGGCCAGAGCCCTTTCCCTCTCCTGTCTCATTGGCCAGAGCCCTTTCCCTCTCCTGTCTCATTGGCCAGAGCCCTTTCCCTCTCCTGTCTCATTGGCCAGAGCGTTTTCTCCTTTCTCATCGCTTTCCCTCGTCTACACCCTTTATCCAGTGATTTATGCAAGACTACTTAATGGTAATGAATGGAACCCAAGGCTCGGATTGATTTCCCTGTGGTGCCTTTGTCTTAATGTTCTCTGTTACATCTTAGTCTTAGGATGGAAGGAAATCCAACCCTCAGAGTTAACATATTGAAAATACATGTTTTGTTAATTCAAGCCCCATTGTTGTTGTTACACAACTGCAAGTGTGAGATACAGTGACTTCCCTTAAGCCTGGAAACAGAGCTGTACTGATATAAAACAATACGCTGAGGATAAGGTGAATATTTCTCCATAGGCAAGAGATGGGGACACAAATCCAACATGCCCGATGCACCGAAACAAATCTGTGTTTCATTTCGACCCATGGTGTAACCGACATGCGCTTGATTAGTTACAGATATCATCTAACCCTCACAGCTACTAAACTGGATGACATGAAAAGACCTGTGTCGTATGAGAATGGCATACTCTATCCGCAACACAAAGGGTCTATTGAGGCTGGTCTGCTATTCCAGCCTGACGTGGGCCAAACCACTGAAACTGAGACCGGAGAGGGGTATTCATTCAATCTGGGTAGCATTTTGCTTTCCATCAGCCATGGGGAAAAGGTTAAAACACCCTGGGGTGGTGGACTCTCCCTCCCCACCCCTGGGTCATGTTCATTAGGGCACGTAACAGAAAAGTTTTTAACGTGTTTTGCAACGGAAAACAAAAATGAGTGTGTCTTATTGGGCTCCCGAGTGGCGCTGCATCTCAGTGCTTGAGGCGTCACTACAGACACCCTGTTTGGAATCCAGGTTGTATCTCAACCGGCCATGATTGGGAGTCCCGGCGCACATTTGGACCAGCGTCATCCGGGTTTGGCCGGTGTAGGCCGTCATTGTAAATAAGAATTTGTTCTTAACTGACTTGCCTAGTTAAATAAAGATTAAATGTAAAAACATGTATTTTTTTTATTGGATGAGTACAGGTTGCCCCTCCCTGTTTTAGACCATTTTCTTCCATTTGGTGCCTTATGAACATGTCCTGTCATTAGGAGGGAGTAGGGTGAACTTGTCCCTAGACGCTGATCTTGGGTCTGCACCCCAGAGCCATGAGGTGGTACTTACGGAACATGGTGTTGAACTGCTGGGGGTTGAGGTTCCACTTGCCCCAGGGGGTCTTGTGGCCCTTGGACTGAGCATAGTGGGCGTGGTTGAACTCGGGCTCTGTGCCGAAGGAATCCAAAACCCGCAGCATACACCTGTCACACACCACATTATAGTGTTAGCATACATCTGTAATACACACCGCATTATTGCATTAATACACACTTCCAGCTGTATGCCTCAACCACTAATAAATGGTTCATGAATGACATGATGCATATATTTTCCACACCTTCAGCATGGTCACAGATAGTGTACAAAGCACAGAGAGAGCTTCCTACTGATCAGACTGGAACAGTAAAGGTTACACATCATGACTAATTAGAGGACCAGAGAAAGGATGTCATGTGGAATGGAATTACACATTCATGACCTTTTCTCTCTCGCTTTCTCTCAGTCCCTCCCTCTCTCAGTCTTTAGCTTTCTCTCTCTCTCTCTCTCTCTCCATCTATCTAGCTCTCTCTCTTTCAGTCACCCTCTCTCAGTCCCCCTTTTTTCAGACTCCCTGACACGTGCTTTTTCAGATAATAAGTCACCCCCCCCCAAAAGTCCAAAACCTAAAAATAAACACCTGGCTATGCTTCACCACTATTCCTTTCCATCTTTAATCCTTCTGGACAGAGCCCAACAGACTCATCTGATTGACCCCTGGCGGGGTGGAGGTGTAATAATGAGCATTAATCATATTGATGAGGAGCCAGGAGTACCAGAGGGGCCGGCTAAGCTCAGTCTGGCAGCCCAGGCAAGGCCACTCCTGACCAGGCAGATGTTTCGCAGATGGTGGGTGGGTGTGTGTGCATGCGTGAGAAAGAGAGAGAAAGAGAAAGAGAAAGAGAGAGAGAGAGAGAAAGACAGTGTGCGTGTGTGTGCGTGTGAGAGAGAGTGTGTGTCTTCTCAAGATGCTCAGGAAATATGGGAAATGGATTCACAATGAGGAAACTTAAGACTAGTGGGACTAAAGCCACAGCATGCAAATCTCTTCGTTTTTGAGACTTGTGTCTTGTCAGACGCAGTACAACATTCTTAGGAGATGATGAGAGAGAAATCCAGGTGAAATACTCTTTCAAATGAGATTGTTGTAGACTGGAGACAAAGGTTGTAATTCAAACATTGTTCAGATCAGTGGCAAGGAGTACAAACCTGTTGCCTTTAAGATATCAGTCGTGTGTTTATAATGATTCCCATGTAGTATTGAGAATTAGACAAAGTGAAATTATAGCGTATTATAGCCTGCAAATAATGATTACAGTTGATATACGATGACTGAAGGAAGCATTGGTTTTCTGCAGTGAGAGTGTGTGAGAGAGATAGACCAATACATAGATCGATACAGAAAGAGAGAGAGACCGAGTGAATGTGTATGTGCATGCATGCGTGCCTGTATGCGTGCCAGCCTGCATGTGTATGTGTATCTGTATGTGTGTGTGTGTGTGTGTGTGTGTGCCCGCCTGCATGTGTGTGCGCGTGTGCGTGCGTGCCTGCACGTGCCTGCTTGCATGTGTGTGCGCGAGAGGGAAGAAGAGTGACAGGACAGGAGAGGCGGCTGCTCATTAAATTCTAAAACCACTAATACTGCTGAGCCGATCACTGGGATTCTCCCTACAGTCCTTTCACTGCCCCGAACAACCACACTCAATTCCAATTTGGCCTTAGAACACAATCCTCAGTCTCAAATTCGCTTCCCTCTTGAGACTCAGACTGCTCCCTAATGGCATCCTATTCCCTGTTTAGTGCAGTGCACTACTTTTGACAAGAGTCCCATAGGGCTTTGGTCAAAACTAGTGCACTACAGTGAGCTCCAAAAGTATTGGGACAGTGATACATGTGTTGTTATTTTGTCTCTGTACTCCAGCACTTTGGATTTGAAATGATACAATGACTATGAGGTTTTATTGTAAATAAGAATACATTTTTTAACACTTCTACATTCATGTGGAGGCTACCATGATTATGGATAGTCCTGAATGAATCTTGAATAATGATGAGTGAAAAAGTTAGACGCATAAATATCTCCCCTGTTATTGTAATGGTGAGAGGTATTGGGGGTATGATATAAAATGCTAACCTAGCCTGTTATTGTAATGGTGAGAAGTTAGCATGTCTTGGGGGTATGATATAACATGCTAACCTCCCCTGTTATTGTAATGGTGAGAGGTTAGCATGTCTTTGGGGTATGATATAAAATGCTAACCTCCCCTGTTATTGTAATGGTGAGCGGTTAGAATGTCTTGGGGGTATGATATTTGTGCGTCTGTAACTTTCTCACTCATCATTATTCACGATTCATTCAGGACTATCCGTAATCATGGTAGCATCCACATTAATGTAGAATTGTTCTATATTAGAAGCTGTTCTGGAGAGGCTGGAAAATGAAAAGACACTTAAAGATGCAGTCCGGGATCTTAAGCACGACAAATGTATAACATATTGTACGAATTGGATTTGTAACATATTATAGGAATTGCAAAAAATAACATATCATACGTAATGAATCACATAGTACACAATTGGATGACGTAGTACACAGGAACAAAAAATGACGTAGTACACAAAAAAAAAATAGGGACCCGTTTTGGCTCGTGAGCACCACTTTCAAAACTACTGGCTGAAACTATACAAAAGTCCTGGAGCATCACTTTAAGTGGGGAGGGAAAGAGCTGGATAGACAAGGAGGAGGAAGGAGAGGACATAGGTAAGAAGAACATAAACAAGACAGGATTAGATAACTATGGGCGAGACCAAAACAGTTCCATGACGTGATTCGTCAGCTTAAAAATCTAAATGCACATTCAACAGAAGTTTGGTCTGAAGTTACAGTAAAACAGTGGCATCTTATAACCTTCCTGGAAGTGCACATCACAACATCAACACTGAATGAAGTGGCCAAATGTAAATGTCTTCACCAATATGTATAACGAGGAATTAATCAATGCACTCATGAAAATGCCAGCTGGATCCTGCGTTACGACCACACGTCTGTAAAAAGGTTGAGTATGTCCCAAACGGCTCCCTATTCCCTAAATAGTGCATTACTTTTGACCAGGGGCCTTGGTCAAAACAAATGCATGTTATAGGGAATAGAGAGCCGTTTGGGATGCAGTCCCAGTCAATTTCCTCAGAGCAAGATGAAACAGGATGCAAACCCGAAACCAACAAAAAGTGTTGACACGAGATAGGAAATCTTGGGGCTATTAGCGAACCTGACTTATTGTTCTCACAAGGAGGTTCCCGTAACAACGTCCAACCACACAGATGGGCTACATCAGAGGAATAATACCCGCAAGGCGCCGGTTCAGACAGTCCTATCAGTGGAGCGAGCAAACAAACACGCGCGTTCGCACACACACACACACAAACACGCGCGCACGCACAATAGAGAGAGGGCAGAAAACTGGCACAACCATGACCACTGCTCCATTAAGAGTTAAGAGTTAAGACCTTGACCTGATGTTCCCCTGGAAACGACCTGCCTACATGTGGACGTCAAACGATTGAGCTCAGACATAATGCAATTTCAGCCCAGTGAGAGAGAACAGTTTGATGACAGCCACTGTAACAGAGGTGGTTCTCATGCTAGTGAGCTTGCTTGATGAGTAACCTTGCATGAGACCTGAAGACTTTTGTTAGCTTGAAAAAAATAGGGGCTTACAGAAGAAAAATCCATCCACCCATACAGGAAGGAGGAGCAGGCCCACCTCGGTCTGGTCTGCATGGCCCCCCCAATCTGATGGTAGAGCATGGCGCTTGCAACGCCAGGGTTGTGGGTCCGATTCCCACAGGGGACCAGTATGAGAAAAAGGATGAAAATGTATGTACCCACTACTCTAAGTTGCTCTGGATAAGAGCATCTGCTAAATGACTAAAATGTAAATCCAGCCTGGGTTTCGGCCTTCTCATTCAGATGCTAATGAGTGTGTAAATCACATCTGGTCCCCCCTCTGTGCCTGGATCTTTGTCACCTGAATAGCTACCCCACCAGGTATCAAATGAGCTGCAAGAAATAGGCCTCATTTCATCACGCCAACCTCTCTCCGTTGCTCTCCAATCAGTAAATGAGCAGTGGGTGAACCCTCTGAAAACGTGTCCCAGCAAGGCTTTGCATCCTACAGGGAGGGACACAGCCTCGGGAGACACAGAGGGACACAGACAAAGAGCCTGACACTGTTACCACTTCCCAATAAGTCAAAGCAGCAAGGAGAATGCGGATTACAAAAGAGACCTCATCGAGTGACACAGACGTAAACGAGGATACTAGGAAACTCATTGGATACAAAAACTAGGATGTTCATATTTTAACTAAGACATTGTATGACGACTCAGATCTCCATCTAACTAAATTAACAACATCATCACACACGCTCCAGGGTGGCGCAGCGGTCTAAGGTACTGCATCTCAGTGCTAGAGGCGTCACTAGAGACCCTGGTTAGATTCCAGACTGTATCACAACTGGCCGTGATTGGGAGTCCCATAGTGCGGCGCACAATTGGCCCAGCGTCATCCGGGTTAGAGTTTGGCCGGGGTAGGCTGTCATTGTAAATAAAAATGGTTAAATGAAGGTTAAATAAAACATTTTAAAGAAAGAAAGAAAACATCACACGTCCCAGCCCATAACTTATGAATGACGTGGGTGTGTATAAATACTATGACAGACAGACAGACTTGAAGATATGGAGAACTTACTGATAGTGGACCCAGGAGGGCCCCAGTGTCTTCTTGAACTGGGTCAGGCCCACAATGTCAATGTAGATGAGCTCCACCACCTTGTCCCCCTGGGTGGGGCAGCTGGACTTGTTCCCCATCACTCTCCTCATGATCCTGCACGAGGAGAGGGATTGGGCTTAGTTAAGACCCACAGGGTGTATCTGAAATGGCACCATATTCCCCTATATAGTTCACTTTTGACCAGGGCTCTGGGGTGGAGAACAGTTTTAAATACACTTGAACAATAACATTGTATTGTACTATATTAAAAAAGAGAGCAACACACAACAAACAAAGAGAAGAAAGCTATGGATTGTTTACACATAGTAAACCCCTCTTATTAAACAAGTGGTGCCGAAGAACATGGCTAAGACGTTTTACATTCTCGCAACCAATTGTGCAATTTTGTAATATTTATAAATATTTTTAACTTATTGTTTAACTTATTGTATACATAATGTTGCTGCTACCGTCTCTTACGACCGAAAATAACTTCTGTTAAGCAAAGAAGAAAATTCTCACCCAGAAGTGGCACTCCTAGTGGCCGGGAACTTTAACGCAGGCAAACTTAAAACAGTTTTACCCAATTTTTACCAGCATGTCACACGTGCAAACAGGGGGGAAAAAATCCTAGACCACCTTTACTCCACACACATAGATGCATACAAACCATTCCCCCGCTCTCCATTTG
Source organism: Brachymystax lenok tsinlingensis (assembly GCA_030435695.1). NCBI lineage: Eukaryota > Metazoa > Chordata > Actinopteri > Salmoniformes > Salmonidae > Brachymystax > Brachymystax lenok. The sequence continues at coordinate 40,606,997 of CM059814.1, forward strand.
GCAAATCGGACCACAATTCTATCCTCCTGATTCCTGCTTACAAGCAAAAACGAAAGCAGTACCAGTGACCCGCTCAATACGGAAGTGGTCAGATGAAGCGGATGCTACACTACAGGACTGTTTTGCTAGCAGAGACTGGAATTCATCCAATGGCATTGAGGAATAAACCACCTCAGTCATCGGCTTCATCAATAAGTGCATCGATGACGTCGTCCCCACAGTGAGTGTACGTACATATCCCAATCAGAAGCCATGGATTACAGGCAACATCCGCATCGAGCTAAAGGCTAGAGCTGCCGCTTTCAAGGAGCGGGACACTAATCCGGACGCTTATAAGAAATCCCATTATGCCCTCAGACGAACCATCAAACAAGCAATGCGATAACTTCTCAGGGATCACTGGGGCGCTAGCGGGCTGCACCCGACACTACCAGGTGAAATGCAAGACAAAATTCCAAAATTGAATTATTAAAAATGCACCAATATACAAGTGTCCCATACTCATCAAAAGCTCTGCTTCTTGGCAATATCACAGCGTTGTCGGATTTCAAAAAGGCTTTACGGGCGAAAAGCACTACATTTGATTGTTTGAGGCTAGCACCTCACATATTTTCCATAACCATACCAGCTGGTCGATAGAAAATGCATTTCACAGGGAAAACCTGTGCCTTACCTTTTTGTAGAACGCCTGCAGAGGGCTTCCTAAGTGTCCAACGAAGACAATCCATGGGTATTTGGTTAGAAAAAGTAATTTATTATATCCTTAAATCTCCGCTTGGTTGGCGCCTTGTGTTCAGAAAATCCAATGTGACGAGAACGCTGTTCAACTATACCTATAAACTTTCCCTCAACAAAACAAAAACGATTTAAAATGCTTCCTTAGCTTATCTTTTTATGAATAAAAGTGATAATCTTTCACTTGGATGGTCACCTAAACGTTATATAAGTCAAATAAAGTGGACCGCTCAGCAAAATGCGTTCAAAAACGTGCAACTGAAAAGAGGTCCCCGGCTAGAACTTTTCCCAATAGAACACATTAGTTCCGATTTCCATTAAACTTTGCCTATACACTGCTGACATCCAGTGGAAGCAGTAGGTACTACATTCAGGGTCCTGGTATAAATACTTTTTATAGGCACTGTTTCAAAGTGAGCTATAAACCACAAGAATGAGATTTCGGATGGAAAATCTCTGGTTTTTGCCTGCCAAATGACTTCTGTTACACTCACAGACAAAATGATAACACTTTTGGAAACCTCAGAGTGTTTCCTATCCAATAGTACTAATTATGTCCATATCCTAGTTTCTGAGCCTGGGTGGCAAGCATTTTACTTTGGGCACGCCAGACTCTCCAAAACCGACCCCTCAGCTTCCACTCCCTAACAAGTTTTAATACAGGATTAAGATTGAATCCTACTACACAGGCTCTGACGCTTGTCGGATGTGACAGGGCTTGAAAACTATTAAGGACTACAAAAGGAAATCCAGACGCGAGCTGCCCAGTGACGCGAGCCTACCAGACAAGCTAAATGCCTTTTATGCTCGCTTCGAGGCAAGCAACACTGAAACATGCACGAGAGCACCAGCTGTTCTGGATGACTGTGTGATAACGCTCTCGGTAGCCGATGTGAACAAAACCATTAAACAGGTCAACATTCACAAAGCCGCAGGGCCAGACGGATTACCAGGACGTGTACTCAAAGCATGCGCGGACCAACTGTCAAGTGTCTTCACTGACATTTTCAACCTCTCCCTGACCGAGTCTGTAATACCTACATGTTTCAAGCAGACCACCATAGTCCCTGTGCCCAAGGAAGCGATAGTAACCTGCCTAAATGATTACCGCCCCGTGGCACTCACGTCGGTAGTCATGGCTGACATCAACAGCATCCTCCCGGACACCCTAGACCCACTCCAATTCGCATACCGCCCCAACAGATCCACAGATGACGCAAATCTCAATCACACTCCACACCGCCCTTTCTCACCTGGGCAAAAGGAACACCTATGTGAGAATGCTGTTCATCGACTACAGCTCAGCATTCCATACCATAGTGCCCACAAAGCTCATCACTAAGCTAAGGACTCTGGGACTAAACACCTCCCTCTGCAACTGGATCCTGGACTTCCTGACGGACCGCCCCCAGGTGGTAAGAGTAGGCAACAACACGTCTGCAACACTGATCCTTAACACTGGGGCCCCTCAGGGTTGTGTACTTAGTCCCCTCCTGTATTCCCTGTTAACCCACGACTGCGTGGCCAAACAACTCCAACATGACATTTTTTTTGTGCAGGTGGGTTGCAACCATCTCACATTACACTAGCTTTAATACCTGGGGCTGTATGTATCAAGCATCTCAGAGTAGGAGTGCTGCTGATTTAGGATCAGTTTTGCCTTTTAGATCACAATGAATAAGACTACATGGACAAGGGAGACCTGGGCCTGTATCCATAAAGCGTCTCAGAGTAGGAGTGCTGATGATCTAGGATGAAGTCCCAACCTGTCCATATAGTCTTATTCATTATGATCCTAGAATTGTTCAATAAGAAACGCTCTTTATAATTCTATGTTGGAAAACATTTTAACCGTTTTGCTACAGTACTCCGCACTGAACACCACCCAGATGTGTCTGAGGGGTGCACACTCACACTCAACAGACTCACTCTTTGAGCTCGGCCAGGGAGGCGGAGATGCGTACGTCATGGCCCAGCAGGTAGAGGGTGGTGATGAGGTCACTCCATTGCACCAGCTCCCCCAGGGGGCCCCCACTGAAGGCGTTCTCTGCGATCTTGAAGCCTGACTCCTTGGTCAACAGGCCCAGGTGCACCAGGATCTGATGGAGAGAGAGGGGTATAGAGTGTCAGTTCAGTTTAAATCTATTGTTTCTCATTGTGCTCAGTTGGTTAGAGCATGGCGCTAGCAATGCCAGGGTTGAGAGTTTGATTCCCTTCGGGGCATACACTATTACTGGAAATTCATACACTAGTACTGGAACCCAATAAATCACTGGGTTTAATATAGTGTGCAACTTTATTTTTTCAAGTATGTTCGGCACATCGCCAACCATCTGGTGTGCGTCTTTAGTTCTTGAAGTAATCCAAATGCAATTCAATGGGTTGGAAAAATGTAATAAGACATTTTCTCTATTCAAACGTAGCAGAATGTACGTCAAAGATGCACTCCACAGAAGACGTATCATTATTAACTTCAGAGCGCACAAGTCTCTTTCTATTCACCAGGGAAAAGAGTCACAGAGTCACAGGACAGAATCCAACATTACAATGTTCTGTGCTTTCTATGGACGTCTCAACACACTTTCAGCTGCTGTGTTAGCCAGCCACAATAATGCGTCCCAAACAGCACCCTTTCCCTAGATAGTTTACTACTATGGGAACTGGTCGAAAGTAGTGCACTATGTAGGGGATAGGGGGCAATTTGGGACAGAACCCCATCACTAAGGTGCATTGCATTTTGTCCTATACAGTGAGGGAAAAAAGTATTTGATCCCCTGCTGATTTTGTACGTTTGCCCACTGACAAAGAAAGGATCAGTCTATAATTTTAATGGTAGGTTTATTTGAACAGTGAAACAGAATAACAATAAAAAAATCCAGAAAAACGCATGTGAAAAATGTTATAAATTGATTTGCATTTTAATGAGGGAAATAAGTATTTGACCCCTCTGCAAAACATGACTTAGTACTTGGTGGCAAAACCCTTGTTGGCAATCACAGAGGTCAGACGTTTCTTGTAGTTGGCCACCAGGTTTGCACACATCTCAGGAGGGATTTTGTCAGACTTTTTTTGTCAGACTCTCCAAGTCATTAAGGTTTCGAGGCTGACTTTTGGTAACTCGAACCTTCAGCTCCCTTCACAGATTTTCTATGGGGATTAAGGTCTGGAGACTGGCTAGGCCACTCCAGGACCTTTATGTGCTTCTTCTTGAGCCACTCCTTTGTTGCCTTGGCATGCTGGAATACCCATCCACGACCCATTTTCAATGCCCTGGCTGAGGGAAGGAGGTTCTCACCCAAGATTTGACGGTACATGGCTCCGTCCATCGTCCCTTTGACGCGGTGAAGTTGTCCTGTCCCCTTAGCAGAAAAACACCCCCAAAGCATAATGTTTCCACCTCCATGTTTGACGGTGGGGATGGTGTTCTTGGGGTCATAGGCAGCATTTCCCCTCTTCCAAACACGGCGAGTTGAGTTGATGCCAAAGAGCTCTATTTTGGTCTCATCTGACCACACCACTTTCACCCAGTTGTCCTCTGAATCATTCAGATGTTCATTGGCAAACTTCAGACGGGCATGTATATGTGCTTTCTTGAGCAGGGGGACCTTGCGGGCGCTGCAGGATTTCAGTCCTTCACGGCGTAGTGTGTTACCAATTGTTTTCTTGGTGACTATGATCCCAGCTGCCTTGAGATCATTGACAAGATCCTCCCGTGTAGTTCTGGGCTGATTCCTCACCGTTCTCATGATCATTGCAACTCCACGAGGTGAGATCTTGCATGGAGCCCCAGACCGAGGGAGATTGACAGTTCTTTTGTTTTTCTTCCATTTGCGAATAATCGCCCCAACTGTTGTCACCTTCTCACCAAGCTGCTTGGCGATAGTCTTGTAGCCCATTCCAGCCTTGTGTAGGTCTACAATCTTGTCCCTGACATCCTTGGAGAGCTCTTTGGTCTTGGCCATGGTGGAGAGTTTGGAATCTGATTGATTGATTGCTTCTGTGGACAGGTGTCTTTTATACAGGTAACAAGCTGAGATTAGGAGCACTCCCTTTAAGAGTGTGCTCCTAATCTCAGCTCATTACCTGTATAAAGGACACCTGGGAGACAGAAATCTTTCTGATTGAGAGGGGGTCAAATACTTATTTCCCTCATTAAAATGCAAATCAATTTATAACATTTTTCACATGCTTTTTTTCTGGATTTTTTGGTTGTTATTCTGTCTCTCACTGTTCAAATAAACCTACCATTAAAATTATAGACTGATAATTTCTTTGTCAGTGGGCAAATGTACAAAATCAGCAGGGAATCAAATACTTTTTTCCCCTCACTGTATTTATATTGTATTTATAAAATAAAAAAAATCCCAGGCCCCGCCCCTACAGGAGGTCTTTTGCCTTTTGGTAGGCCGTCATTACAAATAAGAATTTGTTCTTAACTGACTTTCATAGTTAAACAAAGGTTAAATAAAAAATTAGGAATTCATGGGTAGAGAGGATTATGACTGTAATAATATAAAAATCTACCTTCAGCCACCCAGCACACTATGACTGTGTTTCAAATGGCACCCTTTTCCCTATATAGTGCACTACTGTCGGCCAGGGAATATAGGGCTATGGTGAAAAGTATTGCACTTTACAGGGAATAGGGTGCCATTTGGGACTAAGCCTATCTTGACTCTTTAGGGTCATGGAAATGGGGCAGGCGCCTTGTTCCTAGCCTGATCCCAGATCTGTTTGTGCAGTCTTGCCAAGTTGGGCTACTTTGTTCCTGCTCTGAGCCTTTGGCATGATAGAGGTTGAGTCCCGATTCTCCACACTTCTCCCAAAGTGTACTCTTGCTCACTCAAGCCAATGCTTACACCAATAACTACTGGGAAAAAAAGTGAAGAATTTGAGTTTCAGGTGCAAGATACGTTGTTCCACTCTAACTAGAAGGAGTAGGACTCTCACCATATGTCATATCCATACTGTTCGATGCCGTAGAGTCAGAAAGAGGAGGTGGAGGTGAATTATTTACAAAGTCCTGAAGATCACTAGGGAACTGAAACCTCCATTATTAATCGTTGGGGCCAGATAGCTACCCAGAACACAATGGACTTTCCTTGTTTAAATTTTCTCAGTTCAGAAAGGCATGGGCTGATTCTGTTCTCTTGTCCAAGTAGATAATATATTTTCGGAGGTGTGTTTGCGTGAGTGCGTGCAAGTGTGTAAGTGCAAGCTTGCATGAGTATGTGTGTGCGTGCGTGCACGTGTTTGTGAGTGTGTGCGTGTCCTACCTTCTTCCTCTTGCGCTTGGCCAGGTTCTGCTTGGCAGCCAGGGCGTGGATGGCGTTGATCCAGGGGTCTTCCATGCGCTTGATCCGGAGCATCATCCAGCGGAACTCCTCTCGCCGAGACATGACCCGGTATAGCTCCTCGAAGCTCGTCCGGATCTCCGTCTAGGAAGAAGACACTATACAATTTAGACACCACTACTATTTAGGCGTTACGGTTTAACCCATTAACATTTTTCAAGGTTTACCCTATAAGGAGAATGTTAGGTAGACAGTCAGTAGGCACTTTTGTTTTGGATCGGCAGAAGCCCCAGGTGGGCGGAGTGTGCACATTTTAGACTAAAGTGAAATCTCCACCCACCTGGGGCACAGGACGATGACAAACGAGCACGCCCAATTGTGTTTGTCGTGATCAGTTTGAGCAAAGAGGCAGAGAATCGCTGATCTTCATTACACGATGAGTAGTTATGTATGATTTGAGGTCATTTGTAGATCAGTGATTCTATAATGCTGTCAATCTCAAACACTCACATTGGTATCGAAATCCATCGATTCACATGAAGGGATCGGTCATAACATACAGGATATAAAGAGGATTCTCATCAACTTAAACACTTAAGCTACAAAGTGGCAAGTTCTCCCAGGCGCTCTTTGCATTACAAAGACATATGGCTCCTCATTGAATGCTGGAATGTAATGATAGCAATCTATACATTTCTCAGCTTATCTCGGGTCAATATTTAAGAAAGCTTTCCCAAAGCCGGCTTGGTTGAGATGCAGCCATGCCTGCCATTAACAGCTGCGAGCTAGGGAAACAACGCACTAACAACGCTCCTGCAGTGTATTACCATCCCTCATCAGGACAGGAAATCACTTGGAGAGAAAAGTCTGGGGCTGTGTCCCAAATGGCATCCTATTCCCTATATAGTGCACTACTTTTGACCATAGCGTTATGGGCCCTGGTAAACCACAACAAAAATCATCAACGGTGATCTCAAAAGACAAAAAAGATCACTCATGTTGACATATCCGAAGGGGGGCAAAGAGTATTCAATTTGGACTTATCGCATTATCCATAACCCGGGAGCGGAGTAATATTTAAAGCCAATAACGGCGAGCCACGCCCGGAGCTCTGAGCTCAGACGGCCCTGTAGGGAGATTTGAGCGAGTGCCCATTGGCATGGCGACAGGCGTCATGTTATAAATCCTGTCCCGCTCTATAGTCAGTTACTAACAGAATCACTGGAGTGACTCTACTCTTCAGACAGTGTATCTGTGTGTGTGTTAGCCTTATGTGCACTAACATTGCTTATGCATTAGTCGATACCATTTGAGCTAAAAGACAAGCGGAAGAGGTCATTTCTAAAGAGCACATGATGTCATAACATTATAAAAGCTATTCAATGCCCTCGTGACTTGGCATTTGTCTTCAGGCCGGGTATTCTGTCTGGCCAGTCCCCAGAGTGGTGAGAGTGAAAAGGACTGGCCAGGCTGTTGGTCTTTCAGCAGGGTGCAGAGACTGGCACTTATGCCCTTTTCACGATTGTGTTTTAAGATAATTTCTTATCACATTGTCATTTTCACATCGTGCCAACCCGAACCAAACTGTGTTGGCTGTAATATTTGATTTTCCTGTTGTCCTTTCCAGCGCGGTTCCAGCAACTATACTCAGTTTTTCTCGGCTTGGCAGTGTGGAAAGCCCTTCAGTTCAGACACTCACCTGGCCCCTCCGGTCAGCCTCCTCATTCAATGTCTTGGTTCTCCACGGCAGGCGCGGGCACCAGTTCTCCACCTAAAATGACATTAAAATCAGAGCATAACATCAGAAGGAACTGAGATAGAAAATGTGAGTGTTTCATATGGGGCCTGTGGGGCCTGTGAACTCTGCCAACGAAGAGTAGAGAGAGGAGAGGACGCAGGACCGAGGGAGGAAAAGGACACTAGGGTTGTGTCCCAAATGGCTCCCTCTTCTCTATATAGTGCACTACTTTTGACTAGGGCCCGTAGGGAACCCTTAGGTATGCAGCCAGTGAGTGGTCTGTGCAACGAGACAGCTCACTATCACTGAGCATTTTACTGCACTCAAGTCAGTGTGACCTGCTTTCACCATGGCGATATGTATGTATTTCCATATAGTATCAGCCTTGTTCTTTCTCTCTCTGCCTCTCTCACGTGTTCTGTCTGCCGCTCACGCACGCAATGCACCCTCCTCAGAGTGAGGAGGCATTTGGGATGTAGCCTAATTTCCCATGCTCAGAGTGGACAGCCAGACGGATGGCCCCAACGTTGGGGATGTCACAGCTAAAACCCCAGCCTCCATTTTAAGGGCCAATTGTAGTGTATCAGGGTTCCACTGGTTGCCTCACTAGCTCAGTGAGTGAATGAGGTTGATCGAGGCTTAATTGATTAAGAGTTTATCCAAATGGCACCCTATCCCCAATGTAGTGAACTACTTTTGGCCAGAGCCCTACACCCAATCAGCCAGACACCCCCAAAAATAGTGCACTATATAGGGAATAGGATGTCATTACTTCTCTGTCTCTCTCTGTATCTGCACTCAACAGTGAGGCTGGGGCCACCATAGCTAGTTGATGCATCCATTTTTTTGAAAGTTATATAAACTCATCAAAAAAAGAAACGTCCTCTCACTGTCAACTGCGTTTATTTTCAGCAAACTTAACATGTGTAAATAGTTGTATGAACATAACAAGATTCAACAACTGAGACATAAACTGAACAAGTTCCACTGACATGTGACTAACAGAAATGGAATAACGTTTCCCTGAACAAAGGGGGGTCAAAATCAAAAGTAACAGTCAGTATCTGGTGTGGCCACCAGCTGCATTAAGTACTGCAGTGCATCTCCTCCTCGTGGACTGTACCAGATTTGCCAGTTCTTGCTGTGAGATGTTACCCCACTTTTCCACCAAGGCACCTGCAAGTTCCCGGACATTTCTGGGGGGAATGGCCCTAGGTCTCACCCTCCGATCCAACAGGTCCCAAACGTGCTCAATGGGATTGAGATCCGGGCTCTTCGCTGGCCATGGGAGAACACTGACATTCATGTCTTGCAGGAAATCACGCACAGAACGAACAGTACGGCTCTTGGCATTGTCATGCTGGAGGGTCATGTCAGGATGAGCCTGCAGGAAGGGCACCACATGAGGGAGGAGGATGTCTTCCCTGTAACGCACAGCGTTGAGATTGCCTGCAATGACAACAAGCTCAGTCTGATGATGCTGTGACACACTGCCCCAGACCATGACGGACCCTCCACCTCCAAATCGATCCCGCTCCAGAGTACAGGCCTCGGTGTAACGATCATTCCTTCGACAATAAACGTGAATCTGACCATCACCCCTGGTGAGACAAATACGCAACTCGTCAGTGAAGAGCCCTTTTTGCCAGTCCTGTCTGGTCCAGCGACGGGGGTTTTGTGCCCATAGGGGACGTTGTTGCAGGTGATGTCTGGTGAGGACCTGCCTTACAACAGGCCTACAAGCCCTCAGTCCAGCTTCTCTCAGCCTATTTCGGACAGTCTGAGCACTGATGGAGGGATTGTGCATTCCTGGTGTAACTCGGTCAGTTGTTCTTGCCATCCTGTACCTGTCCCGCAGGTGTGATGTTCGGCTGTACCGATCCTGTGCAGGTGTTGTGACACGTGGTCTGACACTGCGAGGACGATCAGCTGTCCGTCCTGTCTCCCTGTAGCGCTGTCTTAAGCATCTCACAGTATGGACATTGCAATTTATTGCCCTGGCCTCATCTGCAGTCCTCATGCCTCCTTGCAGCATGCCTAAGGCACGTTAACGCAGATGATCATGGACCCTGGGTGTTTTTCAGAGTCAGTAGAAAGGCCTCTTTAGTGTACTAAGTTTTCATAACTGTGACCTTAATTTCCTACCATCTGTAAGCTGTTAGTGTCTTAACGACCATTCAACAGGTGCATGTTCATTGTTTATGGTTCACTGAACAAGCATGGAAAACAGTGTTTAAACCCTTTACAATGAAGATCTGTGAAGTTATTTGGATTTTTACGAATTATCATTGAAAGACAGGGTCCTGAAAAAGAAAAAGGAGTTTATCTTGATTGCTGACATGCAAAACATTTTTGGGACTATATCAACAATGGACTAATGAAACAAATACCAGAATATAGTTTTGGGGTGGAGTTTTCCTTTAACTTGTTAGGGATCGGCTCATGAGGTGACCGTTTTGGAGAGCCTGGCGTGCCCAAAGTAAAATGCCTCCCATTCAGGCCCAGAAAATAGGATATGCACATATTTAGTACCATTGGATAGGAAACACTCTGAATTTTCCAAAAGTGTTAACCATTTGTCTGTGAGTGAAACAGAACGCATATGGCAGGCGAAACCCCGAGGAATTTCTGTCCTGGAAAAAGTGATATTGACACATTGCTCATTTGGAACCCCTCCCTCATGAAAATGACCATAAGGGCATATTAATGCAGTACCCATCGCTTCCTTTAGATGTCAACAGTCTCGAGACAGTGTACATTTTCAATTTGGATGCTTTAGACCAGAGAATAAGAGCAAACCAGGAAGTGTACTTTTTATGTCAACAGTACCCAGAGCGCGCTCCCGACAAGGCGTGCAGTGTCTTTTTTACCGTCTTTATCGATCAGTTTATATTCTGGTTGATTTATAATAGTAAATATACGTAAAAGTGTTCCTAAGGATACATTTAAAACTATGTTTGATTGTTCTTGGACAAGTTTATAGGTATAAGATGAACGAGTTCTCGTCATGTTTCAATGGAGGAGTGGAGGCTGTCGTTTCTGATTATAACGCGCGAACCAAATGGAGATTTATGGATAAAATACATTACTTTTTCTAACAAAAGAACCATGGATTGTCTTCGTTGGACACTTAGGATGACCCCAGCAGAAGTTCTTCAACAGGTAATTGATTTGTTTTCGCTGTAAAATGTGTTATGTGTGTGCCATGATGGCTAATGGATTCATGGCTATGGGAAAAATATGTGAGGTGCTACCCTCAAACAATCAAATGTGCTGCTTTCGCCGTAAAGCCTTTTTGAAATCTGACAACGCTGTGATATTGCCAAGAAACAGAGCTTTTGATGAGTATGGAACACTTGTATATTGGTGGATGTTTAATAATTCAACTTTTGGATTTTGAATTTGGCGCCTTTCACCTGGTAGTGTCGGGATTGGGGCGCTAGCGCCCCAGCAATCCCTGAGAGGTTAATGGATTTGGTGCATGTCTTTCCCAACAGGTTTTTTCGGTAGAGTAAAATTACATCGCGCTGTTCTTCCCCCAAGCACTGATCTCAACTGATACAACATTTATAAGCTCCCATATCTGACCAGCTCCCATATCTGACCGAGAATAATCAACGTAAAGAGTCAGGGACTTGACTTTGATTAAAACAAACTTCAGTTCAGTCATTGCTACTTAGCAACGAGCTTCTCATTGACCACCAGAGGACAAACCTTATTTGCGGTATAAATGGGCTTTACATCTCGAGTGTTGTCTTCGCATGTGCGTAACCTACTCGCTAAGGTCATCAGAAAGCTACAGTACACGTTTCCATATTAACGCCTGTAAAGAAATTCAACACTGTAGGATAATTCACAAGTAAATAGTTCAGTCGTCAGGGGCGCGTGGAGATGCAGTGGATGAATACGTAAAGAGCTGGGGCATTCCATGTCCCCCAGGCTGTTAACACTGAATGTCAATGAGTAGATCCAACCACACTGTAGCCACTGTGTGCACATACACCGACAACCACGGACACACATACACAGACCACACACACAGACAGACAGAGACAGACACACACACACACACACACTCACCTCGCCGAGATATATGAAGAAGGAGCAGGTGGAGCCGTCCACGCCGTAGTTAGTGTAGCATGAGTCTGACCGCCACATGTCCTTCATCCACTGAGGAAGAGGAGGAGAGACTTGATCAGGACTGAACACAATAGGTACCAGTATAGCCTATCAATCCACATGCCTTGGCCAGTCCTCCCATCCCATGTGTAGAAGCTCTGAGCTATTTGACCAGACCCCAGTCTATGTGTGTGTGTGTGTGGACTCATCAATCCAAGAAAAAGAACCAGGCAATATAAGCAAAGAAACAGTGACAAAAATGTGACTCTGGGCAAAGTGTCAATAGCATTGAAAGTGAAAAAGTGTTTTTGTTCAATGGGCTGATGTTTTCAAGATTAAACCGATGTGCAAAACAATCTGCTGAAGCCCGGTGAAGGAGCAGAGTGAAGGAGCAGAGTGGGGCTACGACTTGGCCAAGGCTACGGGGGAATATGGCAATCACTTACAGTCTGGATTAGGAATAATGGTGTTCCACTCCAACACTGACACATTAAGGCTGAGTCTCAAATGACACCCTATTCATTATGGGCCCTTGTCAAAAGTAGTGCACTACATAGGGAATAGGCTGCCATATGGGACATAGCCTACCTCTTTCCATCGCTGCAATTTCCATTGATTTTTTTTAATCGGATTTCCATCCCATTGTTTTTGAAAGACTGGGCTATGCAGAGTGGGTATAGGTTTATATGAAACTGCCATAACTAATTTCACTGAGATTGACAGCCACCCAAGTAAATCCCCTGGAATGAGTCACGCAAGGCAGCTGAAAACATCATTTGCAGCTAATTGTTTTAAAGGTATTCTACAGGGGTTTATGAATTCCGAAGTATTTTGTAATCGGAAGGAAGAAGTCTTCAATTTGTCTTTTGTTCCTGCTAAAAACCATCTGAACGATTTTTCAAATAATAATTATTCCATCCATCAGAGCACAATAACAGGATGGAAAAGGTTGCCAGTAGGAAGTTTGTACCATGTACAGTATTATATAGCACTGTGACAGCTGGGATTTCCACTATACCCCATAAAAGCGCCCGAGGAATAAAATAAACTGTCTGAAGTTATTTTACTAGCCGACAGTTTAGTCAGCAGAAACATTTAGGCCACGCGCAACAGAATACATTGAAAAGCTGCATTCTGAATTAAACCTAAAAAAAAAAGACTTGAGATGTAATGTGGTTGAAATAATACAATAAAAAAAAAGAGAAAGGAGAGGCTAAATAGGACAAAACAGCTCATCTGTTTCCGCTATGGAGCCTGTTTGAGCCCTGTTTTGGCTCTTTTAAATGGTGATCGGCTAGCCATGCCTGCCTTCCTTGGTGCCAGTGCCAGTGGAGGCTTGGGAGCAGCGCGCAGAGCAGATGGCCTTTATGATATGACGGTATCTGCTCCGGGCAGACTCCGGCCTGGGGCTGGAGGGCTGTGATTACTGCTGCTGCTGGTGGTTGCTGTGTGTGTGTTTGTTTGGGTGCGTGTGTGTGTCTCGCTCACCTTGACTTTGCCCTCACAGTGAGGGAAGCCGTCCATGGGGGGAAGCTCACATTTCTCCTGAGCGCCGTTCAGCAGATCTGCGGAAAGAGAGGAGAGAGATAGGAGAGAAAAAGAGAGACGAGAAGAGGAGGGGATCAATAAGGTCAGTCACCAGCCTTGGGAGCAAACCGTGCAGGTGTGGATTTGACAAACAAAGACGATACGGAGAGATCAATACACACGTATGATTGAACACACTCCTGTGCACATACACACTGCCTCAGTCATGTATGCGCATGACACATCAAAAATACACACACACACTTTCGGTTTACACATCAAAAAGCTCCAAACAACCAATGACTTCACTGGGTCTGTAATTCCATGTATCCTCAGGGAGGTGGTGGTATTTTGAAGACACTGAACATGGCCCAGAATTGAAACAACATATGTATGCATGTGATGTGTGCTCTCTCCCAATAGCACGAGCACAGGTAGCGTAACTTGTGTGACCACATGGTACCATCCATCCATCCGCAACATATACATGATGCCACTGAGGCTATGCTATGCTATGCTGCTCCCCTGGCCGAGCATACGGTGGTGTGATTTCAATACCTGACGCAGCAGACTGACGCAGGTTCAGATAAGCTCGCATCACACCGACAACAGACGTGTGGAGTTCAGATATGCCGGGGCTACTAAAAGTCTTCAATGGAATGGGGTGCTGGGAACAGTCACATTGCAAAAAAGAAAATGCCACCCTATTTCCTATATAGTGCAAATCCTTAGCACACCACCGTATGTAGGGAATAGGGTTGTCCGTCCTGTGAGGATGAAGACACCAGGGTTGGGAGAAGGTGTCCCATTAAGAAATGGCTGTTACATGAGCGGTGGTGACGAGGCTAAGTCAGGGCTCCATTTCCTCAGGGGGCTGTCTGAAAGGCTGTCATCGTGAAGGGAGGACAGGAAAAGTGAGTGAGTGAGTGAGTGAGTGAGTGAGTGAGTGAGAGAGAAGACAGTCGGTGTGAAGGTAACCTTGAAGGGATACTTTGGGAGACAGATTAACTTGTGGATACCATCTGTGTCCAGTATGAAGGAAGTTAGAGGTAGTTTCCCGAGCCAATGCTAACTAGCAATAGCACAATAACTGGAGGTCTATGGGTATCTACTAGCATCTAGGGCCTTGTTTCCAAAATCCAGAAATATCTCTTTAACTTGTTAGGGAGTGGCAGCTGAGGGGTCGGTTTTGGAGAGCCTGGCGTGCCCAAAGTAAAATGCCTCCCATTGAGGCCCAGAAAATAGGATATGCACATATTTAGTACCATTGGATAGGAAACACCCTGAATTTTCCAAAGGTGTTAACCATTTGTCTGTGAGTGAAACAGAACTCATATGGCAGGCGAAACCCCGAGGAATTTCTGTCCTGGAAAAAGTGATTTTGACACATTGCTCATTTGGAACCCCTCCCTCATGAAAATGACCATATAAGGGCATATGAATGCAGTACCCATCGCTTCCTTTAGATGTCAACAGTCTCGAGACAGTGTACATTTTCAATTTGGATGAATTAGACCAGAGAAGAAGAGCAAACCAGGAAGTGACCTTTTTATGTAAACAGTACCCAGTGCGCGTTCCCGACAAGGCGTGCAGTGTCTTTTTACCGTCTTTATCGATCAGTTTATATTCGGTTGATTTATAATAGTAAATATACGTAAAAGTGTTCCTAAGGATACATTTAAAACTATGTTTGATTGTTCTTGGACAAGTTTATAGGTATAAGATGAACGAGTTTGCGTCACGTTTCAATGGAGGAGTGGAGGCTGTCGTTTCTGATTATAACGCGCGAACCAAATGGAGATTTATGGATAAAATACATTACTTTTTCTAACAAAAGAACCATGGATTGTCTTCGTTGGACACTTAGGATGACCTCAGCAGAAGTTCTTCAACAGGTAATTGATTTGTTTTCGCTGTGAAATGTGTTATGTGTGTGCCATGATGGCTAATGGATTCATGGCTATGGGAAAAATATGTGAGGTGCTACCCTCAAACAATCAAATGTGCTGCTTTAGCCGTAAAGCCTTTTTGCCAAGAAACAGAGCTTTTGATGAGTATGGAACACTTGTATATTGGTGGATGTTTAATAATTCAACTTTTGGATTTTGAATTTGGCGCCTTTCACCTGGTAGTGTCGGGATTGGGCAATCCCTGAGAGGTTAATGACTGGCCTGTCTGAGAGGTGGACCAGATTGCTCTGTCATCAGTTCAAGGCTGATACTCTCTCACAGTCTGAGGGAAACTTACTTTGGACTGACAAGAGGATATTGCCATTGGGTCTGTGGCTTGGCCATGAGTGAATTACAGGTATCAGCACTGGCATTTAAACAAATTCGATAACAATAAGGGAACCTTTGCAGACTGTGTGTTTTGGACAAAAATCTCAAGGTTCCTGTTAAAAATCTCTTAACAGTCACTACCTGTTCTGTGATCATTTGTTCTGATGTAAGAAGCAAAGCATCTGCACAGAATTGAGTGAAAACAATGGGCAGGCTTTTTACCATTTGCGACCCATGGTGAGCTTGCCAACAACAAAGACGCAGACAGAGTGACAAAATCTTGCATCCAAAAGACTTGTACAGAGCCAAACACGACACAGTGCATTACTTTGTTCTATAGCGATTGATCAGTCCCAGATTAATTATCAAACCTTCAGCTCAAACCTTGAGTTCTGACGAGACCCGGCGTGTTTGGGCTAAAGATTAGACTAAAACTCTACAGTACATAGACCAATGATAATTCTTCCTTCTGCACGGAGTAGCATTCACTAAGAAACAAAGATTTCAGTGAGAGAGAAGAAAATGTATCAGAATTCTAATGAACAGAATGTAATGTGATCGCTGCACGCAAAGCTATTCTATACTACCACGTCCGGAGTGTGTTTGTGTGCATCAGTTACTGAGGAGGGGATCTCATTCTGATAACAGAGTATGTTGTCTCTACTCCAGGAAAAATCACTGATTAAAATGTGTTTAATGCACACAGCGCTTTGGCTTAATAACCCTTGATGTAAGAGCTCAAGCTGCGACGCTGCCCTCTCGTCTATTTTAATAGCCTTGTTGTTTCCATACTCGCAATGACTATGCAATATATAATACACAGCATAGGGGTGGATACAGTAAACAATGGTGAGACAAATGAGAACGCTCCGGGGTGAAGTTCCACCTAGGTACAGATCTAGGATGAGCTTCCCTCCCTCAAACTTAACATTAACCATAGTGAGGTAAATGCAAAACTGACCCGAGATCAGCATCTAGCGAATACTTCAACCTACACCAATGAGAAAAAAATAAGAAGAGGGACATTCACTGCTATTCACCAACTTCCAGTGGGTCCAAACACCTAAAGATGCCTTTGAAGCTCTCTCCTGTTTCAGTCATTATCTGCTAAAAGAAGTCTTTGACCGAGATGAGAGAAGACAGTCAATCAGCGTGTTTGAGGGGATCAGTTTGAACGAGGCGATGCGCTGAATCAATCATCACATAATGAGTAAGCCTTAGCAATGATTCTGCGCAGTCCAACTGCAATGGAATCAAACATGCAACACCTGAGCCAGTGTGTGTGACACTGCAGGCTATGTGTTTTTGTATGCTCCCATTTATTGAATGCATTTCGGATTTGATGCGTGTATTTCTGTATTCTGCAGTGCTAATTTGTAAAAGAGACCAGGGTATCAATGTGACTCCCTGCTAAAACAAAAGGTGAAATAAATGCAGATATGGACAACAGTCATGTGGTCATGAGACGGCTAGCCTGAGACAAAAGGGCCTCTGGTTTAGCCACGGTTTCCCGGGGCAACAGGAGCAGGAGAACAATAAGGGGAGGCAGACAGATTATTATTGAAGTATTTTCTATCATAGCCGGTCGAACAAAGGCCTCGCACTGGACCGAAGGGGAGGGTAGTGGACCTCATGCTGAGTCCATCCGCCTGTGTCCACACACACATATATACACACACACACACACACACACACACACACACACGTCTCCCTCCTCCTCCGGACAAGACGAGATGAGACCAGCTGATATGAGCTGAGACTGGCTGAGATCTCACCAGCCAGAGTGTCAGAGCCAAAACATGGCTTCTTAAGTCACTGCTGCTTTAATCAAGCAGAAAGAGCTGCCTGTCGCCGAGTGGCAGGCTAAATATAGCCGCATTATAATCAAATGTCAGAGAGCTGGTATTTAAACCTAACAAGAGATCTCTCCACATGCTGTGCCTTCTTCACAGATCATCTTTAAGCCCGATGAGCATCTTTAGTCTGACGAACCGCACAACGATGTTTAGGATTTAGATTGACATGCTGCGCTGTGGTCACGGCAACTGCAACGCTTGCATAATAGTACTCAGTGGAACATGCACATGGTATTACGGGGATGTGTCTGAATGTACCAGCAGAGCTACCTGTCTCTGAGTAAACACACACAAAGACGAACAAAGACGAACAAAGACGAACAAAGACGAACAAAGACACATGGGGGTAGGTAGTCTGTGAGGAAATGTCCTTTGAATCCGTTCTCCTAGTATGTTGGTATAAACCCCCAGTTTGAGGTCAACCACAACATACACGTGACTCATAGCAGGACCGTTTTGCTAGAAACGTAACTCTGCGAAGGAATAGTCTATCGAAATAGCAGATAGAGCCAGATCCCCAGCCTGCACGAGGAGGAAATGAAGGCTGAAGTCAAGCAAAGCCAATCTTCTGATAATGCGTGCCGATAAGCCCTCCGCGAGCCTAACCACACCTCTACTTGACAGTTACAGAGAGAACTAAGACGGTGATGATGAAGAGATGACACCTTCAGCAGCATTGCGTTAGACCACTTCCACTGAATGAACAATGACACAGTACTACTGGAGATCTTTGAGCAGGAGTTCTATGGTTTGCCAGTACAAAATGTAATCTGATCAGACTAGAGTTGCAAAAATTCCTTCCATTATACCCTTGCTCGAAATCCAGATGGAACTGTTAATAGATCATATAAGATCGAGACAATTACAAAATAAGATTCTGATTGTACAAGCCTAAATCAGAAAAGAAGGCAGCTACTAGCAGTAGTAGTGCTGTATATCCAAGGTGGAAAGAGGCATTTTCTCTCCATTGTCATTTTGCTTCTCTGAGTTGATCATTAAGCTAAACCCAGGTTTAGCTTGGGTTAACGCAAAATGAACTTTGGACTAAATACATCAGGCTCCAGTTAGTCCCTCTCCTCTTCCTCAGCCCCCCTTCAAACTCAATACTTTCCTCACAGTCCTGCGCTCATCATCATCCACCTTCCGACATTTTAGCTTTACGTAAGGAAGAAGCATCATGGAATCCACTCAACAATGAAAGGTTCCGTTACAGAGTGGGAGAGATACATAGGGTGCCCTATTCACTATATAGTGCACTACTTATGACCAGAGCCCTAATTGCCCTGGTCAAAAGTAGTGCACTATATAGGAAATATGGTGCAATTTCAGACACAACCATGGTCCAGCTCCATAACGGCAAGATATGAAAAATATATTTTCAGTTTTTCATCTCTCTCACCGCTACTGTTCCATCCAGACCACAGCTCCTCGGCCAACTTTGGGTGTACTTTGCCCTGCGAGTGACGAGCGAAGACATCTTTGAACACCTCATCAATTAAGCAAAAGGCAGCTAATGGAGAGTGCCCTCTCAGCCACAGAACAGCTATAGGCTCTCAGTGGGGTGACCGGAGGAGAGGGGCTGTGTGTGTGTGTGTGTGTGTGTGTGTGTGTGTGTGTGTACACACTTGTTTTCCTACATTATCAGGACCCCAATGTCCTAACAATTCACAGAATATCCTGACAAGGTAGGACTTTTTTTGTTGTTGAATTTGGTCAAATTATAGTTTTTGGGGTTAAGGTTAGGGTTTTGGGGGTTTAAGGTAAGAGTTAGGTTTAGGGGTTGGGGGGGTTCTGGAATTCCACAAAAATAAAGCTGTGTGGACTTTGAGTGGATGTTGTGGAAGCGGAGAAGCTGGATGATGACCATAATCAGGGGTGATTTTCCAGGGAGGAAAAATACACACTCACACAGACCTGGAGCGAGGCTGCCAGCGTGGCTGCTGTTGATTGACTCTAGTCTGGAGAAGTCATCCAGAACAGTCTTTATTCTCTACAGGACATCACAACAGTGTAAGAACAGAACAACATGCCCGTCCTAGTGTGTGTGTGTGTGTGTGTGTGTGTGTGTGTGTGTGTGTGTGTGTGTGTGTCCGTTCTCAGCTACAGGCTCTCACCAGGGCTAGGTTTCCCAAAAGCATCTTATTAAGGCTAAGTTCAGTGACCTCAATGGTTCTAACGACAAACTTAGCCTTGATTTCAATGGTTCTAATGACTAACTTAGCCTTAAGATAATTTGGGGAAACCAGGCCCAGAACTTCAGTCTCACGGCAGGGTAAATAACAACAGTTCCCAGAGTGCCTGTGGCAGCCAAAAGCCTTGATTTATCATCTCATCATCTCCCAAGCATGACTAACGTTCCCCGGTTTCAAATTAATTAAGAAGAACTATGTAATATTTACTTATGAGTCAAAGCCGGAATGGTGGGAAGAATCCATTGTGAGGGTAACATTTCTGAGAATTCAGGTAGTCAGGGACAGGGCTTTGAATAGCATTTGAATAACATTGACTCTGTACCGGCACCCCCGGTATATATCCTTGTTATTGTTATTTTATTGTGTAACTTTTTATTTGATCTTTTACTTTTTTCTTAACTCTATTTCTTGAACTGTATTGTTGGTTAAGAGCTTGTAAGTAAGCATTTCCGGTAAGGTCTACACCTGTTGATTTGATCTTACATTTTCATTCCTCATTCAAAGGGCTTCAATGTGCTGTGTGGGTTGAAGTTTCCCCTAGATGCTGAATTTCCTCCACTAATGGTTAACAGGGCCTAAAATTAACACCAGCCACCTGCGGGTAGATTTTGGCATTGCCGGGTGAAATGTGTATTTCACCAGCCACGTTGACGGGCGGTCAGGGCGAGCATTTCACTCGCATTTGTGAATACAAATAGTCAAGAATTATCACATTTATAGTCAAATAAATGCTGCAGTAGCTGCAGTAGCTGTATTTCTGCATTTTCGTTTCATAGCTGGTAAATTAAATCGCAGAAAGTCAAAGAACTATGAATCCTATATAGCTTATTCTACTTTGCGCTACAACACCGCCTGGCTGGGGTGTTGAGTGAAATATACATTTATAGAAGCGCTGCGCACAGGCATAAAAGTCTGTCTGATATACTTGAAACTAAAGTCTACTGAAGTGAGACTTTGTCCTTGGGTTTCTTGGCTATTTACATTATTTTGTTCACAAGCTAGATTGTTTTTCTATGTTGGAGTTTCAACTACTAGGGAAGAGAAAAAAAACACTTCTACTTGTCAGAATCAATCTCAAAGGCACAAACAGGACTTAAGTCACGCTACCACGGTAACCTTAAAAAGGCAAGGTGGACATGTTTGTCTCCTATGTGATACACTATATATACAAAAGTAGTGGATTCAGCTATTTCTGCCACACCCGTTGCTGACTGTTCGTCGGGAGCCAAGCCTAAGATCACCATGCGCAATGCCAAGTGTCGGCTGGAGTGGTGTAAAGCTCGCCGCCATTGGAACAGTGGAAACGCCGTTCTCTGGAGTGATGAATCACGCTTCACCATCTGGCAGAATCTGTCTTTGGCGGATGCCAGGAGAACAGTACCTGCCCGAATGCATAGTACTTACTGTAAAGTTTGGTGGAGTAGGAATAATGGTTCGGGCTAGTGTAACAGTATAGCTTCCGTCCCTCTCCTCGCCCCTACCTGGGCTCGAACCAGGGACCCTCTGCACACATCAACAACTGCGTCCCTCGAAGCATCGTTACCCATCGCGCCGTGGCCCTTGCAGAGCAAGGGGAACAACTACCTCAAAGGCTCAGAGCGAGTGACGTCACCGATTGAAACGCTATTAGCGCGCACCCCGCTAGCTAACTAGCCATTTCACACCGGTTACACTAGGCCCCTTAGTTCCAGTGTAGGGAAATCTTAACACTACAACATTCAATGACATTCTAGACAATTCAGTGCATCCAACTTTGTGGAACAGTTTGGGGAAGGCCCTTTCCTGTTTCAAAATGACAATGCCCCCGTGCACAAAGCAAGGTCCACACAGAAATGGTTTGTCGAGATCAGTGTGGAAGAACTTGACTGGCCTGCAAAGAGCCCTGACCTCAACCCCATTGAACACCTTTGGGATTAATTGGAACGGCGACGGCGAGCCAGGCCTAATTGCCCAACCTCACTAATGCTTGTGGCTGAATGGAAGCAGCAATGTTCCAACATCTAGTGGAATGTCTTTCCAGAAGAGTGGAGGCTGTTATAGCAGCAAAGGGGGGACCAACTCCATTTTAATGGCCATGATTTTGGAATGAGATGTTCGATGAGCAGGTGTCCACATACTTTTGGTCATGTAGTGTACTTTGGTAAAAAACAAACAAAAAACAAATATATACAGTTGAAGTCAGAAGTTTACATACACTTAGGTTGGAGTCGTTAAAACAAGTTTTTCAACCACTCCACAAATTTCTTGTTAACAAACTATAGTTTTGGTAAGTCTACTTTGTGCATGACACAAGTAATTTTTCCAACAATTATTTACAGACAGATTATTTCACTTATAATTCACAGTATCACAATTCCAGTGGGTCAGAAGTTTACATACACTAAGTTGACTGTGCCTTTAAACAGCTTGGACAACTCCAGAAAATGATGTCATGGCTTTAGAAGCTTCTGATAGGCTAATTTACATCATTTGAGTCAATTGGAGGTGTACCTGTGGATGTATTTCAAGGCCTACCATCAAACTCAGTGCCTCTCTGCTTGACATCATGGGAAAATCAAAAGAAAATCTTTGTCCCCATGTGCACCTGCACATGGGGACAAAGATCATACTTTTTGGAGAAATGTCCTCTGGTCCGATGAAACAAAAATATAACTGTTTGGCCATAATGACCATTGTTATGTTTGGAGGAAAAAGGGGGAGGCTTGCAAGCCGAAAGAACACCATCCCAACCGTGAAGCACGGGGGTGGCAGCATTATGTTGTGGGGTGCTTTGCTGCAGGAGGGACTGGTGCACTTCACAAAATAGATGGCATCATGAGGGTGGAAAATTATGTGGATATATTGAAGCAACATCTCAAGACATCAGTCAGGAAGTTAAAGCTTGGTCACAAATGGGTCTTCCAAATGGACAATGACCCCAAGCATACTTCCAAAGTTGTGGCAAAATGGCTTAAGGACAACAAAGTCATGGTATTGGAGTGGCCATCACAAAGCCTTGACGTCAATCCTATAGAAGATTTGTGGGCAGAACTGTAAAAGCGTGTGCGAGCAAGGAGGCCTAGAATCCGGACTCAGTTACACCAGCTCTGTCAGGAGGAATGGGCCAAAATTCACCCAACTTATTGTGGGAAGCTTGTGGAAGGCTACCCGAAACGTTTGACCCAAGTTAAACAATTTAAAGGTAATGCTACCAAATACTAATGTATGTAGTGTGTATGTAACCTTCTGACCCACTGGGAATGTGATGAAAGAAATAAAAGCTGAAAGAAATCATTCTCTCTACTATTATTCTGACATTTCACATTCTTAAAATAAAGTGGTGATCCTAACTGACCTAAGACAGGGAATTTTTACTAGGATTAAATGTCAGGAATTGTGAAACTGAGTTTAAATGTATTTGGCTAAGGTGTATGTAAACTTCCGACTTCAACTGTGTGTGTGTGTGTGTGTGTGTGTGTGTGTGTGTGTGTGTGTGTGTGTATATATATATATTCAATATACCATTTTAGTTACTTCTTACTAGGAATACATTTATTGTTTTAGAAACATTACAAAGCATGCTCATCCGTTTTTGTATGTTTTGTTGGTGTACTTTTAATGTCCCAAAAATATTTTGTCTGGTAAAAAAAATCTACTTGCCACAGTGGCTGGTGGACCAAAAGGTTAATTTTATGCCCTGATGGTTAAGGTTAGGATTGGGGAAGGGGAAGCTGATCCTAGATCTTTACCTAGAGGAAACTTCACTCCAGAGTGCAATGTGCAAGAACAGGTGTACCCATTCGCGCTCCCATTCATTTAAATCTAGGCCAATGTTTCCAAAGGTTGTTCTGTAATATCAGCATCATAAACTACTTTTCCCCTAGCGTCACCATAAACGACCTGATTTGCATTTGAGGACAGAGGCAAAAGAGAGGTTTTACATTTACAGCTCTAGTGTTTTGCTGGCAGTGACTTTGTGCCTTCACACAAAGGCAGACCATAAACTGGTTTAAAGTATATAGACCATAAAATATCGGAACTGTGATGGAGAACACATGACTGTTTGTACTTCACTGGGATAAAGTCTCTCCTAGGTACAGATCAAGGATCAGCTTCCCTCCCCACAATCCTAACCTTAACCTTTAGTGGGAAAATGTTAAACTGACAAAAGATCAGCATCTAAGTGCAACTTCACCCAGCAACACTAGCTAGCACCAATATGACTAGCCTGTAGTCAAATGTCTCATACTGCAGCTACAATATTTGCATAGCATTATCCATGCAGGGAAACATGGGTCCTTCCCAAGGCTGCATGATGTCATGTTACTGTGTGTACAGCCAGCATGAAAACAATCATGCCTTGTTACTGACTGTAGAGGGATCTTAAAATGTATCCTCTATTATGATTCCTGTCAACAAAAACATCAGCACATTTTCTATTACCTGATTCAATCAATACAACCAAGGTTAACTAGCCAGGTCCCAGATCGGTTTGTGTGGTCTTGCCAATTCCTATGGTCATTGTCACATCAAGAAGAGCACAAGATCTGGGACCAAGTTAGGGTTGTTGGAGAGTGCATTGATGAATTAAGAACCAGAGTAGAAACAGATGCCCCCGCCTCAAAATCAACACATGCTGTACAAATGTAGGGCCCCAGATGAGGCTAATGTTGATTCTCTCTGAACGTATACAGAGTCACTGTTAGTTATAACAAAAGCCAAATATCTGTTTTAGAAACGGGGGAGTTAATACAGTGCAGCGCTCTGTTTACCGCCCCCCAGGATACGGCTGCCTTGTTCAGTACGGCTCAAACAGTCGAACACAAGCCAGCGGAGGAGAGAGAAAGAGACAGAAAGGGAGAGTAGTGAAACTGAGTGGCACACATGGCCTGGCTGCTGGAGCCAGCCAGCCATCCATCCAATCAGGCCTTAAATCAGGCAGGGCACTGCAGAACACGTTTTCGCGGCATGATACAGTATCCTCCTTCGTGAGCTCCGCAAGTTGCCACATTTCTCATCCTCACGCAGTTTGTTTACAATTAGATCCACATCCGCACTCCCTATGAAAAGTGTCTATGGGGAGACCTCCAATAACTGCTCTAAAAAAAGTGAGCTAGACAAGGGAAAAAAAACATTGCACGTTGGACTGCAAATGGTTTGCTAAATCTGCACTGATGCAAAGCAGAGGCCTTCCTGGGCTGCAACCCCATTTTCACCCAATTCCCTATATAGTGCACTACTTTTAACCTGGGCCCGCAGTAGTGCACTATGTAGAGAAAAGGGTGCCATTTGGGACGCAGACCATGAGTTGTTTCCAACTGGATCTGTTAGCAGCCTGTTCCAGGAAAAGCCTAGAAACGTTCAGCAGTGCACTCAAAAACATGCTATAATGTTTTCCATCATGCTGTCATGCAGGTTGAACGTTGAACACAGAGCAGGTTTTATCTCAGTTCCAGAGGAGATAAGGAAATTCAAAAGCTCATGGAAGCGATTCAGAATACAAATGTCCTTTCTGGCTCCTAAGATAGCAATCTTGCTTTGTAGTGGGGCAATTTGTTCAAAAAGCAAGACTATCTAGCCTACTCCTTGTTCAAAAGCCTTTTCTCTTGCCTACCTCTGTGTGGTGTCGGTTACCCAGTACCAATGCCTTTACATTTCACTGTGCAATTGCCAAACCGATTTGACTAAAACCCAACTGCAGTGAAAGCTTGGAAATGTCAGTGGCCCTGAGGTGGGTGGCAGACGAGATGTGATGGCACAGAGGCATCCGTCCTTATTCACAAGCTGGGGAGAGGGCAGTGGTGCATGTAACAGAGGTGGTTCGATGAACCACGCTGGTGTGATGAGTAACTTTGTTTGCAATTTGGATGAGACCGGAAGCTTAGGCTTTACCTCAGAGAGATAACAAGTTTGCAGGAGACCCGGGTTTAAACCCAACCAGACACAGACCCGCACACAGCACTGGCTTCAGTGGCTGGCGGCCCTAACCCACTCCTCACTGTCTACACACACCCACCAGTCAGTTCCTGAGCCTGACCCTCTCAGCACGGCTTGCCAGACATGTTCCTGCCACATCCTCCAAATGTCATCCCGTGTAGCATGTCACACTGTGTATTAATAGAAATGATCTGTTACAGTGAAGAAGTGCCTCTCGCAATGTCAGGCTGTCAAGGTAGTCAATACGCCAAGCTATGAAGTGTTTTCTGATGCACACACGCTCAAATGTGCACGAGGTCAGAGTCTCAAACCGGAACTCAAAACATATAATAAACAATCCATATCCGCATGATCCATGGTTGGGACTCAAACAAATATTTGAAGAATGTGTCTGGGCGGTTTTGTGTCAACGTCCAATGAACATGCAAAACTTTGAATGCACATTTTTGAATACAATAGGACTCACCTCATATTTGGACCTGTGTAGGCCATAACGCAGTCAACACTGCCAATACAGTACAGCATTACCAACCTGAGAGAAAGTGCATTGGAGTTCCTGTAATTGCCAGGCCTCAGATGCTGCATCCCAGTAGAGCCGTTCTTTGTCAAGCAAATCTTACTACTGCCATTGAACCTGGAGGTCTTTAGTGGTCAACATATTTGTCCTACCTGCCCATGACTACTGAGCCAAGACATACTTAGCACTGGCAGGTCTGGGGTTTGCATTGTACACACTAACCCTAGTCAAAGTCTATAGGATATGCACAGAAAGCTGGGGTGTAGTCATGGAGGTGAAAAGCTCTGAACTTTGCAGATAGAAATAGAATGAATAGAGCCAACAAATCTGACAGACAATCATTTAATGTTCTACCTGAATGTTCCGTAACACTATACCCTCCTGAACAGGCCCCATGTTCTTGGGAGGCGGAGAGCGGCGGGGAACTGGGACTTTGATTTGTTTAAGGGAGAGATATCAGATTGGATAGTGTCCGTCGGTCGGTGGGTGATGTATGAGTGTTTCTGGAGCGGACAGAATCTCTCAGAACACAGAGCGGAGCACTCGGTGAGAGGAAAACACACAGCCTCTGCACTCACCACTAGTAGACCTCAGATCTCAGCGCATTATGTTTAATCTAAAGGAGGGCTAGACGGTTGGCCCAACATTTCGGCACAAAAACCTCAGATTCGCCAACGTCTATATGACATGGCATTGACATGACAACATGACTCATCCATGTTATGTCAAAGGCTACGTTATGTTTAATGACAACATTCCCAGTGTCTTTGATAGTCAACTGTTCAGGGAGAGTAGCATTCCTTCCTCAGAGAGAGAAGCATTCTCTGCGACAGCAGCAGTCTGCAAGGTGAAATTGTAAGCGGTATTATAATCCTGCCTTAGCTCTGCCGTGATGCATTAGGGTTACCATGCACAGGGAGGTAGCGGCGTCATTGTACCGTGTGGCATCACTGAAACCTTAGCCCTCTGTCCATTGTCGGCAGGCGTCTGTCCTAGGTCGGAGGTGATGCGATCGATGACAAAGATTAAGAAGACAAAGAGATGGGTCATTCTGAGGCAGAAAATGGCTTTTCTGTCTGCACTTACGGCCGGCAGCGTCTCAAAAACAACAGCCTACTCGCTACAAATCACACAGAAGGCCCAACTTGCGGCCATGCCAAAAGCAACATCCACACCTTTCAACGGCAGCCAACTAGGGGGAGACGAGAAGAGAGCCAGCCAGATCTCAGGAGCCCGGCACCTGTCCTTTCATCCTCTTACATCCCCCCTTCATCACCCCTTCCCCTCCTCCCTCTACCAGCATGATTGCATTTCAGCAGAGGGATAGCTAACGCGCTACGCTAACACTCAGAGGAAAACACTGCTTGGTGATTGGCTGCATCAACATGAAGCAGGCAGACAATTGTCCACACCAAGGCCGTTATGAGTGTAGCTGAATCAATCTGAATCAATCCTCTCCCACTGAGCCAAATCCAGATTGAGCCATCCTTGTGCTGTTAAGAGCCTCTGTGATCCTCTGTGTCTCTAGCCCAGCTGAGCTGAATGGTGGCAGCCAGACAGTGTAGTGGATGTGCCAGGTATCAGAAGCTCAGACCAGGCGAGTGATAGCCTTTCCCTCAGAACTCACATCAAGTGGCTCTGGACGGAGAGGAGACCCAGGCAGCTATTTAGGCCCACCTGATAAGGACCTCTCAGATTCCCTTCTTAAAAGGTGACCTTCTAGAGTTCAAGTGACAACAGATGGAAACTAGCCTGCTAGTTAAATCTGGCATATTTACTGAAATGTTGTGGAATGTGAATTGTCCCTGTCAAATAAATGTAATTTAAAACAGTGAAAGGCTCTGATGCTCTCACATGAGCCCAGCAATCCCCCTAATGTAACATGGAGTAAGAAGATGTTCAGAGCTTATAAAACCAAATATACTGAACACAAATATAAACGCAACATGTAAAGTGTTGGTCTTATGTTTCATGAGCTGAAAAAAACAATGTCTCAAGTTTGGAGGGAGAGTGCAATTGGTATGCTGACTGCAGGAATGTCCACCAGAGCTATTGCCAGAGAATTCAATGTTCATTTCTCGACCATAAGCCGTCTCCAACGTCGTATTAGAGAATTTGTCACTACGTCCAACTGGTATCACAACCGCAGAACACGTGTAACCACGCCAGCCCAGGACCTCCACATCCAGCTTCTTCACCTGCGGGATCGTCGGAGGGGGAGTGGGCCTAATGAATTTATTTCAATTGACCGATTTCCTTATTTAAACTGTGACTCAGTAAAAATCTTCAAAATTGTTGCATGTTGCGTTTATATTTTTGTTCAGTATAGATTAGAAGATATAGTAATAATATAGGACAACAGAAGTAGTTATGCTATGCTTCTCCACCAACAGGGAAAAAGATGAAGGCAGATTGACATCCACACTATAGACAAAAACTAGGCCTAAATACCATTGTCATAGTATAGAATCCTGGTAATGAAACTCAAAAAGGTATTATTGCCATGTGGCTTTTCTACTTCAGCTTATTGGAAAGTGTTCTTATAACAAAACAAACAAGAAGGTTGACAGAACGTATTATGTGGGTTTTATCTGCAGGTAATGTTATTTGTCACAGAACAATGTTAGGGTCTGGAGGAGGCTTGTGCAGCAGTCTGCAAACCACCAATAGCCCTGAGCAGTGCTGTGCTCCCAAACAAGGAAAACATTAGGTTCCATTAAAATGTCTTACTTTTGTCTGCAAGGAACTTCCAACCCCATTTGTGCACTGTGGGCTGTAGGACAGTCAGCTACAGAATGTGAAAAAAAAGTAGTCAAGGGTAGACTGTAGATAGATATTAGAGGTCTGATATGCAGAAGTAGACTAACAGAGACCACGACTGGCTAAGAGTAGTCATCAAATGAGGGATGCAAAAATCGCCACTACACTATAAAACACACAAAGATAAAACTGTGTGTAAATAAGTGCGCAAAAGGACAGTGAAGCCATGTTCTCATTAACACTTCCTTATTTCACCCACAACCCCATAAAATAGACAAACCTGACTTAGAATAAAGTCAAGAGCAGTTAAGAAAGAACTAGGCGTTGCCCTCTGAGTTCCGACTGTGTGGCTGGTTGTGGTGACTCAGCCACTTCCATACACCGCTGTGACGTGACATGTTTGTTTGCTCCCTGCTCATCTGGGCTGTAGCTTTAGTGAAGAGAGGTATTCGGAGAAACTGACCTACCCACTAAGGATGTGCTACGTCCAATGGAGATTGTCATGGTAGCGCATTTTGTCAGATGGAAACGTGGGATAGTATTACAATGTGTTCATTTTAAAGCTATCTAGCTGCGACAAACGAATTCGGTAGATAAAGATGTTTACTTCATGATTATACCAAAATGTGCATATTTACAGGGATTAAAGCAGCATATTTTGTCTAGGCAGTACATTAGCAGTAGTTAGGTCTGATAGTCAGAACAGAGGCTTCTCTCCATGGCTGAGCCGGGCCCAAACTGTCTGACTGAGACACAGTGTGGCAGCAGGGAAAAGGGGGGGCACTACACCTCTTCCTGGGGCCCTGGGTGCTTCGCCTTGATAGCTAGCAGTCTCTCAGAAGACATGCGTGAACCCATCAATGTCCAGATCCTATCTGGGTAATTGCCTTCCCAGCCCCACATGGCCCAGGGGAAAGCAGCAAATGGGTTGGCAGGGCTGTCTGCCACACAGGATAGAGGTGGAGAGGAAGAGTGGTGTTTCAGGGACGACTCAGACTGTTGGGGCAAACTACACGGCCAAATGATACGTGTCTATTTACAGGTTAGAAGTCAAGACAACCAGCCAGAGCATTCCATTGGTTGACAAAGGGTGGGATTGAGTTATCAGTGCACCGTTAATGTGGTATGGGAGATAACCTCCATCTTGTTATCGCTGTTGCACAGGAAGTGGCAGTTGCTGCAGTACAGAAGGACCACAATGTCCTGACCGACACAGCTAGCAGGGAACTGTCACTGATACTGAAGCAGCCCAAGACTGAGGCAGTACACTTATTTAAAAAAAAAAAAATACAAAATGATCCTAACACAGAAAGGAGGCCAAGTTGAATATTCTTTATTTTGTTTAAGAAACGTTTTGAAGCCTGAACGGAATGAGCCTAGCTCCCTCAAGAGTAAAACGCTCACTTTGTCATAATCTAATTCCGTACATGTTCTGTCACCACACAAAGTCACCATTGAAACCTCTAAATACTTCACAAACTACTGAGAGCCAATCCCAGGGCCCACCCGAGCAAACAAACACTCAGTATTTCTCAGCCGGCAAACATGTCATCTTAAAACTGAAAGAAAAATAAACGAAGGCGAATAAAAAGGGGCCCGCCGCATGCGTTGAATGAGAGGCCTTAAGCTATGTTCAAGGCCGCGGCCTATAAGAGAGCTTTCTATGTTCTCACGGAAAAGGTACGCGAAAGCAGAAAGGTTCTCTATGGGTTTGAATAGTGGAGCATTCAACTGCTTACAGTAGGTTAAGGACAGAAGGGTAACTAGGGTGAATAGAGCCATTTCAATGCAGGTACTGACCACAGCTTTATTCTTACCAGCATAAATAACACTATTCACCTACGCTCACATCGGATTCACTGGAGAACTGAGTGTCTGTTCATTTGTTTTTGTTATTTCCTTTCAATTTGTGTCCAGACCTAGAAAACCAGGTGAGCTCCTAACTAACTTAATTGGTCAATCAAGCACAAGGGAGGAGCGAAAACCCGCAGGCACTCAGCAACTCCTGGAATTGAGCTTGACACCCCTGCTATAGGCCTATCGTCTTGTTATTTTGACATGTTCCAGAACTAGGCCTGGGGATTTTCAAGGTGCAATGTCTTGTTTTTTAATGTCTTCAATAAAATAAGATTTAGCCATCTTTGGGGGGGGTTAGCCTCACCTGCCACGTTGACCTTCTCTGCATTGGAGGCGCTGGGCATGACCGTGATGGAGCCGTTGGTCAGGTTAGCCCCCGTGCTGTTGTAGATGTTCTCCACCTTGGACTCCAGCTTGCCCAGCCGTACCATGATATTGTCCAGGAGCACCGCCAGGGTCTTCTTCAGATCTGGAGGAGGGAACACAGTATAGCATGAAGCATAGATACCTCATATCATTCTTACTGCTAACCAGCTAACATAACTTGAGGCTAAAATATACAGTAGTGTTTTCTATATTTCCCTTTCATTTTAATTGATCTCATGAATAGTCATTTTCAAATCTCAGATTGACTTGAAGGACAAGTAAGAAATTACAGCATAGTGATATACCCACTGGCATTATCTCTCCACAGTCACCCCCAGAGAAAATGCTTTTCTATTTTTGTCTTCATAAGTAGGCTAATCAATATATCGTTATTTTGTGAGTAATCTGAGTATGCCTTGTATACTGAGACGGCCCATTCTTATTGGCCTTCCTCTGAAAAATGAAAAACAAGAGGAGAGGATCAGCTTATTTCAGCGACCCCAATAAGTCATTGGATTTCATGACGTCTGTTAAGGGACTCATTTAAATGTATAACTGAGCTGGCGGGTGTCTTTGAGAATGACCTTGCTGCTTCATTTAGGTCTGTGCATTTCTATGGGCATCTCCTGACACCGGTAGCTTGCCAAAAGGTGGGATGGACAATGGGATTGAAAAAAGTAAGCTGACATTCACAATAGGTGTGTCCCAATAATGTCCCCTTCCCAAAGGGTGTACTCGTTCACTACTTCCCACAAATCTAAGAGCATTGGATTGATTGGTGGAGGCACGGGCTAGAGGGAGTTCCCACCATGTTTCTTATACCACTCATCTAGTTTCAAATCAGTGAACAAATGCATGTTTTGGGAGGAAGGAGAGATAATAATTGGGACATAGCCCAGTAGCTAGCCAATATGAAGTGGGATAGAAAGGACATTACAGTGAGCTGACATTCACAATGACATCATCTCTGTTTGTTTCAGTAGCATTTCAGGAATTGGTATGCAGGGCTTGGCATTTCAGTGAGGAGGCCTAATGGTGTTTATCTGATATTAACCATACAGCAGCCATGAGGTCATGGAGTGGCTTCAATTCCATTTGTTATAACTGTCAGATTTGTAAATTCTTTATTATTATTATTTTTTTATTGTTTATGGTGTTGTTTATTGTTTATGGTGTTGTAGTATCTCACAGTTGATCAATATTGACTTGTAAATGCAACACACATTTTGGCATCGGTTTCAATTTTATTAGTTTGCATATAACTCTGATAAAAACATATTACTTATTGGTATGACCTAAGATCTTGTCACAAAACAGTTGATACATTTTGACTAGTAGCTATCGAGAAAATGAAATATGACCCTTCTGCCCCTGAAATGTTTTCCTTTCCTCCCGCCGCCCCAGGAATATTCCGGAATGTCGTTAACCTCATTAACATTCCATGAGGCGGTGGAGCCGTGAAGACAGTGATCGCACCCCGTTTGTCACATTTCAGCGCGGCGACTGCGGTGCAATTTCTCTGGCCGTGCGTCGCATTTGATATGTCACTCCCTATTGTGCCAGAAAGACGGCCTGGAGGGAAACAGGCCTGTGTGCGCTGCCGTGGTCAGGGAGAGGGAAGCAGAGGAGAGTAGGCGTGAGGGAGAGAGGGAAGCTGCAGCGTTTTGTCTGCTCTTCACGGCTGCGCGGGGTGAAGATAAGCAGATGCCGGGAGGGAGCGTCGCTGTGTCAGACAAGGAAGAAATCAACTAAAAGCTGGACTACGTCCCAAATGCCACCCTATTCCCTATATAGTGCAGTACTTCTGACCAGGGACAATACGACTCTGGTGAAAAGCAGTGCACTGTCGGAAATAGAGTGGAGCTGCCACTGCCAGGGCATCAGGCTGAACATAATTACACCCACTAGATTGTGCCCTCAGAAAACACATTGCCCTGAGCAGAAACCACCCGGCCTATTCTCCATCAACACAGACAGAGAGAAATGAGCATTAGAGAAAGAAACACACTGCCACCCAGTCCAAACACTGCCACCCAGTCCAAACACACTGCCACCCAGTCCAAACACACTGCCACCCAGTCCAAACACACTGCCCATTCCATCCATCTCTCCCCAACCTGGACAAGGTAGAGTAGGCCATCTCCCCACATGGCTGATCTGTGTGTGTAGCTAATTATTTTTTTACAGGTCGCAGCCAATTGAGTCTCAGAAATAAACATTCCTCGCCATGTTTGCAAATGAGTGCCCAAAGCACAATGAGGTTTATGTTAACAAATGAAATATTCGGTCTTTTCGACAGGCACGGAACATTGTAATTAATTAAGCCAGCTTAAAACAGAGGGAAATTGAAATGCATGGCTTAGGGCGGAGTGTGGACAGCCTGCATTCAAGTGGCAAAGTAGTGTAATATAGTAGGTGTGAAAACAGGCTTGCAAAGTACGATTCACAGCATCAAACCAATCCGAATTGGGTATTCGGCCAAACTGTGGTAAAAATACTACTATTACATAGATACGGTGATTTAAGAAGACAGTGGTGATAGTAGTATGTTACTTATCCAAGTTCTTTGGTTCAGATCATTTTCTAGACACCCACCTTTATTAAAAGCTACTGTTACAGAACTGAATTAACATAAGGTTGTGATAGTTGTTTTATAGTCCCAAACTGTCATTCAGCTTCCCCATTCATCATTACCACCTGTCTGCTAAAAAAAATATATACTTGACTCTGTCTTCATTCCCAAAGCAAAACAAAGCAATACGTTTCAAAATTGAGACTTGAAATATGCATGTGAAAGCCTGACACGTTCATTCTCCACAGAGCAAAGCTTACATTGCAGTCACAGCGCTTTACAGATATCAACTGTATTAGTTGAGTCACGTCTTCACTCATGTCCACAGCAAATGTCTACATGAGTACGTGATGAGCATGGAGACAAACTGTGACTGTCCTAAAATGGCTCCCTATTCCCTATATAGTGCACTACTTTTGACCAGGGTCATTATTTCAGTGACCCTCACGGTCAGCCAAGTGTCATCTTTCAAGAGACCAACCCACAAAAAATAATAATTGCAGCCTTAACATACTGAGTGAGTAGACTAAACAGACAATAGCAGACCAAGCAAACTAAGAGAGCCGCTCTCTGTTAATAAATAATATTCAAATTCAGACTAATTTGTGAGGTTGTAAAATGGGGAACCAGCCCAGATCTTTAATAAACTTGGTTCAGTTAACAAAGTAGGCCAACATCAACTGAAAGAAATATAGGCCTATTTCCCCCCTAAAGGCACAATCTGTAATTTCAACAGCCTGACCCTGTCACTTTGTTTGGTAAACAGAGATGGGGCTTGGGAAATGTAACCACTCAAATGATGGGAGCTCCATAAAATAAACACGATAGTTTTAAACATACTGCACAGTATTTTGAAACTACGCAACAAATTAAAGCAATACTTCCAAAGAAAATACATTATATTGGAGACAATGCACTAAATTACTTTCCCATCATTTTCTGATTATGTGGTGTACAAATCCAGAGATTTATTTGCTTCGAGTCGGACTGACAGATTGGGAGACTAATCCATTTTTCAATGCAGCTGTGTGCTCGCTCTTGGCCTAGTGATATTACACAGTATCACATCACAGTCCACATGCACAAATCCCACAACACTGATGTGAGCTGATGGCAGATGTAAGAAATGCATGCATCTTGTAATTATAGTGACCTTACATATACTATATTACAATTGTCAAGTAACCACATGATGTGATGTAATGTTTTTATCATCTCTAGGAACTACTTACCATACAGCTGAAAAGCCAAGCTGTGAGGGAGTATTTTCTCGCTCGTCAAAGCAACATTGAGGGTTAGGTGGTTAAGAGTCTAATATTGGCTATCAATGTTGAAAGAAACTATAACTTGTTTTAGCGTCATAGGATAAGTTTAGAGTTCGTTTTCGTCAAGCTGAATGGGAAGAACACAACAGAAAGACAATAGTAGACGGAATATCCAAGTCTCACAGAAGACGGCAGATATGCTAGCTAGCCACAACGAGAACCAGATCAGCATGGATACACAAGAAGCCGCAAACTCAAGCAAGAGAAAGAACAAAACGGGCCAGGATGAAATCCTTGCAACCTCTTTACCTCAGACCCCAATTAAAAATCAACCGGTGAAAAAAGTAAAAGGACATTTCCATGTCTGAACTTTTCTCTGCAATCCAGTCCCTGTCTACTAAACAAGATGCCATGCTCTCCATCATAGAGCGGGCTACCGAAGAAACATCAAAGAAGATCGATAATTTGTAAAAAACTGTCAGTCAGCTACACAAAATTGTGAGCGGGAACAAGGAAAAGATAACGTTCCTAGAGAATGAGTTGAAGAAACTGAAATCCCAAAATAATGAGCTGTGTGAGAATGTAGCTGAACTTCAAAAGGTACTCTCGCAGGTGGAATCTTAAAATCTAAGGTGTAAAAGAGGCAGAAGATATTAGGGAAGCAGTCATTAATATCCTGGGAAAGGTGGCTCCGTGCATCAAAGACAAGCTAAGAGACGTGATTGATGTGGTACATCGATTGGGAAACAAAGATCTGATGGACCCCCTCGCAATATCATCTTGCGCTTAACTATGCGCCATTACAGGGACATCATCTGGAGAATGGCCAAGGGGAACAAGTTTCTGGACAAGAAGAAGCTCTGCATCAAAGAAGCTCTGATACCGCAGGATCAGACTGCCAGGGAGAAACTGTGGCCGCTTATACAGAAGGCATGACAAGAGGGAAAGAAGGCTGGGTTCAAGGGCCCACACGCGTTTATCGAAGGAAGAATGATTACTGGGTAACTCTGTTGACATTAACCAAACTGGAACTGTGAGCACTGCCAAGAGTACAGTTAATGTACTGCCACGAGTAAATGTACCGTTCGAACTACAAACAATGAACACTTGCCAAGAAAAAAAAGGAAGTAAATATATGTTATACTGTTAACCACCGCTACCTCAGCTGAGCGTAGTTTTCCGTATGAGTAATCCTCTCATGTTCACTGTTTGTTTTATTGTTCACATTACTACTTCTGTTATCTAATTTCTGTTCTTTCTTAATGCAGGAGTTTGTTTTCAACTCACTCAATATCGTTAGTCTGAATGCCAGGGGTTTGAGAGATCTTACAAAAAGGAAAGCCTTCTTTTTATATTGTAAACGCAGATTTTGTCATTCTTCAGGAAACTCATTCGGGTGAAAGTGATTTGAAATAAGAGGTTAACAGACAAAAAGTTAACCTCTTGAAACTTACACCGAGAGGAACATTTTTCTGGAACATGCTTATTCCTGACATTGTCTGGAAAATGCATGGTTAAGGCCTTATAAATATTGTATACCAAACAAAGTTAAGGAAGTGCAATTTAAAGTTTTACATTAAATATATCCATGTAATTCTGTTCTCCAAATTTGTGGCTATTGACGATATCTGCGTTTTCTGTGAAAAAAAGTGAGAATCTGTCACACTTGTTCTTAGAATGTACATTTGTGTCCGAATTTTGGGATAACCTTGCAAAATACTTATTTACCATTATGAACACTATGTTTTTGACATGAAAGATATAATATGTTACTATTGCAATGATAACAAGACCATTGAAATTATTGTGAATAGTTTTATTCTTGTTGCCAAATATTTTATAAACAAACAAAAATTCTATACCAAAATTACACATATTTTTGATTGAATTCTTATTAAAACATTAACCCTAGTGAATAACAATAAGAATAACATTTCCTGAATCATTATAATAAAAAAATGTCAGAGTGATTACAATTGCACAATATATTTTTTATTACTTCATTGATATTTGTTGTATGTTCTAGTATTTTCTAGTTAATACCTGCGTTCTGTTTTGTATGATGTAACAATGTAAATTGTTGATCTGTATTTTGAATGTTTTTTTGTATCTACTTACCATACATGGAGTGAAGTGTGTCCCTCACTATTAAATAAACGCCTGAACTTTTTGTCTGTTAACCTCTTAAGCATCATTAAGGAGCGCTGACGCGCTAGCGCCCCGTTCCCGACACTACCCGGTGAAATGTAAGGCGCCAAATTCAAAATCCAAAAGTTTAATTATTAAACATTCATTAATATACAAGTGTTGCATAGTCATAAAAAGCTCTGATTCTTGGCAATATCACAGCGTTGTCAAACTTCAAAAAGGCTTTACGGCGAAAGCACAACATTTGATTGTTTGAGGATAGCACCTCATATATTTTCTACATTAGCATAAATTCATATCCAGCTCGGGTCACACAAAACCCATATAAGAGCTAAAATAAATCCCTTACCTTTTGAAGAACTTCTGCTGAGGGCATCCCAAGTGTCCAAGGAAGACATCCAATGGTTCTTTTGTTAGAAAAAGTCAATTATTATATCCATAAATCTACGTTTGGTTGGCGCGTTATGTTCAGAAAATCCACTGTCGAGTCGCTCATTGAACCGTGAAGAGTATGCGTTCAAACTATACCTATCAACTTTGTCCAAACAAATCAAACATCATTTATAATGTATCCTTAAGGACACTTTTATGTATATTTACTATAATATTTCAAGCGGATGAAAACCTGAACGATAGGAAAGGAAAAAAACAAAGAGCGTACAAGACCGTGAACGCGCATGTCATTCTATTTACTTCCTGGGTCCACGTCTAAATTCTTCTTCTATTCGCTTCTAATTCAACCTAACGTCTTGAAACCCTGTCTAAAGACTGTTGACATGCAGTGGAAGCTATAGGTACTGCAGTCTAAGTCCTAGATAACAGCAAATCCCATAGGCAGCCAGGAGAAAAAGGTCATCTAAAAACAAATGCAAATCCGGGTGGATTTTCCTCAGGTTTTCGCCTGCTATATCAGTTCTGTTATACTCACAGACATTATTTTAACGGTTTTAGAAACTTCAGAGTGTTTCCTATCCAATAGTACTATGTGCATATCCTAGTTTCTGGGCCTGAGTGGCAGGTATTTTACTTTGGGCACGCCAGACTCTCCAAAACCAACACCTCGGCTGCCGCTCCCTAAGAGGTTAAGTAGAGTCCCTAGAGATTATAAATATGTATTTTTGGGGGTGAAGCCAGCTATACTGTTATGGCTCTTTTTCATGGCCACCCACCAGATCGATGCACAACTCAGGGAGTCCAACCAATACACACACTCCCGATGTTGTGTCCCAAAGCTACATTCAGTTATGCAGTTAGTGCAGCTTCCTCATAATTCAACCTTCATTCCAGTCTGTTACAAAAGGCTTCTCTCGCTCTCTCTCTCTCATTTATTTAACTTGGATTTCACAGATGAGCCCTGTATACACATCGATATACACTATACACAAAAATCTAAACATAAATAATTGAAAACAAAACACATTCTTCAGTAAAAAGGTCCTCAATCAGCCTTTTGAAATTGCCCAAGAGGCACCAACTCATCCAATTTTAGAGAGCCTTCGAGATCATTCCACAAGTAAGGTGCAAAAAAAATAAAAGCAGATTTAGCTAACTCAGTGGAGAGATCGAAGGGATCTCTAGAGTTAGCCATTTCTGAGACATGGTCTGATATCTCGTACATCTGTAAGTTAACAATGAAGTAAGGTATGGTGGAAGTTTATGGAGAAGGGCTTTAGAAACAAAACGAGTAAAATCCATCGATCTACGAGACTTCAAAGAGGGCCAGCCTACTGTACTTTTTGATACAGAATGCAGTGATGTGTACTGAACCTATCGCCTGTAATAAAAGCGAAGTGCGCTATGATAAACTAGAGTAGCTGCTGCATTCAGATAGACTACGGCGTTATTGTGTATAACCGGTATGAATGTCGACTAAATAATTCGTTTTCTGCTATTTAATAAAAGGCATGACCTATTCCTATAAAATAACCTCCTTCTAATCCTTAATTTCTTAACTTTTCGTCAATCCGGACATTTATAAACCTAATAAAACAATTTTCACGAAAGAAAAGCGTGGAAACAGGTTAGCTGGAATTTGGTTTAGTTCAGTGCTTCTCTCTCTTCAGTCCAAATTCCCATCTACTCAAACTAATAAACAATGTTCAATGCACCACATAAACCACCAAACCAATTCAGTATTGATGCAATATTTAATTAATGTACACTCAGATTTTATGGGTAATTTACTGAGAGCAGAGAGGAAGTCATAATTCCCCTTAAATGCATTAATGTCATATTAAGATGAATCCTAGATCGTCAGAGGGAGTACAAATACTGTAGCATGAAGCAAATGTTTCTCCTTACTACTTTTATTTAATCAAAAGCATAAAAAGGCTTCCTAGACCATATAATTATATTTCTATGGCAGAGAGTAAACAGTGTTCCAGTCTCAAGAAGTACATTAAGATTGAGACATGTTCAAATGTGAGAAAACAAAAAACAGGGAAACTGGTTTCATCCAGTCCATTATAAACTGGTTCCAGACTGGTTCTTTAGACCTAGGTCAAGACAGGACACAATGCCCCAACAACATCTTCTAACTCAGTATTAGTGTTTTCCCTACCAAAGCATATCTGGGACGGGTTTCACCGCCTAGCTTTGTTGCTAAAAAATGGTTTGGCTTCTACTGGTTTCAACTGACATTTTTCGATGCCAGGGGGGCTTGGATGTTACTTTGGGGGCTTTTGCGGCCGCCTGGAAATCAAACTAGGGAAAGACTGCCTTGTCCAATGTTATGTTTTAGTTCATTACAGCTGGACTTTAAAAAAAATCCTGTTATATACTGATATTATTACATCATATAAACATTTCCTCCATTTGATGCATTAATAAAGTTTATTCAATTAAATTAAAAGTTCAGGCTATTGACAGAATATTATGAATCGGTTCTGATAAGAAGAGACCGTATCATAGATCTTTTGTCTCATTGCCTCCCGAATAAGTGTTTGCGGCAACAACTAATTTCATGCTTTTCTGGAGATAATTAATGACATGATTAAGCAATTAGCCTATTACATTGAGCTGATTATATCGTTATACCGGTCTGGGATAAAGCTTAGGATTTCTTTCAAACACCCTCCTCCAGGTCATTTAAAAACGGGTCGGAGAGCACTGGGCTGCTAGAACAACAGACTTCTCGGTTGTATTACAAATGGCATCCTATTCCTAATTTAGTGCACGCCTTTTGACAGGGCCCATAGTAGCGCACCAAATAGGGAATAGGATGCCATTTGGGACTCATACCGGCTATGTACGACCAAGGGTTTCACCAAGGCAGATGCTTCAACACTCTGCATCAATGTTTTAACACAGACCCTAAGGGGAACAAGAGCAGCTAAATGCTCCGTGTTCGCCAGTCAGTACTCTTGAGGTCTGGCGATTAGCAGACTGTGGCAGAACTGAGGTTGATAGGCGGGAGGCTTCCTGCCTAACAAACCCAGATAAATTCAATTTTACAGGCTAAGAGAGTTTTACGACAAATCATATTAGGCATGGCCTTTTCAGAGAGCTACTTTCCTGGAAGAGGACCAGTGGCGGTTGGTTGGTTACCTGGTAATTTTACAGTATCTTCTTGTTTTTCGCCGTCCATTAGAATGTATTCAGTGTAATCAATTCCAATCTCATGTTTCTAATGAAGCCTCTCATTGACCCAAACGGGTCTATTAACGGCATGAATAACTTATTGATGGCTGTTCGCGAGGCGTTAATAGGTTATGGCAGGAAAGCAGCTGCATCAGCATAACCCTCACTTCTATTTGCGCAAGTCAAGTTACTGCCTGGCTAGCCCCCTAATACTTTACTTTATCCAATATGAGGCAGCACCCTGCTGTAGACAAAATGTAAATTTATCTTTTCTTCTTTCTTGTATTCCCCGTTGTCTATGGTTGCATTACAACCACAATACAATGCAATATAAACGCTTAAAAATAGCCTACATTATCCATTTTGTATGATCTGTATGTCAGAGGATGTATAGGGCTGGCTATTTTGTCTTTGTAGGCACTTCTACTTAGCATACATAGTAAATCAATTCAGCCTGTCCTTATAACAGTGTTTTCTCTAACTGAGGTTGATCAAATATTGCAGCACTTCCAACAACTGGCAAATCAGAATTCCATTCAATAAAACATTCCAAGTGAATGAATGGAACATTCCCAGTGTACCATTGAGCAAATTGTGAGTTCTCACAACCACCGCTTTGCAAGGTGGAATCATTCTATTTTGAAGAGAGTGCAAAGGACGGAGAACACTACTTGTGCAGTGCTCGGTACTCACCATAGGCCGTCATGGTTCCCACGTAGGGCCCGTCCATGACGCTCTGGTTCTCCTCGGCCAGGGCCTTGATGTAGCGCTTGCTGAGCTCCAGGATCTGCTGTCGCAGCATAGTGCTGCTCTCGTGCGTGGCCCGCTGCTGGATAGTGAAGTGGAGCAGCATCATTCCCCAGATGAAGCCAAAGCTCACCAGGAAGAAGCCCAGCTTCTGGGACGACAGCTTCCACAGATAGGCCGAGGCCATAGCGAGCCCGACCCGCAGCTCGACTGTATCTGTGTGTGAGGGAGCGGGAGTGGAAGGGACTGAGTCGGAGAAGAGTTCAGGAGGGGAGGCGGGGCATGGTGGCGCTCAGCGTAGTTCAGTTGCTATGGTTCTGTTTGGCCTCTCCACCACTCCTCACCAGTGGGCTCTACTTCTTTGGCCCATCCTTATCGGTCACTCCCACTGGGTTGACTGGCCAAGCTGCATTCTGCCAGAAAGGAGGAGACATAAGAAAGGCTGTTAGAGGCACTCAGAGTGAGAAAACACTTCAGTTCCAGAAGCAAAAAAGTAAGAGTATTTACATGGGCATTCCCAAGGCGGGTGTTAGCTACTGTAGCTATAGCCATCCAATGTTTCCCCTATATTAATTTAGCATAGCGCCACACTTTCTGACGAGATAAGCTGTTAAAGGGATAGTGCGAGATTTTGGCAACTAAGCCCTTTTTCTAATTACCCTGAGTCAGATTAACTCATGGATAAACCTTTTTGTCTCTGCCATCTACATCCAAAAACACACGTGCACACCACACAAACTATAGACAACCTCCTTTCCTTGCTGCAATGCGTTACAAACAACCTGCTATACAGTGAGGGAAAAAAGTATTTGATCCCCTGCTGATTTTGTACGTTTGCCCACTGACAAAGAAATGATCAGTCTATAATTTTAATGGTAGGTTTATTTGAACAGTGAGAGACAGAATAACAATTACAAAATACAGAAAAAAGCATGTGAAAAATGTTATAAATTGATTTGCATTTTAATGAGGGAAATAAGTATTTAACCCCTCTGCAAACATGACTTAGTACTTGGAGGCAAAACCCTTGTTGGCAATCACAGAGGTCAGACGTTTCTTGTAGTTGGCCACCAGGTGTGCACACATCTCAGGAGGGATTTTGTCCCACTCCTCTTTGCAGATCTTCTCCAAGTCATTAAGATTTTCTATGGTATTAAGGTCTGGAGACTGGCTAGGCCACTCCAGGACCTTAATGTGCTTCTTCTTGAGCCACTCCTTTGTTGCCTTGGCCGTGTGTTTTGGGTCATTGTCATGCTGGAATACCCATCCACGACCCATTTTCAATGCCCTGGCAGAGGGAAGGAGGTACTCACCCAAGATTTGACGGTACATGGCTCCGTCCATCGTCCCTTTGATGCGGTGAAGTTGTCCTGTCCCCTTAGCAGAAAAACACCCCCAAAGCATAATGTTTCCACCTCCATGTTTGACGGTGGGAATGGTGTTCTTGGGGTCATAGGCAGCATTCCACCTCCTCCAAACATGGCGAGTTGAGTTGATGCCAAAGAGCTCCATTTTGGTCTCATCTGACCACAACACTTTCACCCAGTTGTCCTCTGACTCATTCAGATGTTCATTGGCAAACTTCAGACAGGCATGTATATGTGCTTTCTTGAGCAGGGGGACCTTGCGGGCGCTGCAGGATTTCAGTCCTTCACGGCGTAGTGTGTTACCAATTGTTTTCTTGGTGACTATGGTCCCTGCTGCCTTGAGATCATTGACAAGATCCTCCCGTGTAGTTCTGGGCTGATTCCTCACCGTTCTCATGATCATTGCAACTCCACGAGGTGAGATCTTGCATGGAGCCCCAGGCCGAGGGAGATTGACAGTTCTTTTGTGTTTCTTCCATTTGCGAATAATCGCACCAACTGTTGTCACCTTCTCACCAAGCTGCTTGGCGATGGTCTTGTAGCCCATTCCAGCCATGTGTAGGTCTGCAATCTTGTCCCTGACATCCTTGGAGAGCTCTTTGGTCTTGGCCATGGTGGAGAGTTTGGAATCTGATTGATTGATTGCTTCTGTGGACAGGTGTCTTTTATACAGGTAACAAGCTGAGATTAGGAGCACTCCCTTTAAGAGTGTGCTCCTAATCTCAGCTCGTTATCTGTAGACACCTGGGAGCCAGACATCTTTCTGATTGAGAGG
Source organism: Brachymystax lenok tsinlingensis (assembly GCA_030435695.1). NCBI lineage: Eukaryota > Metazoa > Chordata > Actinopteri > Salmoniformes > Salmonidae > Brachymystax > Brachymystax lenok. The sequence goes on from CM059814.1 coordinate 40,650,606, forward strand.
GGGTCAAATACTTATTTCCCTCATTAAAACGCAAATCAATTTATAACATTTTTCACATGCGTTTTTCTGGATTTTTGTTTTGTTTTTCCTGTCTCTCACTGTTCAAATAAACCTACCATTAAAATTATAGACTGATCATTTCTTTGTCAGTGGGCAAACTTACAAAATCAGCAGGGGATCAAATAATTTTTTCCCCTCACTGTAATTTGACCACTTTGATTCAAGTTTGTTTCGATTAAACAGCAGGAGATAGAACTGCGCCCTGAATTGTGTGCCAAGAACTATACGGAGAGAGACAAACAAACTGTATCAAAGCTGACAAATCCGTGCTGCTAAGAAGATTCTCATGCAAAAAAGAAGCAGTCAGCGTGAAGTGAAAATCGTGAATAATCTCATTGTCTCCACAGGGAAATAACCCAACACAGTCTCTCTTCAGAGTTAAGCCTGCTTCAATTTATGTTAAACATCCTAAAGAAAGCTAAATGTCATTTTATGTTGTCTCTGTCTATGTGCAAACCTGTAAGGTCTACTGTGTAATTATTTTCACAAAAATAATATGCTGATAGCTTGGCTACAAGAAACTGAATGAGTGGGCAGGTTACATTTAGGACTACTGGCCAAAAACTTTTCCATGACACACAAACATACCCGCAAGTCAACTTTAGTGGAGGTATGAGGAGTTGGACTTCAGTGTTTCAGTAATACAGTTTAGAAAAAACAGTATCCTGCCCACTCAAGGATGGAGAAAAACAGGATGTTTCGCACTTGGGTGAAATGGCAATCCTTCTTGCCCATCATCTTCAGCCAAGAGGTGAGGCTATTTCGTAATGTACCCGAAAAGTCTCGCTAACCATAAAAAGGCCTTCATAAGCCTCTCAATGAAAGCACTGTGCTGAGGGAGAGAGAAATGGAGGGAGAGAGGAAAGGAGAAGAGAGAGAGAGCGATGATAAGTAAGCCTACACTACAGAAATTGAAAGTTTGAAATAAGGCTGCTAATATGGAGTTACAACATGTAATCTACACTAGAGAAATGGAAAGTTTGAAATGTAAAACATTAAAAAACAATGAGTCTGATGCAACAGATCAGAACGTTTAGCTTAAAATGTTGATAAAACTATTATTTCTTCACATTATAAATGCAGCAATGTGCACAAGGCAGTAGGGTAGGCGCGAATGTTCATTCCATTATGCAATTTGCGGGAAAACACTTGTCAAAAGGGCGCCGCTCGCATGTGCGGTTTCATGTGACAGATGAAAATATCCATTAAAATGCTTTAAAGAGGGGAGATCTAATATGCAATAACTAGCATGGGTTGCTAATATGACTAAGATTCTGCCTTTGGCTACTGGACAATGAAAGAAAGTTTATATAAAATAAACATTTTGCACAGATATGGTCTGATTTTGGCTAGACTACTTTGAAGTAAGGTAAGACAAAAAATTAAGTATATGTGACTCGTTTAATAAACTAGGTTTACATTGCAAGTCACGACTTCACAGGAGAGGCATTTGAACATTTATTTGTATATTTTATCAAAATATGTTTTTTGGGCAGAAATGCCTTCTTGAACATTTGAGCTTTTATTTGCCTTAATAACCAACTTGTATGCCATCCGTAAATACAAATAAAGTTGTTAAATTACAAGCCTAGTTGGTTTAGCCACAGAAAAAGTCAGGGACCTTCCCGCTAGCCATGATTGGCTGAGATAATGAATGGGCTGGACATGCCGAGAGATGAGTTTCTGACTGGTCTGCCGTGTTCCGTTGTCACGGAAGAAGTTGACCGAGTTTTGAATTCAATGGAATGTCTGGTTGAAGCAGAGTATGATAAGGAGACTAATAAAATTCTGGTGTTTGATTGAAAATGCAGAGGGAGTCAAAATGAGAACACACAAGGTTGTTGTATAAAACACCTGTCTCCAGATTATATCTTCAAACTAAGGGCAACGATGGCATCGTGACCGAGAGGGAGAAAGATCTGATGATTCTTATGGCATTGCACACAGTCAGTATGAACCAGAGAGTGACTTGACAACGGACCAAGCAAGCTGTACAAACGGAAACGACACAGGTCGTCTTATTTAATGAAAGGGGTTGCAGTCTGCCGTAAAGCGTTCATCCATGTATATGGGTAAGAGTCTAGCTACAGTTGTTTAGATATAATACATTTCTAATTTTGTTTTCATTGTAAGTTAAAGCTTACTGTTAGCTAGCTAGCTGACATTAGGTGGCTGGCTCGCTAGCTAACATTATGTGTATTAATATTATCCCAGAAAGTCATTTGTATTGCTAGTTATAGCCTAATGTTAGCTAGATAACCAAATAGGTTCAATGTTAACTTTAGCTAGCTATGACAAATCGGTTTGTATTGCTAGTACTCTATGGATTGGGATTATGGTTCATTGTTTAGCTAGCTAGATGTCAAAAGTCAAAAGACTCCACTTCGCCAGATGATTACATGACCCATCAAGATAGCCAGGTACGTCTGACGGTGAATACATCTATTATCTATTGTATAATAATGCTAAAACATTTGTATCTGAAATGTGTCTTTCAGCATCAGTAGAAAAAAAAACGCTAGACTCTCCTACACCAGTCATACAAGGAGAATGGTCTAATGCCTCCCATCAAAAAGAGAGCTGGCCTCCACAATCCCCCAACCTCAACCAAATTGGTTTGGGATGAGTTGGGCCGCAGAGTGCAGGAAAATCAGCCAACAAGTGCTCAGCATATGTGGGAACTCCTTCAAGACTGTTGGAAAAGCATTCCTCGTGAAGTCTGTTGAGAGAATGCCAAGAGTGTGCAAAGCTGTCAAGGCAAAAGGTGGCTATTTTAAGAACCTCAAATATAAAATATATTTTGATTTGCTTAAAACTTTTTGGGTTACTACATGATTAGGGTTGCACATTTTGGGGAATATTCAGACGGGAACATATGGGAATTAACGGGAATATGCAAATTAATATTAATACCATTTAAAATGTAGATTGGAAATATTTACCATATCAGACACAGAAACATAAACCTTTTATCTTATCATAAGTAGACATAAGTGCAACTGATTAAATCCTTCCAAAATACATTTTAAAAACAATTTACGAATTGAACTTGAATTAAATGAGTTGACTTTTCACATGGGATGATTTCACTGAACAACAAAAGGGAATATTGAATGATCCCCAATGATCCATTGAATCTGTAAAATCATAGTCTATAAATAAAAGCTTTGGTTGTCTTCCTCTCATGCTTCCTCGTCTTCTCCCTGGACCTCCTCAATGTCCACGTCTTGAACATCAGACTCTGAGGCCTCATCTTCACGGTCACTTTCCAACCTTGTTGAGGATGGCTTGTAGTCAGGCTCAAAAAGCTTCAAAATTTGCCCAGATGGCTATCAATTTTTCAAACCTTATATTGGTCAGCCTGTTGGCGTGCTTTGGTGTGTGTGTTCCCAAACAAGGACCAGTTGCGCTCTGAGGCAGCTGATGATGGCGGGATTTGGAGGATGATGGAGGCAACAGGGGGAAAGAGCCTCAGATCCACAAAGTCCCTTCCACCAGGTGGCTGATGAGATATCTTGGCACGACTGCCATACTGCATCTCCATCCCAAAGCCCTTGCTTGGAAGTGTACTTCGCCAGACTGCCCAGAACCTTGCCCTCATCCAGGCCAAGGTGGCGAGACACAGTAGTGATGACACCATAGGCCTTGTTGATCTCTGCACCAGACAGGATGATCTTGCCAGCATACTTGGGGTCCAACATGTACGCTGCGACATGTATGGGTGTCAGGCAGAAGTCTTCACGCTTTTTGATGCATTTCAAAACAGTTTCCTCTGCTTGGAGCAACAGGGAAGTCGGCAGGGCAGTACGGATTTCTTCTCTTACATCTGCAAGCAGTCTGAACATCAGACAGGATGGCATTGTCTCCCTCAATCCGTGCAATGGCTACTGCTATAGGTTTCATGAGTGTCAGGCTGCTTACCACTCCCAAAATACATAATCCAGGAAGATCCTCTTGATGGGGCTGTCCATAAATCGCCAGAATGTGACATGATCATTTCTTGGAGAGACTCTTTCCCCTCCAGGAGACTGTCAAACATAATGACAACACCACCCCAACTGGTGTTGCTGGGCAGCTTCAATGTGGTGCTCTTATTCTTCTCACTTTGCTTGGTGAGGTAGATTACTGCTATAACTTGATGACCCTTCACATACCTAACCATTTCCTTGGCTCTCTTGTCGAGTGTATCCATTGTTTTCAGTGCCATGATGTCCTTGAGGAGCAGATTCAATGCATGAGCAGCACAGCCAATGGGTGTGATGTGAGGGTAGGACTCCTCCACTTTAGACCAAGCAGCCTTCATGTTCGCAGCATTGTCTGTCACCAGTGCAAATACCTTCTGTGGTCCAAGGTCATTGATGACTGCCTTCAGCTCATCTGCAACGTAGAGACCAGTGTGTCTGTTGTCCCTGAACCCAGAATACTGGTTGAGGGGTGGACATGATGTAGTTCATTATTCCTTGCCCACGAACATTCGACCACCCATCAGAGATGATTGCAATACAGTCTGCTTTCTCTACGATTTGCTTGACCTTCACTTGAACTCTGTTGAACTCTGCATCGAGCAAATGAGTAGATAAAGCATGTCTGGTTGGAGGGGTGTATGCTAGGTGAAGAACATTCAGAAATCTCTTCCAATACACATTGCCTGCGAGCATCAGACACAGCTCGAGCAAGACATTTATCAGAATTTCTCTGACTACGTTCCTCCATTGAGTCAAAAAAACGTCTGATTCCAGGAGGACCATGAGCTGTTGCTGTCGATAAGGTGTCTGATTCATCATTTTCACCTCAAACAGAAGTAGAGGGACTTTTGTCAGAGATTGCTTGTTGTGAGCGCTGAGGGAACTTTATGCACTTGGCCAGATGATTCTGCATCTTTGTTGCATCCTTCACATATGATTTGGCACAGTATTTACAAATGTACACATCTTTTCCTTCTACATTAGCTTCAGTGAAATGTCTCCACATAGTCACCAAGAAAACAAGTGGTAACAAACTACGCCGTGAAGGACTGAAATCCTGCAGTGCCCGCAAGGTCCCCCTGCTCAAGAAAGCACTGAATGATTCAGAGGACAACTGGGTGAAAGTGTTGTGGTCAGATGAGACCAAAATGGAGCTCTTTGGAATCAACTCAACTCGCCGTGTTTGGAAGAGGAGGAATGCTGCCTATGACCCCAAGAACACCATCCCCACCGTCAAACATGGAGGTGGAAACATTATGCTTTGGGGGTGTTTTTCTGCTAAGGGGACAGGACAACTTCACCGCATCAAAGGGATGATGGACAGGGCCATGTACCGTCAAATCTTGGGTGAGAACCTCCTTCCCTCAGCCAGGGCATTGAAAATGGGTCGTGGATGGGTATTCCAGCATGACAATGACCCAAAACACACGACCAAGGCAACAAAGGAGTGGCTCAAGAAGAAGCACATTAACTACTTAGGGCTCCCGACACTACCCGGTGAAATGCAAGGCACCAAATTCAAAAGTTGAATTAAACATTCATCAATATACAAGTGTTGCATAGTCATCAAAAGCTCTGCTTCTTGGCAATATCACAGCGTTGTCAGATTTCAAAAAGGCTTTACGGCGAAAGCACAACATTTGATTGTTTGAGGGTAGCACCTCCAATATTTTATCATTAGCATAAATTCATAAACCATTGCAGTTCACACAAAACATATTTCACAGCGAAAACAAATCCCTTACCTTTTGTAGAACTTCTGCTGAGGGCTTCCCAATTGTCCAACGAAGACATCCAATGGTTCTTTTGTTAGAAAAAGTAATTTATTATATCCATAAATCTCAGTTTGGTTGGCGCATTATGTTAATAAAATACAGCGTCCACTCGCCCATTGAACCGTGAAGAGAACTCGTTCAACCTATACACTTGTCCAAGAACAAACATCATTGATAATGTATCCTTAGGAACCCTTTTATGTATATTTACTATAATATTTCAACCGGATAAACTGGACGATAGGAAAGGAAAAAACCACAGCGCCCGAGAGCCCGTGAACGCGCATCCTCTTCTGTTTACATCCGATGACCACTTCGAAATTCTTCTTCTATTACCATCCAGAGCAACTAAACATCATCAAACACTGTCTAGAGTCTGTTGACATCCAGTGGAAGCAATAGGTACTGCAATCTTACTCCTATATATGTCTGTTTTCAATAGGGAGGGGTTCAAAATGAGGCAATGTGTCAAATACACTTTTTCTAGGACAGAAATTCCTTGGGTTTTCGCCTGTTATATCAGTTCTGTTATACTCAGACAATATTTTAACACTCTTAGAAACTTCATGTGCATATCCTATTTTCTGGGCCTGAGTGGGAGGCATTTTACTTTGGGCACGCCAGACTCTCCAAAACCGTCACCTCGGGAGCCGCTCCCTAAGAAGTTAAGGTCCTGGAGTGGCCTAGCCAGTCTCCAGACCTTAATCCCATAGAAAATCTGTGGAGGGAGCTGAAGGTTCGAGTTGCCAAACGTCAGCCTCAACCTTATTGACTTGGAGAAGATCTGTAAAGAGGAGTGTGACAAAATCCCTCCTGAGATGTGTGCAAACCTGGTGGCCAACTACAAGAAACGTCTGACCTCTGATTGCCAACAAGGGTTTTGCCACCAAGTACTAAGTCATGTTTTGCAGAGGGTTCAAATACTTATTTCCCTCATTAAAATTCAAATCAATTTATAAAAATTTTCACGTGTTTTTCTGGATTTTTTTGTTGTTCTGTGTCTCTCACTGTTCAAATAAACCTACCATTAAAATTATAGACTGATCATTTCTTTGTCAGTGGGCAAACATACAAAATCAGCAGGGGATCAACTACTTATTTCCCTCACTGTAGATGAACTTCTTAGGGAGCAGAGCATGAGGTGACCGTTTTGGAGACCCTGGCGTGCACAAAGTAAAATGCCTCCCATTCAGGCCCAGAAAATAGGATATGCACATATTTAGTACCATTGGATAGGAAACAATTTTCTAAAAGTGTTAACCATTTGTCTGTGAGTAAAACAGAACGGATATGGCAGGCGAAACCCAGAGGAATTTCTGTCCTGGAAAAAGTGGTTTTGACACATTGCTCATTTGGAACCCCTCCCTTATGAAAATGCCCTTATAAGGGCATATGAATGCATTACCTATCGCTTCCTCTGGATGTCAGTCTCGAGACACTGTTCAGTTTTTTTTTTATGCTTTAGAGCAGAGAAGAAGAGGAATCAGGAAGTGCCCCCACAGACGTCAATAGAAGAGGACGGGCGCTCTCGCCAGGCGCGCTCTGTGGTTTTTTCCTTTCTTATAGCCCAGTTTATATTCCGGGTGAGATATTATGCTATTTCTACATAAAAGTGTTCCTAAGGATACATTAAAAAGGATGTTTGATTGTTCTTGGACAAGTTTATAGGTATAAGTTGAACGAGTTCTCTTCACGTTTCAATGGACGAGTGGAGGCTATAGTTTCTGATTATAACGCGCGAACCAAACAGAGATTTATGGATATAATACATGACTTTTTCTAACAAAAGAACCATGGATTGTCTTCGTTGGACACTTGGGAAGCCATCAGCAGAAGTTCTTCAACTGGTAATTGATTTGTTTTCGCTGTGAAATGTGTTTTGTGTGAACCGTGAAGGCTAATGAATTCATGGTAATGGAAAAAATAGTGAAGGTGCTACCCTCAAACAATCAAATGTGGTGCTTTCGCCGTAAAGCCTTTTTGAAATCTGACAACGCTGTGATATTGCCAAGAAGCAGAGCTTTTGATGACTATGAAACACTTGTATATTGATGAATGTTTAATAATTCAATTTTGGGATTTTGAATTTGGCGCCTTGCATTTCACCTGGCAGTGTCGGGAGTGGGGCGCTAGCGCCCCAGCGCACCTTGCTGCTCCTTAAGAGGTTTTAAACTACTTCTTTGTAAGATAAATGTTTTCAAATGAAACATGTATGGAAACAGGTGAATTAACACTCAAGCAAGCTAAAACCCACATAGTAGCAAAAACTGTTAACAAGTTAGAAATTATTATTTAAACACACTTTGCTGTAGGCTACTATTTACTAGTTGACAAAAAATCATGTCATATAAAATATATTCACCCCATCCAGTATTACCAGAAAGCATGCAGTCCTTGGCTCAGACAGTGTAGTAGTGTGGGCTCAATAGAATCTCATTAGTGTGCAAGATCTTGAGAATCAGGTGTACATGTGATGGAAGAATGCACTGTGCATGCAGAGGGTTGCAATTCCATTGAATTGGGGATTGTTTAGACAAAATACGCCACAAGACCTAGCATTGCCTTGTGTATCCCACAAAAAAAGGTTCACTGTTATTAACTTTTTTGATGAATTTAAGCAAAGTTCCCTAAATTTCAGGGCTTAACTTCCTATGGAAAATTTCAGGAAAAAAATCTAGAAATTTACCAGAAAGTTTCCGACCCTTTGCAACCCTATAGATGATTCCATATGTGTTATTTCATAGTGTTGATGTCTTCACTAATATTCTACAATGTAGAAAATTGTAAAAATAAAGAAAAACCCTTGAATGAGTAGGTGTTTTAAAACCTTTGACCGGTAGTGTATAACCTTAACATATTAAACCGTTTAAAATGTAATATTCCCCTTCAGAAATTAACCCAATAACATAGATGAAAAGCAATAGCTTTAGGGCCTGTACAGTGGTTCCTCCTTTAAAAAGTTGCATCATACTGCGGCATCTTCCCCAATGCTGGCCCCCCTTCCAGCATTGGGGAAGATGCCGCGCCCCCCCAAGTGCACGCGCTACGTCGATTTCTATGGGCACAAGCACTGTTCATGACAAACTGTTCACACCCCTCTTGTTGGTGGAGAGAATTTTGCAGGTTTAAAGCATATTTCCTGCAATTCAACACATTTTGTCATGGGGTACAAAGAACCTTTTGCAGTTTTAAAGCACATTTTCTTGCAATTCTATACATTTTGCCATGTCTAATGTGTAATCATGTGATATTTGAGTGACTAGAAAATTACAACAATATCTATGGGCTAAAAAAACAAAATATAAAAACCATTAGCTGATCTGGACATTTCTGACAAGTTATAAAATAGCTCTCTAATGTATACAATGACTAACATGACAAGAGGAACTGATGATACACTACCCAATTTGAAATTGCACCTTGTGCATTCTACTATTACATAATGGCAATGATTTTTAGGGCACTTGATCTATTGATGTTACTGATTTGCTGGAGAGCACACACCATGCACTCTGCTAAACAGGGTGTAACAAGCTAAAAACATTGCAGATCTAGAAATGTCATGAATAGAGCTGACATGATTCCTCACTCTGCATCAGAACATTCCACAACTTTATGCCCTACCGAACACGTTGTTCATGAAATAAGTATTTGGCTAAAAGGTACCAAAACCAGCAGGGCTGTGACCCCTAAGGACCTGAGCTATGCAGCCCCCCTGCTACCTATAGGAAGTGAACACAGAGTAGCCACACACAGCCACAGAGATACATTACCTCACGGTAATGACTGCTTGCACCCTGTGATGCTGCCAGCTGAGACAGACACACCATGTTCCAAAACCAACAGATCAATCTAGCTACATATATGACCATGTGATTCTGAACCTCAATGTTGGGACAAACACACTCACTATGATAAGTTTGGACTTCATAATGCATGAAACAGCTTCAAATTGTTCTTTAGAGACCCAATAAGCTTGATTATATTCTAAATGAGGCAAAATGTGCATTGCTATATTTTTTTTTTTTATTCAGATCAGTTGCCACAAAGCTTTGTCAATTAACAAGAATCAGATTAACACTTTGATAAAGATTAGATAGGCCTCAAGCATTTCAGAAGCAGTTAAATAAATCATTTTCCAAATAGCCAAAGGTCTTTCTCCGATAGCAAGCCCATTTGAAGATATAAATGCCTCGAGACATATTATAAAATGTCAACTCTCACAAAGCATCTCTTACTAATTGTGATTAAAAAGGCAAAACTATACTAAATCAGCACTTCTGAGATGCTTTATGAATACAGGCCCAGGGATGAGGCAGTGGAGAACTGACTGACGGCATCGCATGCAACACAAAGGCAGGATAATAAAAGGCTCTCTTCCCCTTCCAAATGATCCCTGGAAAAATTGTTCAGCGCTGCAATACATGAGCAGTCTTTCCTCCAGCAGTGAAATACTTCTGACAGAATCTCAACACCATTATGTACCAGTGTTCCTTGGATATTTAGGCGTACCACCCCTAACACATATATGGGCTTTTTCTATTGAAAACTTCAACATCCATGTTGCCATTGTCACCCGTTTTGAGACTATCAAGACCATTTAACAAGTCATGAAGGATGGGATAAGGAAAAAGTTTAATTATTCAAATGTAGCCAAGTCAATATTTTTCTTCTGCTAACACCTATGGGGATAAGGAAATAAGGATGGGATAAGGAAAAAGTTTAATTATTCAATTAAATTCAAATGTTGCCAAGTCAATATTAAAATGTAGCAAAGTCAACACTTTGATCATCTCGAACGTGATACAGTGCAAAAGGAATGAAGCCTTCGGGCTTGAAAAACAATCTCTGCACTGCGCTTTAAATTCTCAAACCTATTTCAGCACTCTGCAATCTGCTGCACTGATAACATCGACTGTCTCTCACAGGTCTGGGTTCTGTGAGACAGAGTTAAGAGTTGCCATTCTCCGCCGATAAGGAGAGAAAAGGAGAAGGGTTGGGGGTCACTACAGACGTGACCCTGTGTCAACATAGAACTGACTCTTGTTCAATAGTCATGATGACCCAAAATTGAGAAGTCGCTACTTTCTGAACTTGCCTAATAATACATTTTGTGTTCTGTTGCAAAACGTTTTTCTATGATGTGCTTGTGCCCTAAATGCACAAGACCCTGAAACTAACAGAACCTCCCAAAGTTCTCGTTGACTTTTGTCACAATGCCTCCCTGTTCTTTAGAAGGGAGGCGTTACAGAAAACAGACCGATTTCTCAGGTTTCTAATTTAGGACCTTTATTTGGCTGGCAGGGTGCCTTCTGGCTCTCAACAACGCCTATGAAACCCTGCGTGCTGACGGCCAGCTTCATTTTCACAATATACAATACCACCACCACCATTGGAGTGGGTGACATACAAATTGCTGAATTGTCGTTTTAATGGCTAGAACCCACACACACACTCAATTTATCTCTAGAAGGGCTGAGAATCCCAACTGCTGCTCACAGATGTGATTTATTTTTAGGCTTATACAGTTGTCAGATCACAAAACACTGTGTGCTCACATAGCTAGGCATATAAACAATAGCCTACCTGAGGCCTATGGGCTACGTCAATATCCTAGTTATCAGAAAGATCTAGACTAGTAGTCTGTGTGCTCCCAATCATCATACAACAAAGGTCTGAAAACATAATAATCAAAACATAATTTTAATGTCATAACTCCCAAAAGGTTGTGATAATCATGATCATAGACTACCACTGATAAATCCATCCACACCCTTGCCCCTCACCGTGCCTCCTGAAGACTGAGCTAGATGGCCATACATTGCAGGCTGCTAAGGCTTTGTCCATATCCTTAAGATGTGTGATGGGAGCTCAAAATAGCCCACATCAGACTGGGGGTATTCCATACGGGAAACCAGACCAAGGATCTCTAGATTAATTCCACTGCATTGCTCCGAGTCTGAAAGAGACAGCATCCTACTGAAATGGAATAATGTTCTTTAAGAGCCTTTTCCCCCTCACATGTTGCAGAAGCTAAACAAAAGCAGTGAGATATGTGAATAGATATGCTACATCAATAATGGATCAGAATGAAGAAAACCTAAGCTGCATTTCCCACCTAGAAAATAATAGTCAGAATCAGGTGACTTAAAAAATGTTGAATCCAACATTTACAGGTGCAAACTCTTGATTTAGCCAAAGCTAAAACACAGGAAGGACATTCCCTAACACTTTTAAACTGTAGGACTTTAGCCTCAAGTGGGCACCGGTATGTCCCTCTACACAGCCCTTGAAGCGTCCAGGCAGCATTCTGAGGTAATGAATAGGTGAAACTGATGATGGCCATGCTGTCATGGAGACGAGTGTGATTGTGCATCTAAATAGGCTACTTCTTCACACTCGGCAGGGCCTCCATTCAATTATTAATTCCCAGCTCTAGTCCAGAAAAAACGGCCATACCTTACTGGTGTGAACGGCACACAATACTCTGTCCAACACCTCTGATTGGCTTTTAAACACACTGTATTTTGCATTGCCATTCTGAAGATTTCTTTAGACAAGAATGCAGTTCTGCTGGTCTTTATTAGAGATCATACCGATATGGGATTTTTGGGTCCGATACCGTTTTTTTTTTTTTTAGGGAGGCAAAAGTCACCAATTACTGACAAATCTGCCAATATATAGTTTTTTAGAAATGGAATGAAAAACATACCTTTTTCTACACAAATTGTGCTCCAAAAGATTAAAAGATATTCTAAATTATGATTTCTTAACTAAATATAAAAATTTACATTTTATCTGTGGTTTACAGCAGTGGTTCCCAACCAGGGGTACTAGGACCCCTGGGGGTACTTGGCCTATCCACAGGGGGTACTTGAGAAGACTCATGAGACCACAGGCCTACTGGTAAAATGCACATGAGGGGGGGTACTTCAGAGGTACTCCGGGAAGATGCAATTGGTGGTACATGCAATTGGTGGTACAATAACCGAAATAGGTTGGAAACCACAGGATATCCACTGACCATAAGCTGTTCCGTACAACAATATTTTCTTACAGAAACCATATGTACATTACACTGTTTCTCAATACAAAATGTAATGGCTATACACTTCAACCGCAAATGGCATTTGCTTATGCAAGCAAATGCTTACCGCACTGGTTTAAGTCACACGTTCCAATTTAGCTAGCTAGCTGCTAACAGATGTGACTTATCTCATCATGAATACAAGCACATGGCCTGAATGATAGATCTGTGCCAAATCTTGTTTTTAATCAGATAGCGGAAAACTAACTAAATAAGCCCACTAGCTAACATAATAGACCCAGACAGTAACAGACTTATTTTTGTATCAAGAACAAGTGTTCACTTTGGCGCCAGTACAGTGTTAGCATATAGGTAGCACAGACAGCTAGCTACCTTGCTGGCATACTCCTGGCTGGCTGGCTGGCTACCTTGCTAGCTAACGTTAAGAATGTGATGAGGACAGGGCTGCTTGCTTGGTGTACGTTTGACTATTTACTTGTTCAAATATGCTGGCTGTGGCAAGCTACTCACTGTCATACCACCATGCCTACTATCTCTCACGTTGTGACCTAGGCCTAAATGATATTCAATGAGCAGTCCTCTTCAGGCAATCATGGAATTTGCCAAAAAAAATGTATGACCACAAATGAGCAGACGTGTGTATTCTATGTACATAATATCGCAGATTTCTCTGTGGAACCGATTCATCAGTCGGGCTCTAGTCTTTATCAATTGAATCGGTTTATTCTTTGGACAAAAAAATCTTATCATCATGTACTGTAGGCCTAAGGATGTGACAGTTTTAGTATAATTGACTATTATGGATGAAGACAGTCATGAAAATTATATATATCTTTTTTTTTAAATACACTACTGGTCAAAAGTTTTAGAACATCTACTCATTCAAGGGTTTTTCTTTATTTTTACTGTTTTCTACATTGTTGAACAATATGAAGACATCAAAACTTTGAAATAACACACATTCAATCATGTTACTACATGAGAGAATGCCAAGTGTGCAAAGCTGTCATCAAGGCAAATGGTGGCCATTTCAAGAATCTCAAATATAAAATATATTTTGATTTGTTTAAAAAAAAATTGGTTACTACATGATTCCATGTGTGTTATTTCATAGTTTTGATATCTTCAGTATTATTTACAATGTAGAAAATAGTAAAAATAAAGAAAAACCCTTGAATGAGTAGGTGTTCTAAAACTTTTGACCGGTAGTGAATATATTTCATATTCAAGTCGACAACCTTTACCCAAAAGCAGCAAAGTAAAAGAAAGCCTGGTTTACATTTAACAGCCAATATAAGGAGACGAGAGGAAAAACTATCCAATTTAGAATTGTGTTGTGGAACGAACATCTGACTGAAGACGGTACGGCCAGGCATTCAAAAAGAATGCACGTGCTGTTAAGTCTGTTTCAACGGTAACATTAACTTATTACAAAGAAACTTTGCTGCTTCTTGTTTCAGCAAGATGTTGTAGCAAACAACTCTGCGACCAGAAAAGCCACTGTGTATTTAACTTCGGTCTGGTTTAACCAGCCAACTGCATTGTGTCCTTTGCAGACAAAATCAACACAATGGCACGGGATGGGTAACTTAATACTGAGTGTGATGAGTGAGACAATCAAAACAGGCTGTTCCCAACACCCACGCTGAGCTTAACATGACAGCGGTGGTGCTGAGTGAGAGAGCGAGTGAGAGAGAATTTCACAATTTCCTCAGAAGGAGAGTGCAGTTACAGATCATTCAGATAGAAATGCACTGGTGTAGAACGGCCATGAGTATCTGTCATGCAGAATAAGGCATAGGCCTATTCGTCAGCTCTAGTCATTAGGCCTGCATTTCTAACTGCGAAGTGCTAGGCTTATCATTGTACCACACTGAATAAGCTCCAGTTCCCACCTGACCTCCCCTTTATCGGCTGAGCTACCATTTCCCAGCCGTTTCTGCTCTCAAGCCGTTGGCACCACACACACACACGTGACGCAGGCGGGCGCAGCACCATGACCAATCTGTGAAGGTCACCCCACCAGCCAGGCAGGGCAACTGGCCACAGCCTGCCAGCAGAGTGGGCACCACCATCCTGCCACCAGCCTCTTGCCCAAGCCTGGTTCAACACAGCACCACAGTCCAGGACACACACACAAACACACACCCGTCCAAAAGTTTGGGGTCACTTAGGGGGTCCTTGTTTTTTGAAAAAAAAAGCAAATTCTTTGTCCATTAAAATAACATCAAATTGATCAGACATACAGTGTAGACATTGTTAATGTTGTAAATGACTATTGTAGCTGGAAACGTCAGATTTGTTATGGAATATCTACATAGGCGTACGGAGGCCCATTTATCAGCAACCAGCACTCCGGTGTACCAATGGCACATTGTGTTAGCTAATCCAAGTTTATAATTTTAAAGGGTAATTGATCATTAGAAAACCCTTTTGCAATTATGTTAGCACTGCCTAGAAGGCCAGCATCCCGGAGTCACCTCTTCACTGTTGACGTTGAGACTGGTGTTTTTGCGAGTACTATTTAATGAAGCTGCCAGTTGAGGACTTGTGAGGTGTCTGTCTGTTCAAACTAGAGGCAATAGCATTGTATATCACAATAAAAGCAAGGTACATAATCACAATAGGACAAAGGTTGACATCGCCCCAACCCTACACACCAACACAGAGATGTGTGGGTTGTTTACCCCTTACTGTGTGTTGCGTGCCAGCAGAGCGTTTCTGTTCTCTCCACCTCCTCTGAATAAAGAGGCAGTTGACTGCACTGCAGCGCACAGTAAATCAAACATGGTTTCCTCTCGGCCGCTCTCCTAGGGCAGGCACATTTCAGACGCCCGCTTGGGCTCCGGTTTCTTGACCGACTCTGCTGCTCACTCCTGTAAGCCAATGAGGAGCCGAGAGGTTAAACTGATTGGGATACTGTATTAGACAGTGATCCTCTTAACCCCAAACCCACAAGTACCCGTTCAGGTCAAGCGGCAGTAAAACTGTCAGACTAGTAGGTACAGTAAAGCGCTCATTTTCACAGTCAAGCTTTCCCAATAGTGTCTCATCTCAAAAACAACAGTGATTAAGAAAACAATACTCAGAAACATGAATTCATTATGTATTAAGATGATAGTTCCAATAGAGACTGACTATTTTTTACAGAGGAACCTTCATTTGTGGACTTGTGGCTTCAGATTACAAAACATTTGGCCTATCAGTTTAACCAACACACAGCCGTTGGAAAGATAGGTTAATTAAATATAAAGATTATCTGTAATAGCCACAGGACTGTTTGTCTGTATGTAAGGAATAACCTAAGCAGGACGAGCGTAGCAACAAGTTATAATTTAACTAAATCATAGCAATACATCATCCTTCATCCCCAGAGATTCAGAAAGCAGCTAATATCTTGGTCTGCTGATTGTGTTCGAAATCCACCAGAGCAGAAACAGAAGAGCACTTTATCCCGGGTGTCATTAGATCTCAGTATGGATGCTAGGACAATCATTTGACTGGAGCAGAATGTCATGAAAACCTATTGAGTACTGAACCGTCCTGCAGCACATCCTTTAACACAGGAGGTAGACTTCCTTAAAGCTGCAATATCACTTTAAGCGACCTAACCAAATTCACATATACATGTGAGTTATAGATCTGTAATTGTCATTGAAAGCAAGTCTAAGAAGCGGTAGATCTGTTCTATGTGCGCTATATCAATGCATCCCGTTATTAAGTTTAGTTTTTGAGTCTTTACTTTCAAAACAGAGGAAAATGCAACATTTGTAGTTATGGGAAAAGATATTTCACAGCGGTTTAGATGGTACAATGATTCTCTACACTAGGGGTATTCAACTTTTACCCTACGAGGTCCGGAACCTGCTGGTTCTGTTCTACCTAGTGTGTCAGGTCTAAATCAGTCCCTGATTAGAGGCGAACAATGGAAGAAAGCAGTGGAACTGGCTAGGAGGGTCAGAGTTGAGTTTGAAAGCTCTACACTATAGTTGCTTGTTTTTACAATTTTTGCAACCAGGAAATGACAGAGTGATATCTGCAATGTTGTATAAAAAAGACCACGTAGAACGACTGGAAATAGAATGACTAGGTTATTTATATGGTACAGTGCTATTGCAGGCATTAAATCCAGTCCCGAGTTAAAAGCTCCTATTTGTGTTCATCCATGGCTAAGCTGAACAAAGAAACTATTTGCTTTTAATAGAAAGTTGTGTAGTATACAAGCCAGTGTTAAAATACTGACTGCTGTATATTAAGCCCAAGCCTTTCCATTTGCCTTGACAAAGTATGATGATATCATAGGATTCAATCTACAGCCTAATCAAGTGATGTAAGGCTTAATTACAAGCTCTACCTTGCCCTTCAAAGGAATCATTAACAGGTCATCTCTTTGATACAAAAACACACAACAAGGTGAGGCAATCTTCAATCCCTCTAAAACAAACTTTAACACGTTCGAAGAGAATATTAGTCTCAATACAGAATTCTCTAGTGATATGTGACATTTTTCAAAGGAAAACCAGAGGCTTAAAAAAATATGGATTTGGATTTTCCCAACCATTTAAACAGAAGGATATTGTATTAGGCTATACTGCGGTGTTAGCCTAAGTCAGTTCGAGCCGAACACAGTGACCACAGTGAGTCGGTGGCACAAAGAGAGGGGGGCAGTGGTGTGTGTGTGTACTATGTACAAGCCGTGAGGAGCAGGACCCCTTTAATCAGAGAGACATAGTGTAACGCAGCTCTGGGCGAAACCATCAACAAGCCCACCTCTGTCCCATCCCTCCATCACCTCCAGCCCTGCCCAATGATGAGGTCCCAACGATTTATCTTGCCAGCAGCAAAGCATGCCACTGGAGTAAAGCTCCTTTCAAGCAGATTTATACTCCCCAAGAGCTGCAGCGAAGGCGCTTGAAAGAGCTCTTTATAAAAAGGCAAGGAAGCCAGCGGCTCACCTCTGCTAACTGCAGTCCCAATGGCCGGTTGATAGTCAGAATAATAAGCTAAGCAGTGAGGTGAACAGAAACATAAACCAAATATCACCTCAATTAAAACTGCCAGTCTGTCCTCCATCTTAAATCAAACTTTTTCATCACCAAGGGGATAAGAAAGAGCCAACCTCCAAGAGAAGATACTAAACATCAAAAGCTGAATGTTTTGTTTTCATGGCACCAACCATAACTGTACCCAAATTCCTTAGAGTATACTGTAGAGAATGTGGACTACGTTTGTAATTACAGAATACACTGGACTGTTTCCAAGGGGATTTCTGGGTGTTTGAATAAATCTCCTGGGTTGTAAGAGAAGCACTCTTTCAGATCTACACAGAGGATTGCAGCCAAGGCAGTATTGAGCAACCCAATCACTGAACTATAGGAAGTTAGGAACGCTTAGTGAGCTAGCTCTCACAGTGGCAAGTGTTTTCATACTTATCCACAAAGAACACTTCACATCTTACCACGTTCACAAAATATTTTCATTGATACTACAATGTAACTACAAATGTGAAAATGTAACATTTCTTTATATAAAATAATAAATAAAAATAAATAAAAAAAAGACAAATTATTATCCAAATATAGACAGTCAAAAGACCATGAAAAGATATATGCTGAACATGACAAATTGAGATATAGATTGATTTAATGACAGGTGGGAGCTACAACTCCTGAAACTAGGCAATACCCATGCAGTGTCAACCGGAGCCATGTATTTTAGATTCGTACAGATTAACCATACTCATTCGATTTGATTGGGGGTGGGGAAGGTTAACATATTTAGCTAGAAACCTTTCAAACAGCAATTCTAGCGACATAACCAGTAGTGTCCCTTCTATCATATCAAGCCAAGGATCGAATTCAAAATAATGTTCGCTATTATTATTATTAATTCAATGCAACCAGGTCTATAATTCTGTGTCATCATGAACCAAAAGACATCTGACAACAAAACCTGCACTGGCTGGTTTGTTATTGTTGCTGCAATAACTGTCAATGACAGGTATAACATGGCTAGCTAGCTACTCTGGTCTGACCGCTCACTCATATACATCGACAACAGACAATTTTAACAAGAAAGGAAGTAGCCCTGTTCACAACTAGCCACTTTATTTTCAGGGCTAACAAGAAAGCCAGTGTGTTTGCATTTCAACGGTTTTAAACTACCATGTTAGCTGACTCGCTGACAAGCTAACCATTGTATTGTTATGACAGGTCCGATTGATTATTAGCAACATTTGGGCGCTGCGGTATGCGATTCTTTACTAGCTCGCGCTAGCTGTCACATGCAGTAGTTTCTCGGCTAGCCAACTAACGTTAGCTAGCTTGCTACTCAGGGAGATAACAATGACATTACTGTAATGGCTGTTAACGAGAGATATATATGACATGAAACACGAACAAACTGAAATAGCTAGCTAGGTATGAGTCTGGCTTTTTGGTCATCCGTCCGTCATTGAGCAGCACTTCTAACCGCAGTGACAAGTCGCTCGTAGTACGATTGGGAGAATACTGCGTCTCTGCAATGAAAATGCTATGTTGTGAAATAATATTACAGCTTACCTTTCGGATAGTAGCGCGCTCCAAATTGACTCCAGGGCTCAGGTTTTGTTTAATGCAATAATGATAACAGATGCTACCGGATTCCGTATGAATGAATGGACAGTTACTGTAGCTTGCTATGATTTTCCGCTCTAGCGCTCGAGCCTTTTCTTTCGCTCTGCCACTTCCAGCACCTTGTCCTAACGCAAAGGCTATTTAGGGATCCTCTGAATGTTGACATCTCCTGAAAAAAAAGAGAGCAATATTTACCTTTATGAGAAAATGACAAGCATACATTGTATGACATGTTACATCGGTGCAATTTTATTAATATTTAGAACCATGTTTATTTTATATTTCGCATACACCACACACACGATTATGTACCAATTGCATTTGTCATACAAGGAATTGCGGGCCTAAAGGGATCACAAATAGGGGAAACTGAATGCATAAACTATTTATGTGGTCAATAATTCCATGATAACTGAAACTATATATTATTTTCAGTTGTCTTGCTTTCATGATATGTTCATTATAAGTAGCCGAATCTATACAGCAGCCAAATCCCAAGGTTGCGTAGTGTCATATGACAACAAAATCGCCATTCTCCCTTAAAAAGGTGAAGAAAAGACAAGCTTAGTGATTGCTGCCATCTGCTGGCCTTTTGTATACTGAAAGTAAGCGTCAGTCACCGTCATTCACTTCACACTTATGTCACACACACTGGGTACTACATTGGGTGCGTCGCTTGATTCAGAAATGATAATTTATTTTGGCTGATAGAGTTTAAAGAAATCAAAACTGTTGATCTGAGAGGCCCACTAGAGGGTATCCACAGCACAGTTTATTATACCAATATTATAGTGACATGAATTAGAACATGTGAGTGATAGGTTTTTTAATAACAGGATGTGAAATGGCACACCAATCCTCCTTTACCTTTACCTTCACCTGGTTGATAATAGGCTATAGGTTTGTAGATTACTTGTCCAGCCTTTAAATTAGTGCATTGACTTGAATGATTATGATTTGATAGCAGTCTATCACAAACAACAACATTCATGATTGTCTCTGCCCACTTAATGTTAACAGTGAAAAGTTACATATATTATATTAAATGAATAAACACAAATTTGATATTTTCCTGCCAAAATACAGCGACATTCCTGGCCTACTCTCTTATCTAATCCATAGCAAGTGACACATTGCTATTCAAACTAGTTTATTACAAGATTATTTTAGATTTGCTTAAAATTTTAGATTTTGATGATGGTTAGTTTTAATACACCAGTCCCCCAGGCCCAGACATTGGCAACCCAACCCATCCATATCACATTGATATTCTAATTGTTAGGCTGTGGACTGCATTATGAAAGCGCTCCGTCTTCAAAGGAAGTCTAAATTACAGATAAGCCCCCTCCCAAAGCTCAGAATTATTGTATCAGGGGGTTTCTTAATTTCTTTGCCCCTCTTGATTCAAAGACATACTTCTATGAAGAGGCCCCTCTCAAATTTGAGAGGATAATGTCTTGTACATGCCATTGAAATCCGAAGAGGTACCAAATAAAGCCTGCAGGTGTAGGCCTAATGCACCTTACTCAAAATGGAGAGCATTTAGTCAGGATCATTAGGAGATGATTATGATAAGACATTATTAGGGAGTCATACATGCTCTTTTTGACAAGTCTTACATTGCATTATAACTGCATCACAATGCATTAAAGGCTTTAAGTAAAGTGTTACCAAAATTCAATCTAATCCAAATTAAGTGTAAAGCAGAGCACTTACTTTATCCACCGGTAGCTACCAGCAGGTTAACCTGCAGGAAACTGGGTCCCATTGGAATGTTAACGCTCCTATGGCCACTGACCATCTCTGCTGCATATTCCCCTTCAATGCAATAATGACCAAGGCTCAGAGCCTCAGACACATTCACGGAACAACTCATGCAGAAGGCTCATAATAATTTGACATGGTGTGTACCCGCCCTCTGTGAAATCTGAGTAAATCATGTTGCTCCTCAGCATAGAAATATCATCTATTAATCTTCTAGTCATAATCATATTATCTAGTCATTCTATGCCAGTTGGGAGGTTGACTTTGATCATCTTCCTTTTGTGCGGTGGACATGGTCCCTATATTGTGCATTATTTTTCACCAGAGCTCTATGAGCCCTGATCAAAAGTAGTGCACTGTGTAGGGAATTGGGTGCCATTTGGTACACAGAAATGATTGTGACCATTTTACTTTCATCAGCCTAAATATACTACATATACTATATACTATATTACATCCAGGCAATTATGGTCATTTACAACTTTGGATAACCCTAATCATCCTGTAACACATCTTGTAACTGACACATAATCAGACAGAGGTTATAGTCAGTGGCGGCTCGTCATTTAGGGCAGGTGTTTTGCATGTTATTTTGCCATTAATATGTGTCACTTATCAGTTTGCAAACAATGTAAAATTATTTATTTTTTAAATCATTGAGTTAATAAAGCCGCATACAAACATGGTCTTTTTTTTTATTTCTTGAGTAAGGCAGCTCCAAAATGCAGGTGTTTCAGCCTAGCTCAGTGCTTTCTGTGGTGGTGGGGCAGCCAGCAGAAAATGCGGAGCGTAGGGGTTAGTAATGTTCTCTAGTTGCGCCATGATTGGCTCAGTGTTCTGTCTCTCATGGGGACACTACGTCACCACAAAATCTACTGGGAGAGCCATACCATACCATATCATAGATTTACATTTGAAGTGCCCATCCAAGAAGGCTCAAGGTAATTGGCCACAGATAAAATGACGTCAAATCCCGTTATATCTACCGTAGCTTTGATTAGACTGATCACGTCAACAGCAAGCTATCAGTCATCATCATGAATCAAGTTGACAATATACTGGCAAATCCTTTTCAATCCTTGTCATATGAAGAGAACATTTGAAGAGTGCTCATCGGCTATTTGTAACGGTGTGCGCTGAGAGTCGGGAAGCAAGTTCAGGGAGTGAATACAGTTTAATAAATAAATGAACAAAAGACAGGGGAGCCCGACGAGCCGGCTGAGGCAGGGGAGCCGACGAGCCGGCTGAGGCAGGGGAGCCCGACGAGCCGGCTGAGGCAGGGGAGCCCGACGATCTGGTGAAGGCATGAGAGCCTGTAGTGGCTCCCGGACCCGACGTAATTCCCACCAAAAAAAAACACTCCCTGATGCTTCCCTTTGGTGAGGCGTTATTCTTTCTGTTCTGACTTTGTTCAATGTCGGTGCGCTGTTTGTGTTTCTTGTTTTGTTCATTTATTTATTAAATGTATTCACTCCCTGAACTTTGTCGGCATCCTGGCTGTAGCCGCGTGTCAGGGAGGGGGTACTGTCACGTGTGCTCCTTCTTCGGCCTCTAGGTTACCAGGCTGCTCGTTCTGGCGCACACCTGTCATCATTGTTACGCTCACCTGGACTCTATCACTTCCCTGATTACCTTCCCTATATATGTCACTCCCTTTGGTTCCTTCCCCAGGCATTATTGTTTCTGTTCTGACTTTGTTTAATGTCGGTGCGCTGTTTGTGTTTCTTGTTTTGTTCATTTATTTATTAAAATGTATTCACTCCCTGAACTTGCTTCCCGACTCTCAGCGCATATCGTTACACCATTTCACATAAACATTACACAACAAGTTGGAAATCAATGAGTGGTTTGGAAGGAATCACTGGATAACTTCAAGCATTGCAAAGCAATCACTAGCTTGCTATTCAGTGGAGTGTGTGTGTGGTCCATGTCTGGGTTTAAGGGTCTCTTTTCCAAGCTTAAAATGATAAACATTCAATATTGGCCATGCTGTCAATCCAGCATGACTTCTGCCGCATTCAAAACAACTGGAAACTCGGGAACTGGCAAATCTCAGACTTCAGTGAGTTCAAGACAACTGGGAACTTGGAATAAAACTAGCTCAGACTGGGAAAATACATTTTGAACGGTCATCCAACTCGGAATTCCAAGTCGGGAACTCTTTCTAGAGCTCTGGTCTGAAGATCACTGATGTCATGATTCAACCTTGTTTTTTTCGGGTTCCCAGTTGTCTTGAAAGCACCATAAATCCAGACAATCCCAGACTATGACAGACAAAATTTGCCCACGAAGGACCGCCACGCCACCTTCCTGTTCAAGTGAGCACAGTACAACAAAGTGAGTCCAAGAATGTATTGTATGCTGCTGCATAAATTATGTACTATGCTAGGGAGAAATGTATACTGTAGCTACTGTAAGAAAGTAATACTAAGTTGTGTAGTAAGCTGTTAGTAGCCCATGTGCCTCACCCTAATAATTTGGTCCCTTTCCCCCTTATAACTTAGGCTACTGTTCTGACATGGTAGTGCACATGTAGCCTATAGCCACAGAAGAATACTGAAAGAACGGCCCATGTTCTGAATTATTCCGCTGTACATTTCAAAAGTGCTGAACAAATTGCTTTATTGACTACATCTGTCCTAGCTCGCTCATTAATGTCTTAATCGAAATTACGGATTGCCTCTTATGCACTCGGTTTCCCCTTATGCCATAGTTTGTACTGTACATCTCAATTGTCAGAAACCACATAAAATGTTGTTTAAGCAAGTTAGCCATATCAGCTATGTTTTTTAAAAGGCAGTAAATGAGGCTGAATGAACTGTTTCGCTGCCAGAAAAGGCTCAGCGGATTCACTCCATGGTGCTGAAAAGAAATCTCTGCTTTTGGGACAGCTTTATGTAGGACCTAACAGTTTGTGGGCACCGTTTATCACCGTTACAGTACAATTAATGTATTGTTTAGTGGTGTGTTGTGTTGTATAGTGGCTTTGCTGGCATGCATCAAAAACCTTTTGGGGGAGTTTGCCCCACCAAGATTTACATGCTAAAATCGCCACTGGTTACAGTATATATATTTGACACTTGTCTTTCACTGCTCACAAATAGATTACTTGCTCTGGGTGTGGCAAAGAGCAACAGAGATCAATTTAGAACATTTTATCAAATAATATATAAAGTTACATGTCGAAAATAAGTAGTAGCCAGTGGTCTATGAGTAGTGCACACAATGTGGTGTGTACTGCAGAAACCTTAACCTACACTCCATGTATCATAATCA
Source organism: Brachymystax lenok tsinlingensis (assembly GCA_030435695.1). NCBI lineage: Eukaryota > Metazoa > Chordata > Actinopteri > Salmoniformes > Salmonidae > Brachymystax > Brachymystax lenok. The sequence goes on from CM059814.1 coordinate 40,675,108, forward strand.
AATGAATTACCTTTATATGGATCTATAGAGAGTGAAAGAGGAGGACAAATGTATGTATGTTCTTATTCTCAATCTGACAGCTTTCCTCCCAACACTATTGCAAAAAGAGAAGAAACTGTTTCTTTTGAAGTTCTTTTTTTTTCTTTTCCTCCAGCAGTTAGAAATAGATGATCGATGAAATAGATTATAGATGAAATAGATGATCATATTGCCTAAAACAAAGGGAGATATCTCACAGTAATATGATGGGGGTTACCTTGACTACTGTGAGGAGACTGAATGTGAATATATCAATAGTATAATTTGAATAGAAAGTTGATAAAAACATCAAAGTAATTATTTTTAAGTCAGACATAAGTATGACATTGACACATGAGTGATATTCTCCTGAACCAGACAATACATTTGTCATTTTGGTCATTTAGCAGATGCTCCCATTCAGAGCAACTTACAGCCAGTGCATTCAACAAAGGTAGATAAAGACAACCACATAATCACAGTCATTGCAAGTAAAACCATTCCTTGAAAAAGTAGCTATCCGTGAAATTAGTGCTAGTAAGAAAAGACAAGTCCAACACTAAGAAATCCGTTTTTTTATTACGAGGGGTGCTAGGGGGTTCATACAAGGTGCTCTTTGAACAAAACAGACAGTACACACAACTGACAGGTTACTGTGGCTAGCAAAAGCAACCCAAGGGGGTCGTAAAACTGGCCCTTCGCACTTAAGGCCCTGGTCACCGATTGTTTGCTAGGGGTCATGGTTACCAGGGGCCTTATCACATCGTGGGGCCAAGCCAATTACAAGCAGTCAGCTTGGGTCCCAGATCCCCAACTCCTGCCTCCTCCTCTCCCTCAAGCAGTGACAGAGAGCAGCATCTCTGTAGCTGCCCATAAACAACTGGACTCAATAGCATCTCTTTAGACTTGTGGGATGGTGTGCATGCACAAAGTGACTTGTGTGACATGTATAATGTCATGTGTGCTCCCTCTCCGGCGTCTAGGTAACCAGGCTGCTTGTCATGGCGCACACCTGTCACCAGCGTTACACGCATAATGACACTCACCTGGACTCCATCACCTCCTTGATTACCTGCCCTGTGTCACTCCCCTTGGTTTCTTCCCCAGTCGTCATTGTTTCTGTTTCAGTTTCATGTCTGTGCGTTGTTCGTGTTTCTTGTTTTGTATTATGTTGTGTTTATTTATTAAAACACTCACTCCTTGAACTTGCTCCCGAATCCCAGCGCACACGTTACATATAAATTGTTCTTAATAGTTAGTTGTTATTGTTGCATTATGTATGCTGCCTCTGTATAGCTTGTAAGCTGTAAACATGTTCAGGGATTATATGCTATTTATGCAGTCCATTATTACCGTTATTACAGCTCTCGTGATGTCGTATGTACGGTATATTCCTTGCCTTTCATTTCCTTCTACAGAACCACCACCATTACACTACCTTTCCATGTCCATTTCATGTGTGTGTGTCAATAAACTATCCTTGTGTGTAGCTCTGAGGTTGCCTTATTCCCCTCAAACCAGGGGCGGTGCTAGCGGGTCACAGATCAGCAAACACGGAGAGCCGGGCTGCTCTCTTTCATGGTCCTTCTGTCACCGGATTTGTGACTTTGCTAGCATCACTTTGGCAGCCTCTTGGGGACACACAAGGTACCTGACATACTGTACAGCCCATTCTAGAGGCGAAAGAAACGCACACCTATTTAGGCGAGGTAGTAGCTAGCGGAGTGGAACACTTAAAAAAATAAAGGAGAGCCGCACACTCTAGGAGCTCAGATGCAAAAATATTTATGGCCAACATTTCGACAGACAAGCTGTCTTCATCAGGGTATAATGACAAACACTGCGGGATGACTCATTTATATAGTGTCAAAAGACACACACAGGTGTCTGTAATCATGGCCGGGTGTGGCCTGATATCATTGGTTAATTCTCATGTATTGAAATAGCATACAAAAAACAAATGGATCGTGTACGATCATAGATACAATTAGGCTACATAAGCCTAAAAACATTTACAATAGCAAAATCACAATAATCACAAGAATGGCTTCAAATTAAAGTCTACGTTGAGACCGAAGGGAGCAAGGGTCTTTAAATTAAAGATCCAGGCAGCCTCTCGTTTTAACAATAAATTGTCGAGGTCACACCCTCGACTAACGGAGGGTGATATGTTCGATGCCAATATAACGTAGGTCATGTCTCGTTTTGTTTTGAATTTTCTCAATGGCAGTATTAATCTGACCATTTTGTACCCCCTCTCCTTGAAATTTTCTTTGCGTCTCAGCCATATTTCTTTCGAAATCTGATCGTTTTTTACAAATTATTTTGATTCGACAGAATTGGCTGTAGGGCAAACTGTTTTTCAAGGGAAGTGGGTGACAACTATCAGCCCTCAACAAACTGTTACGATCAGTAGGTTTCCTGTAAAGATCAGTGTATAGAATATTAACCTCACACAAAATCAGAAAATCAAGAAAACTGATTTGACGTGTATCAGATTGCATAGTAAATCTCAGATGCTCAGAACAAGAGTTAAGAAAAGCATGGAATGCCTGGAGCTGTTTTGCATCCCCCCTCCATAGAACAAAAATATCATCAACATACCGTTTCCAAATAATGATGTTAGGCAATATTTCTTTGGTTGAGAGGATTGAATATAAACTGCTTCTCCATGTAATCCACATACAAATTAGCATAGTTAGGAGCCATGGGGGATCCCATAGAAGTACCCTTCGTCTGAATAAAGAAATCATATAGAAACATGAAGTAGTTGTGTGTGAGTACTATTTCAGCCAATGTTATAATGCATGCACTGGAAGGTGGTTCATTAGGGTCACATTGCAGAAGAAAATGTTCCATAGCTTCAATGTGGAATATTTGTGTATAACGACTCAACATCAAAAGTAACTAACAAAGTATTCTCGGGGAGAGGATCAAGAGATTCAATAATAGAGATCATACTGCTGGTGTCCTTTACAAAGGAGGGGAGCTGTTCTGAGATCATACTGCTGGTGTCCTTTACAAAGGAGGGGAGCTGTTCTGAGATCATACTGCTGGTGTCCTTTACAAAGGACGGGAGCTGTTCTGCGAGTGGTCTAATAAAAAAGTCAACAAAAGTCAATAGAGGGGCTGTTACTGCATCAATGCCCGCTGCAATTGGGCACCCTGGAGGTTTTGTTACATTCTTGTGTAAGTTCGGCAAAGTATAAAAAGGCAATTTTAGGGTGTTGAATAGCCAAAAAGATGTGTTCTTTTTTGGTTATCTGACCAGAACTTAAATACCCATCTAGTACAGTAAAGCTCGTGTTCTGAAATAGGGCAGTGGGGTCACTTCTGAGTTTCTTGTAAAAGGTGTTGTCAAACAGTTGTCTATGACACTCATTTACATAAACTGTCCTATCCGTGAGTACAACAGACCCACCCTTATCAGCAGGGCGGGTAAGGACTGACGTATCGGATTGTAAATCAAGCAACGCTCCGTAGGAAAATTATGGAAAGATATGTACTCCTGTTTATTCTTAAGGAGATGAACAACATATTTTTCAATAAGTCTGCAATATGTCTCAACAGAGTGATTGCGATTGGCTGGAGGTACCAAATAACTCTTACTTCTAAAAGGAGTCGGAGTATGTGCAGGTGAGCAACCTACATGTTCAGTAGAAATATCACGATTAGGGGAGCTAAAGTATTCCCTTAAACGGATGTTTCTAAAAAACTTAACATGTCTACCTTAACATCAAAATCCAAATACTGTACAGCCCACCTGCAGTCCAGGAAATGACCGGATAAGTGATCGGTGGACCTATTACGGGATCTATCTCCTCCTCGGCCCAGCAACATTGCTGAGTGCATCCGGTGGAGGGACTGAGCATGGACGTACCGCCTTTGCCCCTTTGCTAAGGATGTCTGCAACAAGGAATGGGCCCACACCGACGGAAGTGCCATCCCACCGTGGTCCTGCGGCATCGGCGCAACATAGCCAGCACGGGATGTCACATGTGGGAGCGGTGCTCTTCTGAGCTGTTACACCTGGCTTCCCAGTGCCTAGGACAATACAAGGTGGCCCCAACGTTGGGGACGCCACTGGCAGCCAGCAAGGAGGTTCAACTGCCTCCCAGGCTCTATATAGCAGAGCAGGAACCTCTTCCACCACACCCAGCACCACAGATCCTGCTGTTTTACTTCCCTCCTGTGGCCCAGCAACCTCCAGGATTGCAGACAGTCCGGTCACAACCTGAGTTGACCCAGCGATCCCCGGGACTAGAACCAGCCCAGTCGCCATCGGTGCTCGAGCCAACACTTCAGCTGACATCTGAGACAGCACCCCCGCCTAGCCAAGGGCCCCTTTACTACGCCAGCAGCAGCCCGGACCCCAGCTGTCCCAGCTGTCGTCGGCCCTCCAGTCCACCCAGCAGCCGCCAGCACTAGAGTCCTCAGCGGCGCCATCTATCCCGCAGACACCAGTGCAGCAGTCACCAGTGGACCGACCTGACCTGTCTGCTACTACACCCAACCAACCTTCCAGCCCTGACCTGGGCCCCCCAGTCCACAATTCACACATCTCCTGAGGCCCCATCCTGTCCTTACCCAGCTGACACTCTGGCTCCCTGTGTGACAGTCTGTGACACCCCTGTACAGCAAGCCATGTCCGACCCAGCACTGGTCCTTGTCCTGCCACAGCTGGACTCCACGGACCTACAGTACAACCACTGATTCCTGGCCCCGCCTTAAAGGAAAATTCCACCCCCAAAAAATACATTTTAATATTTGTTTAATTAGTCCATTGCTGATATAGTCCCAACATGTTTTATATGTCAACAATCAAGTTTTCAAGATATATCACTTTCAAAATATAGAAATACAGCCGGTATGATGCATTGCGCATCATATGATACAAAACGTAGAATTATGTGATGCAAAATATTGCCACAGTCATACCCTGGATCTAGTTTTGTCCTGTTGAATAAATTGTGGATCTAAATGTTTTTCATCATAATCCTGGACTATCAGACCACCATTTTGCTATATCGCAACAAATAATCTGCTCAGACCCCAACCAAGGATTATTAAAAGCCATGCTATAAATTCTTGGGCAACCCAAAGATTCCTAGATTCCAGACTCCCTCCACCAACCCAAGGACGTTGGAGTACAAAAATCAGTTAACCACCTAACCAAGGATCAACATTTTACCTAATACCATGGATGCAGTGGCACCTCAAAACAAAAAGCATTTGTCACAAGAAATTTGCTCCCTAGTATACAGAAAATACCCGAGCCCTGAAGTAAGTTTCCAGAAAATTGGAAAGGAAATGTCGCTCCACCAAACTAGAAGTGTTTCGATTAGCTTGGAAAGACAGTACCATGCATTATTGAAGAGCCCTCACTGCTGTTAGATCAGCCTATTTTTCCAACCTAATTGAAGAGAAAAAAACTATCCAAAATGTATTTTTGATACTGTTGCAAAGCAAACTAAAAAGCAGAATTCCCCAAGTGAGGATGGCCTTCATTTCAGCAGTGATGAATTCATAATCTCTTTGAATCTGCGTATTTCTCCAAAACTCAGTTGTCCTGAGTCTGCACAGAACTGCCAGGACCAAGGATCAATGGAGACACACGTTTTTCATCCTGTATCTCTCGACACATTCACGAAAATAGTAATGACCTCAACCTTCCAGCTGCCCACTTGACCCTATTCCAGCTAAACTACTGAGCGAGCTACTTCCTGTGCTTGGCCCTCCTATGTTGAACATAATAAACGACTCTCTATCCTCCGGATGTGTACCAACCTCTCCAAAAGTGGCAGTAATAAAGCTGTTCCTGAGAAAGCCAAACCTTGACCCGGATTTTTAAAACTATATAGAATCTCTCATTCCTCTCAAATTCTTTTGAAAAAGCTGTTGCGCAGCAACTCACTGCCTTCCTGAATACAAATAATCAATACAAAATGCTCTAGTCTGGTTTTAGACCCCATCATAGTACTGAGACTGCACTCGTTAAGGTGGTAAACAACATTTTAATGGCGTCAGACCAAGGCTCTGCATCTGTCCTTGTACTCCTAGAACTTAGTGCAGCTTTTGACACCATCGATCACCACATTCATTTGGAGAGATTGGAAAGTTCTTGCCTGGTTTAGATCTTATCTGTTGGAAAGATATCAGTTCGTCTCTGTGGATTGTTTGTCTTCTGACAAATCAATGGTATATATATATATATATATATATTATATACATATATTCTACCTCTTTGTGTTTCCGAATGACATCACCATGTCAACATTCACTGCTATGGTGTACACTTAGATGAAACATGGTGAAGCCCCAAAATTGCCTACCCTGGAAACCAGTGTTTTAGCCATAAGGAAGTGGATGACGGCAAATGTTTTACTTTTAAACTCAGACAAAACACTTTCTGGCTACCCGGATAAAGCACTAAATAAACTTCAGTTAGTGCTAAACACTGCCTGAATCTTGACCAGAATCCCAAACATGTATCATATTTGTCTCACCCTGATCTGTTTCACATGTCTTTGTGCTTGTCTCCACCCCCCTCCAGGTGTCGCCCATCTTCCTCATTATCCCCAGTGTATTTATACCTGTATTCTATGTTGCCAGTTCGTCTTGTCTTGTCAGGTCTTACCAGCGTGTTTTCCCATCTCCCTGCTTTCTCAAGTTCTGTTCCTCTGACCATTCTGCCTGCCCTGACCCCAAGCCTGTCTGCAGTTCTGTACCTGCCTGACTCTGTCCTGTTTTTCGAACCTCTGCCTGTCCTTTCCCGAGCCTACCTGCTGTTCTGTACCTTATTGACTCTGCCCTGGATTATGGACCTCTGCCTGCCTTTGACCTCTTTTGCCTGCCCCCTGTTTGGGTCAATAAACATCTGACTCTAGCTGTCTGCATCTGGGTCTTATCCTGAGTACTGATAATATTACTCCATCTCTAGCCTCTCTACACTGGCTTCCTGTTAAGTCTAGGGCTGATTTCTAGGTTTTACTCCTAACCTACAACGCATTACATGGACTTGCTCCTACCTATCTCTTCGATTTGGTCCTGCCGTACATACAGTGAGGGGAAAAAGTATTTGATCCCTTGCTGATTTTGTACGTTTGCCCACTGACAAAGAAATGATCAGTCTATAATTGTAATGATAGGTTTATGACAGTGAGAGACAGAATAACAACAACAACAAAATCCAGAAAAACGCATTTGAAAAATGTTATAAATTCATTTGCATTTTAATGAGGGAAATAAGTATTTGACCCCCCCTCAATCAGAAAGATTCCTGGCTCCTAGGTGTCTTTTATACAGGTAACGAGCTGAGATTAGGAGCACACTCTTAAAGGGAGTGCTCCTAATCTCAGCTTGTTACCTGTATAAAAGACACCTGTCCACAGAAGCAATCAATCAATCAGATTCCAAACTCTCCACCATGGCCAAGACCAAAGAGCTCTCCAAGGATGTCAGGGACAAGATTGCAGACCTACACATGGCTGGAATGGGCTACAAGACCATCGCCAAGCAGCTTGGTGAGAAGGTGACAACAGTTGGTGCGATTATTCGCAAATGGAAGAAACACAAAAGAACTGTCAATCTCCCTCGGCCTGGGGCTCCATGCAAGATCTCACCTCGTGGAGTTGCAATGATCATGAGAACGGTGAGGAATCAGCCCAGAACTACACGGGAGGATCTTGTCAATGATCTCAAGGCAGCTGGGACCATAGTCACCAAGAAAACAATTGGTATCACATTACGCCGTGAAGGACTGAAATCCTGCAGCGCCCGCAAGGTCACCCTGCTCAACAAAGCACATATATATGCCCGTCTGAAGTTTGCCAATGAACCTCGGAATGATTCAGAGGACAACTGGGTGAAAGTGTTGTGGTCAGATGAGACCAAAATGGAGCTCTTTGGCATCAACTCAACTCGCCATGTTTGGAGGAGTAGGAATGCTGCTTATGACCCCAAGAACACCATCCCCACCGTCAAACATGGAGGTGGAAACATTATGCTTTAGGGGTGTTTTTCTGCTAAGGGGACAGGACAACTTCACTGCATCAAAGGGACGAAGGACGGGGCCATGTACTGTCAAATCTTGGGTGAGAACCTCCCTTCCCTCAGCCAGGGCATTGAAAATGGGTCGTGGATGGGTATTCCAGCATGACAATGACCCAAAACACACGGCCAAGGCAACAAAGGAGTGGCTCAAGAAGAAGCACATTAAGGTCCTGAAGTGGCCTAGCCAGTCTCCAGACCTTAATCCCATAGAAAATCTGTGGCAGGAGCTGAAGGTTCAAGTTGCCAAAAGTCAGCCTCGAAACCTTAATGACTTGGAGAAGATCTGCAAAGAGGAGTGGGACAAAATCCCTCCTGAGATGTGTGCAAACCTGGTGGCCAACTACAAGAAACGTCTGACCTCTGTGATTGCCAACAAGGGTTTTGCCACCAAGTACTAAGTCATGTTTTGCAGAGGGGTCAAATACTTATTTCCCTCATTAAAATGCAAATCAATTTATAACATTTTTCACGTGTTTTTATGGATTTTTTTGTTGTTATTCTGTCTCTCACTGTTCAAATAAACCTACCATTATAGACTGATCATTTCTTTGTCAGTGGGCAAACATACAAAATCAGCAGGGGATCAAATTCTTTTTTCCCTCACTGTATATGGCCAGCTACGATTGAAGTCGGTAGTTTACGTACACTAAGGAAGTCTCTAGATTTTGCTCGCCTGAAGTAGAGTATATTGTGATAAATTGCAGGCCACACTACTTGCCTAGAGAGTTTTCAGCTATACTTGTCGTGGCTGTTTATTTATCACCACAGACAGACGCTGGCACTAAGACCGCACTCAGTCAGCTGTATAAGGAAATAAGCAAACAGGAAACCACTCACCCAGAGGCGGCGCTCCTAGTGGCTGGAGACTTTGATGCAGGGAAACTTAAATCAGTTCTACCAAATCTCCATCAACATGTTAAATGTGCAAACAGAGGAAAAACAATTCTAGATCACCTGTACTCTACGCACACAAAGCTCTCCCTCGCCCTCCATTTGGTCTATCCTCCTGATTCCTGCTTACAAGCAAAAATTAAACCAGGAAGCACCAGTGACTCGGTCTATAAAAAAGTGGTCAGATGAAGCAGACGCTAAACTACAGGACTGTTTTGCTATCACAGACTGGAACATGTTCCGGGATTCCTCCGATGGCATTGAGGAGTACACCACATCAGTCACTGGCTTTATCAATAAGTGCATCGAGGACGTCGTCCCCACAGTGACTGTAATGCACATACCCCAACCAGAAGCCATGGATTACAGGCAACATTCGCACTGAGCTAAAGGGCAGAGCTGCCGCTTTCAAGGTGCGGGACTCTAACCCGGAAGCTTACAAGAAATCCTGCTATGCCCTGCGACGAACCATCAAAAAGGAAAAACGCCAATACAGGGCTAAGATTGAATCATACTACACCGGCTCTGACACTCGTCTTATGTGGCAGGGCTTGCAAACTATTACAGACTACAAAGGGAAGCACAGCCGAGAGCTGCCCAGTGACACGAACCTACCAGACAAGCTAAATCACTTCTATGCTCGCTTCGAGGCAAGCAACACAAAGGCATGCATGAGAGCATCAGCTGTTCCAGACGACTGTGTGATCACGCTCTCCGTAGCCGACGTAAGTAAGACCTTTAAACAAGTCAACATGCACAAGGCTGCGGGGCCAGACGGATTACCAGGACGTGTGCTCCGGACATGTGCTGACCAACTGGCAGGTGTCTTCACTGACATTTTCAACATGTCCCTGATTGAGTCTGTAATACCAACATGCTTCAAGCAGACCACCATAGTCCCTGTGCCCAAGAACACAAAGGCAACCTGCCTAAACGATTACAGACCCGTAGCACTCACGTCCGTAATCAAGAACTTTGAAAGTTTGGCAATGGCTCACATCAACAACATTATCCCAGAAACCCTAGACCCCCTCCAATTTGCATACCGCCCAAACAGATCAACAGATGATGCAATCTCTGTTGCACTCCACACTGCCCTTTCCCAACCTGGACAAAAGGAACACTTATGTGAGAATGCTGTTCATTGACTACAGCTCAGCGTTCAACACCATAGTACCCTCATAGCTCATCACTAAGCTAAGGATCCTGGGACTTAACACCTCCCTCTGCAACTGGATCCTGGACTTCCTGACGGGCCGCCCCCAGGTGGTGAGGGTAGGTAGCAACACATCTGCCACGCTGATCCTCAACACTAGAGCTCCCCAGGGGTGCATGCTCAGTCCCCACTTGTACTCCCTGTTCACCCACGACTGCATGGCCAGGCACGACTCGCCTGGTACGGCAATTGCTCCGCCTCTGACCGCAAGGCACTACAGAAGGTAGTGCGTATGGCCCAGTACATCACTGGGGCTAAGCTGCCTGCCATCCAGGACCTCTACACCAGGCGGTGTCAGAGGAAGGCCCTAAAAATTGTCAAAGACCCCAGCCACTCCAATCATAGACTGTTCTCTCTACTACCGCATGGCAAACGGTACCGGAGTGCCAAGTATAGGACAAAAAGGCTTCTCAACAGTTTTTACCCCCAAGCCATAAGACTCCTGAACAGATAATCAAATGGCTACCCGGACTATTTGCATTGTGCCCACCCCCGCTGCTGCTACTTTCTGTTTATCATATATGCATAGTCACTTTAACTATACTTTCATGTACATACTACCTCAATTGGACCGACCAACCAGTGCTCCCACACATTGGCTAACTAGGCTATCTATCTGTAATTTGGGCCCCACCACCCGCCAAGCCCTTTTTTACGCTACTGCTACTCTCTGTTCATCATATATGCATAGTCACTTTAACCATAACTACATGTACATATACTACCTCAATCAGCCTGACATACCAGTGTCTGTATGTAGCCTCGCTACTTTTATAGCCTCGCTACTTTTACAGCCTCGCTACTGTATATAGCCTCGCTACTGTATATACTGTTGTTTTTATTTCTTTACTTACCTATTGTTCACCTAATACCTTTTTTATATTTTTTTGCACTGTTGGTTAGAGCCTGTAAGTAAGCATTTCACAGTAAGGTCGGTTTCGGCGCAAGTGACAAATTAACTTTGATTTGATTTGACTTAGGTTGGAGTCATTAACTCGTTTTTCAACCACTCCACAAATTTCTTGTTAACAAACTATAGTTTTGGCAAGTTGGTTAGGACATCTACTTTGTGCATGACACAAGTAATTTTTCCAACAATTGTTTACAGACAGATTTTTTCACTTAAAATTCATTGTATCACAATTCCAGTGGGTCAGAAGTTTACATACACTAAGTTGACTGTGCCTTTAAACAGCTTGAAAAATTCCAGAAAATGATGTCATGGCTTTAGAAGCTTCTGATAGGCTAAGTGACATCATTTGAGTCAATTGGAGGTGTACCTGTGGATGTATTTCAAGGCCTACCTTCAAACTGTGACTCTTTGCTTGACATCATTGGAAAATCGAAAGAAATCAGCCAAGACCTCAGAAAAACATTGTAGCCCTCCACAAGTCTGATTCATCCTTGAGAGCAATTTTTCAAACGCCTGAAGGTGCCACGTTCATCTGTACAAACAATAGTATGCAAGTATAAACACCATGGGACCATGCAGCCGTCTTACCGCTCAGGAAGGAGACTCGTTCTGTCTCCTAGAGATTAATGTACTTTGGTGTGAAAAGTGCAAATCAATCCCAGAACAACAGCAAGGGACCTTGTGAAGATGCTGGAGGAAACAGGTACAAAAGTATCTATATCCACAGTAAAACAAGTCCTATATTGACATAACCTGAAAGGCCGCTCAGCAAGGAAGAAGCCACTGCTCCAAAACCGCCATAAAAAAAGCCAGACTATGGTTTGCAACTGCACATGGGGAAAAAGATCGTACTTTTTGGAGAAATGTCCTCTGGTCTGATGAAACAAAATAGAACGGTTTGGACATAATGACCATCGTTATGGTTGGAGGGAAAAGGGGGAGGCCTGCAAGCTGAAGAACACCATCCCAACCGTAAAGCACGGGGGTGGCAGCATCATATTGTGGGGGTGCTTTGCTGCAGGAGGGTCTGGTGCACTTTACAAAATAGATGCCATCATGAGGCAGGAAAATTATGTGAATATATTGAAACAACATCTCAAGACATCATTCAGGAAGTTAAAGCTTGGTCGCAAATGGGTCTTCCAAATGGACAATGACCCCAAGCATACTTCCAAAGTTGTGGCAAAATGGCTTAAGGACAACAAAGTCAAGGTATTGGAGTGGCCATCACAAAGCCCTGACCTCAATCCTATAGAAAATTTGTGGGCAGAACTGAAAAAGCGTGTGCGAGCAAGGAGGCCTACAAACCTGACTCAGTTACACCCGCTCTGTCAGGAGGAATGGGCCAAAATTCACCCAACTTATTGTGGGAAGCTTGTGGAAGGCTACCCAAAATATTTGACCCAAGTTAAACAATTTAAAGGCAATGCTACCAAATACTAATTGAGTGTATTTAAACTTCTGACCCACAAGGAATGTGATGAAAGAAATAAAAGCTGACGTAAATCATTCTCTCTACTATTATTCTGACATTTCACATTCTTAAAATAAAGTGGTGATCCTAACTGACCTAAGACAGGGAGTTTTTACTAGGATTAAATGCCAGTAATTGTGAAAAAACTGAGTTTAAATGTATTTGGCTAAGGTGTATGTAAACTTCCGACTTCAACTGTATGCTGCCTCTTCATAGCTTGTAAACTGTAAACATGCTCAGGGATTATATGCCATTTATACAGTCTATTGTTACCGTTATTACAGCTCTCGTGATATCGTATGTACGGTATATTCATTGCCTTTCATTTCCTTCTACAGAACCACCACCATTACACTACCTTTCCGTGTCCATTCCATCTGTGTGTGTGTCAATACAGTATCTTTATGTGTAACTCTGAGGTTGCCTTATTCCCTTCTAACCGGGGGCGGTGCTAGCGGGTCACAGATCAGCAAACACGAAACTGTAATCATACTTTGCAAGCTGTCAGTTGTTACATGCTTATTAGGACTAAGAGATAGGCTTTTTCACAGTGTTTCCAACATAGTGGGTCAAATAAACAGTTGGAAATTTACTTTATAGCATTCTCATGACTAAATAATAGCCTTTTTTAAGAGTATTTTCGTGTGTCATATGTACAGTGGGTTGTTATCTTTGTAGTCCTATTTGAGAACTGTTATAACATTCTTATGACCACGTAAAAGGCTTTTTACACAGAGCTTCAGGCATAATGTATCAAATATATCATGGGAAATTAACATTTGGAGGTCACACGTGACACCTTTGATTTCATCCCTGGCAAACAAAAGCTGGCAAACATGCACTAGCATACTCCGACGTGAGAAGAGAGCAACCAAGCGCCCCATTAGAGGAGCAAAACAGGAAGGAGACCCAAGAAGCCCTCTTGTCAGCTATAGGGGCTAACAGATGGCAGAGGTGGGATTAGGGCTCTACGAAATGAAAGATCAGTCAGATGAAAGACTTCCTCACTGCCTCCATGTGTAACTCTGTGTTGTTGTTTGTGTCGCACTGCCTTGCTTTATCTTGGCCAGGTCGCAGTTGTAAATGAGAACTTTCTCACTGAACGTTCTCAACTGGCCTACCTGGTTAAATAAAGGTAAAATATATATATATATATTTTTAAATCGACGTACACAGGCACGTTATTACTCTGAGTTTATCACAGAATGATGTAATGAGTTCACTAACTCTATATATAAACTGGGGGATTTTATACATTCAGTTTGAATCAAACTGATGGCCATGTCTCTTTTCGAACAACACACAGACTCTATTTGGCAATCTGATAGTAGTAATAGTAACATATGCCATTTGGCATATGCTTTTATCCAAAGAGACTTTGTAGTTACAGTATATGTGATCCATGCAGGAATTGGAATTGAACACAACCAATTGAGCCACACAGGATAATTATTGCTACATTATTCATTTCGGAGAAATGAGCACCTCTAAAAGCTCACAGCACATTACAGGGCAACTGTAATGTCAACCAGCTGTCCCTGTGGCAGGATGCAGAGTGATCAGAGGATGGTTACATAAGTATGCATAAAGTGGAGGATTGGGAGGCTTGTCTAACTCCAACAGCACTAGGAATAGGGACACGGGCTGCATCCCAAATGGCACCCTATTCCCCTTCATAGTGCACTACTTTTGATCAGGGCCCATAGGATGCTGGTCAAATATAGTGCTCTAAGTAGGGAATAGGGTGCCATTTGTATGGGCCCTGGTCAAAAGTAGTGCACTGTTTAGGGAACAGGGTGCCGTATGGGATGCAGACAAGTCTTAGTGTGAGTCCGGATATATAGTAACCATTGAGTTGTGTTAAAACCCTGTGTTACCATTATTAAACAGTCACAAGGTAACGCTGCTTTTGAGTCATGACAGATAAAATACTTTAGATCTTCCGAGTTGCAAAGGTCTTCACAGGTGTACAAATAACTCTGAGTACGAATGTATGGTAGTTGGTGCCGTGAAGGGACTAATTGAATGACCTACAGAGTACTATAAGGTCCCATATGCTGAGCCAGCATGTGACATTTTTTTGTTGTCTTTTGAATGATGGGTAATCACTGCTTTAAACGGAATCACATGAGCCTTTTCTGTGGTGTCCTCAGAATGTAATATTACTGCTCTATTGAGCATTCTGTCATGATACTTTTGTGTTTGTTTTGTTCTAGGTAAATTACTTTTCCTGAGGAGAAAATATGTTGAGCATTCTTTCCAACTTGTTCTTGATTAAATTGTACATGGTTCTTGCATGAAATTAGTATTTTAATCATACATTTTTGTATACCGTTGTAACGTCTGCTTCCAACTCACACTCTCAAACACATAGATCCCCTGAACGCAGCTCACTCTCCAGATCCCAATCTGAATTCTGATCACCTGTTCACACACCTGTATGTCATTTACACACACTATTTAGCTCAGTTTCATTGCACCCCAAGGTATTGTTTGATTTTTGTCCACATTCTAGTCAGAGCTCTGTTTATTTCCTTATTAGTCCTCCTGTGTATCGTAGTTTTTGGCCATCCTCACTAATGATGTTTTTTTTGCCTATTCCCTGCCTGCACTTTTGGCTCTCAGATTTCCTGTCATCAACCTCTTGCCTCATCTCCCGGACTACGTCATTAGCCTTTTTCCCTGCCTGTACTGTTACCTTTTTGGATTCCCTGTGTATGACCTTCTGCCTGTCCCTGGACCATGCTACCTGCCTCCTCCTGTGGTCCTGTACTAAATACACCAGCACTCTGTCACCCATCATACTCTTTACAACTGTGTTGATAACAAACATTGATACTAGACAGTACATAGCATCTACTTGTACAAATTGTCCAAAGCAATTATATGGGAAACCAGACAATCAAGGAGAAACAGTATGAGGGTCTGCGCCCAGGCTTAGATGTTAGGTGGCTGATGCGTACAGTACTGTAAGTACTATATAGTTCAGAATGTACAGTGCATTCGAAAAGTATTTAGACGCCTTGACTCTTCCCACATTTTGTTACGTTAAAGCCTTATTCTAAAATATATATATTTTTTTTATGTGGAAAAAGTCAAGGGATCTGAATACTTTCCGAATGCACCGTACTTGCACTCAAACCATAAAAAGGAAAAACCAAGGTGTGATGCAGTGATGCCTAAAAAATATTCTTAAATTAATGTCATGCCCGGAAGAATACAAAAAGTGCCAGTACAAGGAGCAATAAAGTACTGAACAAAAGATAGAGCGTTGTTTCTGCTTCTATGCTTCTATGCCATAATCGGTGATTGCACGGAAGATGGCATGGACTCTGAAATGTATGTTCTCTTTTTGTTTTTCACTTTATTGCACTGGAACTTTTTGTATTTTTTCGATCATGGAATTAAATCAGCCTCTGCCTTGTTTTTTTTCCTTTTTACACAAAACCCACTTAGATAGTATGGATGAATATATGACAGAGATAGAGTCCATTAGCACAATGCTAACGCACTTAGCAGGACTACTCTAGTGGTCTCTTTGGATTCTGTTTTCCACAAAAGACAGGGACTTCCTGTAAATGGATATGACATCAGAGGAGCAATTTAAGTAATCATGTCAAATTAACCGAATGTATGCTGTAGTGCAGGGGTTTCTGGCAAACCGTTGTGGCACACATTTTAGACGATTTGCCTCTAATTTGCCTTTAGGCAACCCTGGTCCCAGCGTACCACAGATACGGCAGTATTTAGTTCCAACCAGGCTGAATTCCACCAATGAATACATTATTGTATTGTTTCGGGGGGTGTATTGTATTGGGGAATGAGTTATGTTGTGTATTGTACTTTTTATTTGGAGGGTGTGGTGTTGATTGTGATACTGTCCTTGTAACTGACTTGCCTTTCTTAATTGCCCCTGGATGGATAAATGCAGTTGTATTGAATTGAATATACCTACCTGGTTTCCCAGGTCTACTGTAAAAAAAAATGAATTAACCGTGGAACTCCAGGACCAAGATTTCCTATACCCTCAGTTGTGTTTTTAATTCATTTGTAAAAATGTGTAAAAACATTTTTCCACTTAGACGTTATGCGGTTTTGTGTGTAGGCCAGTGACACAAAATCTAAATTTTATCCATTTTAAATTTAGGCTGCAACACAACAAAATGTGGAAAAAGTCAAGGGGTTTGAATACTTTCTGAATGCACTGTATACATACAGTATGCAGAAGTCTACTTTAACAATTTTACTTAGCACATTTACTTGAGGAACAGTGCAGATGCAAATCTCCCTCAGTTTTTTACGTAGCCACATTTCCCAAAAACTAAATATTAAATATCTGCTCTGAATAAAGATTCAAAGTTGTCTGCAGAAAAAGTGGGTGTCAGCTATGATATGACAACTTGAGTTTGAAAAAATCGATTTTGGTTATTGAACTATAGTAAGTAAGATTGACTCAACACCCGGTAACAGAATGACGGTAACAGAAGACACTAGACAATATTTCTTAAACCTATAGAAGGCAAATAATTTATGCAAAACTAAGTATAAATTATGATATTCGTTTGCAGGGGCCTTTACTTCAAGATTATTGTGTTTTTATGTATTTCTGATACCTTTTAAGACTTCTTCTAGTCTTAAAATTTCTAAGACCCCTTTCCCATTTTTGTAAGCAGACATTTTTAGGATGGAAATGGTTGAAAAATGTATCTATGCCTTCATTTCCCCCAAATATACAATCTTAGCTTTCATTTGATACCAAATGTTATATGCTCTTCTAAACTTCAC
Source organism: Brachymystax lenok tsinlingensis (assembly GCA_030435695.1). Taxonomy (NCBI): domain Eukaryota; kingdom Metazoa; phylum Chordata; class Actinopteri; order Salmoniformes; family Salmonidae; genus Brachymystax; species Brachymystax lenok. The sequence continues at coordinate 40,692,457 of CM059814.1, forward strand.
ATGTTGGTGCTCAAATAACATTTTATTGGTTGTGTACACAGATTTGCAGATGTTATCACAGGTGCAGCAAAATGCTTGTGTTTCTAGCTCCAACAATGCAGTAACACCTAGCATTAAGAAAAAATACACACATAGAAAATAAATAGAAAAATAAATAGAAATTAAGAAATATCAGAACTAGCAATGTCAGAGACCGGAATATACATTTATATACAGTACCAGACAAATGTTTGGACACACCTACTCATTCAAAGGTTTTTCTTCATTTTTAAAATATTTTCTACATTGTAGAATAATAGTGAAGACATCAAAGCTATGAAATAACACATATGGAATCATGTAGTAACCAAAAAAGTGTAAAACAAATCAAAATATATTTTATATTTCAGATTCTTCAAAGTAGCCAACCTTTGCCTTGATGACAGCTTTTCAGACTCTTGGCATTCTCTCAACCAGCTTCATGAGGTAGTCACCTGGAATGCATTTCAATTAACAGGTGTGCCTTGTTAAAAGTTAATTTGTGTAATTTCTTTCCTTCTTAATGCGTTTGAGCCAATCGGTTGTGTTGTGACAAGGTAGGGGTGGTATATAGAAGATAGCCCTCTTTGATAAAAGACCAAGTCCATATTATGTCAAGAACAGCTCAAATAAGCAAAGAAAAACGACAGTGCATCATTACTTTAAGACATGAAGGTCAGTCAATATGGAACATTTCAAGAACTTTGAAAGTTTCTTCAAGTGCAGTCGCAAAAAACATCAAGCGCTATGATGAAACTTGCTCTTATGAGGACCGCCACAGGAAAGGAAGACCCAGAGTTACCTCTGCTGCAGAGAATACGTTCATTAGAGTTACCAGCCTCAGAAATTGCAGCCCAAATAAATGCTTCACAGAGGTCAAGTAACAGACACTGCGTGAATCAGGCCTCTGTGGTCTAATTGTTGCAAAGAAACCACTTCTAAAGGACACCGATAAGAAAAGGAGACTTGCTTGGGCCAAGAAACACAAGCAATGACATTAGACCGATGGAAATCTGACCTTTGGTCTGAGGAGTCCAAATTTGAGATTTTGGTTTCCAACCGCTGTGTCTTTGTAAGATGCAGAGTAGGTGAATGGATTAGCTCCGCATGTGTGGTTCCCACCGTGAAGCATGGAGGAGGAGGTGTGATAGTGTAGCACACTTAACCAGCATTCTGCAGCGATACGCCATCCCATCTGGTTTGCGCTTATTGGGACCATCATTTGTTTTTCAACAGGACAATGACCCAACACACCTCCAGGCTGTGTAAGGGCTATTTGACCAGGAAGGAGAGTGATGGAGTGCTGCATCAGATGACCTGGCCTCCACAATCACCCAACCTCAACCCAGTTTGGGATGAGTTGGACCGCAGAGTGAAGGAAATGGAGCCAACAAGTGCTCAGCATTTGTGGGAACTCCTTCAAGACTTTTGGAAAAGCATTCCAGGTGAAGCTGGTTGAGAGAATGCCAAGCGTGTGCAAAGCTGTCATCAAGGCAAAGGGTGGCTACTTTTAAGAATCTGAAATATAAAATATATTTTGATTTGTTTAACACTTTTTTGGTTACTACATGATTCCATTTGTGTTATTTCATAGTTTTGATGACTTCACTATTATTCTACAATGTAGAAAATAGTACAAATAAAGAAAAACCCTTGATTGAGTAGGTGTCCAAACATTTGACTGGTACTGTACATATAATGTATATATTTATACATATAATAGGATGTTTTGTATGTAAACATTTGTAAACATTATTAAAGTCACCAGTGTTCAATGACTAGAATACAACATATACTGTACATATGAAGTGGGTAAAACAGTATGCACACATTATTAAAGTGACCAGTGTTCAATCACTCTATGTACATAGGGCAGCAGGTGTACGGTAGAGCACCGGGTGGTAAACGGCTAGAACAGTGACTAAGAGTAGTGGTGACTGTTTAACTGTCTAATGGCCTGGAAGGAGAAGCTGTATCTCAGTCTCTCGTTCCCGGCTTTGATGCACCTGTACTGTCTACACCTTCTAGATGATAGCGGGGTGAACTGGCTGTGGCTCGGGTGGCTGACGTCCTTGATGATCTTCTTGGCCTCCCTGTGACACAGGGTGCTGTAGATGTCCTGGAGGGCAGGCAGTGTGCCTCCAGTGATGCATTGGGCTGACCGCACCACCTTCTGGAAAATCCTGCGATTGCGGGCTGTAGAATTGCTGTACCAGATGGTGATACGGATACAACCCGACAGGATGCTCTCAATTTCTTCAGCCTTCTGAAGTTGAAGAGGCACTGTTGTGCCTTCTTCTCCACGCTGTCTGTGTGAAGGGACCATTTCAGGTTGTCAGTGACGTACATGACGAGGAACTTGAAGCTTTTGACCCTCTTCACTGCGGCCTCGTCGATGCACTGCAAAATGTCAGCTCTTAAAAACAAGAAAGAAAAGAAAGAAAATGTGGGAAATATTACAAAAAATAAGTAAAAAATAAAGTAAAAATATCTAGTCTCAAAGAACGCACAGATATCTTAAAACTAGTGCGGCCAGACTAAAATCAAATGCATTTGTCTAGATACATGAACATATTTAAGAATTATTTTCTCAATATGTAGGAAAATGTGCTTAAATTTTGCATCCAATGCAATGCAATCGTCTTGAAATAAGGCTATATACCCTGGAATTTACAGAAAAATAGCATATTGTGCTTAAAATAAGTAATCCTGACTAAGATACATGTACTTGTACTACTACTAGAAATGAGATTGTCTTGCTTAAAGAAATAATTCATCTAATTTCTTTTCACTTCTTTATTGAGGACTCAGTATATCTAGAGGCTGCATATGGGCAGAACAAAGGATTCAAAAACAACAGCAACAAAGGCCATTGGTGGTCAAGGTGAAAATGAAAATGTAAGACCTATGTCAAGATAACAAACGTAACAGTGCTTTAAACCTTTTGATAATAAAGAACAAACACCCTGCCTATTTATTAAAGGTTATCGGATCGGTTCTCGGATCGGCCGATACACACAGTTCTGTTATCGGGACCGGAAATGAAAAAATTGTATTGTGCAACCCTGGTCAGTAATTAACTTTTTCCACTCAGCCATAGCCTTTATGTGAAGAAGTCATGTCCCAGTCGTGGATGACGTCCGAGAGGACTTCTGTCTGAGGCGCAGAGAGTGTCGCAATGCACTTAGGATATGTGAGGTGAAAGGTGTAATAAAACGCCATAAGATACGTCACGCTGGCATAGATGTCCTCTTTTGGGAAGTTTACCACATGTTCCAATGGCCAGTACGCAGTTGGTTTCGCAGACAATCACGACAGGGCTGAAGAGTGGTCTCGCCTGAAGAAAGGCGTCGGGGTCTTCTGCATACTGACACAAACACAAAGACAAAAACAAATATGACCACAAAAACAATTCACACTCTTTGTATGTTATGATCAAGTAATATGAAAATTCTAATACATGCACACATTTCTTACCTCAAGGATGTGAAGCGTAGCCTCACTTGCATGTCCTAACTTCTTGGGTGGAGCCACAGGCGATGGGAACATGTCTGGTAAAGCCTTCATCAAGGCGATTGAGTGTTTCACTGTTAAAAAACAAAAATAGTCTCATTTGATTTACTGCAGCCAGTTATTTAAACAAACATGAATACTTTTGTGGGATTCTCCATTGTCAACAGAGCCAGTAATTACCTTTGTCCAGCAGCGGTGGCTTCATGACCTTTTTGAACACTCCATAAAACTGTGCCTTGTTGTAAAAGGTCTCCCAGTTCAGGTATGAAGTGGGAGTTCCCTTGATCGAGGATCCGCCGGAGTTCATCCATAACCTGACACACACACACAGACAGACAGACAATAAGAGAGAGAGACAGAGAGAGAGAGAGTCTTACACTATCTAGCTGGAGGCGGAGGACCAGACCGAATTCTCGCAAGCTCACAGTTTTGCATTAGCCCGAAGTAGTTTACCCGCGTCCCTGCTATGGCTTCTAACGCTGCTCAGTTCCCACATCGTATCTCATTTGAGATTCAGTCGGGTGTTAACCAGGCTAAGGAAGCATAGGCCTACTTTAAATGAATACATTTGCTTACATGATCCAGTTCCCTGAAGCAGGGATACGCTTGAAGTATCTTGGTAGGCCTGTCCTGCTCCTCAGTAGCATCAGAGTCAATGAAGGCCCGTCTTGCTTGGAATTCAAGGCCCAGAAGCTGGGAAACATTCTTCTGGTTGGGTCTGGCCTTGGTTTTGTACATCTCCTGTAGAGTTTTATAATGTCTCGCCTGGTTCTGTAGGCTCTCAGTAGTTTCTGATGCCAGAAGACATAACATACATTTTAATATGTAGCCTGAAATTAAGACCAATGTCGTCGTCCCCCGTCCCCGGTAACATTGCCCCACAGCAAACCTCTCGTTCCACAGGAAACACTGAAAACTAAATAATCACTTTGTTTCTAGTCCCTTGTTTAGAGTAGTAGTAGAAGTTGCATTTATATGGAAACACTATTTCAATTTGTGTACTTACCATCCAACTGTTCAACCTCTGGGGTGCTGCATCTAGATTGTGGGGATCTCTCCAAGATCAAAGTCTCCAAGATCAAAGACTCGTTAGTCTCATCAGTGGACATCTCCTGGCTGCTCTGAAAGCTAAGGCTTCATGGCCTCTTTCTTGAAGGGGTCACTCCCTGCTTCTTTTTGGGGGTTGTCACATTCTGAATCTTTTTCTAAAGCTGCTTCTTCACAGATTCCTAACAAGAAACAAACACACAACAAATTGTTTGTGTTATAAATCACATTAAACAAAATCAAATCCAGAAATGAAACGATACAAACATGTTGCCCTGATTGATCTGGATGAAGCACATCCCTCCTATTTTGAGTGTCAGATGTTTGCACTTTGGCTACCAGGTATCAAACAGTGCTGCGTTTGGTTGCAGATCTGTCCCGCAGCATTGGGTAGTACTCTATGAGACGCTTCACCATTACAGTGGGTTCACGGCTGTATGGATACTGGAAGTCATCCCCTGCTGCTCTCTTAATGGAAATCATGCTTGTTACTGTATTTCTGATTAATCGACAGTGACGATCTTTGGAAACTATATAGTCTCCTTCTTGTCCAGCACGCTGTTTTAAAAAAAGGTGCTTCTTGATTGCTCCAACTCTGTGTCTGTGTATAAGACATACTGTGGGCTGACAAGCTGTATGGTTCTGGTGGCACCATGTTGTTCTCTTGGGTTTGGAGAGGGGTGGGGGGATGGAGGGGACAGGGCGGTGTGTGTGTGGGGGGTGGAGAGTGGAAGGAGGAGGAGGAGGAGGAGGAGGAGGAGGAGGAGGGAAAGGGGGTGGGAGTGGGACTGAAATCACAGGTCCCAGAGGAGGTGCCTGCTCTACACAGGTGTGATTCTTGACCCTGTATGACAGTCATTTATTCAATGGTAATTATAAAGGCAAAGAACACCACACTGTGTAACGTCTGCTTCCAACTCAGCTCACTTTCCAGCTCACACTCTCAAACACATAGATCCCCTGAACGCAGCTCACTTTCCAGACCACTTTCCAGCTCACACTCTCAAACACATAGATCCCCTGAACGCAGCTCACTCTCCAGATCCCAATCACCTGAATTCTGATCACCTGTTCACACACTATTTAGTTCAGTTCTTTGCATTCCATCATTGTGAGGTATTGTTTTGATACACATTTCTATTCGGAGCTCTGTTTAGGTCCGTATTAGTCGTCCTGTGTATCATAGTTTTTGGCCTTCCTCACCAACGACACCTTTTTGCCTATTCCCTGCCTGTACTTTTGCCTATCGGATTGCCTGTCATCAACCTCTTGCCTGATCTCCCGGACTACGTTTACTAGCCTTCTCCCTGCCTGTACTGTTGCCTTTTGGACCCCCTGTGTATGATGTTCTGCCTGCTCCTGGACCCAGCTACCTGCCTCCTCCTATGGACCTTTACAATAAACACGTGCTGCGCCCTGCGCTTGAAACCAGCTCTCTGTCTCCCATCGTATTCATTACACACTGTAACAACAACCAAACAGCAAGCACCAAAAAAACTACATCTTTAGATAAATGTATTGTAATGATGGCCAGGAAATGCTTCTTTGATAACAGGAAACACTGCCTGCATGGTTAAATTAAATGTAATTTAAAAAATAATTTTATGAACGGTTGATACACGGACCAAAGTCATACTGTCCATAGGCTATTCGATAATTTGAGCTATAATGACTCTCATGGCTAAAGCTGGGTTAATGTGAAAATAATCTATGATAAATAGGAACAAAACACTTAAATAGCTATATTGGTGAAACTAAATACAATTTCAAATAATAATCTGTTTCTTTGATATGTGGTACACAGGACAACATTCAACCCAATCAGCTTCTAGCTAACTCCAGCATCACTGATCAGCAACTCCATACACCTGACTCAGATGAAGGGCAAAGGGGCATTGACCAACATGGAGCTGTCACAGTGCAACAAGTAAGTTACTTGGTTGGTGGCAATCTACTGAAATTGACCATATTTCTTAAAGTACTTGGCTATACTAATAGCATTCATAGTCAGTCTTCACAACCACAAACATTATACTTGTCATGAACTAGTAATGTCCTGCCTGCACATGTCAGGATACTACATTCAATGTCCACTTTTTTTTAGGATCTGACAACACATGCCACTGCTTTTGTGATAAATGCCAGAGCCAAGCATCGTCTCTCACAGGTAAGATGCTTTTTCTGAACAGAGCACAGCGTTTGGTTAGTTAAATTATGCAGAGCGTTTTGTAGGGGTTCAGTGATGGTTGAGTTCATTCTTTGTGCTAGGTTGTCCACTATTGTTGATCCCTTATATCCTTATGTTAATGAATATGTCCTAAGAAAAATCTGTATGTCTTAAGTATCCATGATGGTGTGTTCCAATTCCATGATTGATGACATCACTACCTCTCTCTCTCATTTTCAGAAAGAATGCATTGCAGATTGTTCTGTACACAGATGAAATAGAGATCTGTTATCCACTAGGATCCTTTGCATCAAAAAACAAGTTGTTAATGCTGAACTACACCCTAGGAAATATAAATCCAAAATACAGGTCTAAACTGGCTGCTATCAGGCTACTTGCCATGGCTAGATCAGCAGACCTCCGTCAATCTGGTGTAGATGTACTATTGAATAGAATCAAGGAAGACATGAATACATTGGGGGGTTAAAATGCAAACTATTAACGGAAAGAAACAATATATGGTGCCATGGTCTCTCTCTGTGGAGACACCCGGGCACTACATGAACTAGCAGGGTTCAAAGAGGGTGTGGGCTTTGCCTAGAGTAAGTGCAGACACTGTGAGTGTTCTTTTGAGGACATGCAGTCACACTTCAATGAGGATGCATATACTAAAAGGACATTGGAGAAGCATGTCAGACAATGTGATGAAAAGGCAAAGATGGACTTGCTTCGCAACAGCCTGAGAACAACATATGGGATCAACAGAATGAGCAAGTTAGTTGAGTTCCCAGCCTTTAATATTATACAACAAACTCTGCAAGACATTATGCATGTAATTCTGGAGGGCATAGCCCCATTGGAAATCAAATGTGTTTTGAATTATCTTGTTGAGTCAGGACAGATTGATCTGGACTCAGTGAATTTTGCTATTCTTGGTTTCCCTTATTCCCCTCTAGATGTTAGAGATCGGCCATCCCCAATTTCTGTTAGTACATTAATGTCAAGTGATAGTAAACTAAAACATTCATCTGGGAAAATGCTTGTCCTGCTAAGAATATTGCCATTTGTTTTGGAGAGTTTGGAAGTCAATGCATACATACAACTGATAATTGAGCTAATAGAGATTGTACAGATAGTATTTGCACCTGTTCTTTCCAGTGTGACTGTGTCTAGGTTGAAGTTACTCATTGAAAATAATTTGAAGCATTGGAAGGAGCTTTTTCCAGACCGCAATGTTACACCTAAACATTATTATATGATACATTTGCCATCACAGATAAAATCATTAGGTCCAATGGTAAGACATATGTTTATGAGGTTCGAGTCTAAACATTTTTCAATGCACCCAATTTTTTCAAGTGAAAGGGAGATGGGACCTGTATCAGAGGTTAAAGATCTACAATATTTACGTGGAAAATTGAGGGACTTCCTAGATTTCAATGACGTAAACCATGCTGTATCAGTCAAATGGCTTGTGATAAATTGTAATAAATACATAACTCAGAAGTCCATGATCTTTGCCAAAGTAATAATAGATCATAGCTAGGCAATACAGGAAAAGCTGAGAACGCACCCCTGTGGGGCTCCGTGTTGAGGATCAGCGTGGCGGGGGTGTTGTTGTCTACCTTTACCACTTGGGGTCGGCCCATCGGGAAGTCCAGGACACAGTTGTACAGGGAGGGGTCAGACCCAGGGTCCTAAGCTTAGTGATGAGCTCAGAGGGCACGATGGTGTTGAAGACTGAGCTGTAGTCAATGAACAGCATTCTAACATAGGACTTTCTCTTGTCCAGCTGGGATAGGGCAGTGGTTAGTGCAATGGCGTTTGGGTCATTTGTGGATCTGTTGGGGCAATCAATTTTAAAAAAAATTGATGCACTTCCAATCACAGACTGTAGCTTCAAGATTTCGTTATTTATTTGGGTTGACAGCAGCAAACTCGATTTTACACGTCTAGCCTTTTGATGATTCTGGTTGGAATTTTCTTGTGACCTTTTGACCGTAATGAGTATTTGTGTTTAACATATATTTTTTAATGGCAATTAACGCTCGTGGCCCCTAGATGAGACAACATGCCCAAATTGTCTCTGTAAAGCAAACTTAGCCTACTAAAATGGTGTTTAAGAGAAAAAACACAAGTAACCTGAATGTCCAGTCATATAGCATATATATTTTAAGGTACACAAGTGATCAGTAAACTTTTTGAACAAGTTTATGGTACATCCTTATTTCAGACGGAAGACATCAAAACTCGGACCAATGCTACGCTATTTCTGCGCCCTTTCTCCTGTCATCCTCTTTCAACAGACTTCCAAGAGCGTTGGATGGAAATACACACAGAGTAGGCTAGGCTACATACATTCGGACTAGCACGAGTTTGACACAACACCTGAACTACTGCGTGCTTCAGAAACACATATGATTTTTAAGTTTATCAAAACCTCTGTATGCAACGCTGTCCACAAATGATCTTCAAAATGAATACGATACTTCTGAGTAACTTTGCGAAGATTTTTCTATGCTGGAATGTAGTTTACCTACACGTTTACGCACAGGTAAGAAGGCTATCCGATCGAGTAATATTGTTTATGTATTTCTTGTGGAGGAATTAATCCATAAAGTTTACCCCTGTTTTGTTACAGGAGCCTACACTGTGTATATAATAAACCATACACATACGGAATTTGCATGACCATTTTACGTAGGCTACCAGCAACATGATTATATACACGGAGTGTACAAAACATTAGGAACACCTTCTCTTTCCACGACAGACTGACCAGGTGAATCAAGGTGAAAGCTATGATCTATTATTAACGTCAATCAGTGTAGAGGAAGGGGAGGAGACAGGTTAATTAAGGATTTTAAAGCCTTGAAACAATTTAGACATGGATTGTGTGTGTGCCATTCAGAAGGTGAATGGGCAAGACAAACTATTTAAGTGCCTTTCAACTGGGTATGGTAGTATGTGTCCGTCTGAGTGTTTCAAGAACTGCAACGCTGTTGTATTTTTCACGCTCAACAGTTTCCCCTGTGTATCAAAAATGGTCCAACACCAAAAGGGCATCCAGCCAACTTGACACAACTGTGGGAAGCATCCATGTGGAGCGCTTTTGACACCTTGTAGAGTCCATGCCTCGACGAAACAGTATTAGCCTGTTTAGGCAGGCTATTGCAAGTCTAACGTTAGTTGACAAAGTTCTTGGCTTAATGAATTTGGTTGCTGTTTTCTTGCATCCACAATTCCCTATTCCTTTACTCCTTCTTCTCGAAATAATGGAAAAACTACGTAGTGTAACGATCGACTCGAGCATGCTTTTGCGGCACAGTCGATAGCGCGCCGGACCTTGGGCTAGAAGTTCGAGGGTTCGAGACCTGCTCCCTGCTGTTTCATTACATTGGTGTCAGAAGTGATCGGACCTCGCATCCACGACAGTGCGTGTGCTTGTCCGTTTAGCGCGTTCCTATAAGACGTAGAGTCACAAGCTAGCGCGAGGACGCGCTCTTTGAAAGGGTTTATAACCCTGGGTTTATAACCGCGGATATCGACTCAGACCTCGGGCTGGAAGGTCGAGGGTTCGAGACCTGCGCCCTGCTGTTTCATTACAGTATTTTCATTTACAAAGTGCTGGCCGTTTCTTCCTTTGGTGCTATTTCTAATGGAAATGTATTTGGTTATGTATGTTATCCAGCCATGCCCGCTTCTGTACTCATCAGTCAGTGTTTGCATATAAATTGTTGACTGGTACTCAACATCCACTTTCTCCTTGAATGCATTTAAATGAGGCGGAAGTATGAGCACAGCGCATCAGCATGTGTGTGTGTGACGATTGCTTACTGTGATATATATGACTTATGTTTAATTTATGAAGTATGTGTTATGCTACAGTATACTGTATGTCACTGTAATTATGACATTAGATTTTATCAAAGTTTTTATATCAAAGCAACTTTACCATTTCTGCTCTTGTCATGTTTGAGATCCAAATGATCTCTGGGGTGAAGATTCCCCTAGGTACAGATCTAGGATTAGCTTCCTCTCTCCAACCCTAACCTTAACCATTAGTGGGGGAAATGCTAAACTGACGCAAGATCATCACCTAGGGGAAACGTTTTGAATCAATGCTGCAATCTACTTTTTAGGTTCATCCAGAGGTCGGCCTCACAGCACAGGAGCAGATGTACCTGCTGTATGATGTCAAAGTTGAGTGCCATCAGAACATCTCCACACACAAACCTGCAGGTGGGTAAACACTGACTTATGTAAATCATTTTATCTTTGGGCAGCATAGGAAATGTACAAACTTTTTTGTTTGTGTTTCTGTAATTGGTACCCACTAAGCAAGCAGATGATTGGTCTACCTAGCTTTACCAGAGCCCCATTGGCCAGCGTGTTTCCAGGTGGATCCAGACATACCTTTATGGTAACCGTAGTGGCCCGGGTGGCAGAGCCACCCACCATACTTCATCCTGTCTGGAGAGACCTGTTTTTGCCTCCTGCGTATTGGAAATGGTGTTGTGTTTTGAGAGACGGGCAAACACTAGGCTTCAGTCTTCACTCAGTCAGAGATTGGAGTTGGTAAAAGAGACTGGATGTCGTGCTGCTGCATGGACACTTTGACACACTGAACTTGCATTTCTCACATTGTCAGTCAATGTTCAACATGAGATTTACTGAATTGAGTAATGCTTTTAGCAAAAAAATTGAATTCTGATATTTATCCAAATGATTTATTATCCACCCCCAAATTATTATTATATATTTTTAATTGGGTACCTTGAGACAACTTTCGATACAGCATGGATGAAAACTACAACTACAGAAGTGGTCCTGGGGAGGGGGAAAAAGAACTGGGATGATGACCACCACTGAGTAAATGAAAACATTTAAAAAATGAATCCTAGTTTTCCCATATAGGCACTCTTGAAGAACGGAGGGAGGAACTTCTTGAAAAGCCTTTATTTACTTGGAATACCACTGCAGTTTGATTAGACAAAGATGACTTAAGATCACATATATTATGCTGTGTGTCTCCCTAGCCACAGAATCTGTGAGTGCTGAAATGGGGATTTATTCCATTCATTTGAATCTGTGCCAATTTACCAGTCCCAAACCCGCAGTTGTTTCTCTTTCTGGCTGCTGCTCTCCATATTATTATCCTCCATGTGTCCGCCCACATTCTGTAGCAGTGTGAGAGCTGGATAAAAAAAAACGCTTTGTGTGTTTGATCCAGAATCTACCAGCCATTAAAACCAGGTGGGAGAATAGAAATATCAGAACATAAACAGATATTTTGAGCATAATGGCTAATTAGAGTGTATTTATTGTTTGGTGACTGTTTAAATATAAACAGACCAGCATCTGATACCCATCCAAATTTTGTCATGACGGAAGTATTACAGTTTCACTGGGAGGCAGCATGAAAAGAAAGTTTGCTATATCCTCTGGGAGATGCAGAAATGACAGTAACACTTTATTTTAAGGTTCCATTATAAAACATTTATAATGCATTTATAAGGCATTTTACAAACAGTTTGCCAACCATGTATTAATCATTATTCCCACATTTGTAAATGTTAGTTAGCTAGTTATTCACACGTGTATATATACACATGACCTAAAGACTGTGGACTTGCTTCCAAGAGCATTAGTGAGGTCGGGCACTGATGTTGGGCAATTAGGCCTGACTTGCAGTCGGCGTTCCAATTCATCCCAAAGGTGTTCGATGGGGTTGAGGTCAGGGCTCTGTGCAGGCCAGTCAAGTTCTTCCACACCGATCTCGACAAACCGTTTCTGTATGGACCTCACTTTGTGCACAGGGGCATTGTCATGCTGAAACAGTTCAGGGCCTTCCCCAAACGGTTTGCCTCAAAGTTGGAAGCACAGAATCGTATAGAATGTCATTGTATGTTGTAGCATTAAGATTTCCCTTCACTGGAACTAAGGGGTCTAGCCTGAACCATGAAAAACAACCCCAGGCCATTATTCCTCCTCCACCAAACTTTACAGTGGTCACTATGCATTCGGGCAGGTAGCGTTCTCCTGGCATCCGCTAAAGCCAGATTCGTCCTTCACATCCCTCTAGCTGACGCTTGTCATTGAACATGGTGATCTTAGACTTGTGTGCGGTTGCACAAACAGTTCTTGTGCTGACGTTGCTTCCAGAGGCAGTTTGGATCTCGGTAGTGAGTGTTGTAACCGAGGACAGAGGATTTGTACGCGCTACGTGCTTCAGCACTCAGCTATCCCGTTCTGTGAGCTTGTGTGGCCTACCACTTCGCGGCTTAGCTGTTGTTGCTCTTAGACATTTCCACTTCACAATAAGAGCACTTACAGTTGACCCGGGCAGCTGAAATAGCCGAATCCACTAATTTGATGGGGTGTCCACATACAGTGGGGAAAAAAAGTATTTAGTCAGCCACCAATTGTGCAAGTTCTCTCACTTAAAAAGATGAGAGAGGCCTGTAATTTTCATCATAGGTACACTTCAACTATGACAGACAAAATGAGGAAAAGAAATCCAGAAAATCACATTGTAGGATTTTTAATGAATTTATTTGCAAATTATGGTGGAAAATAAGTATTTGGTCACATACAAACAAGCAAGATGTCTGGCTCTCACAGACCTGTAACTTCTTCTTTAAGAGGCTCCTCTGTCCTCCACTCATTACCTGTATTAATGGCACCTGTTTGAACTTGTTATCAGTATAAAAGACACCTGTCCACAACCTCAAACAGTCACACTCCAAACTCCACTATGGCCAAGACCAAAGAGCTGTCAAAGGACACCAGAAACCAAATTGTAGACCTGCACCAGGTTGGGAAGACTGAATCTGCAATAGGTAAGCAGCTTGGTTTGAAGAAATCATCTGTGGGAGCAATTATTAGGAAATGGAAGACATACAAGACCACTGATAATCTTCCTCGATCTGGGGCTCCACGCAAGATCTCACCCCGTGGGGTCAAAATGATCACAAGAACGGTGAGAAAAAATCCCAGAACCACACGGGGGGACCTAGTGAATGACCTGCAGAGAGCTGGGACCAAAGTAACAAAGCCTATCATCAGTAACACACTACGCCGCCAGGGACTCAAATCCTGCAGTTCCAGACGTGTCCCCCTGCTTAAGCCAGTACATGTTCAGGCCCGTCTAAAGTTTGCTAGAGAGCATTTGGATGATCCAGATGAGGATTGGGAGAATGTCAGATGAAACCAAAATAGAACTTTTTGGTAAAAACTCAACTCGTCGTGTTTGGAGGACAAAGAATGCTGAGTTGCATCCAAAGAACACCATACCTACTGTGAAGCATGGGGGTGGAAACATCATGCTTTGGGGCTGTTTTTCTGCAAAGGGACCAGGACTGACTGATCCGTGTAAAGGAAAGAATGAATGGGGCCATGTATCGTGAGATTTTGAGTGAAAACCTCCTTCCATCAGCAAGGGCATTGAAGATGAAACGTGGCTGGGTCTTTCAGCATGACAATGATCCCAAACACACCGCCCGGCAACGAAGGAGTGGCTTCAGAAGAAGCATTTCAAGGTCCTGGAGTGGCCTAGCCAGTCTCCAGATCTCAACCCCATAGAAAATCTTTGAAAGTCCGTGTTGCCCAGCGACAGCCCCAAAACATCACTGCTCTAGAGGAGATCTGCATGGAGGAATGGGCCAAAATACCAGCAACAGTGTGTGAAAACCTTGTGAAGACTTACAGAAAACGTTTGACCTCTGTCATTGCCAACAAAGGGTATATAACAAAGTATAGAGATAAACTTTTGTTATTGACCAAATACTTATTTTCCACCATTATTTGCAAATAAATTCATAAAAAATCCTACAATGTGATTTTCTGGATTTTCTTTCCTCATTTTCTCTGTCATAGTTGAAGTGTACCTATGATGAAAATTACAGGCCTCTCTCATCTTTTTAAGTGAGAGAACTTGCACAATTGGTGGCTGACTAAATACTTTTTTCCCCCACTGTACGTTTGTGTTTCGTGCTTATTCTTTTACCAGGTACTGCTGGAATGTTTACCAATGGCATGCATCTTTTTGTAGGAAGTTACACTGGTCTCTGAAAACATTTATAAGGTATTTAAAAAGTATAAATAGTGCTCACTTTACTAATCAGACAATTTTGTATAAATGCCGTTTACATTGGTTATTATGGACCCTTAATAAAATAAAGGGTTACCGAAATGACATCAATGAAACAACTTATTGGCTAAATGATATGCTGCCTTTCATAAGAGTAAAATAAATAAACATTTACAAAATTGTATAACCCCACTTCCCCTCAATCAGTGGTGTATTTGTCTATTGTGTTTGGTTTTTCCAGATAACTTAATCCAACTCTAAATGATCTTGTGCTCCCCTATAAGATTGTGTTCCCTTTTCAATTTTATATGACGGGGCAATCTGTGATTGGTTCATCCATTTGGGCCTTTAAATTGATGATATATAGCAATTATATAGCTCTGTTTGATTCCGAGATTGTCCCTTTAAACGCAATGGCCCAATTCTAACCATTACTGGCCACCTTATTACTGCCAGGTGATCTCTCGTTAAACCATCAATACGGGCTAAGATCAGCCACACACCGGATCCACTCCCACGGTGTTAACAAGGTTGGTGTTAACTGCAAAGATGCTAATTGAGCAGACTAAGGACGGCTGTATCTACAGTATTTGAGAATCATTCTTTACATCTGAAATAAAGTATTTTCTCATTTACCACGACAAATCTACAGTGGCAATTTTCCATACACATTTTATGTACTGAAAACTCATGTTGGTGTACATGAGTAAAACAATTAATTTGTTTCTAATTTATCTAATCCATTAATTAGAACGTGGTTTAATACACAAGGCCTATTGAAATTTCAAGAGAGGAAAGTACAATATTTCTGAACATTGTCCATGTTTAAAATTGTAATCTAAATTAAGCCAATCATGATTGTGTTATATATATTTTTTATCAAATGGCGTTGTAGTCTTATAAAATGTATTAAAATTGCACAAATGATATTATAATGTTATGTTGACATGAAACAGATGTATGATATAGACTCCGTTATTACAATAAGTATTTTACATTCATTCATTAGGCAAGCCTTATGATTGTCAATACTCTTATAGGTCATTATTTCATTGGGGTGGGAATAGAGAACCAGAGCAGCTGTCAAACACGCTAACAACGAGACATCAACTAATCTACTGGTAAATCTTGTGCGTTTTTTGTTTAAATCATTATTATTTTAGCACGCAGGTTTATGTAATCTCCCATTAGTATTGATTTAAGAAAACCAGTGCTAATACGCTGTAGTGTGTGAAGCTCAGCTTCTTCTTTACAATTGGCCAGACATGTTCACTTAATGTCATGGGATTATGTAAGCATAATCTTTATTGTATGAGGTGTTGTATCCAGACCCTGGTCAAATCTGATCTCTAAAATGCATGCCAATGTTCGAGTTGTGCTTGATTTAGTGTACACTCTTAGAAAAAAAGGTTCTGAAATGGTTCTTTGGCTGCCCCCATAGGCACAGGAGAACCTTTTTTGGTTCCAGGTAGAACTCTTTTGGGTTCCATGTAGAATCCTCTGTGTCTACATGTTATCAAAAAGGGTTATTCAAAGCATCCTCGTATGGGAACAGCCGAAGAGCCCTTTTAGGTTGTAGATAGCATTTTTTCCCCCTAAGAGTGTAGTTGTACTTTTTGGGACTATAACAGATGCATTACATTTTATTGACAAAGAGATATGCTAACTGTGGATTACAGTCGTTCAAGTGGAGCATAACTAGCTAGCTAGCAAAGCGATTTGATCTAATCAGATGACACCTGCATCTCTAGATGTAGTCACCGAAAAACGACATGAGGGAAAATGTTGGTCACTCACTCACTCCTCCAATGGCATGACATCCTCCTAGCAGCTAGCTAGCTAGCTAACGTTAGGCTCCTTGTTTTTAGCTTGCTAAATAAATTGTTAGCTACATAAATAAATACGCTAGCCCAGGGATGTCAAACTCAATCAGCGCACAGACCATATTGAAAAAACACAATGAATTCGTGGGCCAGACATACAGTAGCCTACTTGCAACTGCGACCCAAACTGGCCATTGTTTTATTAGAAAAACATGTCCCTTTATAATGTCCTCCTATGTACATCGGATGCTGCATATAGCATCTTAACAAATGAAAACCAGAGATAACTAATATTTGTTTAGCCTTTGATACTATATTTGAAGATGCATAATATGCCTCAAGCCTAATCAAAAAGTATTGAATAACTCCAAATAACAAAAACGTAGCTATAACTTAAAACATGTTTTTCATTTTTTGGCACTGCATTAATCACCAGTGCGGTTGAATGCAGCATTGCTGTATGGTGCACTCAAAATGTATGGTAGTTGAGTAGCCAGCCTAGGCTACTGCTCAAATGTTTCTGTAACAGGCCAACATGCTTCTCCTTTGCATGGTGTTTTGTTGCAGGTTTTGTTTTTTGGTTATTCATTGTCAAGCTTTAAAAACCGAAGCCAGGCTGCAACATTTTAGTAGCCTAGCTAGGACTGTTGCATGTGTCTGTCTGTACACTTTCTCTCTGCTGCACGCTGTAAATGGGACACATGGAAACAGCACAATTGAAGGTGAATTCACTGATTCAAGCGCATCAGCCCATAATTTCATAAAGTAGATGTCTCAACTCATTTATACTCGCTTGTGTGTCCTATTCGGGCTGTGGGCCTTGCTTGACACATGCGCTAGCCTATTAGCTACATTATGACTGACTTGTGATCATTGTCCTTGCTAGTTTGATTGTATTTGACATTGCCAGCCGTAGTTACAGTCGTCCATTTTTGTCAAAATATTGGGTCATTGAAACTGAAACAGTGCATCCCGAATGGGTGGAGGCAGCAAACAATGTACCAGGCCATCTGTGATTTACAACCCGATCGCAATATCTTTTGGACTACCAAGAAATGTATTGGTAAAGGATGTTAATCATGCATTGAACCACATCCGTCTATTCAGCCAAAAATGCCTTACTTTACGTCATGGAATTTTGAGTGAAATAGAACCTATTTTTAAAACCTCATCAAGTTGGTTTTGAAGCATAAACTGGGAATTTGATCTTTTTGACTGGTATTATGATTGTCTGTTTGTTTCATATCTTCAAAGTAGTTGTCAGTTGTCAGTTCCACTGTCACACTGTCAGTTCCACTTTAAGGTATTTCACACTGTCCGCATGTGTTGACCTGGCAAGTGGGTCCCTGTCAGTTTAAATCAATTTGGCTCTGAGATAATGAAGTATGACAACATACGCATAGGAAGGCTGCTGCAGCTGAGACACTAAAACATACAAATATCCACTGCTCTTTAGACCTGGATTGCAATCATAAAATATATGGATTTATTTAAATCTATTTACTTCTTATTTTCTCTCCCACTTAGGTCTTTATTACTCAGTCTCAGGTTGCGTCCCAAATGGCACTGAAGGTAGTGCACTATAAAGGGAATAGGGTTCCATTTGGGACGCACACCCACCCTAGTCACTTGTTTCACTGAACCATCAGGGGGGCTAGCTGACAAAAGATGACAACCTATTACTCATAGTGCTGTCTCACTAGCCTACTCATCTGGTGGACAGATAGTATATATAGATGTAATGACTATGAGCAATGTTCTTGCACTTGTCGCTAATGAGTGACTCATAAGCTTTGTCTTTCCATCTCACCCTCTCATCGTGGAATATAGATTAATATTAGAAATGTGTTTAATCAAGGAGGTTTAAATATACATCTATTTATTTATTTCACCTTTATTTAACCAGGTAGGCAAGTTGAGAACAAGTTCTCATAGTGGAAGAAATAGTTTTTCTCCATGGAGCCGAGTTGTAGTGTATTTATACTTCTTGAACTTGTTTCATTGATGACATTGATGTGGACTGAGTGCACACTGCTGGATATTTGCCCTTTCTTAAATTGAGTGGATCAATGTCCAGTGTCCGCAGGATCACCAGCACATTCCATGGACAGGCACAAAAGCAACAAGTCAATGAAACCTTTCAATGATAATGCCTCGAGTTCCATAGCAGTCATTTCTTTTAAGTTCAGATTTATCTGAAGGAGTGTCCATTGGATTTGGCCTGGGAGCCTCCGTTCCCTTGATGACGATACCCTCCAACACAATATCCAAATAATGTCACTTATGAATGTAAAAGCGTCAAATATATACATCACACATATTGACATTTGTAATTGTGAAGATTTGACGTATAATGGCAAAATGCCAGTAAATGTTACATATTTGGCATATTACCATAGTATATTATCTAGTGATGGGCACTAATATGGAAAATCCATACTAATATATCACTTGAATTTTTTTATATTATATTGATATATATTGGTTTTATAAAAACATTGTTTTTACTTTTCTGTTCACCTCCACGGCTCTATACCAAATGCGAAAGTTAAACCTACAGGTTAAATAAGTCCATTCACCATGAATTGGCCCATCAGCAAGCAATTAAGTCACTAAGTCGAGAGCCTGTGAGAAGGTCTATGAGAGGGGTTTGTGCATGCAGGAACAGCCATGTACAGTATGAGTTTTTACATAATAGTGTAAGTTAACAGGAAGGTTAAACCAATGTCATAATATGCTTTCCATATATCGATATCAAATGCAAATAAACCAATATCATATAAAATGATCAGTACTGATGCCCACCACTAACATTACCTTACTCCCCTTTCCCACTACGTGTCCAGATGACCTTTGTCCCTCTGGCTGGGACGGTCTGATCTGTTGGCCCCAGGGATCCCCCGGAGCGCTAACCACGGTCCCCTGCCCCAGCTACATCTACGACTTCAACCATCAAGGTATTGGGGTATAGATAGGCAACACACTTGCTATACTCATGGCGTTTGCGCTAGGTGCAAAGTTACCCTTTTTTTTATGTTGAAAGGTATAAACCCCCAAAACAAATCTTTGTTTACACTAGAATATTTAGTTGCTATATCCATTTTTGGACTTATACATTAATGATATATACCCATTGATTCTTGACGAATATACACTGAGTATACAAAGCATTAGGAACACCTGCTCTTTCTATGACATGACCAGGTGAATGCAGGTGAAAGCTATGATCCCTTATTGATGTAACTTGTTAAATCCACTTCAGTCAGTGTAGATGAAGGGGAGGGGACCGGTTAAAGAAGGATTTTTAAGCCTTGAGACAATTGTGACCTGGATTGTGTATGTGTGCCATTCAGAGGGTGAATGGGCAAGCCAAAAACTGTAAGTGCCTTTGAACGGGGTATGGTAGTAGGTGCCAGGCACACCGGTTTGTGTCAAGAACTGCAACGCTGCTGGGTTATTTACGCTCAACAGTTTCCCGTGTGTGTCAAAAATAGTCCACCACTCAAAGGACATCCAGCCAACTTGACACAACTGTGGGAAGCATTGGAGTCAACATGGGCCAGCATCCCAAGCAATGTACATGTAATGGATTTAACGTATTAAATTGTTTGATGAGCATGAAAACAATGTAAACCATATCCCATGGCCGTTTCAGTCGCGAGATCTCAGCCCAATAGAACACTTATGGGAGATTCTGGAGCGGCGCCTGAGACAGCGTTTTCAACCACAAACAAAACACCAAATGATATAATTTATTTTTGAAGAATGGTGTCGCATCCCTCCTATAGAGTTCCAGACACTTGTAGAATCCATTCCAAGTTTGCTTTGAAGCTGTTCTGGCTTGTGGTGGCCCAATGGCCTATTATGACACTTTATGTTGGTGTTTCCTTTGTTTTGGCAGTTACCTGTATGTTGCAATGTAAATGACCAGACCGTGTGTGTCCAGGTCATGCATACAGGAAGTGTGATGTCAACGGTTCCTGGGTTTCTGTGGAGGGGTTGAACCGAACGTGGTCCAATTATTCAGACTGCTTAAGATTCCTTTTACCTGGTCAAGAGGAGGAAAAGGTAATCCCAACCACCACTTCAGTCACACCAAAGATTCCAATGAACATTGTTGTGGTTGCAGACTTGACTCATGACAATACTTGAGTTGCTCTGACTCACGCTAACAGCGTAGCTGCACTGGGGCGTCGGCAAAACAGTAGGTTTTTAGTTTCTATGCTAGACACCGACGTAAACCGACGTAAACAGTGTAGCAGGCCTGTAAGATATCCATTTCTCTCTAACAGGACTTCTTTGACCGGCTGTACGTCATGTACACCATTGGATATGCACTGTCCTTCATCTCTCTTCTAGGGGCCATTGTCATCATAGGCTACTTCAGGTAAGACAGCCTTGTGTCCCAACAATTGGTCCTTTCTCCAGAAATGTACAAATATATATTTATTCTTATACCAGTCATTTCCTTTCAGTCATAGACCATTGCAGAACAGACATGTTCCCTAGTATCAGGGTTCCCTTCCAATGAAAAGTCTTTGCTGCTCTATCCACCTGTGAAAATGCCACTGAGGTCATACAGCACTAGGCCTCACCATTTTCCAAAAACAGCCTCACAATAAATGATAAATAAAAATAAATATCCTGGCCAATCCTCTTGACTCATCTCCAAATTCTCTGGGAAATGCTACCCCCCAAGATGAAAAAAAAATGCATTACCTGAAGACCCACTGGGCACACAATGTCATTTCAATGTGGACATTTGGGTAATATTTGGTTGAGACGTTGATCAATGATCTTATTCACCTACTCAAAAAAAAACTGCCAGAGGTTTGTTGAATTCCCAATGTGTTTTCATTATGCTTTCAACCATCTATAAGCACAGCCAAATTCCAATGGAAAAACAATGTTTGATTTTTGATTTTGTTGTCTTCTAAATGTGTTAAAACTGAACTTTAACCTCTCAGGGATTGCTGGGGCGCTAGCGCCCCAATCCCGACACTACCAGGTGAAATGTAAGGCGCCAAATTCAAAATCCAAAAGTTGAATTATTAAACATCCACCAATATACAAGTGTTCCATACTCAGATTTCAAAAAGGCTTTACGGCGAAAGCAGCACATTTGATTGTTTGAGGGTAGCACCTCACATATTTTTCCCATAGCCATGAATCGATTAGCCATCATGGCACACACATAACACATTTCACAGCGAAAACAAATCAATTACCTGTTGAAGAACTTCTGCTGAGGTCATCCTAAGTGTCCAACAAAGACAATCCATGGTTCTTTTGTTAGAAAAAGTAATGTATTTTATCCATAAATCTCCATTTGGTTCGCGCGTTATAATCAGAAACGACAGCCTCCACTAATCCATTGAAACGTGATGCAAACTCGTTCATCTTATACCTATAAACTTGTCCAAGAACAATCAAACATAGTTTTAAATGTATCCTTAGGAACACTTTTACGTATATTTACTATTATAAATCAACCGGAATATAAACTGATCGATAAAGACGGTAAAAAAGACACTGCGCGCCTTGTCGGGAACGCGCACTGGGTACTGCCATATGCGTTCTGTTTCACTCACAGACAAATGGTTAACACTTTTGGAAAATTCAGAGTGTTTCCTATCCAATGGTACTAAATATGTGCATATCCTATTTTCTGGGCCTGAATGGGAGGCATTTTACTTTGGGCATGCCAGGCTCTCCAAAACGGTCACCTCATGAGCCGATCCCTAACAAGTTAAACCATTTAAAAGCACAACAAAATTCAAATGGGAATACAATGTCATATAATTTGTATTTATACAACAACTTAATGTGTTAATACTGTGCTTCATGGAACGAATTGCAAAAATCACTGAAGCTGGAGACATTTCCCCCTCTCTAACTTTAAGCATCAGCTGTCAGAGCAGTTTACCGATCATTGTACCTATCTGTAAATAGCACACCCAACTACCTCATCCCCATATTGTTATTTATCTTCTTGCTCTTTTGCACCCCAGTATCTCTACTTGCACATCATCATCTGCACATCTATCACTCCAGTGTTAATGCTAAATTGTAATTATTTCGCCTCTATGGCCTATTTATTGCCTTACCTCCCTAATATTCTACATTTGCACAAACTGTACATAGATTTTTAGATTGTGTTATTGACTGTATGTTTGTTTATGTGTAACTCTGTGTTGTTTTTGTCACACTGCTTTGCTTTATCTTGGCCAGGTCACAGTTGTAAATGAGAACTTGTTCTCAACTGGCCTACCTGGTTAAATAAAGGTGAAATAAAAATAAACAAAATACAATTAATCAAATAGCACAACCAAATGACCTGGATTACATATGAGATTACGTTAAAAGTACATAGTGCAAGTGATCAAATCAAATCAAATTTTATTTGTCACATACACATGGTTAGCAGATGTTAATGCGAGTGTAGCGAAATGCTTGTGCTTCTAGTTCCGACCATGCAGTAGTATCTAACAAGTAATCGAACAAATTCACAACAACTACCTTATACACACAAGAGTAAAGGAATGAATACGAGTATGTACATATAAATATATGGATGAGCGATGGCTGACCGGCGTAGGCAAGATGTAGTAGATGGTATGTAGTACAGTATATACATATGAGATGAGTAATGTAGGATATGTAAACATGATATAAATGGCATCATTTATAGTGGCTAGTGATACATTTATTTCATCCAATTATAATTATTAAAGTGGCTAGAGATTTGAGTCGATGGCCGAATGGCATAGGCAAGATACAGTAGATGGTTTAGAGTACAGTGTATACATTTGATATGAGTAATGTCGGATATGTAAACATTATATACAAAATTGTTTAAAGTGGCTAGTGATCCATTTGTTACATCCAATTCCTATTATTTGAAGTAGGCTAGAGATGTAAGTCAGTATGTTGGCAGCAGCCACTCAATGTTAGTGATGGCTGTTTAGCAGTCTGATGGCCTTGAGGTAGAAGCTGTTTTTCAGTCTCTCGGTCCCAGCTTTGATGCACCTGTACTGACCTCGCCTTCTGGATGATAGCGGGGTGAACAGGCAGTGGTTGTTGTCCTTGATGATCTTTTTTTGGCCTTCCTGTGACATCGAGTGGTGTAGGTGTCCTGGAGGGCAGGTAGTTTGCCCCCGGTGATGCGTTGTGCAGACCTCACTGCCCTCTGGAGAGCCTTACGATTGTGGGCGGAGCAGTTGCCGTACCAGGCAGTGATACAGCCCGACAGGATGCTCTCGATTGTGCATCTGTAGAAGTTTGTGAGTGCTTTTGGTGACAAGCCGAATTTCTTCAGCCTCCTGAGGTTGAAGAGGCGCTGTTGCACCTTCTTCACCACGCTGTCTGTGTGGTTGGACCATTTCAGTTTGTCCGTGATGTGTACGCCGAGGAACTTAAAACTTTCCACCTTCTCCACTACTGTCCCGTCGATGTGGATAGGGGGGAGTGCTCCCTCTCCTGTTTCCTGAAGTCCACGATCATCTCCTTTGTTTTGTTGACGTTGAGTGAGAGGTTATTTTCCTGACACCACACTCCGAGGGCCCTCACCTCCTCCCTGTAGGCCGTCTTGTCATTGTTGGTAATCAAGCCTACCACTGTAGTGTCGTCAGCAAACTTGATGATTGAGTTGGATGCGTGCTTGGCCACGCAGTCATGGGTAAACAGGGAGTACAGGAGAGGGCTGAGAACGCACCCAATGATCAATGCTGTTCAAGATTCTCCACAGGTTATTATAGAAATTGTAAAGATCTGCACAGACCTGCGACCTTTGCATGCTATCTTGAACATGCACGCTTTCTTTGATTACATAAGAAGACATTTATAGTTACAGTAGGCTAACCTCCTCATTTGGCCATGGATGTGTGACTCATTTTAAGGTTGAATAAACACTGTTACATTAGTTTGTAAGATAGCCTTAACTTTAGGCTGTTTGCTGTATTACAAAATTATTATTGAATTGTGTTTGCTTGACAACTCAGCCAATCCAACATTTAATTTGTTAACTTGTCGAAAAGTTAACAGGCTATTTACTGTATTGCAAAACTGAATTGTGTTTGGTTGTCAACACAACCAAATGTCAACATTTATTGAGATGTATCTTTTGTGTAATTCCAGTTTGTCTACAAATTAAATATTGATTGGTTGGATTCATGTCTCCAACTCAACCAAGAATCAAAGTTAAAGAATAGGACTGCCATAATTCCCTAATAACAGAGCGAAACACGCTTTGTACAAGTAAAGAATAGGACTAAATCAAATTAAACTTTAATTAAACTAGGTTTTGGCCTATTCTTTAACTTTGATTCTTGGTTGAGTTGGAGACGTGAATCCAACATATCAATGCATTTCATTATGAGTTGTCAATATCATGAATGCAATTAGAGAAGGAAGTATTACTCTCAAGCATCTTCCCTCAGTATTTCCTGAGTGGCGCAGCGGTCTAAGGCACTGTATTTCAGTGCTAGAGGTGTCACTACAGACACCCTGGTTTGAGTCCAGGCTGTATCACAACTGGCTGTGATTGGGAGTCCCATAGGGCGGTGTACAATTGGCCCAGCATTGTCCGGGTTTGGCCGGTGTAGGCAGTCATTGTAAATAAGAATTTGTTCTTAACTAGTTAAATAAAAGAAAACACAGTACACTGTAAAACAAACTCAAATGGTCTGAGGAAACTGATTGTGGGGAACCATTTTGATTTAAAAAACGGTGGAATTTAGTGTATTTTACTCAATTCAGGTTATTTTATTCAATTCAGGTTACTCAATGCATTTAGGTTTTATAATGTATATGTATTAACAACAGTACAATTCCAAATTCCTCTCAACACAATAAAATGTATCTCTAGGTTTCTACCTAGGTTTCTTCCTTCTAGGTAGTTTTTCTTAGCCACTGTCCTTTTGCTACTGCTTTGCTTGCTCTTTGGGGTTTAGGCTGGGTGAAGCACTTTGTGACAACTGCTGATGTAAACGGGTTTTATAAAATGTATTTCATTGATTGAATATATTGATTGTTGAGCCTTGAGTGTTTTACCCCTGTCTGCCTGCCATGCAGACGCCTCCACTGCACTAGGAACTACATCCACATGCACCTGTTTATGTCCTTCATGCTGCGTGCCGTCAGCATCTTTATCAAAGACAAGGTGGTCCACACCAACGGAGGTCTGCAGGAATTTGACACAGCGCTCATGGACAACTACAAGACCATCTCTGCTATGCCCCTTGACAACTCCCAGTTTGTGAGTATAGTAATGTTCTTGCCTTCAACTTCAAGGTCAGTTTGTTTGTTGTATGAAATGCACCTAAAAGCTTGCTCTCAAGTGTCATCGGAAATAATACAAAAATAACAGCTCAACATAGGGGGGTCGATAAATACACATTGAATACAAGACATCGAAAATCGAAATCAAATCAAACGTTATTGGTCGCATACACATATTTAGCCAGATGTTATTGTGGGTGTAGCGAAATACTTGTGTTCCTAGCTCCAACAGTGTAGTAATATCTAACAATACACAAAAATACACACACATTTATAAGTAAAAGAACGGAATTAAGAAATATAGAAATATTAGGGTGATCAATGTGTCCGGAGTATAAATATACAGTGCCTTCGGCAGGGATTCATACCCCTTGACCTTTTCCACATTTTGTTACGTTACAGCCTTATTCTAAAATATACATTTTTTTAAATGCATCAGCCATCTGCACACAATACCCCATAATATACATTTTTGCACATTTTTATACAAAATCAAAACTGAAATATTACATTTACATAAGTATTCAGACCCTTTGATATGAGACTTGAAACTGAGCTCAGGTGCATCCATTGATCATCCTTAAGATGTTTCTACAACTTGATTGGAGTCCCCCTGTGGTAGATTAAAATGATTGGACATTTGGAAAGGCATACACCTGTCTATATAAGGTCCCACAGTTGACAGTGCATGTCAGAGCAAGAAACCAAGCCATGAGGTCCAAGGAATTGTCCGTAGAACTCCAAGACAGGATCGTGTTGAGGCACAGACCTGAGGAAGGGTACCAAAAGAAGTCTGCAGCATTGAAGGTCCACACGATCACAGTGGCCTCCATCATTCTTAAATGGCAGAAGTTTGGAACCACCAAGACTCTTCCTAGAGCTGGCCGCCTGGCCAAACTGAGCAATCAGGGGAGAAGGGCATCGGTCAGGGAGGTGACCAAAAACCCAATGGTTACTCTGACAGTGCTCTAGAGTTCCTCTGTGGAGATGGTTACTCTGACAGTGCTCTAGAGTTCCTCTGTGGAGATGGTAGAACCTTCCAGAAGGACAACCATCTCTGCAGCACTCCACCAATCAGGACTTTATTGTAGAGTGGCCAGACAGAAGCCACTCCTGAGTAAAAGGCACATGACAGCCCGCTTGGAGTTTACCAAAAGACTCTCAAACCATGAGAAACAAGATTCTCTGGTCTGACAAAACCAAGAGTGAACTCTTTGACCTGAATGCCAAGCGTCAAAGTCTGGAGGAAACCTGGCACCATCCCTATGGTGAAGCATGGTGGTGGCAGCATCATGCTGTGGGGGTGTTTTTCAGCGGCAGGGACTGGGAGAGTAGTCAGGATCGAGGCAAAGATGAACGGAGCAAAGTACAGACAGGTTCTTGATGAAAACCTGCTCCAGGTTCACCTTCTGAAGGTTCACCTTCCAACAGGTCAATGACCCTAAGCACACAGCCAAGACAACGCAAGAGTTGTTTTGGGACAAGTCTCTGAATGTCCTTGAGTGACACAGCCAGAGCCCGGACTTGAACCCGATCGAACACTTACTGGAGAGACCTGAAAATAACTGTGCAGCAATGCTCGCCATCCAACCTGACAGAGCTTGAGAGGATCTGCTGAGAAGAATGGGAGAAACTCCCTAAATACAGGTGTGACTCGAGGCTGTAATTGCTTCAACAAGTTGGTTTTGAATATTTTGGGGTCACTTAGAAATCTCCTTGTTTTCCATGAAAACATACATGAAATGAGTTCCAAAATGAATAGGAAATATAGTCAAAACGTTGACAAGGTTATAAATAATGATTTTTTTTATTGAAATAATAATTGTGGTGTCCTTCAAACTTTGCTTTCGCCAAAGAATCAATTTGCAGCAATTACAGCCTTGTAGACCTTTGGCATTCTAGTTGTCAATTTGTTTAGGTAATCTAAAGAGATTTCACCCCATGCCTCCTGAAGAACCACCCACAAGTTGGATTGGCTTGATGGGCACTTCTTACGTACCATACGGTCAAGTTGCTCCCACAACAGCTCAATAGGTTTGAGATCCGGTGACTGTGCTGGCCACTCCATTATAGACAGAATACCAGCTGACTGCTTCTTCCCTAAATAGTTATTGCATAGTTTGGAGCTGTGCTTAGGGTCATTGTTCTGTTGTAGGAGGAAATTGGCTCCAATTAAGTGTCGTCCACAGGGTATGGCATGGCGTTGCAAAATGGAGGGATCGCCTTCCTTCTTCAAGATCCCTTTTTACCCTGTACAAATCTCCCACTTTACCACCACCAAAGCACCCCCAGACCATCACATGGCGTCAAGCACTCCTCAAGCATCTTTTCATGTTTTCTGCGTCTCACAAATGTTCTTCTTTGTGATGCGAACACCTCAAACTTAGATTCGTCTGTCCATAACACTTTTTTTCCAATCTTCCTCTGTCCAGTGTCTGTGTTCTTTTGCCCATCTTAATATTTTATTTTTATTGGCCAGTCTGAGAAATTGCTTTTTCTTTGCAACTCTGCCTAGAAGACCAGCATCCTGGAGTCGCCTCTTCACTGTTGACGTTGAGACTGGTGTTTTACGGTACTATTATTATAATATTTTTTTTTTTTACCCCAATTTTGTGGTATCCAATTGGTAGTTACCGTCTTGTCTCATCGCTTCAACTGCCGTACAGACTAGGGAGAGGCGAAGGTCGAGAGCCGTGTGTCCTCCAAAACACAACCCAACCAAGCCGCAATGCTTCTTGACACAATGCCAACTTAACCCGGAAGCCAGCCGCACCAATATGTCAGAGGAAACACCGTACACCTGGCGACCATGTCAGCGTGCACTGCGCCCACACAGCCACAGGAGTCGCTAGTGCGCAATGGGACAAGGACATCCCTGCCCGGGCCAAACCCTCCCCTAACCCGGATGACGCTGGGCCAATTTTGCGCCACCCCATGGGTCTCCCGGTCACGGCCGGCTGCGACAGAGCCTGGACTCGAACCCAGAATCTCTAGTGGCACAGCTAGCACTGCAGTGCTAGTCTAAAGAAGGCCAGTGTTATTGCTTCTAAATCAGCACAACAGTTTTCAACTGTGCTAACATAATTGCAAAAGGGTTTTCTAATGATCAATTAGCCTTTTCAAATGATGAACTTGGATTAGCTAACACAACGTGCCATTGGAACACAGGAGTGATCGTTGCTGAAAATGGGCTTCTGTACGCTTATGTAGAGATTCAATAAAAGATCAGGCGTTTCCAGCTACAATAGTCATTTACAACATTAACAATGTCTACACTGTATTTCTGATCAATTTGATGTTATTTTAATTGACAAAATATGTGCTTTTCTTTAAAAAACAAGGACATTTCTAAGTGACCCCAAACTGAACGGTAGTGTATGTGAATTTGATATTTCAGTTTTTTATGTTTCATAAAATGATAAACATTTCTAAACTTGTTTTTGCATTCTGATTTATGGGGTATTGTGTGTAGAAGAAAATGATGTAATACATTTTATAATAAGGGTGTAACCTAACGAAATGTGGAAAATGTCAAGGGGTCTGAATACTTTCCGAAGGCAGTGTGTGTATATATATATAAACTGAACATAAATATAAACGCAACATGTACAGTGGGGCAAAAAAGTATTTAGTCAGCCACCAATTGTGCAAGACGAAATGAGAAAAAGAAATCCAGAAAATCACATTGTAGGATTTTTAATTTATTTATTTGCAAATTATTGTGGAAAATAAGTATTTGGTCAATAACAAAAGTTTATCTCAATACTTTGTTATATACCCTTTGTTGGCAATGACAGAGGTCAAACGTTTTCTGTAAGTCTTCACAAGGTTTTCACACACTGTTGCTGGTATTTTGGCCCATTCCTCCATGCAGATCTCCTCTAGAGCAGTGATGTTTTGGGGCTGTCGCTGGGCAACACGGACTTTCAACTCCCTCCAAAGATTTTCTATGGGGTTGAGATCTGGAGACTGGTTAGGCCACTCCAGGACCTTGAAATGCTTCTTACTGAAGCCACTCCTTCGTTGCCCGGGCGGTGTGTTTGGGATCATTGTCATGCTGAAAGACCCAGCCACGTTTCATCTTCAATGCCCTTGCTGATGGAAGGAGGTTTTCACTCAAAATTTCACGATACATGGCCCCATTCATTCTTTCCTTTACACGGATCAGTCGTCCTGGTCCCTTTGCTGAAAAACAGCCCCAAAGTATGATGTTTCCACCCCCATGCTTCATAGTAGGTATGGTGTTCTTTGGATGCAACTCAGCATTCTTTGTCCTCCAAACACGACGAGTTGAGTTTTTACCAAAAAGTTATATTTTGGTTTCATCTGACCATATGACATTCTCCCAATCCTCATCTGGATCATCCAAATGCTCTCTAGCAAACTTCAGACGGGCCTGAACATGTACTGGCTTAAGCAGGGGGACACGTCTGGCACTGCAGGATTTGAGTCCCTGGCGGCGTAGTGTGTTACTGATGGTAGGCTTTGTTACTTTGGTCCCAGCTCTCTGCAGGTCATTCACTAGGTCCCCGTGTGGTTCTGGGATTTTTGCTCACCGTTCTTGTGATCATTTTGACCCCACGGGGTGAGATCTTGCGTGGAGCCCCAGATCGAGGAAGATTATCAGTGGTCTTGTATGTCTTCCATTTCCTAATAATTGCTCCCACAGTTGATTTCTTCAAACCAAGCTGCTTACCTATTGCAGATTCAGTCGTTCCCAACCTGGTGCAGGTCTACAATTTTGTTTCTGGTGTCCTTTGACAGCTCTTTGGTCTTGGCCATAGTGGAGTTTGGAGTGTGACTGTTTGAGGTTGTGGACAGGTGTCTTTTATACTGATAACAAGTTCAAACAGGTGCCATTAATACAGGTAACGAGTGGAGGACAGAGGAGCCTCTTAAAGAAGAAGTTACAGGTCTGTGAGAGCCAGAAATCTTGCTTGTTTGTATGTGACCAAATACTTATTTTCCACCATAATTTGCAAATAAATTCATTAAAAATCCTACAATGTGATTTTCTGGATTTTTTTTCCTCATTTTGTCTGTCATAGTTGAAGTGTACCAATGATGAAAATTACAGGCCTCTCATCTTTTTAAGTGAGAGAACTTGCACAATTGGTGGCTACCTAAATACTTTTTTGCCCCACTGTAAGTGTTGGTCCAATGTTTCATGAGCTGAATTAATGATCTCAGAAGTTTTCCATACACACCAAAAGCTTATTTCTCTCAAATGCTGTGCACACATTGCCGCCTCCAATGTCATTTTAGAGAATTTGGCAGTATGTCCAACCAGCCTAACAACCGCTGACCACGTGTAACCACACCAGCCCAGGACCTCAACATCACCTGCGGGATCGTCTGAGACCAGCCACCCAGACAGCTGATAAAACTGTGGGTTTGCACAACCGAGGAATTTCTGCACAAACTGTCAGAAACCATCTCAGGGAAGCTCATCTGCGTGCTCGTCGTCCTCACCAAGGTCTTGACCTTACTGTAGTTTGACGTCGTAACCAAATTCAGTGGGCAAATGCTCACCTTCGATGGACACTGGCACACTGGAGAAGTGTGCTCTTCACAGATGAATCCCTGTTTCAACTGTACCGGGCAGATGGCAGACAGCGTGTATGGCTTTGTGTGGGTGAGTGGTTTTCTGATGTCAACGTTGTAAACAGAGTGCTCCATGGTGGTGGTGGGGTTATGGTATGGGCAGGTATAAGCTACAGATAACGAACACAATTGCTTTTTATCGATGGCAATTTTAATTCCAGAGATATCGTGACGAGATACTAAGGCCCATTGTTGTGCCATTCATCTGCCGGTATTACCTCATGTTTCAGCATGGTAATGCACGCCCCCATGTCGCAAGGATCTGTACATCATTCCTGAAAGCTGAAAATGACTCAGTTCTTCCATGGCCTGCATACTCACCAGACATGTCACCCATTGAGCATGTTTGGGATGCTCAGGATCGATGTGTACGACAGCATCTTCTAGTTCTCCTTCGCACAGCCATTGAAGAGGAGTGGGAGAACATTCCACAGGCCACAATCAACAGCCTGATCAACTCTATGCGAAGGCTTAACAACCCAGACTTTGGTCCGGGATTGCTGGATGCTGGCTTTAATCTTTGGCTTAATAAGGGCATACGCAGACTAAATGATTTATTTACTGATAAGATTTTATTGTCATTTGAGCAGATGGTTGAAAAATATCAACTCCCAAGGCAGGACTTTTTCCGCTTTCTACAAGTAAGACACTATATTTTGAAGAGCACCACCTTAATTGGCAACCCTGATGTGTCTGTCATTGAAAGAATGCTTTTTTCCCCACAAAGGAAAATGTCTGTAAGTCTGTTTTATGATGCTTTAAGGTCCTTTGCTGGTGTCGACACACAGAGGGTGAAACAAGTGTGGGAGAAAGAACTGTCTGTTGCTATTGATGAAGAGATGTGGGAGGACATTTGGAGATATGCAAAAACAATATCTATATGTAATCGTACTAGAGCAATCCAGTTAAGAATAATACACAGGTTGCATATATCCCCAAACCGCAGGCATGCTTTCAGCCCAACTTCCTCCTCTCCTCAGTGTCTTAAATGTAAAACTGACACAGGCACCCTAACACATTGCTTATGGTCATGTTCCAAAATACAAAGATACTGGTCTGGTGTTCTGCAAGAAATTGAAAAGATCCCAGGGGTTGATCTAGAATTAGATCCAGTTTCTTTGCTGTTAGGTCTCCCTAGTAGGCATGTTACCTCGGTAGGTAGGAGGAGGCTTTACAACATCCTTACCTTCGCAGCGAGGAAAAACATCCTCTTACAGTGGATTAATGATAAGGTTCCTTCTATTAAAGATTGGCATAAGATACTATTTGAATGGGTGCCACTGGAATATCTGACATGTACATTGCACTCTAAAACAGATCAGTTCTACAAAGTGTGGGAACCGTATCTAAACTATCTACAACCTGAGATATCAGCTATTATGCTGCAAGGATTCTCTTAAAATGGTGGTGACCTATTTATTTCAGAGTTACTCTGTATGTTCCAGGTGTGGAACCTAACTTCTTGGTTTAAACTGAGCTTTTTTCTTAAGTTTAAATATTATTATTTATTTATTTTTTTTTTATTTCTGTTTGTATGTTTGCTTAAAATGCATGTATTGAGGGACGCAGTGATGGGGATGGGGTGAGAGGAGCGGGGAGAGGAAAATGGTGGATGTGTGTGTGTGTGTGTGTGTGTGTGTGTGTGTGTGTATGTATATGTACATATATGTGTATGTGTATATATGCATACAGGTATGTGTAAGGGAGAGCTGTTTTTGCTTTGTCCTTGTTATTGTATCTCTTAATATGGGTGTATATTGTGAAATTCCAATAAAAAAACATTGTTACAAAACTCTATGCGAAGGAGATGTGTCGCACTGCATAAGGCAATTGGTGGTCACACCAGATACTGATTGATTCCTGATCCACGCCCCTACCTTTTTTTTTAAAGGTATCTATGACCAACAGATGCATATCTGAATTACCAGTCATGTGAAATCCATAGACTAGGGCCTAATGAATTTATTTCAGTTGACTGATTTCCTTATATGAACTGTAACTCAGAAAAATTATTGCATGTTGCATTTATATTTTTGTCCAGTGTATGTATATATGTATATGATAACATGTATAGATATTATGGATAGAATAGTATTTGTACAGCAATAGTTAAATAGGATAGGTCTTGACTAGAGTACAGTATATACATATGAATTGGGTAAAACAGTATGTAAACATTATTCAAGTGACCAATTTATATGGACTGTACATAGGGCATCAGCCTCTAAGGTACAGTGTTGAGTGACCAGGTGGTAGCCATTTTAGAAATGTCACATACTATAAATCTTTCTGTTTTTGCATACCCAATCAGAGTACTATTTAGAAAGCAGGTAGGGGTATTCAGACAGGCCCAGAGACTTTTCCCCATATTTGTATCTTTATTTAGACAGTTCAGAATGTAGATATACTGTGAATGTATAGTTTGTGGAGGGGAGAAAGTGGCTGTGGTGGGGATTCAAACCCATGTCACTCCTATGCGGGCATGGTCGATTGCAGCACTACCACTGCTCCACGTAACCAACGTCTTTGATAATGTTGATGACCTTGCGGTGGCAACGCCATATGACTTCAATGGAAAGCAACACTGCATCAGTCATTTTCTGTGTCGTCCTCATAATCCTCAGCTTGAACTGAACTTTATCAACAGTCTCTGTGTACTGTTTGTCATACTGAGAGTCTAAGCTTAGCCGCATTGGGAAATTACTGGGAAAAGAGGATCAACGGTTGAGAATGTCATGTACGTGAAGATCTCGGTTGCTCTTTTCCTGTATGTCAGGATATTGTATATAGGCAATTTCCTATATACAAATATCTCCATCACGACAGACCAACCTCAGGGAAAGAGAATAACATTCAATGGTTTTTCTTTTCCCAGAACTTAATCTGTATTACTAGAAAAACATACTATTTAGTTAAATATCTAGTTTGTATTATTAGAAAAATATTATTATTAACAATCACATCCTTTCATTTGTGCTTTATTGAGAGATAGATTAGAGTGGGAGATAAGTGACGAGTGAAAAGGGAGCATGCAGGGATTGAACCCTGGTTGCCGGTATGTGTATGGACCTGAAAGTGTTACCACTGGACCACAGCTCTGCACTACAGGATGTTTTTAACAAGCTGTTGTTTTTACCAGGTTGGATGCAAGATCACTGTGTTTCTCTTCATTTACTTCCTGGCAACCAATTACTACTGGATCCTAGTAGAAGGGCTGTACCTCCACAGCCTCATTTTCATGGCCTTCTACTCGGACACCAAATACCTGTGGGGCTTTACCCTGATTGGATGGGGTGAGCTGCTCTGCCGTCTTAGAAACGCATGCAGTCACCAAATCACAACAGCGCTCATGTTGTTGACGGCCACATGTTACTACAGCTGTTATTCAAAATAGGAAAAGCACTCAGACATATCAGTTTGCTTGTTGCAGGTGCGTGAGAATAATTTATATCTTAAAAGAAGAAAATAAATCCCACTGCTCTTGCCAGTATCAATTTAATTTATTCACTGTACTGAATCTTGTAAGATCTTGAGACCGCAGTAAGCAATTATTGTCCTCTCTAATTTCAGGTGTCCCTGCTCTCTTCGTCACCGCCTGGGCTGTTGTCCGGGCAACGCTGGCAGACGCACGGTGGGTGAGAGTGACACTCAACTTCCTCCTTCACCTACCATATTCCACAGACACCTCCCACACATACTTTCAGGGGCAGAACAACAGATCTTTACCTTGTCAGCTCAGGGATTTGATCCAGTAACCTTTCGGTTACTGGTCTAACCACTAGGCTACCTGCCACCCCAGTACTCTTGTTCTCATTCACAGTCAGTGGCCTACTTCAAATCAAATCAAAAGTATTTATAAAGCCCCCCTTACATCAGCTGATGTCACAGAGTGCTGTACAGAAACCCAGCCTAAAACCCCAAACAGCAAGCAATGCAGGTGTAAAAGCACAGTGGCTAGGAAAAACTCCCTAGAAAGGCCAAAACCCAGGAAGAAACCTAGAGAGGAACCAGGCTGTGAGGGGTGGCCAGTCCTCTTCTGGCTGTGCCAGGTGCAGATTATAACAGAACATGGACAAGACTTGCCTTTTTTGTTGCAACTGCACACCTTTCACCTGACAACATTACACTTTTTGCCTCTTCTCACAGCCGTTGTGTATGCAGAGCACCCTGACTCTGGCAAGAGAGACTACACTTTTGTTGCACGACGACATACTGTTTTGAGAGCAGTAAGGAACTCCTGCAGTACAAATGTACTCTAATCTCTTTCTCTCTCTCTAAACAGATGCTGGGAGTTAAGTGCGGGTAACATTAAATGGATCTATCAAGTTCCCATCCTTACAGCCATTGGTGTAAGTGACTTCAATTGCAGTAAAAAACATGATAATACCTCTCCCCAATTCATCAATCATAGCCAATGAGGCGAGAATCCGGTAGTTTGCATCCATTACTAGAAGGTTACATTGCTGACTCTTATCTTGGTTTAAAAAAAATCTCTATACAGCTGGATTCATGTTCAAGTTTTAGCAACGTTGGTCAAGCCTATAGCTTAGTTTGCTCTGCACAACTTCACACCTGGAGTCTCTGGGTGAAGTCCTTATTTCGGGAGATAAAGTAAAGAAATTAAATAAAGACAGATCCAAAAAAGAAGCCGGATCCAAAAAACTGCTGACATACAAAAAAGAAGTGATGGTCTTGGGCTTTTTATCATGCATAAGTTATTTACTCTAGCTCCCAGACTGTAACTCTTGTTATGTATAATACTTGAAGAACTCAAATCCGAAGAGAGGATTTCATCTGCTTTTCTCCGGGCCAGATGCTTTCTCTCTGCCCCTTGGAAGAGTGGAGTGACACCTTGCTCCCTGGTTGTATACCTGTCCTTGCTCCCTAGTGGCCTAGTGGCTCCCTAGTGTACAGTATACCGGTCCCCTACCTGAGTACCTAAGCCTAGTGTATACCTTCCCCTGTCTGCTCTTACTCAGCCACCAACACTCTCAAACTGACACCACTGACTCAGTCTCAGCAGAGATACATACATTTGCATCTCTTTCAATACTATTGCTCTTAACCTGCCACACGAGGCGGACCAAGGACTTAGGTTCTCCTAATGGAAGTGGACTACAGGCTACAGCCTTGTCTTTCGATTAAAGTGTAATCTCATCCAAACCTTTGATGGTACAAGTTCAATGATATCATGGTAGAAATGTCATGATTAGAGATAACGGCGAGGGAGTTCATTTGATATGCTGTGTATCGATGCTCAGAATCTTAAAAAAAAAAACGTATTGAGTCCAAAATGACAGAGGGGGAGACAGGCAGGTGGGATTAACAGATTAAAGGGTTGGAGTGGGGATTGAAACCCGGTATCTGATGGGGAGAGGAATATGTGTCTAAGCCGGGAGCTAGGCCACAGGCACTGCACAATTAGTTTTTCTATCCAGGCTCCTGAGTGAGAATGCCAAAGCAGTGGGTCAGACCTTTGAAATGATGCTCTGATAGAGCCTCTCCTTATAGTATTACTAGTGGGTTTAGTTCAATAGGAGGAGTTTCAGAGGACTGACTGATCCGGCTGACATCTACTCCTCAGGGCCCTAGTGCAGATCCAGACAGTCAGACTGTGTGGATCAGTGAATCAAAGTGCAGCTGTAGTCTAAGCCTTCAGTTCCCTCTGTCTCTGTCATTTTTTATCTGTGAGGAAGTGCTACATAAGAATAATATATTTGATTCCCCAATAGGGCTGCAAATTCCGGTACCTTTCCTAATATTCTGTGGTTTTCTCGAAATCCTTGTTGGATTTCATGTTATTTGATGTCTGTCAGTTCTGGTCCATGACAATACATTTGGACCTTAAGAACACTGATGCAATGACACAATCTGACCCTGACACCAACAGAATGGTAGGCCTACTACAATGAGACAATTTGACCATGTCTTCTAAAGAATGGTAAGCCTACTACAATGAGACAATCTGACCATGACACCAACAGAATGGTAGGTCTACTACAATGAGACAATCTGACCATGTCACCTATAGAATGGTCTGTAGGCCTACTACAATAGGACAATCTGACCATGTCATCTACAGAACGGTAGGCCTACTACAATCAGCAGTGAATCATGCTTGCTTTTTTTTGTTTTTCAGCTCAACTTTATTTTGTTTGTGAATATTGTGCGAGTGCTGGCCACAAAAATCAGAGAGACAAATGCTGGGAGATATGACACTCGGAAGCAATGCAGGTAGGGTTGGTGTTTCTTTAGTGCCTTGTTGCTTTAGTCAATCTTATTTATGTGATTTTGTGGGAAAAAACATTAAATACCGTAAATCCACTTTTCATTAAATTAGCTTTTTATAGAAATAGCTTATTCTAAATGTGCCTTTGATGAGTTTAATCATTTTCTTTTATATTCATGATCCATGTGTTTGCAAACCTTTCACGTCATTTACTCAGGCTGAGGAAACAGGCTGTGAATTTGAGCAGGTTAATCTGTGTCTGAAACTCTGATGAAGGCAGCGTAGCTGTCGAAATGTTGTTATTTATTAAATGTATTGCATCGTAGCCATGAGATAATGCATCTTTTATATTCTAATATGTGTATTGGAAAATATTAATTGAACTCCCATAATGCATTGCGGTCAGGCAAAAAGCTTGTTTTTTACGCCAATAATCAGTCTGAACCAGTGGAGGCTGCTGAGGGGAGGACAGCTCATAGTAATGGCTGGAATGAGTCAATGGAATGGGTATCAACCACATGGAAACCAGGTGTTTGATGCCATTCCATTAAATCCATTCCAGCCATTATTATGAGCCGTCCTCCCCTCAGCAGCCTCCACTGGTCTAATCTAATCTTTAGCATATTAAACCCAGTTGTGGGCGCCAGGTATCCTAGTGGTTAAGACCGTTGGGTCAGTAACCGTTTCGGGAGTGAACAGTCCATGCATGGCTGGGGTGAGTGGGTCCTTGATGATGGTGCTGGACTTCCTGACTACTCTGTTCATTGCAGAGGTTGACAGCTCATTGTCCCAGCTGCGGTGTTTGTACATGCTCTTCTCATGTCTAAGTGCAAGACACATTTGACATGCTGTGAAACCATCCCTTAAGGGCTGACTGAGTCTTTGTTTAATTCCCACTCCTGTCTGGGGTAATGTTTTGGTTGGCAGCTCTGTGCCAGAGCTGAAGGCTGAGGGGGTAACACTCCTGTCAGTCATTAGTAAACAGACACGACAACAGACAATACTTCAGATCCACGTTGTCTCTTGAGCCGCTCCATTCTCACAGGTGTAGATAGGATTAACACTGATAAGGCTCTGGTCAAAAGTAGTGCACAATATAGGGAATAGGGTGCCATTTGGGATGCAGACTTTGTTTAACTCTCTTTCTCTAGCTGCGATTTATTCCATAAAAAAACTGCTGAGCGTCTTCAAACAATTCAGATGCAAACGTTGGCTCACCGGAGCCGAGTACCGGCACCTCCAACATTCTACTGCTTGAGCTCCTGTTCCTCTTATGTTACTTATTGCGGAACATGCAGCTAAATGTAAACAGTCCCGGCACTCAAAATGAGTAGCAGCATATATTTCAGTCCAAGTCAAGCACTGCAAGGGACTGTCAGATAAAGATGGCTGCCAATAAATTCAATTATTTTAGCTCGTTGCCAGCTGCATGTGGTCTTTTCCATCCTGTTCCTCTCAAACCCCATCGCCACCACATGCACTTTTCCAGACACATATCACATGCACTTTTCCAGATACATATCAAATGCACTTTTCCAGACACATATGACATGCACTTTTCCCAGACACATATCACATACTTTACCAGACACATATCATGGACAGTGTGCTTTCTCATATAGCCTACTGCAGGGGTGTCAAACTCAATTCCTGGAGGTCAGAGTGTCTGCGGGTTTTCTCTCCTCCCTTGTACTTGATTGATCAATTAAGGTCATTGATTAGGTAGGAACTCCCCTCAGCCAGTTGTATAGGTCTTAATTGGACACACATCAAAAGGAAATATAAAAAATCCGCAGACACTCTGCCCTCCAGAGATTGATTTAGCCACCCCTGGCCTAATGTATTTTATTGCAATAATCTTTAACCATGTTGCAGGTCTGTTTTTAAGACATGTTTCATTGTTGGTTTGTTATATGTACATTGATTGTTGTCTGATGCTGCACAAAGGATTTTCTCAATAGAGGATTATACAGTTTTCTACTGTCCCTTTCACAGGAAACTGGCTAAGTCCACTCTAGTGCTGGTGCTGGTGTTCGGGGTCCACTACATAGTGTTTGTGGGCGTGCCACACTCGTTCAAAGGGGTCGGATGGGAGGTCCGAATGTACTGTGAGCTCTTTTTCAACTCTTTCCAGGTGCTCGCTTTCACCCCAATTGGGGATCCTGTTTTGTATTGAATGTAACTGATCTGTCATATATTGCTCATTGCTAATAGCTTTTGAACTGTAGAAAGCAATAGTGCTGAGCGATTAGTGCTTTTTGAGGTCGGCTTATTTTCGGTTCAAATATAAAAAAGAATCACGGTTTTTCAATGTTTTTCAAATTGTAGACCTCCACAAGTCTGGTTCATCCTTGGGAGCAATTCCAAACGCCTGAAGGTACCACGTTCATCTGTGCAAGCAATAGTACGCAAGCATAAACACCATGGGACCACGCAGCCGTCATTCCGCTCAGGAAGGAGATGTCTCCTAGAGATGAACGTACTTTGGTGCGAAAAGTTCAAATCCATCCCAGAACAACAGTAAAGGACCTTGTGAAGATGCTGGAGGAAACAGGTACAAAAGTATCTATATCCACAGTGAAACGCGTCCTATATCGACATAACCTGAAAGGCCGCTCAGCAAGGAAGAAGCCACTGCTCCAAAACCGCCATAAAAAGACAGACTACGGTTTGCAACTGCACATGCGGAACAAAGTTCGTACTTTTTGAAGAGATGTCCTCTGGTCTGATGAAACAAAAATAGAACTGTTTGGCCATATTGACCATCGTTATGTTTGGAGGAAAAAGGGGGAGGCTTGCAAGCTGAAGAACACCTTCCCAACCATGATGCACGGGGGGCAGCATAATGTTGTGGGGTGCTTTGCTGCAGGAGGGTCTGGTGCACTTCACAAAATAGATGCCATCATGAGGAAAGAAAATTATGTGTATATATTGAAGCAACATCTCAAGACATCAGTCAGGAAGTTAAAGCTTGGTCGCAAATGGGTCTTCCAAATGAGCCCAAGCATACTTCCAAAGTTGTGACAAAATGGCTTAAGGACATCAAAGTCAAGGTATTGGAGTGGCCATCACAAAGCCTTGACCTCAATCCTATAGAAAATGTGTGGGCAGAACTGAAAAAGCGTGTGCGAGCAAGGAGGCCTACAAACCTGACTCAGTTACATCAGCTCTGTCAGGAGGAATGGGCCAAAATTCACCCAACTTATTGTGGGAAGCTTGTGGAAGGCAACCCTAAACATTTGACCCAAGTTAAACAATTTAAAGGCAATGATACCAAATACTAATTGAGTGTATGTAAACTTCAGACCCACTGGGAATGTGATGAAAGAAATAAAAGCTTAAATACATCATTCTCTCTACTATTATTCTGACATTTCACATTCTTAAAGTGGTGATCCTAACTGACTTAAGACAGGGAATTTTAACTAGGATTAAATGTCAGGAATTGTGAACACTGAGTTGAAATGTATTTGGCTAAGGTGTATGTAAATTTCCGACTTCAACTGTACATTACACTGTATGGGCTTGATCTGATTTATCTCTATTCGAGAAACTACAGTGAGAAAATGCAAATTGAGCTCACAGAAAAAAACGGAACAAAATATAATTAAAATAATTGAAATAAAGTCGGTCAATTAGTTGTGTAAAAAATGAAAAATAACATAAATTGTGGTTAATCGCTCAGCACTAGAAAGCAATATTTATACGATTTTAAATGTCAAAATTTGAGCATCATAGCTAAAAGGGACACTTTCAAATGTTTTCAGACCTCTAATGTTGTCTAATGTCAAAATCAAACCTCATCTCATGACGTGCAAATCCAGCTATGAATAAATTAGGATGTGTGTCAATCTTAACATTACACTACTTTTGAGGTCTGATGTGTAGAGATTCAGGCAAACATGGTATGTTTTTTTTAAAGGAATTGTGTATAAAAAAGAAGAAGAAAAGTAGATACAGAAAAAACAAACCCGATCCATCATGTATTTGTTTTTCTCTAAGAGCTCTCTTTCCTGAGCACATCATGTCATTATTATTCTCCAAAGGTCATGGACACCTCTCATTCGTAGAGAAGGTCACATCATTTATACTGTCAGACGGAATTGGACCTTTCAACACATGCCTCTGACCTAACTCGCTTTCACCTTTTCGCAGGGTTTCTTTGTGTCCATTATCTACTGCTACTGCAATGGAGAGGTGAGTACTATTGACCAGATCCGGCCAGAAGGTTTAAGGTCTTCTCCACTTTAAGGTCTTCTCTGCGTTCGAGAATCTATCATGCTGGACTCTC
This sequence comes from Brachymystax lenok tsinlingensis, assembly GCA_030435695.1. Taxonomy (NCBI): domain Eukaryota; kingdom Metazoa; phylum Chordata; class Actinopteri; order Salmoniformes; family Salmonidae; genus Brachymystax; species Brachymystax lenok. Next base: position 40,734,520 of record CM059814.1, read on the forward strand.
AAATTGAACCTAAGTCACTTGCCCATTAATAAGTAAAGTAGGAAGTTATAGGAACTGACGATGATGAGAGAGCGAGAGGGGGGAGGGGAGATGTTATTAGAACTAATGGAACTTAGTGATATAATTTATTAGAACAATAGAACACTCATACTGTGCACAAGTGCATGCTGTGTGTACGCATTGTACCCATCAGTGATCCCCATCTTTAGGGTTTGAAGTACTGTAAGAAAATAGGCTACCAGAAAATGCCCATTGTTACTACCTCATGGGGTCAGTAGCCTAGTGGTTAGAGTGTTGGGCTTGTAACCGGAGGGTTGCAAGTTCGAAACCTGTCGTTCTGCTCCTGAACAAGGCAGTTAACCCACTGTTCCCTTGGTGCTGTGGATGTCGATTAAGGCAGCCCCCTGCACCTCTCTGATTCAGAGGGGTTGGGTTAAATGCAGAAGACACATTTCAGTTGAAGGCATTTGGTTGTACAACTGACTAATAATGGTGACTTTGACTTGCTGGTCAATACCAGGTAAATACCATTGTAAAAACAGTAGCTACTGTAAAATAAAGTACTACTTTTCCCCCAAACTGGTGAACAACTTTATTCTATAATTTCCTAATGTATTAGTCCTCTCTGAAGCCATATACAATATTTAGGGAGTTTGGTCATTTCGATCGAGAGCACCCCTACTCTCGTCCATGTTCGTTGCTAAGTGATAATTGACGCTTCTGGTTTGGGCTGTTCATTTCTGATAGCTTTTAAAACCTCTGAAAGTCCAGTGAAAGCGAATATGAAATTTGTTTGCACCACAAAACAATAGAAACTTTGCGTTTGGCAATAATATGTATTCAAGTCTCTATTGTGTTGTGTTGTCAACAAATTTCATTGTGAATGGCAGTCGGTAAAAACAACATTTGAATTCACTACTCTGTTTTTCTCGTTTGCAGTGAGTAATTTCATTGAGAATGGTCGGAGGCGTTCTTGTATTGTTACATCAACAAAGGTTTCAGGATAAAGGCGCTAACATTGCGTCCATTATAAAGGTTGTCCGAACTCTCCAAATAAGTTTCTGCCCTGACCCGTACTACAGGATACCATACATACTCTGACCCACACAATACCACGACCCATACTATACTATAACCTGACCCACACAATCCTCTTGTTCTCTTCAGGTCCAGGCAGAGATCAAGAAGACCTGGACCCGCTGGAACCTGGTGTTCGACGGGAAGGGACCGGCGGCATGTGCCAACTACCGGTACGGCCTCAACCAGACCACTACCAATCAGCCGCAGCCGCCGGCTGTGATCTCGGGCACCTCCTCCCTCTTCTCCAGCCACGTGTACCGCAGCAGCCTAGCCAGGCACAGCGTCAGCACCCACACCACCTTGCCCGGCTACGTGTTCAGCAACTCTGAGGTGGATAGCCTGCCCCCATCCATCCCAGAGGAGCCAGACGAGAGTGCCAAGCAGGTGGACGACATCTCCCTCCGAGAGTCCTTACCTGTGGTGAATACCACCAGCATAGGAGAGGACTTGGAGGAGACACTGTAGAGAGAGAGTAGAGGGAAAGTGGGAATGTACAGCTGACAACAATTGTGTTTTATTTATTTTTTATGACAGGACAGCGTGAAGGTAGAGAGGGAGATACACAAGAATGAGGGCCACAAACAGAAAGTGGCTGAGACCGAACTCAAGACTCGAATCCTTATCGCCAAGGAAACACGTGGTTCGGAGTTGGCAGCCTTACCACTAGACCAGACTCTGGAAGATATCTTTGATGTTTTGCGGCTACTGTATATCACGATATCCTTGTCTTACGCCAGATAGCGCTTAAGATTTTCTGTTTTTTTCTATATGGTCATTGGTTATTATTTTTCATGGACTGTTATTTGTCACTTCGAGTGGTGGCTAGACAATCAGACAGGTCTGTGGATAAATATGGACTGGAAGTGCTGCAGCTACAGACTAGTTTGTGTCATCCATAATGGTGAAGACAATTTCAGTTCCTTCAGAAAGTATTCACACCCCTTGACTTTTTTCACATTTTGTTATATTACAACCTGAATTTAAAATGGATTACCTTTAGATTGTCACTGATCTACACACAATACCCCATAATGCCAGTGGAATTATGTTTTTGGACATTTTTACAAATTAATAAAAATAAAGCTGAAATGTCTTGAGTCAATAAGTATTCAACCCCTTTGTCATGGCAAGCCTAAATTTCTTCAGGAGTAAAATAATAAGTTGCATGACTACCCCATTTCTGTACCCCACAAATACAATTATCTGTACAGTACCTCAATTGAGCAGTGAATTTCAAGCACTGATTCAACAACAAAGACCAGGTATGTTTTCCAATGCCTTGCAAGGAAGGGCACCTATTGGTAGATGGGTAGAAGAAAAAAAGTAGACACTGAATATCCCTTTGAGCATGGTGATGTTATTAATTACACTTTGGATGGTGTATCAATACACCCAGTCACTACAAAGATACAGGTGTCCTTCCGAACTCAGTTGACGGAGAAGAAGGAAACAGCTCCGGCATTTCACCATGAGGCCAATGGTGATTTTAAACCAGTTAGAGTTAAATGGCTGTGATAACAGAACTGAGGATGGATCATCAACATTGTAGTTACTCCACAATAGTAACCTAAATGGCAAGTTAAAAGAAGGAAGCCTGTACAGAATACAAATATTCCAAAACATGCATCATATTTGTAATAAGGCAAGTAATACTGCAAAGAACTTGGCAAAGAAATTAACTTTTTGTCCTGAATACAAAGCATTATGTTTGGGGCAAATCCAACATAACACATTAGAGTAACACATTAGAGTACCACTACCGCATGGTGGCGGCTGCGTCATGTTATGGTCATGCTTATCATTGGCAAGGACTATAAAGATAAAAAGAAAAGGAATAGAGCTAAGCACAGGCAAAGTCCTAGAGGAAGACCTGGTTCAGTCTGCTTTCCAACGGACACTGGGAGACCAATCCACCTTTCAGCAGGAAAATAACCTAAAACGCATGGCCAAATATACACTGGAATTACTTACCAAGACAACATTGAATGTTCCTGAGTGGCCTAGTTACAGTTTACAGGATAGCAGAGCCAAAAATGAATTATACATAATAAATAAAACACTTGATTGCATAATGCACATTAACAAAATCGATCACATTCAGCGATAATATAGCATATGATCAATTTACAGTAATGTAAGATCAGCCTATGATGTAAGCTAGGCTATTATGGATTTTATCCCCTTACCAGGTTAAAAGACCCTACTTCAAACCCATATGTGTGTAGTACCAACCATATCCATGTTCTGTATTAATAGAACCCCATTAGTTGTACTCCTGCCCTGTAATTTATTCAGTATACTACATCTGAGACCCACATGGCACCCTATTCCCTTCATAGTGCACTACTTTCACCAGGGCCCAATAGAACTCTGGTCAAAAGTAGTACACTATATTGGGAATAGGGTGCCATTATGGACACTTACTATATGGACCAATTAATGGCCTTTATCTAGAAAATGCATTCATTACTGCTCAGCCAATTCCAGCCAATAACACTCTGTTCGCTTTGGTTTCCTGTATGAGTAATAGTTAATCACTATGAATCAGAATACAGAGTGGATTCAACAAAGAAGTGTGAGATTTGACAGAAAAGCCACAATCCCTGCAAATACCAATTTGGTTTTAAATGGAACACCTAGTGGACAACTGACAACTAAAGTATATACAGTATATACCTGGTTGCTTCACTGAGGAAACTCGTCAAATAAGCATGTGGAATTTCACACGGCACAGCTAGTGGTAGTACGTCTGGCATTTTACTTTAACCTGGACCTCTCACTCAGCTACAAAAATATCTATTCTCCAAATGGCATGTGGTTCAGCCACAGTTTATTTGAACATGCCAATTGGCTAGTTTGTGGTAGTACTGTAGTGAAGTAGGATACCTGTCAAATAAAAATGTCCATGTGTTTTAGTAGCTTTAGAATTCATTAATAGCCCCGTCTATACATTTGAGAGTGGTTACATCTCCCCAGTTCCATACCTCAGCATACCAAAAAAGTGGTGGGCAATGCCTGCTTTGTTGTTGTTTGAATACCAGATTGCCCCTTTAACCAAAAAAGCAGGAACACACTTTTCGGTAACACTTTACTTGACACCCAGTGTCATAACGACGGTCATAACCATGTCATAATATTTCATAACAGTTGACATAACTTGTCATAACCTGTCATAATATGGTCATAATACTGTCATGACCCATTTATTTACACCTGTTGTGACATATATTGCATTATTTTATGGCTGGTCAAAACCCACATTCATTCAAATTAGTTTTTTCTCTGCCAAGAAGTTTCCTTTCGTTTGAAAGTTTGTTTCCTTAAATCCTTTGTTGTTGTTTTAATTAATTCTTAAAAGTAATGTTTTTTCATCATATTTTAAATAACTTGTAGAAATTACACTTTATGACACTGTCAAGAAGCATTATGACCATCATAATCATGTAAGCCAGATAGGCCTATCACGTACATGCCCTTATATCAGTCATCAGTTAAAAACAGGGTGTCTTGTCCTGCTCCTGAAATCTGCTCCTGCATTCATCCCAGTCATCAGCAACAGAGCATTGGAGTAGGTGCATGTCTGACATCAATGTCTGTGCAATTACAATTATAATTTAATATGGTCAATTTAAAAATTAAAAAAAATATATAACAAACATGCTTTTGACACGTAGGCTATGGTGTAATGGAATGTTTTGCCTCATGTTGAGGGTTTTGTTGGTTTTGACACTCTTGTATAGTTGTCATAACCAGCCATAAAATAATGCAATATATGTCACAACAAGTCTAAACATATGTGTAATGACAGTAATTACCATATTATAACAGGTTATGACAATGTCATGACTTCCCCTCCTGGGTGAGAATCAAAGAGAGCCGGTCGTAAACTTTCTCTCTCTCGCCTTTGCAGTATTGAGAATTGAATATCTGAGTGTTACAACAGAGAGAGACTTCGCAGTACTTTAACATTAAAATATTGGATATTGAGACAATATTTCTAACATAAAGACTGTGGGAAATGGTTGGTGGGGATCAAAACAATAATCATGTCATATCATTTAGAATTTTGTGATGTCATTAGGGATGGCATGGCAAGATAACTGTATCTTTAAGAGCTTTCACAATATAGATATCAGATTTGCACCTAAATGTTGTAAAACTTAAATGATTAAATATGAAGCTAGTTGTGAAAATATGTGATTTTAGCCTTCTAAATGAGAATTGTTTTTCTTGCAAAACTTGTGGCAGTTAGTGTCCACGCCCGTGAATGAGGTCAGAGTTCGTGTCCACATGATGGAACGCCCCTTTTTCCAGAGTGCATAAAAGGACTGCTAACGAAATTTACATTAGACCAGTATACATGCAGCGCAAGCTGAATACGTTGAAATGGTTGCTATTTAAATACAGACCAGCGTGACCGACAGCTTGAGCTGAATGTTAGGAAATGGTTAGAAACTCTCAACACGAGTGAAGAAGAAAATCTCTAGAGACCAAAACATGCCGGGTTGCTGGCGGTGTGTAAAGTGGTCCTAGCTGTACCCTGAATAATCAACCATTGAGACCAGAAAATGGTAAGACCCTCAAACTCTTGGACGAGTGAAGGTGAAGACTAGACATTCACAGTCTGCAGCTGTATATGTCAAATAGTCTAGGAAGCTTGACTGAAGACTAAAGAAGAACATTTTCCTATGATCACCATTGTGGTACATCTGAAGGATCCATTCTAACGGACACTTAGAGACAAAGAAGCCTACTACAACTACTAAGGACATTGTGACCTCCGGTGGACAACCAGAGACTTGCATCGGACGACTCCCCATAGTCGAATGAGCAGTCGTTCATGTGCAAAGTATTCACATTCCCATGAGCATAGTTTTCCAACTGTATGTACGATGGGTCCCCTCTCTGTCTCTCCCGCTCTTTCTTTCCCCACCCCTTTCCATTGTGTAACAAGCGTCATATCGGGTTAGTCCACTAGCGACTTTTCATTGTATTATTTTAGTAATCAATTCAACCTATACCGTGTGTGTTTATGTATTTCTGTTATTGTTTAGTTAGTAAATAAATAATTAAGCCAATTTGTGTATCACTGAATCATCATTTAGACTAGGTTTCGGTCAGATTTACGAGGCCAACGACGTCAGAATGACACTGATATGAGGTAATAATGATTAATGGATGACTGGTATGATAACGATATATTCTAATATATTCTTGAGTTAATTCGGGAAACGGTAACTCATTAAACAAACTTTTTCCGTGGTGCCACAAGTTACTAATGAGTTAAATGTTACATGATTCATTGAATCACTTAATAATTAAACATAGTTAATTGATTTGATAAAATAGCCATCATCACATTACTGATAGTCACATCACGACAACAAGTTATGTCAACTGTTATGACACATTATGACATGGTTATGACGTGTTATGATGCTGGATGTCAAGTAAAGTGTTACCCACTTTTCCAGTATAGCTGGAATTCAATCAAACCTGCTAGTGATGTATACACAGTGTCTCACACACTTCCTGAAAAGTGAAAGCATAGCTGTGATGGAGTATCTGGTAATCGTTGTAGGTTTGTGTACAGTACCAAAGACCAATCTGTGATTTTATTTGAACATGGGAAAAAGAGCTGCTGCATAAACTTGTTGATTGAACATGTAGAACCACGGATCAATGTCATTCTTTGGGATCTTACAACTAAAACTGGCTTGGCAGCCTGTTAAATGATTTCCCATTTTCTCCTCAAGTCTTTTTACTGAATTTCGGACACATGCTATTAGTTGAACTCTTGGGCTGCGAAAGCAATTGGTATATTGACTTGAAACTCTACACAGTAATTCTGATAAATATTCTAAACTAGCCCCAGGAGCATAATAACCGTCCTCTCATTTCTTTCACAAAGTATTACCCTTAAACATGAGGAGCACACAGTATGAGAAGATGTCTAAGAAATTAAATCGCTGACTAAGAACAATGCAGAATAAATGGCTGTAGCATATTGCGGAAAATCGCCTAACTTTTGCAAAATAATGGAGAAATTAGCCATTAGCAAAATTCATGTTAACCATTAGCAAAATGTCACACTGTGATAATGAGCAGCCAGAGAGTAAGAAAATGGAAGCCACATTTTCACACCAGTAACTAGGTATCCATCAGATTTCTATGCGAATGTTCTAAAATCCGCATGAAGAAAATATGCACATGTTCCCTCCAGTGTTGTGTTTCCACCAAACTCACTTTTTTTTTAAGTTCAATGTGTTTCCATCACATTTTCAACTCTGTCAGTTTTGTCACAAAACTTGTTATTATTAGCAAGTGTGCCTACTCTGGTGTTGGCAATGCACTTTAGCCAACAGCTCTCAGATACAGTGCGGGTAAACTGTGCGGGTAGGCTAGTCTACAGTTGAAGTCGGATGTTTACATACACTTAGGTTGGAGTCATTAAAACTCTTTTTTCAACCACTCCACAAATGTCTTGTTAACAAACTATAGTTTTGGCAAGTCGGATAGGACATCTACTTTGTGCATGACACAAGTAATATTTCCAACAATTGTTAACCGACAGATTCCAGTGGGTCATAAGTTTGCATACATAAAGTTGACTGTGCTTTTAAACATTCCAGAAAATGATGTCATGGCTTTAGAAGCTTCTGATAGGCTAATTGACATCATTTGAGTCAATTGGAGGTATTACCTGTGGATGTATTTCAAGGCCTACCTTCAAACTCAGTGCCTCTTTGCTTGACATCATGGGAAAATCAAAAGAAATCAGCCAAGACCTTTTCAAATTGCAGACCTCCACAAGTCTGGTTCATGCTTGGGAGCAATTTCCAAATGCCTGAAGGTACCACGTTCATCTGTACAAAATATAGTACACAAGTATAAACACCATGGGACCCCTCAGCCGTCATACCACTCAGGAAGGAGACGCATTCTGTCTCCTAGAGATGAACATACTTTGGTGCGAAAAGTGCAAATCCATCCCATAACAACAGCAAAGGACCTCAAATCAAATCATATCAAATTTTATTTGTCACATACACATGGTTAGCAGATGTTAATGCGAGTGTAGCGAAATGCTTGTGCTTCTAGTTCCGACCATGCAGTAGTATCTAACAAGTAATCTAACAAATTCACAACAACTACCTTATACACACAATAGTAAAGGACTGAATACGAGTATGTACATATAAATATATGGATGAGCGATGGCTGACCGGCGTAGGCAAGATGCAGTAGATGGTATGGAGTACAGTATATACATATGAGATGAGTAATGTAGAATATGTAAACATTATATAAATGGCATCGTTTAAAGTGGCTAGTGAAACATTTAATTCATCCAATTATAATTATTAAAGTGGCTCGAGATTTGAGTCGATGGCCGAACGGCATAGGCAAGATGCAGTAGATGGTTTAGAGTACAGTGTATACATTTGATATGAGTAATGTCGGATATGTAAACATTATATACAAAATTGTTTAAAGTATAAAGTATGTTTAAAGTATATACAAAATTGTTTTAAGATGTAACATTTGTTACATCCAATTCCTATTTTTAAAGTGGCTAGAGATTTAAGTCAGTATGTTGGCAGCAGCCACTCAATGTTAGTGATGGCTGTTTAACAGTCTGATGGCCTTGAGGTAGAAGCTGTTTTTCAGTCTCTCGGTCCCAGCTTTGATGCACCTGTACTGACCTCGCCTTCTGGATGATAGCGGGGTGAACAGGCAGTGGCTCGGGTGGTTGTTGTCCTTGATTATCTTTTTGGCCTTCCTGTGACATCGGGTGGTGTAGGTGTCCTGAAGGGCAGGTAGTTTACTCCCGGTGATGCGTTGTGCAGTCCTCACTACCCTCTGGAGAGCCTTACGGTTGTGGGCGGAGCAGTTGCCGTACCAGGCGGTGATACAGCCCGACAGGATGCTCTCGATTGTGCATCTGTAGAAGTTTGTGAGTGATTTTGGTGACAAGCCGAATTTCTTCAGCCTCCTGAGGTTGAAGAGGCGCTGTTGCGCCTTCTTCATCACGCTGTCTGTGTGGGTGGACCAATTCAGTTTGTCCGTGATGTGTACGCCGAGGAACTTAAAACTTTCCACCTTCTCCACTACTGTCCCGTCGATGTGGATAGGGGGGTGCTCCCTCTCCTGTTTCCTGAAGTCCACGATCATCTCCTTTGTTTTGTTGACATTGAGTGAGAGGTTATTTTCCTGACACCACACGCCGAGGGCCCTCACCTCCTCCCTGTAGGCCGTCTCGTCATTGTTGGTAATCAAGCCTACCACTGTAGTGTCGTCAGCAAACTTGATGATTGAGTTGGATTCGTGCTTGGCCACGCAGTCATGGGTAAACAGGGAGTACAGAAGAGGGCTGAGAATGCACCCTTGTGGGGCCCCAGTGTTGAGGATCAGCGGGGTGGAGATGTTGTTTCCTACCCTCACCACCTGGGGCTGGCCCGCCAGGAAGTCCAGGACCCAGTTGCACAGGGCTGGGTCGAGACCTAGGGTCTCGAGCTTAATGACGAGCTTGGAGGGAACTATGGTGTTAAATGCTGAGCTGTAGTCGATGAACAGCATTCTTACATAAGTATTCCTATAGTCCAGATGGGTTAGGGCAGTATGCAGTGTGATTGCGATTGCGTTGTCTGTGGACCTATTGGGACGGTAAGCAAATTGGAGCGGGTCCAGGGTGTTTGGCAGGATGGAGGTGATATGATCCTTGACTAGTCTCTCAAAGCACTTCATGATGACGGAAGTGACTGCTACGGGGCGATAGTCATTTAGCTCAGTTACCTTAGCTTTCTTGGGAACAAGAACAATGGTGGCCCTCTTGAAGCATGTGGGAACAGCAGACTGGGATAGGGACTGATTGAATATGTCCGTAAACACACCAGCCAGCTGGTCTGCGCATGCTCTGAGGACACGGCCAGGGATGCTATCTGGGACAGCAGCCTTGCGAGGGTTAACACATTTAAATGTTTTCCTCACGTTGGCTGTAGTGAAGGTGAGCCCGCAGGTTTTGGTAGCGGGCCACTGTATTGTCCTCAAAGCGAGCAAAGAAGTTGTTTAGTTTGTCTGGGAGCAGGACGTTGTGGCCCGCAACGGGGCTGGTTTTCTTTTAGTAGTCTGTGATTGACTGTAGACCCTGCCACATTCCTCTCGTTTCTGAGCCGTTGAATTGTGACTATACTTTGTCTCTATATTGACACTTAGCTTGTTTGATTGCCTTGCGGAGGGAATAGCTACACTGTTTGTATTCAGTCATGTTTCCGGTAGCCTTACCCTGGTTAAAAGCAGCGCTTTCAGTTTTGTGCGAATGCTGCCATCAATCCACGGTTTCTGGTTGGGGAAGGTTTTAATAGTTGCTATGGGTACAACATCACCAATGCACTTGCTAATAAACTCGCTCACCGAATCAGCGTATACATCAATGTTGTTGTCCGACGCTATGTGGAACATATCCCAGTCCACGTGATTGAAGCAATCTTGCAGCATGGAATCAGATTGGTCGGACCAGCGTTGAACAGACCTGAGAACGGGCGTTTCCTGTTTTAGTTTCTGTTTGTAGGCTGGGAGCAACAAAATGGAGTTGTGGTCAGACTTGCCGAAAGGAGGGCGGAGAATAGCCTTGTATGCATCACGGAAGTTGGAATAACAATTATCCAGGATTTTACCAGCCTGGGTGGCACATTCGATATGCTGGTAGAATTTCGGGAGCCTTGTTTTCAAATTAGCCTTATTAAAATCCCCAGCCACAATAAATGCAGCCTCAGGATATGTGGTTTCCAATTTACATAGAGTCCAATGAATTTCTTTCAGTGCCGTCGATGTGTCAGCTTGAGGGGGGATGTACACGGCTGTGATTATAATCGAGGAGAATTCTCTTGGTAGATAATGCAGTCGGCATTTGATTGTAAGGAATTCTATGTCAGGTAAACAAAAGGACTTGAGTTCCTGTATGTTGTTATGATCACAACACGTCTCGTTAATCATAAGACACACACCTCCGCCCTTCTTCTTACCAGATAGATGTTTGTTTCTGTCCCATAACAACAGCAAAGGACCTTGTGAAGATGCTGGAGGAAACAGGTACAAAAGTATCTATATCCACAGTAAAGCGAGTCCTATATCAACATAACCTGAAAGTCCGCTCAGCAAGGAAGAAGTCACTGCTCCAAAATGTCATAAAAAAATCCAGACTATGGTTTGCACCTGCACATGGGGACAAAGATGGTACTTTTTGGAGAAATGTTCTCTGGTCTGATGAAACGGTTTGGCCACAATGACCATCGTTATGTTTGGAGAAAAAATGGGGATGCTTGCAAGCCGAAGAACACCTTCCCAACCGTGAAGCTAGGGGGTGGCAGCAACATGTTGTGAGGGTGCTTTGCTGCAGGAGGGACTGGTGCTCTTCACAAAATAGATGCCATCATGAGGAAGTGAAAATTATGTGGATATTTTGAAACAACATCTCAAGACATCAGTCAGGAAGTTAAAGCTTGGTAGCAAATGGGTCTTCCAGATGGACAATGACCCCAAGCATACTTCCAAAGTGGTGGCAAAATGGCTTAAGGACAACAAAGTCAAGGTATTGGAGTGGCCATCACAAAGCCCTGAGGGCAGAACTGAAAAACCGTATGCAAGCAAGGAGGCCTACAAACCTGACACAGTTACACCAGCTCTGTCAGGAGGAATGGGCCAAAATTCAAAATTCCAAAACTTATTGTGGGAAGCTTGTGGAAGGCTACACCTCGAAACGTTTGACCCAAGGTAAACAATTTAAAGGCAATGCTACCAAATACTAATTGAGTGTATGTAAACTTCTGACCCACTGGGAATGTGATGAAATAAATAAAAGCTGAAATAAATCAATCATTCTCTCTACTATTATTCTGACATTTCATATTCTTAAAATAAAATGGTGATCCTAACTGACCTAAGACAGGGGATTTTTACTAGAATTAAATGTCAGGAATTGTGAAAAACTGAGTTTAATTGTATTTGGCTAAGGTGTATGTAAACTTTCGACTTCAACTGTACATGATGAGATTATTATGGATGAGACAGGGAGAATATTTGTATTTGTCAAACGGCAGTCAACATCGATTATCATGTCACCAGAGTAAGAACCTCTATATTTATTGGAAAGCAGTATCAGCCTGTTCACCGGGCATTTTCACCACCCTGCGAAGTTCTTTCAGGCACCCTGTAATTTATTTCATCTCGAGCCTAATAAACTGCATGGTTTCCTGAGTCAGTGGGAGGACCACACACCACTTCATCGCGTGACTCCAAGTTTACTTCGATATGATGGTTCTTATATCAATATTTGTGCACAAAGGCGTTTCCACCACCATTTTTCTCATAATTATTTTTACAGACACAAAAAGATCCCACCATGTCGAACGAACAAATGATCTGTCGGCATTTATCAAATTATACCGAAACTACCTGTTCCCTTTTCATCATTAGGGTAATGTATGATTCCACTATATGCACAGTGTTATTGGAGTAGTTACACTGGGTGTGCCTCTGCATGATTAGCTCATAACTGAGAAACACTCAGCCCACTGGGCACAGAAATTTGTTCAATGTCTATACTATTCCAACATTTATTTCATTGAAATGGCGTGGAAACAACGTTGATTCAACGAGTGTTTGCACAGTGGGCGGGGCTCTTCATCCTATACCTTTCTGATAATAGTACTCCACTGTCATGAGGTGGGTGTAGCTGGTGTAGGTAAGTCAGGCACAGGAGAGCAGAGATGAGTGGACTAAGTACTTTACTCAGGCAATGTTAAATAAAGAACGCAACCGCGTCACAAAACAAATGCCCAAAACCAAGTAAGGCAGCACAAAGTACAAAAGACACTTACAAATGCCAGCTGCCACAAAAAACGGGTGAAAAAACATACAAACCCGAAGTAAACCGGCATGCCTACAAACAATTCCCCACACAGACATGGGGGAAACAGAGGGTTAAATAAACAACAGTAATTAGGGCAAATTAAAACCAGGTGTGATGGAAAACAAGACAAAACAAATGGAAAATGAAAAGTGGATCGGCGATGGCTAGAAGACCAGTGACGTCGACCGCCAAACGCCGCGCCTCGGCCTCGGGGACGACCCGGAGGGCGAAGTGTAGGGCGCCCTGGACGGCGACGGTGGAACTCCCGCAGCATAGAAGGGTCCAACACGTCCTCCACCGGAACCCAGCATCTCTCCTCCGGACCGTACCCCTCCCACTCCACGAGGTACTGAAGGTCCCTCGCCCGACGCCTCCTGGAGCGGACCAGCCACCACCGGCCTGAGGAGAGACACATGGAACGAGGGGTTAATACGGTAATCAGGGGGAAGCTGTAACCTGTAACTAACCTCTTTCAGTCTCCTCAGGACTTTAAATGGCCCCACAAACCACGGCCCCAGCATCCGGCAGGGCAGGCGGAGGGGCAGGTTTCGGGTCGAGAGCCAGACCCAGTCCCCCGGTGCGAACACCGGGGCCTCACTGCGGTGACGGTCTGCGCTGGCTTTCTGGCGCAGCACGGCCCGCTGAAGGTGAACATGAGCGGCGTCCCATGTCTCCTCCACGTGCCTGAACCAGTCTTCCACCGCAGGAGCCTCAATCTGACTCTGATGCCAAGGCAACAGAACCGGCTGGTACCCCAATACGCACTGGAAGGGGGAGAGGTTAGTGGAGGAGTGGCGGAGCGAGTTCTGGGCCATCTCTGCCCAGAGCACGAACGCCGCCCACCCCGGCCGGTCCTGGCAATAAGACCTCAGAAACCTACCCACATCCTGGTTAACTCTCTCCACCTGCCCGTTACTCTCAGGGTGAAAACCTGAGGTAAGGCTGATCGAAACCACCAGACGTTCCATAAACGCCCTCTAGACCCTCAAAGTGAACTGGGGACCCCGATCATACACTATAGCCTTTACGTGTGTAAACAGACGCCCAGCTGGACACTGGAGGGGAGTGGGCTCTGCACGTAGCGCCCGCTCAATGTCCGCGTCCAGCTCCCACACTACCGGTGCCACCAGTCAGGAGGCCCGGGAGTATGGGGGTGGGATCCATGGGCCGCTCCTCTGTGTCATAAAGCCGGGACAGTGTGTCTGCCTTCACGTTCTGGGAACCTGGTCTGTAGGAAAGGGTGAAAACAAAACGGGTGAAAAACATGTCCCACCTTGCCTGGCGAAGGTTCAAAAGATGAGAGAGGCCTGTAATTTTCATCATAGGTACACTTCAACTATGACAGACAAAATGAGGAAAGAAAATCCAGAAAATCACATTGTAGGATTTATGAATTTATTTGCAAATTATGGTGGAAAATAAGTATTTGGTCACATACAAACAAGCAAGATTTCTGGCTCTTACAGACCTGTAACTTCTTCTTTAAGAGGCTCCTCTGTCCTCCACTCGTTACCTGTATTAATGGCATCTGTTTGAACTTGTTATCAGTATAAAAGACACCTGTCCACAACCTCAAACAGTCACACTCCAAACTCCACTATGGCCAAGACCAAAGAGCTGTCAAAGGACACCAGAAACAAAATTGTAGACCTGCACCAGGTTGGGAAGACTGAATCTGCAATAGGTAAGCAGCTTGGTTTGAAGAAATCAACTGTGGGAGCAATTATTAGGAAATGGAAGACATACAAGACCACTGATAATCTTCCTCGATCTGGGGCTCCACGCAAGATCTCACCCCGTGGGGTCAAAATGATCACAAGAACGGTGAGCAAAAATCCCAGAACCACACGGGGGGACCTAGTGAATGACCTGCAGAGAGCTGGGACCAAAGTAACAAAGCCTACCATCAGTAACACACTACGCCGCCAGGGACTCAAATCCTGCAGTGCCAGACGTGTCCCCCTGCTTAAGCCAGTACATGTTCAGGATTTGCAATCCTACAATGTGATTTTCTGGATTTCTTTTTCTCCTTTCGTCTGTCATAGTTGAAGTGTACCTATGATGAAAATTACAGGCCTCTCTCATCTTTTTAAGTTGGAGAACTTGCACAATTGGTGGCTGACTAAATACTTTTTTGCCCCACTGTATATATATATATATATATATATATATATATATATATATATATATACAAAAAGATATATGCGGGATTGGAAATGATGCACACAATTATGATGATGGAAGCTACAATAATAAAGCTGATAAAAAAAAGAGAAATGGGGCAGATTGTAATGAACTTGAACATTGCATCAAGATAATTGTTCTTAGTCAGTACAAGTTAATTGTTATGGTTATCGCTTTTCTCTGTCCGTCCAAACTAAAAGCTTTAATATGATGAAAGGGGGAAAATGACAGGGCCGATATAGGTGCATCGACGACCACCCAGAAGGGGCGTCGATGAATGTCCTTAGGTTCAGTAAATGGTGAGTACAGAATTCCTGTGCTGTGGCACATTAGATTCAGTAGCAAATTAGTAACTGCACTTACTTCCATACTTAGGCCTCATCGAGCCACATTACTTGCAACAAAGCACAAATTGTGATTCTGTTAAAACTCCACACATACACAATATAGGAATAACCTGTGTTGATCTCAGCTGTTCCAACCTAGCACTGCATGGTCTATTAGACCATTCACACACAGCAGGTATTAAAATACATGTTACACAATATTTTGTCTTATGATGTGCTGAAAGCTATAGGGAATAGGGTGCAACTTTGAACACACCCACAGAATCCCATGAAACTGGCAGACCTTTTAATGATGAGCTAGATCATCCTGGAACCTCTACCTCTCTGATCATACTGTGTGCAATAATGAGAGGAATATGTGGTATTATTTTCCATTTATACCAATGCAGATACAAAGTGAAACAATGACACAAAGGAGTGTGAAAAGCCAACTGTACGATTTTTGGAGGGATATAATGACAGGAATGTGAATAATGGAGGTGGAGACCGATGGGGCACACAGTGGCCCAACATCTATACACTCTGATCCCAATCATCTGAGGGGCATTGTTGTCAGAACAAATAGTGCAATAACGCATCGAGGGAACATTGAGGAAACAACTATTCTGGGGAATCTGCGCTCAATTGAAGATAGTAATGTCTCCATCTCTGATAAGTGACAACACACACACACTAAAATAATGAGCAATAATCTTCAGTAGCAAAAACCCCTTATCTGTAGTTATCATTATTAGCCTCTGTAGTGTATTATTGTGAAATGTGTTGTTTGGACTCCTGTGTCGTGCTGTGCAAGCATATGGGCAACACAGAGATACTGAGAAGATGTGCTGTTGGCCATTGATCTAATACTCTTTGAGTTAACATGAAATTTAGTGAAACAAACTCCATCCCAAATGGCACCCTATTCCATATATAGTGCAGTACTTTTAACTAGAGCCCTATGGGTCCTGGTCAAAGGTAATGCACTTTAATTTGCGATGCAGACATTGTTCATTTAAGCAATAAGGCCCGAGGTGTGGTATACGGCTGTTCTTAGGCACAGCGCAAAGTGGTATGCGGTCTGATATACCACGGCGTCAGCCAATCAGCATTCAGTGCTTGAACCACCCAGTTTATAATTTGCGTTAATCCCTCACATCTCAGAGTGAGAAATATTACTAATAAAGATTTTCCTGACCTTCGCTATCAAAGATGAGAATCACACATTTTTTCTTCACAATTTTGTTCTTCACAATTTTGTATGATATATATGAATGAATTAAGCATTAGAGGCTGAAATACATCTAGCACTCAGAAGAAATTTAATGTACAGTCTCTGGCTGCACTGATTCAGGGTGACTAATCCTGAAGAACAGTGATGAGATGTTATCAATGGTAGAAAGTACTGGCTGTACTGGTTCAATCAAGGGAACTTGGATCTATTCTTCAGAATTTCTGGGTTTATCCAACAATGCCATCCTTTGGCAAGTATAAGATAGCTGAAGGGCTAGACATCACATTAAAAGCCCTGAGGGCTGTGGGCTTTCTGGAGGTCATTATGGAGGACGGGATGGATGAGGGCAAGAGCTTCCAGGTCATCTACACCACTGAACCTCAGACCAGTTAAAACTGTATGCAGATAGCCTGGTCCAAGATCTGTTTGTGCTGCATGATAAAGACCATATGAGTTGGCTATCCAGCACAAACAGATCTGGAGCCAAGCTATGAAATGTGTGCTCACACTCCAGGTATTATAGATAGATACAAGCCTTTGAAAATAGAGGTCTGTATATACACTGAGTGTACAAATCATTAAGAACACCTGTTATTTTCTTGACATAAACTGACCAGGTGAATCCAGGTGAAAGCTATGCTCCCTTATTGATGTCACTTTTTAAATCCACTTCAATCAGTGTAGATGAAGGGGAGGAGGCAGGTTAAAGAAGGATTTTTGCCTTTGAACAGGGTATAGTAGTAGATGCCAGGCACACCGGTTTGTGTCAAGAACTGCAACGCTGCTGTGGCGTTCACTCTCAACAGTTTCCTGTGTGTATCAATAATGATCCACCACCCAAAGAACATGCAGCCAACTTGACACAACTGTGGGAAGCATTGGATTCAACATGGGCCAGCATCCCTTCAACATCTTGTAGTGTCCATGCTCCGCGCCACCTTCCTGTTCAAGTGAGCACAGAACAACAACGGTGAGTCCAAAAATGTATTGTATAATACTGCATAAATGATGTAATATGCCAGGAAGATATGTATACTGTAGCTAAGAAAGTAATACTAAGTGTATGTTCTGTAGTAGCCCATGTGCCTCACCCTAATAATTTGGTATCTTTCCCCCTCAGAACTTAGCCTACTGTTCTGACTTGGTGGGGCACATGTACTGTAGCCTATAGCCTGTTTTAGAGAACTGTCATCATCGAATATTGTAAGAGCTTTCTTTGTCTGCTTATGTGCCCCCTTTATTTATCCTACAGTTTCTGACTTGGTGTACAGGGAGAATACTGTAAGAACGGCCCATGTTCTGAATTACGTCCCTGTACATTTCAAAAGTGCTGAACAAAGAGTTATATTGACTACGTCTGATATAGGAATTTGTATGTTTAATTGATGACTAGAATATTTCACCCTGAAAATGTATGTAATAAGTGTTAGAAGAATAAGACAATAATTCTATCATGTGTAGGTCTAGAACTTTTTAAAAGACTAAGACATCGTGTTACTATTTTGCAACCTAAGCAGGATGGAGTTGAGATAACAGAGGAAAAGGAGAACTGTCGACAGACGATTTATAACTGTGAAACCAACAACAGGAAAACAGTTTCCCCACCCAGGGAGGCGGGGAAATGGTTCGAAAACTGTTTAGAAGTAATATGTTAAAGCTGTAATATGTTAAACACAGCCCGCCTAAAGTGGGGTGGAGTTAAATTGTATGTACATATAAAAGACTGTGTTCCCATTGTGAATTTAGAACCTTCTCTGAATAAAACCTGACCATTGCAGTTCGGGACTCTGTTTGTTTCTTATAACTGGAGCTTTACAAACTCCAGGAAACAGATAGAGTTATAGTCTGATTTTATATAATAGTTCTGATAGAACAAAATTCTCGTGACAACGTTCACCTTAGCTCGCTCATTAATATAATCGAAATTACGGATTGCCTCTTATCTGCTCATTGTTCCCTTATGTCATAGTTTGTACATCTCAATTGTTATAGACATATTGCTTATATAGGTATAGCTCATTAGTATCATACTCATCATTTTAGACAACGTTGGAATGATTTCATTGTTTTGCTTACTTTGTGTATTATGATGAGCTCACGTGCTTTTCTTGACGAGGAGGAGATACTATATAATGTTGTTGGTCTGTAACCATGTTTGTCAGTGACAGTCTCTTCCCATTCAAATATTTGTTTTCAACTAAAAGTTCAGTAATAGACCCATGTAATTCCAGTTGATATTGCAAGGGTGGTTGTTTTGTTTGCGCAATGCGCTGTCTGTGCGTCAGTATTGTGGTGGCCAGAAGGAAACACAGTCCCTCACCACACAGCACAGTCACCTGCAGCACCATGGAGAGCACCATCAGAAGGTCTGGGCTGAACAGAGATGTTCAGGACCAAGGACAGCCCTAACCCAGGTGTGCACAATTTCCCCTCTGACAGGGAGCCTCGGCTGCAGGCGGTTGGGCCCAATTAGTAGCCACATTAAAGAGGACAAAGAAGCCACAGTGAGAAGAAGAAGGAGGCAGGAGAAGAGAGCGGACACGGAGTGTTGGAGGTATCCCAGCCTAGGCTTTGGACCAGTCAGAACCCAACCACCCTCTTGGAGATAGAGGCCTAGTGGAGGACGTGAGTAGAATAATCCACCTTGTCTAATTCTACACCTCTTCTGCCTCCCTTCCAGAAGTAGACGGACGCCAGAAGGAGCAGCCGGCAGAAAGAAGAGTGACCTGAGTTACAGTTTCCTCCCTTTTCCCTTTCCCCTCCTTTTGAGAAATAAAGAAACCTAAGTTTGCCCCACTGAAACTCTGCCCCGTGAATGATTTTCTGCAACCTCCGGAGTTAAACCCTCCCAGTCCTGAGAGGGGAGGTTACATATGGTGGAGGATGCGGGCAGGAGTTAAGCCTCACTTAGGATTCAGACAGTGAAGAGAAACACCAAGAAAATGGAGGAAGCCCTGACCGCCATTCTGCAGGCTCAAACCACACTGAGCAGCGGTCACCGAGCTTTGCCGAAGGACTGAGGCACATGGTAGGAGACCCCAAGATTATCTGACCAAAATGACTGGAGAAGATGATGTTGAAACCTACCTCGATCTCTTTGAAAAAACTGCCCGAAGGAGAGATGGCCCAGGACAGACTGGGCGAACCTGATACTCCCTCTGCTAACGGGGAGGCACAGAAGGCCTGCCGGGACCTCACCGTTGATGAGGTAACCAATTATGAAGTGGTCAAGAGATCGATCCTCGCACAATATGGGCTCAGTCTGCCTGCCAAGGCCCAGCGTGTCCATAGCTGGGAATACCATCCGTCACTTCCAGCCGGGCTCAAGTAACCACGTTAACTCGCCTGGTGAGAAGCTGGCTAGAGGAAGGAGATCGCCCCCTGCTGTAGAAAGAGTAGTGATTGATCGATGCACACGCGTGGCCTGCCGGCAGATGCAAAAATATGTGGCTCAACAAGGACCACAAAGCGTAGGTGCCTTGATCGCACTGCTAGAAAACCACCAGGTGACTGTGAGCTTGTTGAAGCCTGAAGTACCCAAAAACCCTCTTGGAGACCGAGGCAAGAGCGAGAGTCCTCTAAGAAACACCCGAAGCAGTCCAAACAAGACCCCTAAAAGCCCAAGGAAACGGGAAGGATGAAAGGCCTCTGAGAAACCCTGCTCCATTCCGATGCTTCGCATGTGGGAGGGAGGGACACGAGCCGGGATTGCCCAGGCCGAGAGGAGCTAATGCCCACGGCCAGTACCTCAGAAACAAGGTTCCCATGCCATTTTCTTACCACCTGCTGGGCTCATGAGGGGGCAGCCGCCCATAAGGTCCCTGTTAAGATTGGGGGCAAAGACACAGAAGCTCTTATAGACTCAGGCAGTATGGTAACACTAGTCCGACCAGAGTTTGCAGGGCCTAGCCTGGGAAGAGAGATCTCTGTGTCCTGTATTTATGGGGACACCAGGAACTACCCAACTGCAGAACTAAACATGGTCACCCCACGGGGACAGTTCCGAGTACAAGCAGGGGTCGTGGAACACTTGCCAGTCCCTGTCCTGGTCGGCCGAGACTGTCAAGCATTTTCTGCCTACTGGACCAACCAAGCTACAAAGGTGAAGAGACCTACCCGGCGCAGAAGAGGAGACCGTCTAGCAAATCACGGCGCTGCTCTAATCCAGGCCAATGCAACTAGCCCTGAAGAGCCCCTCCATGATGAAAGAGGAAGAGGCGGTAGAACCTTTCAGAATGAAAGAGGAAGAGGAGGCTGTCACATTGAAAGAGGAGGTAGAACCTTTCAGAATGAAAGAGGAAGAGGAGGCTGTCACATTGAAAGAGGAGGGAGAACCTTTCAGAATGAAAGAGGAAATGTGAAACCCCAACCTAGGAAGGTTGATTCCATACTCACCTGGCCATGGCCGCAAACCAAGAAGCAGGTAAGGACCTTCCTGGGGCTACTTGGTTACTACCGAACATTCATACCTGGCTTCGCCACAAAAGCAGCCCCCTAACTGAACTGACCCAAGTACCTCCCAAACCAGGTGAGATGGACCGAAGAAGCAGAACTGGCCTTCATCGAGCTTAAGCAAGCCCTCTGTCGTGAACCAGTCCTGCAAGCCCCAAACTTCAACAAACCGTTTGTTCTACACACGGATGCCTCTGAAGTAGGGGTCAGCGCTGTACTGTCTCAGTTGCAGGACGGTATGGAACACCCAGTCATGTTCATTAGCCGTAAGTTGCTGCCCCCAGAGAAGCATTATGCCACGGTTGAAAAGGAATGTCTTGCTGTAAAATGGGCTATTGAAAAATTGAGATATTACCTGTTGGGTCGAGAATTTGTCTTGGTAACTGATCATGCCCCGCTTAAATGGATGTCTCAAAACAGAGGGAAAAATGCACGACTCACACGCTGGTTTCTTCAGTTGCAGGACTTCCGGTTTAAAGTGGAACACCGAGCTGGGAAGTTTCGTGCAAATGCTGAGGCCATGTCCAGGAGGCATGACTGCTTTTGGGCGTGCGCTCCAAACAGGCGCTTGGAGCTGGGAAAGGGGGTATGTGGTGGCCAGAAGGAAACACAGTCCCTCACCACACAGCACAGTCACCTGCAGCACCATGGAGAGCACCATCAGAAGGTCTGGGCTGAACAGAGATGTTCAGGACCAAGGACAGCCCTAACCCAGGTGTGCACAATTTCCCCTCTGACAGGGAGCCTCGGCTGCAGGCGGTTGGGCCCAATTAGTAGCCACATTAAAGAGGACAAAGAAGCCACAGTGAGAAGAAGAAGGAGGCAGGAGAAGAGAGCGGACACGGAGTGTTGGAGGTATCCCAGCCTAGGCTTTGGACCAGTCAGAACCCAACCACCCTCTTGGAGATAGAGGCCTAGTGGAGGACGTGAGTAGAATAATCCACCTTGTCTAATTCTACACCTCTTCTGCCTCCCTTCCAGAAGTAGACGGACGCCAGAAGGAGCAGCCGGCAGAAAGAAGAGTGACCTGAGTTACAGTTTCCTCCCTTTTCCCTTTCCTCCTTTTGAGAAATAAAGAAACCTAAGTTTGCCCCACTGAAACTCTGCCCGTGAATGATTTTCTGCAACCTCCGGAGTTAAACCCTCCCAGTCCTGAGAGGAGGTTACATATGGTGGAGGATGCGGGCAGGAGTTAAGCCTCACTTAGGATTCAGACAGTGAAGAGAAACACCAAGAAAATGGAGGAAGCCCTGACCGCCATTCTGCAGGCTCAAACCACACTGAGCAGCGGTCACCGAGCTTTGCCGAAGGACTGAGGCACATGGTAGGAGACCCCAAGATTATCTGACCAAAATGACTGGAGAAGATGATGTTGAAACCTACCTCGATCTCTTTGAAAAAACTGCCCGAAGGGAGAGATGGCCCAGGACAGACTGGGCGAACCTGATACTCCCTCTGCTAACGGGGGAGGCACAGAAGGCCTGCCGGGACCTCACCGTTGATGAGGTAACCAATTATGAAGTGGTCAAGAGATCGATCCTCGCACAATATGGGCTCAGTCTGCCTGCCAAGGCCCAGCGTGTCCATAGCTGGGAATACCATCCGTCACTTCCAGCGCGGGCTCAAGTAACCACGTTAACTCGCCTGGTGAGAAGCTGGCTAGAGGAAGGAGATGCGCCCCCTGCTGTAGAAAGAGTAGTGATTGATCGATGCACACGTGGCCTGCCGGCAGATGCAAAAAAATATGTGGCTCAACAAGGACCACAAAGCGTAGGTGCCTTGATCGCACTGCTAGAAAACCACCAGGTGACTGTGAGCTTGTTGAAGCCTGAAGTACCCAAAAAACCCTCTTGGAGACCGAGGCAAGAGCGAGAGTCCTCTAAGAAACACCCCGAAGCAGTCCAAACAAGACCCCTAAAAGCCCAAGGAAACGGGAAGGATGAAAGGCCTCTGAGAAACCCTGCTCCATTCCGATGCTTCGCATGTGGGAGGGAGGGACACGTAGCCCGGGATTGCCCAGGCCGAGAGGAGCTAATGCCCACGGCCAGTACCTCAGAAACAAGGTTCCCATGCCATTTTCTTACCACCTGCTGGGCTCATGAGGGCAGCCGCCCCTAAGGTCCCTGTTAAGATTGGGGGCAAAGACACAGAAGCCCTTATAGACTCAGGCAGTATGGTAACACTAGTCCGACCAGAGTTTGCAGGGCCTAGCCTGGGAAGAGAGATCTCTGTGTCCTGTATTCATGGGGACACCAGGAACTACCCAACTGCAGAACTAAACATGGTCACCCCACGGGGACAGTTCCGAGTACAAGCAGGGGTCGTGGAACACTTGCCAGTCCCTGTCCTGGTCGGCCGAGACTGTCAAGCATTTTCTGCCTACTGGACCAACCAGTTACAGTTTCCTCCCTTTTCCCTTTCCCCTCCTTTTGAGAAATAAAGAAACCTAAGTTTGCCCCACTGAAACTCTGCCCCGTGAATGATTTTCTGCAACCTCCGGAGTTAAACCCTCCCAGTCCTGAGAGGGGAGGTTACAGTATGTTGTATATAAAAGTGTATTGTCATGATTGTATTTTCCTTCCTTTTAAGACCACATAGGCCTAATAAAATACTTCAAATGGTAGACTAACCGAGTCTCTCTCGCTCTCTTTCTCTCTCTGTGTGGTGACTTAAAGAAGAGTAAAATTAAGGCCTCAACATCTTGCTGAATTTATCTGAACTAACGTCTGTCTGAATTTCTGTCGGTATACATTTTGAAAGTGCTGAACGAATAGGCCTTCCTCGTCGTAGCTCGTTTGCTTGCAATTGCTTATACTTAGAACTAAGTGTTAATGATATAAGAATAAACATTAAGAATTTACTGAACATAAATGTAATAATGTTTGTGTATGGTTCAAAAGTCAAAACTCATTTTGGCATTCGTTATTATTGAAAGAGAATGCGGTTCTTATTGACTCACACAAATCCACAAGGAGTCAGTAACCACATTTGTTTAACTACTTAGGAAGTGGTGGATGAGTAAATGAGGATGAATGAACTGTTTCACTGCCAGACAAGGCTCCGCTGATAGCCAAGTGTACCGGTGTTAAGGATTCACTCCATGGTGCTGAAGAGAAAGGTCTGCTGTTGGTACAGCTTTTTGTTAGCACTGTTTGTCAACGTTATAGTTCAATTAATGTACAGTCGAACGTTTACATACACCTTAGCCAAATACATTTAAACTCAGTTTTTTACAATTCCTGACATTTAATCCTAGTAAAAATTCCCTGTCTTAGGTCAGTTAGGGTCACCACTTTATTTTAAGAATGTGAAATGTCAGAATAATAGTAGAGAGAATGATTTATTTCAGCTTTTATTTCTTTCATCACATTCCCAGTGGGTCAGAAGTTTACATACACTCAATTAGTATTTGGTAGCATTGCCTTTAAATTGTTTAACATGGGTCAAATGTGTCGGGTAGCCTTCCACAAGCTTCCCACAATAAGTTGGGTGAATTTTGGCCCATTCCTCCTGACAGAGCGGGTGTAACTGAGTCAGGTTTGTAGGCCTCCTTGCTCGCACACGCTTTTTCAGTTCTGCCCACATATTTTCTATAGGATTGAGGTCAGGGCTTTGTGATGGCCACTCCAATACCTTGACTTTGTTGTCCTTAAGCCATTTTGCCACAACTTTGGAAGTATGCTTGGATTTCATTGTCCATTTGGAAGACCCATTTGCGACCAAGCTTTAACTTCCTGACTGATGTCTTTAGATGTTGTTCACATCATTTTCCTTCCTCATGATGGCATCTATTTTGTGAAGAGCACCAGACCCTCCTGCTGCAAATCACCCCCACAACATGATGCTGCCACCCCCGTGCTTCACGGTTGGGATGGTGTTCTTTGGCTTGCAAGCCTCCCCCATTTTCCTCAAACATAACGATGGTCATTATGGACAAACAGTTCTATTTTTGTTTAATCAGACCAGAGGACATTTCTCAAAAAAGTACGATATTTTTCCTCATGTGCAGTTGCAAACCGTAGTCTGGCTTTTTTATGGCAGTTTTGGAGCAGTGGCTTCTTCCTTGCTGAGCGGCCTTTCAGGTTATGTCGATATAGGACTCGCTTTACTGTGGATATAGGGTCCTTTGCTGTTGTTCTGGGATTGATTTGCACTTTTCGCACCAAAGTACGTTCATCTCTAGGAGACAGAACGCATCTCCTTCCTGAGCGGTATGACGGCTGCGTGGTCCCATGGTGTTTATACTTGCGTGCTATTGTTTGTACAGATGAACATGCTACCTTCAGGCATTTGGAATTGCTCCCAAAGATGAACCAGACTTGTGGAGGTCTACAATTTATTTTCTGAGGTCTGGCTGATTTCCTTTGATTTTCCCATGTCAAGCATAGAGGCACTGAGTTTGAAGGTAGGCCTTGAAATACATCCACAGGTACACCTCCAATTGACTCAAATGATGTCAATTAGCCTATCAGAAGCTTCTAAAGCCATGACATCATTTTCAGGAATTTTTCAAGCTGTTTAAAGGCACAGTCAACTTAGTGTATGTAAACTTCTGACCCACTGGAATTGTGATACAGTGAATTATAAGTGAAATAATCTGTCTGTAAACAATTGTTGAAAAAATTACTTGTGTCATGCACAAAGTAGATGTCCTAACTGACTTGCCAAAACTATAGTTTGTTAACAAGAAATGTGTGGAGTGGTTGAAAAACGAGTTAATGACTCCAACCTAAGTGTATGTAAACTTCTGACTTCAACTGTATGTGTTGTGTAGTGGCTTTGCTTGCGTGCATCTAAAAACAAATGTTGAGTTTACATGCTAAAATCAACACTGGTAGACACAAATTGACAACCACTAAAACTACCATTATACATATGTGAGATAAGACCAACACATTTCCACTATACAGATCTACAACATTCAAACAAGCCATCACTCTCGGACGTACAGGGTTATTTATCCCTTTCTCTCACTATCTAAAATCCAATGAATGTGCTTACCTTGGCGTTGTCTTTTAGTGTTTTGTGTACCAGGGTCTGTGAAGTTTAAAATACATTTCTACATCATACAAGGTCTGAGGGTGACAATGTCATCATCACTTTGTGGTTCTAAGCTACCTTGACTGCATTGTTAGCGATTGCTATCATATGAAACCAGTAATTATATCCCAAACCTGTGGTTCCCTTCATCTCAAACATTAGCAGCTTGCTAGTGTCAGGTTAGTGCATGACATTACCTTGCATTCATCTTTTGGTTGGGAGGGAAGCAACTGGTGAGCTGGAGTTAGCAGACAAAAGGTTGCCTCCTCCGTCCAATGGGCAGATTTCCTTCAGCGGGTATCATAGTTGAAACAAGAAGCAATGACAGAAGTCTGAGTTAGTGAATATCCCAGTCACTTTTTCCTCTATAATGTTTTGACACTCATCAGCAGTTTAGAGACGTATCTGTCAGTACACAGTTATTATACAATTGAACTGATAACAGAGCTTTCAGCACAACAGTTGACTATTTTGTGGGGAATTTGCACATCAAACAGATATTTTGTAGACTTACCCTTTGGGGTTGGAGTTCTCGAGCAACATGGCACATCACCACTTTTCAATGCTGGCATGTCGGTTTAAAGGAGGTGAAAAAAGTGGATTGCCGTTGACAGATAGCAAAAATTAGTGTTTCAAACAAGCGCAACAAAAGGTATATTTTTCAGTATTATCTGAAGGCATTTCATTTCCGGGTGATAGTTATTTCAGCTAACCTGGGAGAAGTCGAACTGGACACCCATTGCCATGCGCAGTGTGTACTGTAAAAAAGAATATGATGCTAAACAATTGTGCTACATCAAAATAAGGAAACAATAAAACTATTGGTCTTACCATCAGCATAAATACTCCCAATGGTTCTCCTGTCGGGGAAGGCCCTAATTTAAAGAGGACAAAAATATTCCACACAAAGAAACATCAACACTTTGTGGACAGCAGGAGTTCTTATGCAGTAATGTTTGAAACAATGTGAAGGCTGGTAAAAAAGTACAATGTCAGATCCACCTGTCTGAGTGCACTGACCGGATGATATACGCTGTGCATGTCGTGAGCTACTCATTACTTTTATAGCTTTCAAATAGGCATTCTCCTCTACCCTGCAACTCTTCCCCGTGTCCTTGGGGTACAAGATATTTGTTTTCTGTCAATATACCTGGTAAAATAATGGTTAATAAACAGTATTCATCATGACAGACCCCATAAAATAATATTTTCCGAATTCAGTTCTCTTTTTAATTTTTTAGGATTTAAAAAGGTTTTTTACTCTCAATATTACAATTATTCACAGGAAAACTATGAAAAATGTATGTTCTGAGTCCATATTTAGATTTTTACATTTAGAATTTTGAGTGTAATTCCCCTTTAATTGCTGTCTAGCAAGAGAGAAATGATGGTCGGCCACATCCAGTAAGAAGAGAAGGCGGGCCATAGTGTAGTTTGGATCTTTGCATGTTTGCATATAGTTTACATATTGTTATTTGACCGTCAAATAGTGTTATTTGACGTGTATCTTTTAGCGGATGGTAGGGTCAGCGATCAGGCAAACCCTCATAGTTAACAGCCTGCTTCTCCCGGTTTGCCGCCTTTGGACTCCAGCATTACTCCGTCTCCTGAACGATTGAAATCTGGCATGTGCAAACGTTATAAAAGTTACAATAATGACACTCAGCATAATCGACGCCACCCATACTCGCGCACCCCTAGGTAGCTGTTGCAATCATTAGCTAGCTAACATTACTAGGTAGTTGTGCCGGTTAATGTTGATTTTTGCCAGATAATACCTAACCTACCAGAATTAATCCTACCTTTGAACCACCCGATCCTCCTTGGGTGGTTGTAAAGGTGGTTGCACTTGGCTGGCAAAACTTACAAAGCGGTCTCTCATGTTTTCAAGGTTCGACATGATTTAGTTGTTTGTTGGTGATGGAGAATTTTTTCATATAGTGATTGGCCAACATTTGCATATGGTTTACATATTGTTATTTGACGCGTCAAATAGTGTTATTTGACGTGTATCTTCTTGACACGCAAAGACCCAAACTGCGTTCCAGGCGGGGGACATTGAAGGAGCACGTCGGAGAAGGAAGGCGGAGAGCGCGCTTCTTTGAAATTGAAAAGTGTTGCGGTAGCTTTTGATAAAGAATAACATCAAGACGATGCAGCTGCATTATAAGTTGAATGCACTGTTGAGCGCTACATCCCGAGGGGTTCGTGCTGATTATACGGAGATTGTGACAGCCGTTTAAATGGCGTCCCTTGAGAAAGCAAGAACAAGATATATGTCAGGAGAAGTGCAGTATTATCATAAGGAGACGTATACTTAGGATGCGGAGGAATGGAGGGAAAAAGAGAGGCAGAGGAGGTCTAAGAGCGAGAAGGAGGAAGATGGTGAGCTTGAGTCGGTTAAAAATGTTTTTTTTAAAGAAGAATGGTAGAAGGTGTAAACAGAGTGAGCTGAAGACAGGAGAAATGGAAGTGAATGAGGGCCAAGTATCCGAGGTGGTAAGGGTGGTGAAGTTCTCGGGCCGATTGGGGCTAATCTCTGGAAGATGATTACACGGGCTGCTTTATATACAGTGAGGGAAAAAAGTATTTGATCCCCTGCTGATTTTGTACGTTTGCCCACTGACAAAGAAATTATCAGTCTATAATTTTAATGCTAGGTTTATTTGAACAGTGAGAGACAGAATAACAAAAAAATCCAGAAAAAAGCATGTGAAAAATGTTATAAATTGATTTGCATTTTAATGAGGGAAATATGTATTTGACCCCTATGCAAAACATGACTTAGTACTTGGTGGCAAAACCCTTGTTGGCAATCACAGAGGTCAGACGTTTCTTGTAGTTGGCCACCAGGTTTGTACACATCTAAGGAGGGATTTTGTCCCACTCCTCTTTGCAGATCTTCTCCAAGTCATTAAGGTTTCGAGGCTGACGTTTGGCAACTCGAACCTTCAGCTCCCTCCACAGATTTTCTATGGGATTAAGGTCTGGAGACTGGCTAGGCCACTCCAGGACCTTAATGTGCTTCTTCTTGAGCCACTCCTTTGTTGCCTTCGCCGTGTCTTTTGGGTCATTGTCATGCTGGAATACCCATCCACGACCCATTTTCAATGCCCTGGCTGAGGGAAGGAGGTTCTCACCCAAGATTTGACAGTACATGGCCCCGTCCATCGTCCCTTTGATGCGATGAAGTTGTCCTGTCCCCTTAGCAGAAGAACACCCCCAAAGCATAATGTTTCCACCTCCATGTTTGACGGTGGGGATGGTGTTCTTGGGGTCATAGGCAGCATTCCTCTTCCTCCAAACACGGCGAGTTGAGTTGATGCCAAAGAGCTCAATTTTTTCCTCTACCCAAGAAATGGAATGTAACTGAACTAAATGACTATAGCCTCATAGCACTCACTTCTGTCATCATAAAGTGCTTTGAGGCTAGTTAAGGATAATATCACCTCCACCTTACCTGACACCCTAGACCCACTACAATTTGCATACTGTGGGGTTCTGATATTTTTATACCATAATAGTATTGACAATTGCTAATAATCATATTGGGGGTTAGTCAGTAGGGACTTGTGTATGTGTAACCCCTGTGCGGACATCTTGAGAAAGTTGCTGACCTGTGGTTAAGTGGGGGGTGTGAGGTATTTACGACAAGACCCTGGCTAGTGGAAAAGTACTGAAATGTCAAGAAGGAAGATAAATCAAACAGAGCGCCAAAAGGGGGGACCAGCCTGTGTGACACTGATTGGCCCAGCAAGTCTAAACCACGCCCAGGCACTGTTCTGATAGGCCGGCTCACGAAGCAGGAACTAACTCAGAACATATACCCATGTTATCAGCAGAAAGGCAGTTCATTGTTTCGTCCTGCGAGATGTTACAGTGAACCCGTATATACGGAAATTGTATTTGCCATTCATTAACTTTTGTATTAAACAATTGTTTTAACCAAATTCAGGTTTACTATCGTTCCTATCTCAGTTGAACCTACGCAAAACCTAACAATACCACCCCAACAGATTCATGGCTGTTCATTGACTACAGCTCAGCCTTCAACACCATAGTACCCTTCAAGCTCATCATTAAACTCGGGGGGCCTGGGTCTGAACCCCGCCCTGTGCAACTGGGCCCTGGACTTCCTGACTGTCCGCCTCCAGGTGGTGAAGGTAAGCAACAGCACCTCTGCCACGCTGATCCTCAACATGGGGGCCCCACAATGGTGCATTCTCAGGCCCCTCCTGTACTACCTGTTTACCCATGACTGCGTGGCCACGCACGTCTCCAACTCAATCAAGTTTGCTGACAACACAACAGTGGTAGGCCTGATAACCAACAATGACGAGGGCCCTGGTGGAGTGGTGCCAGGAAAATAACCTCTCCCTCAACGTCAGCAAAACAAAGGAGCTTCAGGAGACAGCAGAGAGAGCACGCCCCCATCCACATCGACGGGCCACAGTGGAATGGTCCATCCACATAGACGGTGTGGTGAAGAAGGTGCAAGAGCGCCTCTTCAAATTCAGGAGGTTGAAGAAATTTGGCTTGGTCCCTAAGATCCACATGAACTTCTACAAAGAACTGAGAGCATCCTGTCGGTCTGTATCACCGGCTGGTATGGAAATTGCACCGTCTGCAACCGCAGGGCTCTCCAGAGGGTGGGGTGGTCACCCCAACGCATCACCGGGGTCACACTGCCTGCCTCAAGGACATCTACAGCACCCTGTGTCACAGGATGGCCAAGAAAATCATCAAGGGCCTCAGCCACGGCCTGTTCACCCTGCTACCATCTAGAAGGCAGAGACAATACATGTGCATCAAAGCTGGGGCAGAGAGACTGAAAACAGCTTATATCTCCAGGCCATCATGCTGTTAAATAGTCACCACTAGCTAGCCTCCGCCCAGTACCCTGTCCTAAACTTAGTCACTGTTACTAGCCGGCTACCACCCGGTACTCTACTCTGCACCTTAGAGACTGCTGCCCTATGTACATAGTCATTGAACACTGGCCACTTAATGTTTTTCATTTTGAGTGTGAGTAGCCCTACACTATTAGAAAATAAGGTTCCTTATATAACCAAAAAGGGTTCCATCTCTTGCTTCAAATATGGAACCCCTAAAAGTGCTATATAGAACCCTTTTATAGGGTTCTTTCATCAGAATCCAAGAGGTTCTTCTTCACTGAATCAACATTTTTCCATATAGAACCCTGCATGGTGCCAATTATGAATTATGGCTACAAGTATTAAATTGTAATATTTTGAGCTAAGAATATAACAATTAAATAATGGACAAAAGAATACCAGCATAGTTCTTTTAATTTATTATCATTATATGTAAACATAGTTTGCAAATATGCATCTCTTTGTTTGAATGATGGCCCACATCAACTCTGGCTGACTTCTTTACAATACGACACAATATATTGTTAGTTACAATGAACAAAAATGTGTCTTCTGGTCCGTTTTAAATCCCCCCAAACAGCAGATCTCGCACATACAGCTGTGATGAGCACAGGTTCAAACTGCATGCAGCACCCCTGGATGGAGAACATGTTGTGGAGTTAAAGGTCTTGCTCAAGGGCTGTAGGCTAGTCCCCTCCAACTGACTCCACACTGAAATACTGAAATAAAAAGAAACAATTAGCTAATTGCCAATGTCATGCTCAGTCTGTAGCACTATTTGGCATATCCCATAATTAAAAAAAAATCGAGTTAGCTTGCCAGCTTGTAAAGTGGTGAATTAAAGTAGCCAATTTCTTTCTGTTTAACTAGCTAGCTTACAAAAGTGCTCAAATTAATTGAGAATTTTCCAGAACATGTGTGGCCATTGTACATTTCAGGATAGTCTGCAAGACTAGTGCACTCTGTATGTGCTCTGGGTCATTAGACACCATTCGACATGCTCCTGTCTGGGGAGTGGACTTGACTGGTTATTCCTGTAACAAGTGGTATGGCCTAATATGTACTGTTGCTATGGTTACTC
This sequence comes from Brachymystax lenok tsinlingensis, assembly GCA_030435695.1. Classification (NCBI taxonomy): domain Eukaryota; kingdom Metazoa; phylum Chordata; class Actinopteri; order Salmoniformes; family Salmonidae; genus Brachymystax; species Brachymystax lenok. The sequence goes on from CM059814.1 coordinate 40,766,723, forward strand.
TTGGAACTTTTCCAGAACATGGGTGTTCCTTTCAGAGGAGCTAGCAGGATGACATGTCTGGTTATTTTTGTAAAGTGCTATGGACTGTTGCTATGGTCATACATGCGTGCACCTGTCTTAAATCGAGAACAAGTCTGTATTTTTGAACTATTGGTGGGGCTCTACAGTTTCCATGCCCTAATATGAAACCAAACTAAAATTAATGCAAGGCAATAAGATAATGGTGGCTAAATGCCAGAGGGGATGAGTCATTAAGAGGAGTTACTGTGTATGATGTAAGGAGGAAAAATGTATAAGTAGTATGTGCCAAGACTGGAAAGTTAGTTGTTTTCATGAACCAGCTCTGCTTTAATTATGTCGTAATAAAAGTCTATTTGAACTCACAGGCTCCGGTATTTGTGAAATATTATTGCCTGAATAATTCCACGACAAATTCTAATAACGTTTCAACTTTATCTAGCCTATAGTTTATCATGATTTTGGCTTCATAGGTTTTATTAAATAATCAACTTTGCTTACCATAATACGCTGAAAAATAACCTGCTTATTGGTAGGCTACTTGTAAATTGGTTCAACCACGTCCTCCTGCGTCATCATGCTGGAACGGATTGGCAGTTGGTTTTTGGAATGGCAGTGACAAGGTTCAATATAGAACCCCTTTTTTTATCTAAGAGTGTGTGCTTTTATAAACACATTATTTCCTCCTGCTTCTAGCTAGCATTTAGATGACAACAGTGCAGGTTTGTATGAACCTTGCTGTTTTCCACTCAGACTTCGGCAACAATGTTGCAAAATACGAGTTCGATCTTCCCCTTGCCATAGAGAGCTAACGATGTCAGACGTCAGCTAGCCATTTTTTCTGACCAGGCGAAATCATGCAGCAGCATCATTAACATGGATATACAGTAAATGTCAATGGAAAACATAAAACAAATGATAAGGTAATATTAGCTGTCATTTCTGAGTTTGATATGACTGGTTTAGCTTTTGATTTCTAAAATCCCCATTACACCCTGGGGTAGGGATAGAATCCTCTAGGTTATTTGCCTTCACTGGGTATAGGCTATACATGTATATATATATACACATTTTAGTAAACGGTTCTTTAATCTCGTCCAAAGAACCAAACGGTTCTATACTGAACCCCAAATAACAGTTTTGTTGTATAGTAGTGTATAGTAGGCCTACATGTAATTATATCATATTGCGGTAAACACAACATTTCAGTTGGAACTTAATTTGGCCAAAGGAATTGGCTCAATAGAATGAAACAAAACACTTTTTGCATATTTAAAGAACTGGTTTAAACCTTAACAAATGTTTTGAACAGGCTTATATTGCAGCAATTACCAACAAAGGTGAGTGCTTACTGTAGGCCAATACAACAGATGACAGCAATAGGCTAATGTTATTTATTTTATAACAGGCCTACTTTTAACTAAATACAGGCCTATCTTAAACTAAATACAGATCACAAAATATAAAAGACAGTTCGAACTTAATTTAGCAATAGAAAATGTCTCAACAAAATGAAACAAAATACTTTTTTGCATATTTAAATAACTGGTTTAGATTCTTGAATAGGCCTGCAATAATAATAATGATACAAAATAATAATAATGATAAAACAAATGAAAATAAATATGAAAATAAATAAATAAAAGTTGAAAATTGCATCAAACCTGAATAGCGAGTTGCACACAGTCAATTTGGCCGCACCAACGTTCTTCTCAACTTTATCCACTCGGGGAATGTCGCCGAGGACATTCCTCTTGTCAGCTTCTTTTCACTATACTCTTTCTCCTCTGACTTTCATTTTACTTAAATGAAAAAGGACTCCATCTTTGCAATAAACAGTAGCCTAGGCCAAGGCTTCTTTCACTAGCCCTCTCTCTCTCCCCAGCAGCAGGCAGATGTGAGGTAAGCAGCCGGAACCAGTTTCAGTTGGACATAAGCTAAACGTTATTAATTGAGTTGCAAGTGTCTGACACATAACAAGCTTGCACAATTCTTATCACCTCACACACATTAAATTAACAGAGAACGGGTCCAACCGGTATATCAATTTTATTGCACATACCTGAGACCCATGGCAATTATACCAGACCCGAACCAGATCTGAGACAAAAGCCAGAATTTAGGACCCATCTTGGAACTCTTGGACCTGTAATGATTCCTGCCTGAACATTGACTCTTACATGAGGGGTAATGCACTTCAGTGAGACCAAGTCTACCATCCAGATGGCTATCTCTATGTACCTACTCAGCTCTGAAACAAGCTGTGTTCAATTCAGCTGAGCTATCATGTCACATTGAACAGCTTCCATACTAATTTGCGTAGACTACCTAAATAACATTGAATAGTTGAAAGTAACTCCACTAACTTTTCTTACACAAGCTGTATGTGAAAGTAAATTCGAAGTAAGGTTGGGTTTATATAGGCTACATTGACATCTGATTTGCTTAAAGGACACCATTTCAACGTGAAGCTAGGTATACAATCATTCATCCATGGTTGATTAAATCTCTACCTGATACAAAGTTAAAGAATAGCACTACATCAAATCAAACTATAAATGCACTTCAAATAAGTTTAAATGTAGTCCTCTTCAACTTAGATTTTTGGTTGATATGTAGACATGAATGCAACATATTAATAAGATGTAGAATACACTTTAAATCAACCAACCATCCTTCATATACACAATAATATTCAAAGGTAAACAGTGAATTAGTAATATCATGAATTTTGGTATCCTATTTATAGGGCTAATGGTAACTACCTCTAAAGACCCAATCAACCATTAATGAATGATAGTATACCTAGGTACACGTTGAAGTTATGGTGTCCTTTGTTGGGAAAATCAGATGTCAATGTAGCCTACATAAACCCAACCTCACTCCAAATTTACTTTCACATACAGCTTGTGTAAGAAAAGTTAGTTACTGTTTTTCTTATTTTTTGTTGTTGTACATTTTACCCCCTATTTAGGTAGTCCATGCAAATGAGTATGGAAGCTGATCAATGATAAGGATTATATTATAATGATATAATTATTTTCAATGATGTTCTGATTTAATCTCTGCCGTTTTTGTTAGAAAGGAAAGTGTTAACACCGAAGATAAAAAAATATCCAATCAGGATTTCTCTTTGTTGGTCTCTGGGGGGATAAATCTAGCTAGCTAAATCAGCCATTGGCTAGGCCATTAGACACTTGATAGAAGGCATCTGCCATTCAATTGTATTAGGGCAAAACATTTGGAGTGACAGTGGAATCAACCAATCATATTGATTTGTAAAGGGTGGAACCGTTCTTACAAAAATGACACAACCAGTTGAGAGCTGCATGCTCTTGGTGCCTGCAGATGATATTCTGCTGAAACCAGGTGGTGTGCTTGCCGCATGTGAATATATTTCACGTTTTTCGATTGTGTAGGCTACTTTGTGCAGGATTTCTCTATTGTACTACATAATTAATTTGTTGTATACCTCCACTATACTTTGATACACAACAGTAGGGATTAAGGAGTGAGTATAGGCAATGCCCACTGAAAATAAAGTGGGTATGGGTACAGTATACCTGTGTATAGCCTCCACTCAGTGGTGACCCGTCATTCAGGGCAGGTGGGTCAGGAAAAAATATATATAAATAAATGGGCTTGCCTGTTTCGCATGTTATTTTGGCATTAATACGTGTCACATATCAGTTTGCAAACAATGTAAAAAATAATATATATCATTGAATTAATAAAGTGGCATACAAACATGGTCTCTTTTTTGTTTTCTTGAGTAAGGCAGCTCCAAAATGCAGGGGTTTCAGCCTTGCTCAGTACTTTATGTGGTGGTGGGGCAAGCTAGCAGAAAATACGGAGCGTCTACTGGCAAATACTTTTTAATCCTTGTCATATGAAGAGAAATAATGAAGAGAAATTATAGATAAAACGTATCTGTGCTCATTGGCCATTGGGACAATAACATTACACAACAACCCAGCACAAGGTGCACCTGTGTAATGATTATGCTGTTTAATCAGCTTCTTGATATGCCACAACTGTCAGGTGGATGGATTATCTTGGCAAATGATAAATGCTCACTAACAGGGATGTAATCAAATTTGTGAACAAAATTTGAGATAAATAAGCTTTTTACACAACAGTAGGACAATTTCAGTATGGACAATTTCTGGGATCTTTTATTTCAACTCATGGAACATTGGACCAACACTTTACATGTTGCGTTTATATTTTTGTTCAATATAGATTGATGTAACAACCTGTTAAGTTATGTCAATGTATTTAAGTTACCCTAATTCTAAAGTGTACAATACTGGTTGAAATGAAAACAGTACTGGTGGATGACAAACAAAACCCAATGTATTTTCCACATTGATTCCACATCATAATACCATGACAAAATTATGTTGAAACAACGTTGATTCAACCAGTGTGTGCCCAGTTTGTTTGGTCATGTCTGGGATCAAATTAACCATAAATGTGTTTAATTTGATGTTCATTGTTTTTCTGACAGATTGAGAACCTTGAGAAACAATTGGAGGCGTGTGGTAATTAAGTGCTGCCCACATGAAAGAATACTATAGTTTCGTGAACTAACACTCGCACTTGACTTTCTACCCCTTACTATCTCAGACTTTGCTGATAGCTACTTTATTGAGGAAAAATGTACTTACTATGACTGTGATATGTGGTTGTCCATTTGGAAGACCCCATTTGCGACCAAGCTTTAACTTCCCGACTGATGTCTTGAGATGTTGCTTCAATATATCCAGATAATTTTCCTTCCTCATGGTGACATCTATTTTGTGAAGTGCACCAGACCCTCCTGCAGCAAAGCACCCCCACAACATGATGCTGCCACCCCGTGCTTCACGGTTGGAATGGTGTTCTTCGGCTTGCAAGCCTCCCCCTTTTACCTCCAAACATAACGATGGTCATTATGGCTAAACAGTTATATTTTTGTTTCATCAGAGCAGAGGACATTTCTCCAAAAAGTATGATCTTTGTCCCCATGTGCAGTTGCAAACCGCAGTCTGGCTTTTTAATGGCGGTTTTGGAGCAGTGGCTTCTTCCTTGCTGAGCGGCTTTTAGGTTATGTCGATATAGGACTTGTTTTACTGTGGATATAGATACTTTGTACCTGTTTCCTCGAGAATCTTCACAAGGTGCTTTGCTGTTGTTCTGGGATTGACTTGCACTTTTTGCACCAAAGTACGTTCATCTCTAGGAAACAGAACGCGTCTCCTTCCTGAGCGGTATGACGGATATGTGGTCCCATGATGTTTATACTTGCGTACTATTGTTTGTACAGATTAACGTGGTACCTACAGGCGTTTGGAAATTGCTCCCAAGGATGAATCAGACTTGTGGAGGTCTACAATTTTGGAGGTCTGGCTGATTTCTTTTGATTTTCCCATGATGTCAAGCAAAGAGGCACTGAGTTTGAAGGTAGGTCTTGATATACATCCACAGGTACACCTGCAATTGACTCAAATGATCAATTGGCCTATCAGAAGCTTCAAAAGCCATGACAATTTTCTGGAATTTTCCAAGCAGTTTAAAGGCACAGTCAACTTAAGTGTATGTAAACTTCTGACCCACTGGAATTTTGATACAGTGAATTATAAGTGAAATAATCTGTCTGTAAACAATTGTTGGAAAAATGACTTGTGTCATGCACAAAGTAGATGTCCTAACCGACTTGCCAAAACTATTGTTTGTTAACAAGAAATTTGTTAAGTGGTAGAAAAACAAGTTTTAATGACTCCAACCTAAGTGTAAGTAAACTTACGACTAACTGTATCTAAAAGAAAATTCCACCTAAAAACTATATTTTAGTATTTGTTTCATTAGTCCATTGTTGACATAGTCCCAACATGTTTCAAGTTTTCAACATATGTAACTTTTAAAATACAGAAATCATCCTTGTATGACTAAAGTCAGCAGAAAAACACTATAGTGAATACTGTAGTATTTACTGTAGTATTTACATATAAATATAGTATACATACTGTAGTAAAGTACTGTAGTGTATATACTACAGTAATGAATGTAGAGTTTTTTCAGATGGTAGTATACTGTAGTATTTACTGTAGTGTTTTTGCAGACTGTAGTATTTACTGTAGTGTTTTTGTAGATGTAACTGTTTTTATTTTATTATCTTTGAGATAGAAGTATAGGCTTTCTCCTTCAGGAAACCTAGTGGAGAAATACCAAAAGAGCAAATTTTCCATAAGCGGTAGCTAGCTAGGTAGGTCTGAACGGATAGTTTAGATGCTGAAAGATTACTGGAATCTGTGTAGGTAGCTGGACAGGTAGAATGACTGACAGTAAAGGTGAACAGGTGGTCACGGGTCAGGTGACAGAGGAATGGATGAGACTGAGGCAAGAATTCCTTTAACCATAACGTGGTATATTTACTGGGTAGTCTGTGCTGCACAACAAAGGAAACAGAAGAATATGTAACCAATCAAATTCACAATCAAATCAAATCATTAATTATTAACATAATTAGATAATTCAGTTCAAATGAGAAGTCAATAGGAATCATCCTCAAGTCCGTGAGCTTGTAACTATTTATCATAATCATGAGGAGAACAATACAAATAGTTCAATCAGCGATCCGCTAATCAATCTACAATCCCCATCAGCCTGACATCAGAGTTGATGAGCTCAGCAAACAATTACGTTTCAGATTTCACACCTCCAAGTTTGTCTTCATATGTACATGCAATTTCACTACGTATCAACCACATCTCAATGGCATAATTGGCCCGTGCTGATCTGTAGGGCTGTGAACATCGATCATTTACTTATACAATCGGTTTGAAGTGTGCGCTCCAAACCGCGCTCCGCAATAATAACTATAACATTAACTGATGGCCCGCTCTCCCGATCGCAACAGATAGTTCAGATGAAAGGTAACAGATTTGGTGGACTTACGTGGACTCATAGACGCACAGAACTTCTGGATCAGATAGAGTTATGGAAGAGAAAGCAGCGAGATCGGGCGATGGCGATTTCCTCCTTTTAATGAGGGGGAGCTGTCTAACATTTCCACCTGACCTAATTAAAGCGCCCCTGGCGCAGCTGAGCAAGTGGCCATGAATTAAAGGATTCTTCCACCAACTCCATGGGCCTTTTCTACAGCCACCCTGGAAATGTGTTATAATTCCACACTCCTCAAAAAGGCTCATTGCTCCCCGTCGTCTGTCATCTCAGGGAGAGGAATTAGTCGGGCAACTGGCCGGATATATGTCCGGTTCTTTACCTGGATCTCTACTGATCTAACACGACCATCGGTCCCAGGCATGGTCTTAGTGATATGGCCCACTGGCCAGGAGGCTCGAGGCAGCTGAGGGTCCATTATCATTACTACTTGGCCAGTTTCCAGGCTGGCCGTTTCTCTGCCATTTCCCTCTGTGCTGTAGGCTGGGTAGGTAATCCCGAATGAATCGGGCCCAGAAATGGTCAGCCAAGATTTGGCTATGTCGCCACGGCGTCTGCCAACAAGGTTGGTATCAGCATACATGGCTTGAGGAAGTGACGCGTCTCGGCGTCCCATCAAGAGCATATTTGGGGTAACCGGATCGGGTCAGCGATGTCTGCAGAGAGATATCCCAAGGGTTTGGAGTTCAGTATCCCTTCCACCTCTATCAGGACGGTCCGCAAGACAGTTTCAGTGACAGTTTGGTCCCCAGGACAACTCGTAAAGCAGTCTTTACAGATTTGATCTCTCTCGCATGTTCCTCCAAAATGAGGAGCTCCTGGAGGGTTAAATTTAAATGAGATTTGTTGGTCCATCAGCTGATCCTTGAGGCTGGGTTCCATGGCTTGGAAGGCTTCCTCCAACCTGGCTTCTCCTGCCTTGAAGTTTGTGCCCTGTCTGCCAGGATCTCATAGGGTTTTCCTGCCGGGAGATAAACCGCCGTAGGGCCATGAGGAAGGCTTCAGTATCCAAACTCTCCAGTAGGTCCAGATGGACACATCTAGTTGTCAAACACTTGAATAGAATGCCCCAGCGCTTTTCCACTCGACGACCTAGCTTGATCGTCAAGGGCCCAAAGCAATCTACTCCTGTTGACCAGAAGGGTGGTTTGAGGAGGCGCAAGCGAGCAGGGTAAATCCGCCATTTTGGGCACAGTGGCTTGTTAGGTTTTGCGTAGGTTCAACTGGAGATAGGAACGATAGTAAACATGAATTTGGTTAAAACAATTGTTTAATACAAAAGTTAATGAATGGCAAATACAATTTCCGTATATACGGGTTCACTGTAACATCTCGCAAGACGAAACAAAGAACTGCCTTTCTGCTGATAACATGGGTATATGTTCTGACAGAGTTAGTTCCTGCTTCGTGAGCCGGCCTATCAGAACAGTGCCTGGGCGTGGTTTAGACTTGCCGGGCCAATCATTGTCACATGGGCTGGTCCCCCCTCTTGGCGCTCTGTTTGATTTATCTTCCTTCTTGGCATGTCAGTACTTTTGCACTAGCCAGGGTCCTGTCGTAAATACCTCACACCCCCCACTTAACCACAAGTCAGCAACTTTCTCAAGATGTCCGCACAGGGATCACACATACACAAGTCCCTACTGACTAACCCCCAATATGATTATTAGCAATTGTCAATACTATTACGGTATAAAAATATCAGAACCCCACAATCCCCCTTTTCACACCTACAAGGTGTGACCAAACAATAAAAAACCTTGTGTCCTTCATATGCAATTTCCACATACTAGATTGGCTACCAGCCACCTAGGAACTTAAAACCTTCCTTCAAAAGAGAACAGCTCAAATAAAAAATAAAAAAAAGAGTAGAATAAATTGATTCAAATTTTTGTAGTCCCCTTTTGACACCCGCAAGGGTGTACACAAACAAAATTTAGTAAACACTGGTAGAGAATGCAAAACAAATAGAATAAAACAGTAACTAATAATGACACCACACCAAATCAATACATGTATTTGACATCTGATCCTCATCAATTACTGTTCTAGGCCTATATCCAATCATAACTGTTCTGGGTAGGATTTTATTAAGATCTACTCTAAATATTGAAAATCGTCTCATCAAACATGGGTTCCTCATGAGTAAAGGAACTGGAGCCATCTGAAGGGTCATGAGGCATGTATTCATCATTCCCCCGGTCAGAGCTCAGAATCAGTCCATATCCCACCATCTGTTGTGTCATTGATTTCTCCAGAGTCCTGGAAATTAAACCTCTCACACACAGAATCACACAACCTCCAAACAATACTAACACAGTCATACAGGTAAAAGTAGCCCACAACACAGTAATCATCACATTTTTCCATTATCCAAACATATTGTCAAACCAACTCAGAGCTGGAGCTATGTTATTGGGAAAGAAGGTACAACACAATATTCCCCCATCATTCTGCAGACGCCACCCTTTCAGCCAATAACACATCTAGAGTCAACCTAATTTGCCAGGTCATGAGGGAGGTGGCGGATAATTGTTCAGAGATTCCCATCACTGCATCTCTAGTCTTATTCACAAATCCCTGTTTATTATGATACATATAATTGATCCAATCAATATTTTTAGTTATTATTACCCACCAGAAGAGCGTAGTGTTAAAACCCTCCCCAATCTGAATCAGAGCTTTATATTCGTCTGGAGCGTCACTGGCGATACCTATGACATCCATCCAAATAGAACTACCTGCATCAGAACCTATATTTCTCCTTTTTCTAGTTATCCTGTCCAGAACTGGTCTCTGATGTCTAATCCTAACTGGTTGGACCAATAATACCAGAACACAAGTACCCCTCCACTCTTTAGATAATGTCTATCAGTGTCCTCCTTCATTGATACAAGCCCTCCACACATCAGTTATAGGAGCTGTAAGGTTTAGAATTTTCTCCTCCTATACATCTGAACCCAAATCAGTCACATTGACAGACATCCATTGAGATCCGCTACAGGACCTGGGTCTTTCGTGAAGTTGGTCTCTACCGACTGGATTAATGAACAGGAAAAATCGAGTCCACAATCATCAGTGTAAGCCCAATACCTTCATTCCGTGTCTGTTCCTGTGAGTCCTCAGAGGGTTACTACTACATCTACTCTACAGTCATTAATATCCAAACTTTGTTTAAAACTCCATCCACATATCCCGGTCCCCAAGTATGTTTAATTACCTAGGCCAGGAACAAGATGAAGTGGGTCCCAAACAGAAATATAAAGTCCTGAATTATCCTATACAATTTATTATGCATCCATATTCCTGCTCTATTAGGGAAATGTTTAATATTTACCTTAAATCTGACAACATCTCACATCATCACCTATTTGAACTCCTTTATATCCTTCTTATTCATGAGGGGTCGGGTATTATATAACTAGTCTTTTACTTCTTAAACCTATCAGCGACATATAATCTATACTAGAGGTGTTGAATCAGGATTTATAAAAAAGATCATCAAAACTATGATGCAGCTCAAGGTACCCCATATCCCAAAAACCGCCAGCCTTCTCCTGCCCTTAGCCAGTCTGCTAGGTAGCACCCCATACTTACACCTCTAGTGAACACACTACAGTGATGATAGGTCGGGGTAGGAAATCTTCGTTAACAGAGGCGACCCCCAGACCCTATTGGTCCAGTTCTGCTCTCCAACTCTGTGTGTGCTCCACGGTGTTTGTATGTGTCCCTACCTTTCTGCAGTGGGTAACGTTGACCCAGGTTGCTCTTTCTGATATTCTAATGGCAAAGGCTGTGACCAACATAACCTGGTAGGGGCCTTCCCAACGGGGCTGCTTCCAGTCCTTTTTCTCCAGAGACTGGACCCACACCCAGTCACCAGGCTGGATCGTATGGTTCACCTCCTTCTGTAGTTCTTCTGTTGGGCATAAAATCTCTGACATACAGGTGTGATTAGCAAACAACTTCTCATGTGATTTGTTACTGTATCTTCCTAACTCTAATTTCATCCTGTACTCAGGTGTGTCTTTCTTAACCTATTTTAATCATAGAATTCGTGTGTCCTATAATACAATAACAATTTAAACACTTTCTTTCCTTTGCTCCTGGTGAGCTCAATTATTATTATTATTTTTTATTCAAAGTAATTTGTGTTGTCGAACAATCTCTACCATATCTAACAATCCTCTCTATACTATTCATCTCTATCATATCCCTCCTTTTATACTCTACCCTATCCCCCTTTTTGACACAAGGCTCTGCCCCTGTATCAAACAACTGCATCTCTAAAACAACAAAAAACACTAACTTTACTTAACCAAAATTGGTAAATTCCTTTCGTCCAAATTTCTTCCTTACTAACTGCTCCTAGCTGCTCCCACTTATTTAATCTAAAACTGGTGCCCTGTCCTGGCCATCTTCTAGCAGAGTAGAACCTTTGTTCACTTCTTTCAAGTTTGAGTCTGTTTAGCAATGTCGTAAAACTAGCTATCAATGCTTCCTCATCTGCCCTCCTGTCTCCATTGCAGAGACTTTGTCTGGTAGGAGAACTGCCTCTAACAATATAAAATTAACCGTAGTTACCATCCCCCTTTTTCTCCATCTAGCTGCACAAGCGCTATCTGTATGAATGGCAACCCTTTTCCCTATAACCCATACTCTCCCACCGTTCTAACTAATTCCTGACTATACCAGCAACAAGGTTCCCTGTCCCCACAGATGACCATGTTCTTAACTATGTGGGCCTTCATGCCCCTTTCAGTGGGTGATACAACTCTATTCAAAAGTGACATCACATCTCTTCCCAATAGGTTAACGGGACACAACTTGGAAATCACCGGTACCATTGCTTCCCCCCAGAAACCTCATGAGTCAGAACGATGATAAAAATGGTTTCTGTTCCTGTGCTAGAGCCAAATATACTGTAGCTAACTCAAATACCTAGTAAATCAGTATCTATCTTTCCTCCTTGTCTACACTGTCTGGTGATGGGCGCCTACCCGTGTGTTCAGCCCATATACCCCCTACTCCTCATGGCCTCCCCCCTCCTCTTTCTACCATAAGGCGGGGGAGCCTGTCTCTGTCCCAAAAGTCTCTCTATATTTCCCAAACAATATCCATATAATTTCCCAATGAAATAGTAATAATCTCCCAAAGTATTAGTACAATTTGGATAGAAAATAGTATTTTTCATAAATATCAAGGTGAAATTCTCCTGATTTCTTGAACATTCGTGATGAGGTTGATCATTCCTCATCAGGAATCGTTTCAAAATCCAGGGCCTTTCAAAAATTCTTATACAAATGATGTCCCACAACCCAGTGAGACGTTATGCCATAATCATGTACAAACACTGTTATCCCAATTTCCATTAGACCAATTTGATAGCTATTATACAGTAGACTATTTCTGTTAACCATTATCTATTGTCTCCCTTAATTAACACACATACACATGTATTCGACTTCCATTTTTCCTGAAAGCAAGCCCTATATTCAAACCTCATATAATAGTTTTCCATTAAGTGGAATCTACCTTACTTTAAACTAACCAATCCCAGAATCCCTTTCCAGTAACCCTATCGGTTTAACCTTAGCATTAATTTAGTCAAATTCAAAACTATTAGCATATGTTGGACCTCCAAAACATTAGTGCTGCCCTATCAGCTTGATTGTTGAACAATAGTAATGTTTTATTCATACCTGTACTTTTAAACCCCAACAATTACTTGCTTCCAACCACTTCTCTTTATGCCAACGGTTGTTATCAGTTAATTATTCATAATATTTCTTAATATAGTCAAAACAAACCTATTTCTGCTTTTTACAGGGAGGCCACTTTAATTAGTTATTATATCCTCTTCCAATGTGTACCATATGCATTTATTTCGAATTAGAACAACAGAGACTGAAGTTCTCTTGAGTCGCATGGTTTTTCTGCTCTATCACATAGCATACATTTTTTTTTTTTTTTTTTTTAAGCAGCATTGAACGTCAAATCTAAACTTTTAGCGATGGTTCGAATGTGGCGAAATACAACGTTAATATCCATTTTAAACTTAATATCCACTAATGAACTAGTTAATTCAAACTTATCATCTTACCCTTGCGCTGTTCTCCCTCCTGCTTTCACTCGGTTAAAGTTCTGTTTTGTTTCAGCGTCTTTAATATCCTACCGAGCTCCCCGTCGACTGGGAGACCGTTGGGCGCGGTGATGCTGCCCTCTTCTGTCCATTCTCTGTAATATCTTCTCCTAGACTCCTCCATTTGTTGATGAGTGTCTGTACTTTGTCCAGACACGCTCTCACTCCCACTCACAAGTCCTCCTCAGTCGGGAGATAAACCGCCGTAGGGCCATGAGGAAGGCTTCAGTATCCAAACTCTCCAGTAGGTCCAGATGGACACATCTAGTTGTCAAACACTTGAATAGAATGCCCCAGCGCTTTTCCACTCGACGACCTAGCTTGATCGTCAAGGGCCCAAAGCAATCTACTCCTGTTGACCAGAAGGGTGGTTTGAGGAGGCGCAAGCGAGCAGGGGGTAAATCCGCCATTTTGGGCACAGTGGCTTGTTAGGTTTTGCGTAGGTTCAACTGAGATAGGAACGATAGTAAACATGAATTTGGTTAAAACAATTGTTTAATACAAAAGTTAATGAATGGCAAATACAATTTCCGTATATACGGTTCACTGTAACATCTCGCAAGACGAAACAAAGAACTGCCTTTCTGCTGATAACATGGGTATATGTTCTGACAGAGTTAGTTCCTGCTTCGTGAGCCGGCCTATCAGAACAGTGCCTGGGCGTGGTTTAGACTTGCCGGGCCAATCATTGTCACATGGGCTGGTCCCCCTCTTGGCGCTCTGTTTGATTTATCTTCCTTCTTGGCATGTCAGTACTTTTGCACTAGCCAGGGTCCTGTCGTAAATACCTCACACCCCCCACTTAACCACAAGTCAGCAACTTTCTCAAGATGTCCGCACAGGGATCACACATACACAAGTCCCTACTGACTAACCCCCAATATGATTATTAGCAATTGTCAATACTATTACGGTATAAAAATATCAGAACCCCACAGGCTCCAGCCCGCCATCTCTGACATTCCACACAGGCGTATTGATGCTTACGAATAGCTCCTCGTCCTCCAAGTATCCAGTACTTCCGCCTCATCTCCCCATAGACTCTCTCTGGCCCTGGGTGGAGAAGCCTCTCATCATAACTCTTGATGAGGAGGCTGGTAATAGGGTGTCTGGAGTCAAGGATAATTGGGTGGATAGCATCGGGATCCAGGCCTTCTGCTTGGCGCAACCTCCCTCCGACTCTGATCACTCCAAGGATTTGGTCATATTCTGGGGCAAGAGAGAGAATACGGCTGTCCTTAGCCACTTCCCTACCGGCTTTCAGAGCTTTTAGCTCCTCAGGGAAGCTAACTGCTTGCGCATGCTGGAGGAATAGTGTCTCTGCCGCGAGGGAGGTGGGTATGGAAGCCACCCCATCAGAGGTCTGGTTTGTGGCGGTCATCAGATCCGTCAGTGTTTGGGATTGCGCTGAGCCAGGGCGAGCTGTGGTTGGTTCCGTAGAGATGCTGTAGCATTGGGCGGACTTCCTGAACTCATGAGCTTCAGTTGGTTGCGGAGGGGCCGCACACCTGGGGGCTATCGGCCACTCACTCTCTGGTTGGGACAAGAATGGGGGTCCCAAGCTCCAGCGATGGGGTCGAGCCAGTTCCTTAAGGGTTTTACCACGAGTAACGTCATCAGCAGGATTGTTTACGCTGTCAACATACCGCCAGTCCTGGACTTCTGTTAGGTCTTGGATTTCAGCAACGCGAGTTCCGACGAACACCTTATACCTGCAGGACTCCGACTTGAGCCAGTTCAGTACAGTGGTCGAATCACTCCAGTAGATGACCCTTTGGATTGGCAAGGTAAGCTCAGCTCGCAAGGTAGAGGCCAACTGGGCTCCGGAAAGGGCAGCGCTGAGTTCCAGCCTAGGCATTGATAACTGCTTCTTGGGTGCGACCCTGGACCGGGCCATAACAAAGGAGACATGGGTGTGGCCTGCCTTATCCTCCACTCTCAGATAGGAAACCGCCCCATAAGCTCGCTCCGAAGCATCACAGAACACATGCAGTTCCAGGCATGATCCCAGTTGGTCAGCACAGGGTGGTACATAACATCTTGGCATTTGGACTTCAGAGAGCTCCGATAACTCTGTTTCAACGGATCCATCGCTCCACTAGGTCAGCCGGGTGGATCGGTTCATCCCAGTCCCTCTTGGTCTGCCACAAGTCCTGGACTAAGACTTTGGCCCGGGTTGTGTATGGCAGGATATATCCAAGGGGATCATATTGACTGGCCAGGGTCCGATAGATGGTGCGCAGAGTGGGGGTTTCGGTACTCAGGACTGAGCGGTGCTTGTACCCCAGGGTATCTGGTATGCAGCTCCATCTCAGTCCTAGAGTGGGCTCTTGTGGGTTAGCGCCAGACTGCGATAGCCATAGTTCACTGCTACTGGACCTGGCTTGTGGCGGGAGGTGCCGGATAACCTCCGCCGTTACTCGCCCACTGTCGGACCTCAAATCCCCTTTGGACAGGAGATTCCGTACTTTATCAAGGAGTGATTTCGCTTCAGCCGTGGAAGGGACGCTCTGTAAGCAGTTATCCACATAGAAGGCATTCGCCACTGAATCCCATACTTCTGGGTCACTGTCTGGGTGCTCCTGCGTGTCTCTGCAGAGCGTATATGGCACAGCAAGGACTGCAAGTGGTACCAAATGGGAGTACTTGCCATTCATAGATTGTGGGCTCTGCGTCTCGTTCCATATCCCGCCATATGAACCGGAGCAGTTTGGTGTCGGAAGGCAGCAGACGAATCTGATGAAACATGGCTTTGATGTCTCCACTGATGGCTGTCGCGTGCTGCCGGAACCGGAGAAGAACACCAAGCAAGGAAGGACCCAAGGTTGGTCCGGGGAGCAGACAGCCATTCAAACTCTGACCAGCAGCCTGGAATGAACAGCCGAAGACAAGTCCGCACTTCCCACCGTGTTGCTGGATAACATGGTGAGGGAGATACCAGGATTCACTGAGTGGGTTTCCCTCTTCATGAGCTGTCACCTTGGTGACATAGCCGGCCTTCACAAGGTCATGAATCTCTCGGTTATGAACTTCAGCAAGCTCAGGATTCTTCACCAGGCGTCGCTCCGTTCCACGCAGTAGTGAGAGTACAGCCCGTGTCGTGTTCACTCAGAGGAGGATGGTTGGGCACCCGTAGCAGTGGGGTCGCTGCCTCTGAACGCCGTCCATCTCGGGTGGTTGTGGTGCGCTTCTCCAGGAGGTCTACTGCATAGGAGTCATGTTTAGAGCGGGTGACCTCCTGTAGCTTCCGGTTGGAGAAGGTGTCCATCCTCCAGAGCATCTCCACATTCCGAAGGAGGTCAGTGGCTGGACCGGGGGATGGAGCTGGATTTCTGGTGAAGAGGACTTGCTGTGACTGTACAGCTTGGGTGGAAAGAAGTAGATGAGCTGGACCTTGCACAGCCCAACCCAAGGATGTATGGACAGCAATGGGCCCTCCTTCTGGTCCAGCTCGTATAGGCTCGGTCGGGTGACGAGATGTGGGTGGTCTGACCCAATCAGGATGAGTGGCGCAACACTGGCCAGGTTAGGAAGAGGCAATCCTCTGAGATGAGGATATTGTTTCTGTAGAACACTTACCGGGCAGGAGTGCTCTGCGAGATTCAGGCCATCTGCCGTGAAGGCATTGGTGATGTTATAGGCCACGCCCGGTTTCCTGAAGGTGAAACGCGAAAGGTCACAGCAGAGCCTTTCACTTGGATAACATCATGTCGCACTGTTCTAAGATTAAGGGTCTCGGGGTCCTCTCCAGGTTAAGCTGACGGGTGGCCGACGGAAGAATGATTGTTCTTTCAGATCCATCATCTAGAACGGCGAATGTATCCATGCTCCTCCCTTCACTTTGCAGAGTGACCTTGACCACCTTCAACATGACCCTTGGAGACCGGTTCTGCTGGTCGAGGTAGAGCTCCTTTGCAGCTCCTACCATGAGCATTCTCTGCTCTTTCTGTGCTTGGGGAATTACATCATGCAACACTGTGAGATGGATTTCCTTACAGCGATTGCAGGGTTTCCTCAATGTGCATGTCTCCGGCTTATGGCTACGGGCACATCTGTAGCATCGCTTCGCCTGAAGTTACCCAGGCCTCCAATTGAGGTTGAGTGAGCGTTTTTACCCTGGGGCATGTGCCAAGAAAGTGGCCCTTACTATTGCAATAGGGGCAGTACGGCTGGAATTTGATGGTCTTTCTCTTGAGAGAGGTCTTCTTCCAGGGTTCCTCCCCAGCTTCACTATTGAAGTACATTGTAGTGGGATTTGGCCTTTTCTGTCCCTCCTGGCGTTCCAACTCCTTACTTCCCCCCCGGAAGCTATCGCTGAGATTGTGGCCTGGTGAGCAATGCTCTTCGCCCTCACCTGCAACCATGCGGCCAGGTCTCTGAGGGCATAGGTGCTTCTCGAGCCCTCTTTCAGGATGCCCTTGTTCAAACAATGTTCAATGAAACTGTCTCTGAAGTAGGCTGGAAGCTTGCTAAGAAGCCTGTCCACATGGGAGCCACATTTCAGCTCGTTCCCGTCTTCTCCTTCAACGGATTGAAGCATCGAGGTCAGGGATTGGACAGCGAGGGAGAACTCTTGGAAGGCAGCATGGTCTCCCATTTTGATTGGAGATGTGCTCAGGATGCTGTTTAGTTCATTCTGGACTAGCTGGCGTGGCTCCCCATATCTGGCCTTCAGGGCCTGGAGAGCTGCAGTGTATGGTGTTGCAGAGTGCATGAAGGATTTGGCCAACTTATATGCACTGGGAAACCGCAAGTGATCCATCAGTACTTGGTATTTGTAGCGTTCCGACAGATGACTGTGAATACCCAGTAAGCTCTCCAATGCCATTTCCAAAAGGACAAAATCACTCTCCTTTTTACGCTCTCAAAGTATGGCAGTTTGGGTCTAGGAATTCCATAGGCTGAGGCTACTAGCAGTTGCATAATGTTGGCTCCCTCTTCTGGTTGCGTGAAGGATAAACCCGGGACTGCTGATGAGCTTATTGTGGCCTCATTGGGCCTGTCCCCTACTGTCCCAGACCCTCCATTGGTGGCAGCCTGAATTGGGTGAGAGTCCTCCCACCTGATGGTTGATGACTGGCCTGGCCCAGGCCCTGGACGAGAGGAACGATTTGCCATGGCTGGTAATTGGCAGAAAGGTGAAGGAATGGTGCTTTGTCTGGATGAAGGAGGAATGCTAACTTGTGTCACTGGCATAGAGGGTGTTGGCGAAGTGGCCTGTCCCCCGTGCTCGGTGTTGGCTGTTGACCTCGGAGCCTCCGGCAACTGTGTGCCATGCTGTACCAGAGGAGCAGACTGGGCAAGAAAGGCAGACGGGTCAGGTCCATGTGGAGGGGTGGTCAGGTCAACTCCTGTTCGTTCCTCTCCAGGAAGGATGAGACCATCCGTGCCTCCTCCAATTCCCTTCGTGCTTGACGGTACCGTCGCTGCTGTGCCAGGTCCTTGGCAATGAATTCCCGCTCCTGTAGAACTCTACGGGCCTGCACATCCAATAGGTGACATCGTTCGTCGGCCTGTCTTTCCTCTTCAATCTGACGCTCAATTTCCTCCAACGCTAGTAGTTTCATCCGCTCTCGTAGGACAGCGGTCTGTGAATCGCTGAGGGCTAGTGAATGGCGGCTGCCATGGCCGCTTCCCAAAGGGGTATCCACTGGTCGAACTCTCACTCCGTCTAGAGTGCCTCGACAATGTCCCTTTAGTTAAGGGGTGAGTGGAGCCTGCCTCAGGAAGCTGGTCAACCTGTGCGGTGGGAGTTACCTCCTCCATGGGTTCTTCCTGTAGACCACTTTCCCATCCCAAAGCAGTTTCCGGTCCTTGGCTCGGAGTGGAGGGTTGATGGCTGATATGTACAGTTACTCCATCCCCACTTCGAGCTCTGGTGGGCTTGCCTTTTGGTGTGGGAAACTCGACCACATAATCCTGAAGATAACCAGGTGCTTGCCTGGTTCTCCTGGTGCTGTTGGTGGTTGAGGATGAAGCCTTCTTTGTTGCTTTAGGCTTAGCTCCTGGATCTTTTTATTAGCCCCGAGACCTTTCCCTCAGCTGCTCTTTCCTCCACTCTCTTTCCTTCCGGTGGAGACAATTCTTCTTTCTCCTCCATTTCCTTTACACCAGTCTTTGGTTCAGTCATCGTCCGGTTCGAAGGACCATTGAAAGATTACTGGAATCTGTGTAGGTAGCTGGACAGGTAGAATGACTGACAGTAAAGGTGAACAGGTGGTCACGGTCAGGTGACAGAGGAATGGATGAGACTGAGGCAAGAATTCCTTTAACCATAACGTGGTATATTTACTGGGTAGTCTGTGCTGCACAACAAAGGAAACAGAAGAATATGTAACCAATCAAATTCACAATCAAATCAAATCATTAATTATTAACATAATTAGATAATTCAGTTCAAATGAGAAGTCAATAGGAATCATCCTCAAGTCCGTGAGCTTGTAACTATTTATCATAATCATGAGGAGAACAATACAAATAGTTCAATCAGCGATCCGCTAATCAATCTACAATCCCCATCAGCCTGACATCAGAGTTGATGAGCTCAGCAAACAATTACGTTTCAGATTTCACACCTCCAAGTTTGTCTTCATATGTACATGCAATTTCACTACGTATCAACCACATCTCAATGGCATAATTGGCCCGTGCTGATCTGTAGGGCTGTGAACATCGATCATTTACTTATACAATCGGTTTGAAGTGTGCGCTCCAAACCGCGCTCCGCAATAATAACTATAACATTAACTGATGGCCCGCTCTCCCGATCGCAACAGATAGTTCAGATGAAAGGTAACAGATTTGGTGGATTTACGTGGACTCATAGACGCACAGAACTTCTGGATCAGATAGAGTTATGGAAGAGAAAGCAGCGAGATCGGGCGATGGCGATTTCCTCCTTTTAATGAGGGGAGCTGTCTAACATTTCCACCTGACCTAATTAAAGCGCCCCTGGCGCAGCTGAGCAAGTGGCCATGAATTAAAGGATTCTTCCACCAACTCCATGGGCCTTTTCTACAGATGCTCTGCTCTTTTCTAGAACCTGTAGGGAACACAATATACTTGACATGTAGGTTTCTCTCTAGTTATGGGTGGCACAAATTGTGTTATGGGAAGGTGAATGGGCAGGGTATATGCAAATAAAATGCTGTAGTATTTTTTTATAGTTAAAACAGTTATGTTTTTGTGGACATTACTGTAGTATTTACTCATTTTTTGGGGGGGAGGGGGTAATACTGTTTTACCTGTAGTATTTTACAGTATACTACAACATTCTATAGTAAGTTCTACACATGATCGAGGGATACTATTGTGTAGTATAGTTTTGTACAGTATACTACAGTAAACTGTAATATTTTTTACATTTTGTGTAAGGTGCAGGACTGAACATTAAAGTTGTAACCCTCTCGTTTCTAAAATGAAGCCTGTGCTGCTAAGGATTTGTTGGGAGAGGGAAATAGCCTCCTCCAGTAGAGATACGTCTAACATTAATGGAGTTCATTGTACAGTAGAAAACTCACAATTCACAAACATACATGCCAGTGGTTAATTTGCCTTTTAATCATATGATTTACTTAAGAGACCCTTGTCAAACATTACCCTCTGTGAAAACTAGAGGTAGGCAACAGTTTTAGTGTTGTTAACACCATGCTCAAGTAGTCTGAGCCAATCAGAACACACTGTTTAGACATTGCCCCAGGTTGTCAGAATTGGAAGAAGTGGTGAGAGGCCTTCGGAAGCAGCATCGGCATGGAACCCATCTGCCATCTGGTGCCCATGCCTAGCAAGTCCTACCTGGTGCCAAACCTCTGTCCCCGGGTTATCCACGTAGCACATGGAGCCCCTTTCCACCACTCTGGCATGATCAATAGACCCAGAGGCAAATACCACTGCCCACCACCCAGCGTGCCCATGTGGCTTCCCATGCCCCTGCCCAAGCCAGAGCCTAACTCCACCCTGGGCTTCTGTCCTGCCTGCTGTGGCTGATCATGGACGAGAAGCTCCATCGGTTGGATATGCTGGTTCTGTTGACTCTGCTGATCCAAGCAGCAGCAGGAGCAGCAGCAGGAGCAGTAAGAGCCGCACAACAGCAGTAGGAGCAGCAACAGCAGGAGCAACAGCAGATGAAGCAGTAGTATCAGCAGCACCTGCGTGCTGCTAACAGCTTTGCTACCTCCACTGTCCAACTGCCCCATACTGGGCTCATCAATACCTGGCTAACTAGCAAAAAGATAATCTAGTCTGATCTAATTACTAGACCAGTGGGGTATTAATGCAGATGGTTAACCCCATGCTTCCGCCATCTATATTTAGCCACTATGCTTCATCAGTTTTATACACTGTAGGTGATCAATCTTATTGCTAAAATAACACACAGGTCTGATAATATGGGCCATGTAGGCCTACAATTTAATAATATGTTATTGGGCTAATTTTAGGGTGTGGGAGGGGCATAGCATTTTAGAATGCCAATAACTGGCCATGTATAAAGTGTTATGCTTATTTTTCGTATAAAATGCTGGAAAAACCAATCACGGATATGGGAAAATCCACTCGGCAAATGGCCTGTGGGGCACTTCACCTGCTCTTGGTAAAAGCATACATCTATTCTGCAGGCAGCCGAGTTGGATGGTAGGGACAGCCAGTGTTAGTGATGGTGTTGTCCTCAGACGAGTCCTCAGCTCTTGGTCACTGGACGACTGCTATACTTGCTTTGTCACCTTATGATGGGCCTAAAGGCATTCAAACTGTGGTTACCGATTTTATATTGCATACACTAACGGGGTCGAATAGACGGGGGACCGGGGTGTGGTGGGATGG
Source organism: Brachymystax lenok tsinlingensis (assembly GCA_030435695.1). Classification (NCBI taxonomy): domain Eukaryota; kingdom Metazoa; phylum Chordata; class Actinopteri; order Salmoniformes; family Salmonidae; genus Brachymystax; species Brachymystax lenok. The sequence goes on from CM059814.1 coordinate 40,788,648, forward strand.
TAGGCCTAACTATTTTACAATTAATTTGTGTTAATTAGATGTTGATCCACCATTGCCAAACAAATGCTCTTCAAAACCCTCTGAACAACTCACTCCAGAGTACCGTAGGGAAAGAAATGTAATCCCATCATTCAATCACTTTTGTATATTCAATGGAAACCAAATGATAATTGTTTTATTGTTTATAACAATCAGTATTTATGGGATCTACAAGCAATTCAGAAATCAGCTCAGGCCCAAACCTGGCTTTAAATTAACATTAAATACTGCATTTTATTGGTGCGAGGTTGGCCATCACGTCTGTGCTTTTCTGGGAAGGACGGGAGGAGTAGCAGCATGCTCAATCTCGTTTGTGTCAGGATTCCGCACAAGTTTCATGAGGAGACGGACAAACAAATAACAGGATGTGCTCAGAGGTGTTAAGATTCCTTCACCTCCACACCCAACCTTCATGGGGGTAAGGGTGGGGAGCTAAAGCATGCTGGGAATCTGTCTTCTCCAGACAGTAACGCCCCTTGCTGAAACTACAGAGGGACGTAGGACTGGTGTTGGGCTGGCCCAGTCAGAGATACTGAAGCAGAAAATGTGAATCTTTGATAGGTGGAGAGCACTTCTTTAGGGTGGGCTGCTGCGGCAGGAAGTGGGGTGCATGTTGGAGGAAGTGGTACTGCTGAAACAGGAAAGTTCTGGAGCATGTGGATGAGGTGAAACACAAGGCTGTGCGGAGGAGACAGATGGGGGGCCTCGAGCTGGGGTGCAGGGAGCGTTTGGTGCTAGACAGATACCAGGGGGTGTATCTACCATTCAGTCCTGCTGTCTGTCACCCACTCTCACTGGAAGGATGCATTCACAGGGAGTCAAATGCAGCAATTCCATTAAAAATGTGGTTCTGTGTCACAATCATCATAATTAATATTTTAACTTACGTCGAAAAAGTCTATTCAGTTATATCCCCCCCACCCTCCTGCTGAGTTAACTTATTTTTGAAGGAGGGTGGCTGCACAGGGTCTGTCTGTGCGGGGACCGCAACAACCGCTCAGACACCGAGCGTTGACAGTAGAGGGACCGTAACGTGACTGCCATAAAGAGTTCTAGTTTTCCTTTTTGCCCTCCATTTTGCCGTAAGTAGAGCCGGTTTTGTTCACCTCAGATACACTGATCAGGCGGCGCACTGCTATGGAGGCTGTGGAGAGAGGAGACAGAGAGAGATTTGTCAATAATAGTAGAAAGAAAGCAGAAGACAAAAGAAAAACAGAGGTATAATACAAATTAACAAAGTGCAGATACAGGAGTAGGCAATCACATTACATACTATACAGGGCTCAACACTGCGACCAAAAACACTTACATTCAGTCATCATGCGCTGTTTCAATTAGCATTTCTAAAGTATTTCCCCAAAAACTTCCCCAATTAAATGTTGACTGCAAAGATAGAATCAGGAAAACAGAATTTATGAAAAGATAAAACTGATTTTATAGGGCCCTACAACTGAAGAGTGACACTGTTCAAAATCGCTAACAATAGCACCTTTAAAAAATTTTCCTCAACAAACAATCAATGTGAATATGATAGTCAAGTTAAAACCCCCTTAGGTCAAAGGGCCCAGGGCTGGTTTAGCGATATGATTTAGAATTTTAGGACCCTTGTAAGTATAAAAAATATATACTTATTTTTTGATGAAACATTGAATTTGGTCTTACTGCTATTAGCCCTTATTAACGCATTGAATAACATATTCATACATGGCACAACACACAGTCAAAAAATAAATCAAAAGGAGATATGTTTTGAAGTGTCTGTCCTATATCTAAGAGATAAGTTATAAATTATTACTTTTTTTTTACCTGTATTTAACCCCTTTTTTGGCTCTTAAGTACCTCCATATATTTTTCCATTCATTATTTTTTTTTTCTCGTATTGGTCTGTCTACCTTCAGATGAGTCTTGTTTGTGAGTTTTACCTTGTTTGTGAGAGTTACCTTTCCATAGAGGGGTCATATTAGTTTGTACCTCAAACCGTTCCGACACTACAAAAGTTTTCGTGAGAAGACTGATTTCCTGGTCTGACAAACACAGCTGTAGCTCTGTCACCTTCCAACCCAAATGTAGAAGGCCAACATCAGAGGATGCGGAGGATTGAGTAGCCCATGCAAAAACAACAGATAACTCTATCTTAAGCAGAGAGATAGACTTTGATGGGAATTTGTTTATGCTCATTTGATTTCCGCAGGGGCGCTTACATAATTTAAAAGATGGCTAGTCATTATCAGCCTTGTTCTGTATGGAATGCAAAACCACAGGTCAAGTCATTAACAAGTGCTCAGTTGCGATAAAATTGGTGTGACCAAATCTTGTGCTGAAAACTGAAAAAGTCCCACCAGTGGAAAAAGGTAGTCTAGAGCAATGCTTTATAAAGCTATACATTTAGAGCAATCATTTAATATATATTTCTATTTCATTTATTTAACTAGGCAAGTCAGTTAAGAACAAATTCTTATTTACAATGACGGCTTACCCCGGCCAACACCGGACGACGCTGGGCCAATTGTGCGCCGCCCTATGGGACTCCCAATCACGGCCGGATGTGATACAGCCTGAATTCGAACCAGGGATTGTAGTGGTGCCTCTTGCACTGAGATGCAGTGCTTTAGACCACTGCGCCACTCGGGAGCCCTAGTCCTGGACTAAAATGCATGCTTAATGGAGAACCTCCATTGAAATAACTTTTTAGTCTAGGACTAGGCTTATTCTATGTTCGGACAACCAGCCAATAACGAGTCAAAATGAGATTATATAGTATAGGCAGGTCCTAACAACATAAGAACTTGGAAAAAGCAGTAGGCTTAGGGCAGGCTAAATGGGTGGCATCCGCACCGATGATGCAGAAGATCAAGAAGCCGACGATAAGGAGGGGAGAGCCGCTGACAAACACCCCACAGGCGAAGTTGAGGAGGGGGGTGAGAAGCAGGGTGGCCCAGAAGAGGAAGTTGAGCAGTGTCCACAGTCGACGGGGGGGCTTGATAGTGGGACCGGGGAAACTGCCCTCCTTCTCGTAGTGCTCCTGCAGTGCATCCTACAGAAAGAGAAAGGAAGAAAGAGAGAATGTTGTCAATATTTAATTAGTGTAGAGAGTCATTGACTTAAGGCTAGAAAGGGTAAAGAAATGCGAGGGAAAGCGGAGTTCCCGGCACCTTCCGCTGGTAGAGCTTGTGAAGCCAGGTTGCACACTCCTTCTCGTCCTCTGGGATTTCCTCCACTGGATACCGCCTATACAGGTAGGAGAGGAACTGTCAATTCAGTACAACGCTACTAAAGGGCAGCATGTCACTGTACTGGTGATACAGTAAGTCAGCAGGTCAAAGGACCCATAGGTCACATTTAGGGCCAGTGCACTGCCTTTGTTTTTTGGAGAGGGATAGGCACCACCTACGTGATATTCATATCCGCCATGTACTTCTTTCCACTGACGATTCCCAGCAGTGTTGGGACCTTCTTGTCTCTGAAATTTAGTGTCACGTCGTACACAGCAGATACTGAGAAAGGAAAGAGTGCGACCATAAGTGTGATGCAGCAAATGTGTGTGTGCGTTGTGTGTGTTTGTGTCCCACCTGTGCCTTTGAGGCAGCTCAGTGTTGTGGTGAAGCCTTTGGTTCTGGGCAGTAGATGGTATTTGAGTATTGGTAGACCTTTACTCTCTGCTACCTCCATACTGATCTCATGCTTCTTCGGTGTGAAACGGGTGCCTTCACAGTACAAGAGGAACTGAAGAAAGAGAGAGAGAAACAAGTCGACACACGCACACTGTTGCTGTCTTTGGAGGTGACCCTGTTGATGTCTTTGGAGCGGTAAACACTTAACACACTAAGCTCATGACCTTGTAATCCCTGTGTGTCCCACTGGAAACAACAGAAGGTAGGAACGCCAACAGAGGTGAACTACTTCAGACACACCCTGATGTGCCTTTCTGGCAACACTGTCCACAGTAACACGTACACATGCACAAACAACATACACACAGAATCTCAGTTGTATTTATTTGATTCCTCCCCTCAGATCCTCTCTTCCCTTGCATTTTCCCCCATGAGAGTTTGTCAGATTACTGGCTTAAATTGTGTGCACGTACCCACCAACAAATCTGGGGCGTGTTTATTTGGGCACTCAGTGGAAAACATTATTTAACGGTAAACAGAAATGTGCATTTTTCATCTGTTTGATGGCTAATGAACACACCCCAGGGTACAACTCAATACAGAGAAACACTGATGGTCAAAGGGAGAGGGGCAAACGTCATTGTGTTATCGGTTTGTCGTCCTACTCACCCACATAAACTCAGGGTAATCCTTTAGCTGGGTCAGGCCTTTGAACACGGTGTCTCTGTCCTCCTCCCACTTCCTCTTACAGAAGACAATCTCCAGGAAGTACCAGGTCCAGCCAATCAGAGGCACCTTCAGCAGTTCGTACTTGGCCAAGACCTTTGAAGCCTGAGAAGACAAGACGACTTCGTTCAGCCAACCTACCAAACATTATATTTAATAAACAGTAGATATAGGCAACTAAACTCATTCCCTCTCTCTATCACACACACAGACACACGTACTCACTCCAAGCACGCCGTAGCGTTCACACATGGTCCAGCCACAGAGGAAGTCGATCTCGTAGTTGTGGTTGAGGATGATGATGACGTGCTCTTTGCCAAATTTGTCCACCGTGGCCTGGTCTGTGAATATGGTGCATTCTGTACCTGACCACCACTCCAGCAGCATCACCAGCTCTACAGGACAGAGAAGGCCAGCAGAGAGTCAACAAACCAGTGTAAACTCCGTCACAATGAACCACCCAGTCACATCAAACTGGTGTCAATTTTGTCCCCCCACACCAGATGCGATCAGGACACGCAGGTTGAAATATCAAAACCAACTATATTAATTTGGTGACAGGTGGATAAGCAAACATGTATGGCAATTTAGCTAGCTAGCTTGCTGTTGCTAGCTAATTTGTCCTGGGATATAAACATTGGGTTGTTATTTAACCTGAACTGCACAAGGTCCTCCCCCAGACAATTAATCCGTAGATAAAAGAGTAAACAGAGTTTGTTTATAGTAATCTCTCCTCCTTCAGGCTTCTTCTTCTGACTTTATATGGTGGTTGGCAACCAACTTTAAGGAGCATTACCACCACCAACTGGACTGGATTGTGAACCTCAGTTCGTCTTTCAATCACTCACGTGGGTATATGCTCCTAAAACCAATGAGGAGATGGGAGAGGCGGGACTTGCAGCGCGTCAAGAGTCACAAATAGAACCAAGTTCTATTTTGGTGCCTGGCTACGCAGACGTGCGAGGGCAGTATGGGTGCAATGACTGAATAACGTGTACATTTATTTTGCAACGCTCGCGCACACGATGGGAGCGGTGTGGTCAGCATGTAACCAGTTGCAACGAACTGTCGCAATGAACTACATACACCAGTCTCAATTCCTGTAAAAATCACAGTGTAAACTCAGTCAACAACAACAGTGCAACCACCACACACACACACACACACACTCCAAGCATGCCGTAGCGTTCACACATGGTCCAGCCACAGAGTACTATCTGCGCATCAACCAGTCTGCTCATGATTATTAAGTACACAATCAACGATTAACCAAATAATTTGTATGTTTTCTGATTATTAAACAACAAACTGACCGAAGTTGGTTCAATTACTCAAATTCCATTTTGTTGTTTGTTTTTTGAGAGCTCAACGCGTGTTTCTCTAGAGAGAAATCCTATCAAGCACGAAAGACATCAAATCAAGAACAAACTGTTGGATGCTGTAGGGAGTTGTAGTTTTCAATAGACAAATATTCAACCTAGTTCAGTGCAGAAAACGTGGTAATTAACTACAATGACCAAAATCCATTGCGCCCATTGTTCACCGGCCCGACCCCACACACAGACCGCATGAGAGAGGAATGCACACAACACAGCAACTAGAGGGAAACACCAAAACCAGTACACCATGTGGGTGGAGTTTGCACTGCATTTAAGACTGGTTTGTTTTGGGACAACAGCCAGAATGTGCTGGTCTTTGCCGAGTCTAGCCCCCCCCCCAGACACACAAACAAATACACACACGACTCAAGACTATGTGTGTGACTCACGGCTCCAGAGGGAGTAGGAGAGTCGGGTGTTGATCTTTCTGTAGAGCTGTCTGTCGATGGGCCATAGGACGCAGGTGCAGAGCTGGATGAAGTTGATGATGAGGCCGCTGACCACAAACACAAAGCCAACGAGCAGCTGCAGGATGAACAGGCTCTTGATGTACGCTATCAGCCCCATGGCCAGGGCTGTCTGGGGGCTAGCAGGGCTACCAACACACTACGGCCGACCTGGGGGAGAACACCATAAAGAAATGCATTTCCATTTAATTCTGTGGAAAATGCCACCAGGTAGCACCGGTTTCTCCATATGACATTGAGAAATAGTGCATTGTGGGTAGTTCTGAAGCTAAAATAAGTTAATTAATATGTAAAGAAAAAAACATAACTTTGATCGTGACTACAACTAAGTTACTAAGTATTTGACAACACTGTTGTTACTTCGGTGAGTAAAAACAAAGGCTTCCTATCCTTTAAAAGAGGATGTTTATGAATATGAGTAGGGCAAGGAGTTTCCCCTGACTAACTGATCTGACCAGGAATAAGTCTGAACCTTATTGGCTTTGACGAGTATCCAGAGTATTCCTAGTCAGGTCACATGGTCAGGGAAAACTCCTGGCACCTTCGATGAGGCTGGGTTAATAGTGGAAGAGTGATCATTTTCAGAAATTCCAGTGCAACTTACCACCGTGGAATCCCTTCACAAGCCCCGTTTGCACGGCCCGTCAGCCAATACCACAGACCTGTGGGACAGAGAAGAACCCCATTACAACCACTCACAATCAGTTTTACATTTATTTATTTAACTCGACAAATCAGTTAAGAACAAATTCTTATTTACAATGACAGCCTACCAGGGAACAGTGGGTTAACTGCCTTGTTCAGGGGCAGGAGGACAGATTTAACTTGTCAGCTCAGGGATGCTCTAACCACTAGGCTACCTGCCGCCCCAGTTTAAAGACAGGAAGATCTGAACAATCTTAACTCTTTCCCAAAACAGAATCTAACTTGCACCAAATGGCCGCAACAAGAAAGAAAAAAACTGCAAACAACATACAACTGAATTATTCCGAGAACTGTGACAAAAAAGAAAAGAAAGAGCAGGTTGATTCTGAGGAGTTCAGCAGACAACAAGTTAGTTTCTGTGATTCATTTTCATTTATATTTCCCCAACATAAAATAGGAAACTCAGGCTAAAAACACAGCGTGCCAGCAAAAATAAACTCCCTTTCACCCAAATGGCGTTGTACATAACTTCTCACTGATATGTACATGTCCGCATACCCAGGCACACACCCTTTCACCTCGTTGGAACAAGGCCAGCAACTCGCTTACTCACTCCCTTTCTCGCTCTCTTTTTCACACACACACACACACACACACACACACACACACACACACACACACACACACACACACACACACACACACACACACACACACACGTCCAACTCCTAAACTAGCCCAATTCAGTGTTTTGCCAACTTTTCTTTTCAACGTCACAGCACAATCTTGCCTTGCTGCAGTCCCCAAAGTAGCGTTTTCGCGCCTTCTCCCGCCGCACACCCTCTCCCCTTGCTTCTGTGCCTGTCAATCTATCAATAAAATATATTTTATATAGCCCTTTTTACATCAGCAGTTGTCACAAAGTGTTGACTGTTTGTGCGCTTTTGCTGTGACTTCTGTTGCAGATAGATACTCCCAGAATTGAGTGGGAAAAGCCGCCAAATGCTATCAAAGCCCCTTGGAGGCAAAACTCTCCAAGGCAGCCTGATAAAGTAGCTGCATTTGTTGCTAGGCTCTTTTAACAATAACAGCTTCAAAACTCGCTAAATATAGCGACAAAGTCTCTAAATTGGCAACACTGGCCCCATTCAGCCTCTCTGGGATTCTGGTATGTCCTCTTTGCTAACTCTAGACCCCACACACACCCTCAAAACAGCAGGCATGCACCACTCCCCTCCCTCCCACATATTACGATAATTAGTAATACTACAGAATTAGTAATACTGTATCCACTAGACATTTCACCTACTGTGCCCCAATTCCTATGTCCAGCCTCAAGAATAAAATAGGCTACTTTCCAAAGCTATACCGAACCAATCCTAAAATACTGACAACTAAACAGTGGCCTAATAACAGAAGGAGCATTAAGTCAAATTCACACTGTTTTTGTCAAATCACATCCTAGAAACAAAGAGTCAAACCAATGGCTGTGTGTGTGTGTACTACAGGCCTGCTGTACCAACTCCACAGGAGGTCCAACCCACAGAGCGTGGACTTGAGTGACCTCAAGCATCTCATCTGTGGTCCCTCCAGCCCTGTGGTCCCTCCAGCCCTGTGGTCCCTCAGTACCCACTGAACAAATTTCAAACAAAATTGGCAACAATGCTTATTGTTATAAATGTAGAACATGCTGAGTATTTCAGCATCTACACAAATGTGAGAGTATATATGGAACCTACTGAATTGTTTAAATCCCTATGACCTTGACCTTTTGTCAATATTCCAGCAGCCCAAAAGGCATTTTGTCAAAGGGGGAGGAGTTGCAATCTACTGCAGAGATAGCCTGCAAAGTTCTGTCATACTTCCAGGTCTATGCCCAAACAGTTCGAGCTTCTAATTAAAAAAATGCATCTCTCCAGAAATAAGTCTCTCACTGTTGCCGCCTGTTTCAGACCCCCCTCACACCTTATGTGAACTGATTGCCCCCCATCTATCTTCAGAGTTCGTTCTGTTAGGTGACCTAAACTTGGATATGCTTAACACCCCGGCAGTCCTACAATCTAAGATAGATGCCCTCAATCTCACACAAATTATCAAGGAAACCACCAGGTACAACCCTAAATCCGTAAACATGGGCACCCTCATATATATTATCCTGACCAACTTGCCCTCCAAATACACCTCTGCTGTTTTCAATCAGGATCTCAGCGATCACTGCCTCATTGCCTGCATCCGCTATGGGTCCGCGGTCAAACGACCACCCCTCATCACTGTCAAAAAACGCTCCTTAAAAAACTTCTGCGAGCAGGCCTTTCTAATCGACCTTGCCCGGGTATCCTGGAAGGATATTGACCTCATCCCGTCAGTAGAGGATGCCTGGTCGTTCTTTAAAAGTAATTTCCTCACCATCTTAAATAAGCATGCCCCTTACAAAAAATGTAAAAACTAAGAACAGATTGGTTCACTCCAGACCTGACTGCCCTCGACCAGCACACAAACATCATGTGGCGGACTGCACTAGCATCGAATAGTCCCCGCGATATGCAACTTTTCAGGGAAGTCAGGAACCAATACACGCAGTCAGTTAGCCTTTGCTTTCCTATCTTCTTCAAACAGAAATTTGCATCCTGTAGCTCGAACTCAAAAACGTTCTGGGACACTAAAGTCCATGGAGAATAAGAGCACCTCCTCCCAGCTGCCCACTGCACTGAGGCTAGGAAACACTGTCACCACCGATAAATCCGAGAATTTCAATAAGCATTTCTCTACGGCTGGCCATGCTTTCCTCCTGGCTACCCCAACCCCGGCCAACAGCTCCGCAACCTCCCGCAGCTACTTGCCCAAGCCTCCCCAGCTTCTCCTTCACCCAAATCCAGATGTTCTGAAAGAGCTGCAAAATCTGGATCCGTACAAATCAGCTGGGAGGGACAATCTGGACCCTCTCTTTCTAAAATCGGAGGGCCTGTTGTCCGGACCTCTGGCAGTCTCTCTCGCTCTTGCTGCGGGTGATTCCCTGATCCACCTCTACGCAGACGACACCATCCTGTATACATCTGGCCTTTCTCTGGACACTGTTAACAAACCTCCAGACGAGCTTCAATGTCATACAACTCTCCTTCCATTGCCTCCAACTGCTCTTAAATGCAAGTAAAACTAAATGTAAAGTAAAACTTCAACCGATCACTGCCCGCACCTGCCCGTCCGTCCGGCCGTGGGAACAGAGGGCCGTGGGAACAGAGGGCCGTGGGAACAGAGGGAACATAGGGCCGTGGGAACAGAGGGAACATAGGGCCATGGGAACAGAGGGAACATAGGGCCGTGGGAACAGAGGGAACATAGGGCCGTGGGAACAGAGGGAACATAGGGCCGTGGGAACAGAGGGAACATAGGGCCGTGGGAACAGAGGGAACATAGGGCCGTGGGAACAGAGGGAACATAGGGCCGTGGGAGCTGAGGGAACATAGGGCCGTGGGAGCTGAGGGAACATAGGGCCGTGGGAGCTGAGGGAACATAGGGCCGTGGGAGCTGAGGGAACATAGGGCCGTGGGAGCTGAGGGAACATAGGGCCGTGGGAGCTGAGGGAACATAGGGCCGTGGGAGCTGAGGGAACATAGGGCCGTGGGAGCTGAGGGAACATAGGGCCGTGGGAGCTGAGGGAACATAGGGCCGTGGGAGCTGAGGGAACATAGGGCCGTGGGAGCTGAGGGAACATAGGGCCGTGGGAGCTGAGGGAACATAGGGCCGTGGGAGCTGAGGGAACATAGGGCTGTGGGAGCTGAGGGAACATAGGGCCGTGGGAGCTGAGGGAACATAGGGCCGTGGGAGCTGAGGGAACATAGGGCCGTGGGAACTGAGGGAACAGAGGGCTGTGGGATATAGTTGGCTAAGACACGGTCAAGCGGGCAGTTGCGCTCTGCTCAACAACTGGGGTCACTGTGGAGTGAGTTTAGAGGTGTGAGTGTAAACAAGTTGGATTTGTAACCTCATTCCCCAGCTTGAAACGTCTCCACCTGTGCTATCAAACTGCTATATTTTCAACAGCATAGTCAACAGTGTAGTCAAGCTATACTGTTAAGCAAGCACAGTGACGTGTGTGCATATTTCTCTGTGGACTGACTATGATTTCCCAATACACTTTCTCAATACTTCAAGATTCTGTTCTTTGCTGCCCTGAGGAGTTGTGATGGATGCCATAAAGCAAAGGCATAACAGGGTGTGGTGTAGGTCTGTAGGACCCATGTTTTAAATGGCCCATTAAATGAAGACCGTTTCCTGCAGATAGCACTGAGGGCCAGAAAACGACCTTATCCGAAGCTCAAGAATCAAGCAGACATCCACAAGGGTGACATTCTCTACAGATACTGATCTTTGGCATAGGCTATCAAACTTCAGGTTTGTCCCACATTGACATCAGTTTGCAATGCCTTGGACTGCTTCCTTCACCAAACAACCACGGCAGTCAAACATCCAAACGGTGGCCGGCAAAGTCAACTCTGCAAACAGTCTAATAATACAAGCAGTTGCTACAGTGCGTCTGGCATCTGCAAGCAGATAATAGCATGCATGCTTAAAATGCAGTCGATCTCCATTTAAACTACCGGTATAGTCTATCCATTTCTCTACAGTAGGAACATCAGTTCACAGTCAAACAGGTGATTCTGAGCTTTAACACGGTATTACTAGTAAAGGAAAAAATGGCTCCATCGTCTCAACGAGGTCAATATTCATAAAATAACATCCCATTCACACCAATAACCCCTGGGAAAGGAGAAGAAATACCACTAACCTTGTTCTGGAAGAGAGAGCAAGTAGTTTTGTCAAAGTGTGAAGCCCTAGCTTTGCCCACAGTCAGGAACAGAGTGAGAATTACAAATAGTGGGAAAGAGAGCGCGAGAAACACCAGCACTCCTCAGTAAACATGAGTTAACTTTGGAGTCTTGCCTAAGAGACTAATGACATCTCACAAGGCCGTCCCCATTAGCAGAGTGGAAAACGTGTCCCAACACAGAAAAAAAGGGAGAGAGAGACAAAAGAAGAGAGAGGGAGTGGGAGAGAGGGAGACACTCCCCCAGCCTGTCTGCCAAAGCGCTGCCTGGTGGAGCGGGTGTGTTTGGGGGTAGAGGGAGGGTCTGCAATCACCTGATCCCCTCAGACGAATGGCTGGCCGTCAATACTGGGCCAACGAACCGAGTGACACACACACACAAACACTTCCCGAGGTATAAGGGGGTTGGGGGAGACCGTGTCCTGCATTCTTCTCCCATCCACACACACTATTCTAATTACTGAATGAAATTGAGTGGAAGAAATAGAACACGTGTAAAAAAAAATAACTTTTAAAAAGTCTATATCCAGGCCTAGAGATTTTGGGGATGTTCAGATGTCTCAACTCATATCTTGCTTTCTATGGGCATGGTGCTTGTATAGGCTGCTTGTCTATTAGTTTGAAACCAACTGGTGTCAATGTGTTTTTGATTATAATTTGATGATTTACTCAAACATTTCCTAAGAAGTCCACTATTTCTCAACTAGGGGGCCTCAGACAGCTTTCAGTAGATAAAACTACAAACTGAAAATAACAGCAGTAAGGCTAAAACAGCTCACATTTAGCATGTATGTAGGCATTAACACATTGTGAAATGTCATATTTATGAGTGCCAATGTGATTTCTGATGTAGGGGTCCCCATATATTTATTTAAGCATTTCAGTGAGTCTTGAAACAGAAAAGATTTACAACCCCTGGCCTAGCCTACAAGGCATGCAAAGGATGTAAATTGCCATTGATTATGTACCAGGTTAAAGCCATTTAGCAGGCTACCAAGTATGCAAGGGTACACACACACACAAGGCCCGATTGGACGAGGGACGTGTTAGAGATTAGCAATAGCCACTCAGGGCTAAACTGATTAACAGGGAGAAACAGCCTGGCCTCCATTGGCCTTCCAAAGGCCAAAGCAGGCAAAACTTGGCCAAGATGTCCAGAAGCAGAAGGTCCCGAGCCACTCCAGAACAAATAACAAGACAAACCCACAGAAGTCAACTTAATTTAAAGTGCTTCAGAGACAACAACCAACCAAGCCCAGTCTACACACTCCCAAAACCAGTGTCAGGTAGTACAATAGATTTTAGATTATAGTTTGTGGTTGCACACAGCCTCAAGTTGTAGTCATCAACAAACGGACTCACTGTGGAACCAGAACCAGTCATGCCTATAAAGTTCTTATAAGTTCTGATGCGGTCCTCGACTGCTCCCTCAACAGGACTTACCAGTAGGTATAGTAGGCGATCGCCAGCACCACCAGTGCCCCACAGAGCCCTGTAAAGAGCATCACAGCCCCCCTGGTTCAGCATCTTCGCCCCCCTCCTTGATTACCTTGCCCCCGGGGGGAAAGAAAAGGATCACGGAAAAAAAGAGATGAAAATCTCCAAAGTGTTTAGAGGAGGACAAGGGAGAGTCAGTGTCCACAGTGCCTGAGACTCATGCTAATCCCCATAGGAGACAAGATAAATTATGATGATGACAGCATGAACACTAAGTCCCAAGGAAAAGAGGATGAGGAGGGGAGCGTCCATCGGCGCAACAGGAAAGCAACAGGTGAGAAACGAAAGAGCTAGTTGGCGACGGCTTCGTACCAGATCACCACGAGACGAGAACAACCACCAAGACACGCTGGTTTAAAAGTGATAAAACAGACGGAACACAGAAGGAGCCTCTCCTGTGTACAGAGAGGAAAAGGAGAGATGTAGGATAACAAAGCTCTAATCTGGTCCAGAACAGATTAGCACTGATTAGTGCTCTTGCGGCAGCACCCTGAATAAGTCACCTCTCATTTCCATCCATCTGTATGGGGGGGGGTTGGGTGGAGAAGCTCAGCTGCTGTGATGGGTCCAGCCATGGCGAAGGGCCTGGGTCGCGTTCATTAGTCACCAAATGGAAGAAAACAGATGGAAACAGGATTGGTGCCTGAATTGGTCTGATAAGATGCACATTTTAACTTTCCGTTGCTAAATTTTAAAATGCTTTGTTACAGTGCTTTCAGAGGTGATCAGGCCCCACACCACTGTCCTATCTTGGACTCAAAACTGGTGGTTCACTTCAGGCATGCGCAGACCAGCTTGCATTACCGTTCCAGAAGCTGTTTCGCTGATTGTCCCAATACCTAAAAACAACAGGCCAAAAGAAAACAACGATTTACGCCCTAAATAGATACACTTACTGTAGCAGTTTTGCACTGATCCATACAGCTAAGAGTGCCTCCATCCGACAAAACTACACTTCCCGAGTTACGCTTACACACAGGTGTTCGGAGCATGCTAGATAGCTTAGCACAGGTGGTCGCTTCTTGTCTTCCATCTGTTTTCCGCAAACAAGCGCTGTAACATGGAGATATGGCCGTGTGGAAACACTAACTCTAACCCTATCAAAATTTGTATCAATTTAACCTTGTTTTTTGAAAATTATTTCTCGCTGATATGAAAAATAAGGTCATTAGGGTTTCCGAAACCATACTACAAGCGCTCCGTGTTAATGTTCAGATTGAGCTTCGGGGCTTTTAACAAAACTCCCCCTACAGAAGATGCCTTTACTCTTATGTGACTCTTATGTGTAATGTAATGGAACTGAGTCATGATCAAGGGCTAGTGGTTGACTGACATTAGCTGGTCTAATTCATTCACACGTGGGAGCGTATTATAAACATAAATACTTGCTGGTTAATTCCACATTCATATTTAAACTGACTTTAGTCAGCAAAATAATTAGTTAGCTAACACAGTCCAATTTTCATGTGAATGACAGCTGTAACTGAAAGTCACAACTAGCTAGGCTAACTTCTGCTAGCTATCTAGTTTCTTTCGAATGTTAACTCAAACTTGGTCGTAACCATAATATGCGAATGGAGTTGAGCCTATTATTTCAAGGCTATAGCCTACAAATAAATCAATTGTGAAGCATTTGCGAGTGCGACACACTAGGTCGGCAGGAACATTAAGCGCTCAGCATTTAATCAACATTTTGTTGTATTAAATCAGTCTATAAATTGTGCATTTAGATTGAATTACTTAAAACTTCATAAAAATTAAACAATAATGCTGGCCTTATTATGCTCAGTCTACAGAGTCTGTGGCTTCAGGCTCATGAGATGGTGCCTGGAGAGCAGGCCAGCAGCGGAGAACACCCTCTCAGAGCAGTGTGGTGCCAGGACAACAACCTCTCCCTCAACGTGAGCAAGACAAAAGAGCTGATCGTGGACTACAGGAAAAGACGGGCCGAACAGGCCCCCATTAACATTGATGAGGCTGTAGTGGAGCCGGTTGAGAGTTTCAAGTTCCTTGGTGTCCACATCACCAACGAACTGTCATGGTCCAAACACACCAAGACAGTCGTGAAGAGGGCACGGTAACACCTTTTCTCCCTCAGGAGACTGAAAAGACTTGGCATGGGTCACCAGATCCTCAAAAAGTTCTACAGCTGCACCATCGAAAGCATCTTGACCGGTTGCATCACCGCCTGGTATGGTGACTACTCGGCATCTGACCGTAAGGCGCTACAAAGGGTAGTGTGTACGGCCCAGTACATTACTGGGGCCAAGCTTCCTGCCATCCAGGACCTATATAATAGGCGGTGTCTGAGGAAAGCCCAACAAAAATGTCAGAGACTCCAGTCACCCAAGTCATAGACTGTTTTCTCTGCTACCACACGGCAAGCAGTACCGAAGCGCCAAGTCTAGGACCAAAAGGCTCCTTAACAACTTCTACCCACAAGCCATAAGACTGCTGAACAATTAATCAAAATGGCCACCGGACTATTTACATTGACACCCCCCCTCCATGTGTTTTGTACACTGCTGCTACTCTGTATTTATTATCTATGCATAGTCACTTCACCACTACCTTACCTTGACTAACCTGTACCCCCGCACATTGACTCTGTACCGGTACCCTCTGTATATAGCCTTGTTATTGTTATTTTATTGTGTTCTTTTTTATTATTTTTTACTTTAGTTTATTTTGGAAATATTTTCTTAACTCTTCCGGGGGTTACCTGCCTTGCTCAGAGGCAGAACGACAGATTTTTACCTTGTCAGCTCAGGGATTCGATCCAGCAACCTTTCAGTTACTGGCCCAACACTCTAACCACTAGGCTACCTTATATTATGTAAGAACAATGGTGCAACACTAATAAAAATTTGATTATTTTATAACAAATGCACATTCTCCCGCGTTGGATAACGGTCGCTGTCCACGGTTCTGAAACATCAGTGTGCTGTTGAATTGGCGCCTTTTCCTAGACCATGTTGCTATGTGCTTAATAGCACATAGCAAGTTAACCAGCATATTGGTGTTGAGAACAATGCGGCGGAGGCAGCAGCGGAGTTAGGAGACAAGAACTGTCTTGTGTAAAGCATCACGCCAAGGTAAAAATGAATGGTGGAAAAACGATTGGAACCATTTCCTGTTTGACCGCTAGGTTTTATGGGTATTATGACTCATGCTGTGGTACTCTATAGCAGCACACAAGTAGCCTACAAAAAATATATATATATAAAAAATACAAAATAAAAAAAATCATACAAAAAAACAAATACAAAAAAATTATATTTTCAAAAAATAGCCTACAAATGCATGATGGGCAGGCACACAGACAGTGTTATTGTGCAAAATGGTATGCACTATCATCTGGATGTGTGCAACAAAAGAACATTCAGCTTCTACTACCATTTTTGTCAAGCCGTCTATGCATACAGTTTGATGCATATGTTCAATAAATCCAATGTATGCGCCACACTGAACGTACTACAACTGCCCCTCCAACGCAATGCTGCAAGGCAAACGCAGCGTTCCATTGTAAATGAATGTACTTCTGCTACCGAAATGCAATAACACTGTCAGTGTGATCGAGGCGTGAGCTTGTAGTAGGATGTCCCTTGGGGGTATCCGTACCTATGTATGACATACGAGGGTTAATAAACATCCTGGAGTTAGAACCTCGTTGTCGTGCGTCCTTATTTTTAGATAATACTACAGAGCTCATGAAGTGAACGCTACTGGAGAAGGCCGAAGTTCCAGCCTTGGGAAACTCGTTCTGCGCTCCAGTCAAATTGGGCACGCTCCGCTCACTGTGGTCATAACTCCCAGCCCATGAAGGCTGTCTGTGTAAATCCATTATGTCTGAGTCCAGGCTGCTACGCCGTGATATGTTCAATTCGGTGGCATGTTAGCTGGCTACTGCCGTTGTTTTAGCTATCTAATGTTAGTTAACCATGGGTGTATTCATTACGGAAACCGTTTACCGTTTAACAACCAAACGGAAACAAACTGAATGAAACGAGGAGGGACCTATCAGAATTTGTCCAATAGAAACTCTGGTTTACGTTTTCCGTCTGAGTAAACGTTTTGCAACAGAATCGACGTAAAGATGATTTACACCCCTGCTAACTTGGATAGCATTTTAGCTAGCTAAAGTTACCTGATTTCTGTATCCAGACGACGATTAACGTTACCAAACAGGTCCAACGCGTTGGTTTTCAACTCAACACTGAAACAACATTGGTGTTTTTGCACCCCAGAGCCATAGACGTATTTATTTTTCAATATAAAGGTTTATCTTTGAGCTAACTAACTTCTAGCTAGCTACATCCTTCTGTGAAACATGCAACTTCCTGTCTATCCAACCACAAAATGTGTCCCCCTGGAAACAATTGCATAACAATAAAGATGATCGATTATTTTCCAAGATAATCGAGTGACCGCTCTAACAATGAAAATACATGTCCTCAAAGATGAAAGGCAGCCGCGAGGTGGCGAGATCAGGTGGGACCATTCTAGCCAATGAGAGGCCAGATACTCGTGTGCATAACAGTCACAACTCCAAAGACACAACTCGGATATAACGTTGTTTTTTCTGCCGAAATGCTACGTGCATCCAATTATATCAGTGTATTCGTAACAACATAACCATTACCAAATATATATTGGATCAAATAAGCCTCACGTAGCAAATTCATTGTTTTTTTGTTGACCAAATTCGAGTCTCTCATCGACCTCGTTGGCAGAGAGTAAACACTCTCGCTTTGCCTCTTCCTCTCTGATAACAAGCCAGCATTCCCATTATGTTCCCTTTCTCTTCCAACACATGTGACTGAAATAATGCAGGTAGATGTCCCTGTGCCTTTTTTCATCCTGAATATGTTAGGGGTTATTCCTACTATACCTTGAACTTGTGACTTCCTTCAGATCATACATACTTTTTGCCAGTTCAGTCAAGGGTGACCACAGAGTTATGTCATTTTATGGGTTTCCATGGCAACATTTTCAGATTTTAAATGTTCTCCACAAGCCGTTTATGCGTTTTGTGTCTTTTAGTAACTGAGGTATACACACATGAAACATGTATGATCATTAATTGACAGCCCCATGCAGTGAGAGGGGATGCAGCTTTCAGCAGACAGTATTGATGACCCTCCAGAAAGTAGGTGTATAAGCAATGCTTGACTTGGGGAGGACTTCACCGGAGCTAAGGAGCTCACCTGCTTGAGCTCCTGTTCCTCTTATATAATATTAGCTCAAAAGTATTGTGGAGCTCCTGCACCTAAATATAAACAGTACCAGCACCCAAAATGAGTACCCGGCACCTATTTAAGCCCAAGTCAAGCACTGGCTATAGGCATCCTCTTAGGTATTCTAATTCTGTGCAAACTGGCATACCTGTGTTCAGTTGAGTATAGGTAGACAGCATATGTCAGTATGATCATTCATTGACCATGCCATTGTAACAGTATAGCTTCCATCCCTCTCCTCACCCGTGCCTGGGCTCGAACCAGGGACCCTCTGCACACATAGACAACAGCCACCCTCGAAGCATCGTTATCCATCGCTCCACAAAAGTCGCGGCCCTTGCAGAGCAAGTGACATCACCGATTGAAATGCTGTTAGCTAACTAGTCATTTCACACCGGCTACACCATACAAATATACAGAATACGGTTTTCAGCAAGCACCCTACCAGTGTCATGTTCATGAATTTAATGAAATGGTCAACCTTTGTTTGTCTGCTGTATTGGAGGAAACTAATATTCATATTAGTTGCTTGTAGTAAAGTGTCCCCTGATAGGCATGCATTGGCTTACGTACGTGACAAGCATCGTATGGGATATGTTACCAGGAAAGATAGTTACCTGACATTGCAGGTAGATATTGAATGTACAAAATGCAAACACCTGTCTATTTGAAATATATATTTTTGCATGTAATTTTTATCTGCCACATTTTTTACGTACTTTCAGTTTCAGCCAACTATGGACTTCCATGACCGGCCCCTTCCTTTGGCAGTGTGTTGATACTCATTTACTTACAGAATAAAAAGCAGGTGGATATAATATAATCATTATTTTATTTTTATTGCATCATAACATACATATTATATATTATAAATGTGGATTTGTACACTACAATCTTCATTGTAACATGTTATAAAATATTCAGGCTCAAAAAACGAAGCACTAAAAACTTTACCAAACAGTTAATACATTTCATTGTTTGCCCATTGAGAAAAGAAAATGTAAAAAGAAAATCTTCAACATAAGAACAAAAAGAAGAGCCAAGCATAGACTGGTCACTGTTAAAACCACTAAGGGACAGATACAGTTACAAAGGCAGGGGTTAGTAGGGGGTAGTAGGGGGCACTCAGTTGCACTTAATGCTTTGTTCGTAACCATGTGAGAAGTGGGAATTTACCACATACAACTGGGAAAAATCCACTTGAACAGCCCTCCAACTGGTAATTACTTGTGGGAAACTCGTCCACCATCCTGAGCTCCCCTTTCTCCTACATGCTGACATAATCTACTAAGGATATAACCTGGAAAATGCATTTCCAGCAGTTAAATGCAACAAACATTATTTTAAAAAAACTATTAATATGGTTTTTGAACACTATAATTTGTTTACAAGCATGACAGCTGTACTTTTAGTTTATGGTTTTCCCAGCTTGTTGGCCATTAGTCAATAGCGTTTCTTGACGAGTTCAAAGCAGGTAATTCCAACCAACTAGTATTTACAACTTCACAACTTGTAAATTCCCACCTCCCACTTGGTTACGAATGCTGCATTAGTCAAAGATCTCCCTTTCTGTACTGACATCATGGTTAATGTTCTAGTGTTGCCTACTGTTTCTTGTATACATATGGCAAGAGTACATGTTATGATACTTTGCCAAAGGGACTATTTTAGGAGAGAGCCAACACTACAGCAAACACAGTGGTCCAAACAAAGAAACACGTAGGGGTGGGCATTTTTTCTCCTTTTTTCTAAGACCAAGACACAAAATGTTGCACACCATGTCAACAATCATCCTTAACCCATTTTGTTTCTTCACCACTACTGCAATCGAGCCACGTGCTATTGGCTGAATATTAGGGAAGAAGAGATTCCGGAATGTCCCATCTGATTCAAGGAAGTGCCCTCAAATTGGCCATATCTTTAGCAGATTCATGATCCCCAGTACATATATATTCCACTGACCATGACATATTTATACATATACTATATATATATATATATATATATATATATATATATATATATATGTATAAATAACATATATTTTGTAATCCACGTGAACTATCCCAAACGTTTCCCCCAGGGAATGTGCTAAAACATTGCTGCAACAACAGTCAATATGTTCAAACTGTTTCCATGGTGACCCACAGAATACTGGGAGAGCTGAAGATTTGGTTATGTGACCAGACTCCATTTTGCAAGGCAACCCACTTCAGGCCAACATATATATCTTGCCAGAAGACACAGACAGCCTCGACCATCCAACTCCCCCCAAGCTCCTACTGAAAGTACACACTCGGACCACTCAATGGCAGTTTTAGGTGCTTCCGCTTTGGAGTTCAATGACCACATACAGTATTTGGGTTCAAAAGCTGGCACAGCCAACAAACCTCACCACCACTGACTTAGTCAGCAGCTGGGCTATTCCTACGAGAGCACCGGAAAGGCTAGTTTCTGGATGATAAGTCATTGCTTCTCTTCTTTTTTTCTTTTTTTTTTTAAACTAGTTTCCCCCCACCCCACCCCACACCTTCCCCTAAACCCCTCAAACACCATTACAGGAAATATACACTTACATACATGTACATACTCTCACACACACACACGCAAACACACAAATGTACAGTAACGCACAGTTGGAACATAGATTAAACAGTTCACTGGTTTCATGAAAAGCTGAGGAGTAAGTACATGTCAGTCAGAGCAGAACTAACCCCTGATTGGTCCTGCACACGGACACTCCCCCCTGTCTGAGGAGAAATGGTTGTAACATAGCATCACCAAAAAGATCAAATCGGCTTTCTCCACATTGTTCATTCTTCAGAACAGAGCGTAAGATATGGAGAATTCCCCACAAAGCAGGGGCAGACAGAAAACTTACAGCAACTTGACTAAATAACAGGAATCATATTAACTTTATTGCAATTTCATGTCTGTATCAGGAAACAGCCAGTTCGGCACTCTCTAACATAATTTCATTTCACAAGTTTGGCACCGACAGAGAAACCATATCAATATTATATCTGCCCAAGATATGTAAATATACAAATACATAAAAAAGTATATGAATGTTTTGCATGTATAAAATGAACAGTGTAGATTATCCTTGCTAGTCCTTGCAACCAATTAAGAACAAAATAAAAGACATACGCATGGTAATTCCAATAACATTGAAATTTGAACACACAAGGATCATACATCAACAAATGTTGAAATGATAGATCTCCAGCATTTCACACATTGTAAATAACAAATAACAAACCACACACAAAAACATACAACCACAAAGTTAGTGACGTGCTTACAATGATCATACACTGATCATGATCTAAGCACCGAACACGGACAAATGATTTAAGAATCAACATACCCAAAACCATTGTCCTGTTGTGACATATGAGGTAAAATGTTTCTAAACCACTACTCCTCCACTCAAATAAGTGCTTCAGGTTCCATCCTATCCCCGATCAGAATTGTGCCCTCAGCTGTGCATGTGTTTCACAAGGCTTGATTGATTGACAGATTGTTGGTTGGTTGATTTTTGCAGGCCAGATATTAGAGGTCGACCGATTAATCGGCATGGCCGATTAGGGCCGATTTCAAGTTTTTATAACAATTGGTAATCGGCATTTTTGGATTATGGCCGATTACATTGCACTCCACGAGGAGACTGCGTGGCAGGCTGACCACCTGTTACGCGAGTGCAGCAAGGAGCCAAGGTAAGTTGCTAGCTAGCATTAAACTTTTCTTATAAAAAACAATCTTAACATAATCACTAGTTAACCACACATAGTTGATGATATTACTAGTTTAACTAGCTTGTCCTGCGTTGCAAATAATAAATGCTGTGCCTGTTAATTTATCAACGAATCACAGCCTACTTCGCCAAACGGGTGATGATTTAACAAGCGCATTTGCGAAAGAAGCAGTGTCGTTGCACCAATGTACCTAACCATGAACATCTTTCTTAAAATCAATACACAAGTATATTTTTTTTAAACCTGCATATTTAATTAAAATAAATTAATGTTAGCAGGCAATATTAACTAGGGAAATTGTGTCACTTCTCTTGCACTCTGTGCAAGCACAGTCAGGGTATATGCAGCAGTTTGGGCCGCCTGGCTCGTTGCGAGCTATGTGAAGACCATTTCTTCCTAACAAAGACCGTAATTAATTTGCCAGAACTTTACATAATTATGACATAACATTGAAGGTTGTGCAATGTAACAGCAATATTTAGACTTATGGATGCCACCCGTTCGATAAAATACGGAACTGTTCCAATACTATAGTGCCTATAAGAACATCCAATAGTCAAAGGTATATGAAATACAAATGGTATAGAGAGAAATAGTCCTATAATTCCTATAATAACTACAACCTAAAACTTCTTAACTGAGAATATTGAAGACTCATGTTAAAAGGAACCACCAGCTTTCATATGTTCTCATGTTCTGAGCAAGGAACTTAAACGTTAGCTTTTTTTTACATGGCACATATTGCACTTTTATTTCTTCTCCAACACTGTGCTTTTGCATTATTTAAACCAAATTGAACATTATTCATTATTTATTTGAGACTAAATAGATTTTTATTTATTTATTATATTAAGTTAAAATAAAAGTGTTCATTCAGTATTGTTGTAATTGTCATTATTACAAATATATACAGTGGGGCAAAAAAAGTATTTAGTCAGCCACCAATTGTGCAAGTTCTCCAACTTAAAAAGATGAGAGAGGCCTGTAATTTTCATCATAGGTACACTTCAACTATGACAGACGAAATGAGAAAAAGAAATCCAGAAAATCACATTGTAGGATTTTTTATTTATTTATTTGCAAATTATGGTGGAAAATAAGTATTTGGTCAATAACAAAAGTTTATCTCAATACTTTGTTATATACCCTTTGTTGGCAATGACAGAGGTCAAATGTTTTCTGTAAGTCTTCACAAGGTTTTCACACACTGTTGCTGGTATTTTGGCCCATTCCTCCATGCAGATCTCCTCTAGAGCAGTGATGTTTTGGGGCTGTCGCTGGGCAACACGGACTTTCGACTCCCTCCAAAGATTTTCTATGGGGTTGAGATCTGGAGACTGGCTAGGCCACTCCAGGACCTTGAAATGCTTCTACGAAAGCCACTCCTTCGATTGCCGGGCGTTGTGTTTGGGATCATTGTCATGCTGAAAGACCCAGCCACGTTTCATCTTCAATGCCCTTGCTGATGGAAGGAGGTTTTCACTCAAACTCTCACGATACATGGCCCCATTCATTCTTTCCTTTACACGGATCAGTCGTCCTGGTCCCTTTGCAGAAAAACAGCCCCAAAGCATGATGTTCCCACCCCCATGCTTCACAGTAGGTATGGTGTTCTTTGGATGCAACTCAGCATTCTTTGTCCTCCAAACACGACGAGTTGAGTTTTTACCAAAAAGTTCTATTTTGGTTTCATCTGACCATATGACATTCTCCCAATCCTCATCTGGATCATCCAAATGCTCTCTAGCAAACTTCAGACGGGCCTGAACATGTACTGGCTTAAGCAGGGGGACATGTCTGGCACTGCAGGATTTGAGTCCCTGGCGGCGTAGTGTGTTACTGATGGTAGGCTTTGTTACTTTGGTCCCAGCTCTCTGCAGGTCATTCACTAGGTCCCCCCGTGTGGTTCTGGGATTTTTGCTCACCGTTCTTGTGATCATTTTGACCCCACGGGGTGAGATCTTGCGTGGAGCCCCAGATCGAGGAAGATTATCAGTGGTCTTGTATGTCTTCCATTTCCTAATAATTGCTCCCACAGTTGATTTCTTCAAACCAAGCTGCTTACCTATTGCAGATTCAGTCTTCCCAACCTGGTGCAGGTCTACAATTTTGTTTCTGGTGTCCTTTGACAGCTCTTTGGTCTTGGCCATAGTGGAGTTTGGAGTGTGACTGTTTGAGGTTGTGGACAGGTGTCTTTTATACTGATAACAAGTTCAAACAGGTGCCATTAATACAGGTAACGAGTGGAGGACAGAGGAGCCTCTTAAAGAAGAAGTTACAGGTCTGTGAGAGCCAGAAATCTTGCTTGTTTGTATGTGACCAAATACTTATTTTCCACCATAATTTGCAAATAAATTCATTAAAAATCCTACAATGTGATTTTCTGGATTTTTTTCCCTCATTTTGTCTGTCATAGTTGAAGTGTACCTATGATGAAAATTACAGGCCTCTCTCATCTTTTTAAGTGAGAGAACTTGCACAATTGGTGGCTGACTAAATACTTTTTTTCCCCACTGTATATAAAAATCGGCCGATTAATCGGTATCGGCTTTTTTCCCGGTCCTCCAATAATCGGTATCGGCGTTGAAAAATCATAATCGGTCGACCTCTACCAGATATAACCTCGGCCTTAGCTAGCCTGGGCCACCGCATTGCCACCGTAGTTAGCTAGTGCTGCAACTCCAATAGGCCTAAGCCCTGTGATGCCTGGCCTTGGAATAGTCTAGGCCTGGGCTGGGCTGGGCTGTGAAGCTGTGTGTGCAGGACAAACCAAGAGGTTAGGCGAGCTCATAGAGGGAGTGGGAGAGATGAAGAGAGACCGAGAGAGATCAGGTTGTCGAAGGGAGGTGCGTGAGGTGCAGTAGTCCCCACCCCGGCCCACCCAGGTCTTCCCCTCCTCTGCTCACCCCCCAGTCTGTCCATCCATACCCTGCTAAGTCTCCTCATATGGAAATGTTGTGCTCTGTAAGAGATTTCTAAGGCAATGTCACATTACAGATCAAAATGTACAACACCTATACATTGTGCGGTTGTGGCGCGGGTATGGGGGGGAGATGGGGGGGGTGGCTCTATAGGGTTAGGACAGTAGCCTCCATCACGATGGCGGGGTCCTCGATGTCCGCTTTGCTCTGAACCATTCTCAGCTCCAGTTGAGGCGGGCTGGGTTTTCGGCCAGGCCCTGCTAGCTCTGAAACAGAGAAAGAGAGAGAATCACCCAGAGAAAGCGAAATACCGAGACAGAAGGAGCAAATGAACGCTCAAGCATCTTAAAACACAAGCACATATACACACAAACACTTCTTACAGTGAGTAAAATGATGCTTAATTTTGTCTTACCGTGAGCATAGGAGATGGTCCTCTTGATAACGTGATGCATGACTGAGAAAGTCTTCTCACATGCAGTCTAACAGAGAGAGAGAAAGACAAGAGACGTGTTAGTCAAAGCAATGTTGAAACTTTCAAAGGAAATTAAGCTGCCATCCTGATCCTTCTTTTACAATTGCGGTTTTAAAACCCTAGGACTGAGCACCCCTTCAGTGGTCCAGACAATTTTTTTAATATTGGTAAGAGTGCGAGCATACCACAACTATCAAGTGACCTTGAGAATTTTTGGGGGAAGTTCGAATGGTGGGAACGTAGCTGACTGATTGATATCACTATTATTCTAAGTATGATGCTGACAGTATCAGTGGTGAGCTTTAGCTATAAGAGAGAGAGCTATAAAACCTAGAGGGTGCACCTCCAATCTATTCTATTGATTGCTTCTGCGACAGCATGGGCAGCGCCATGGCGGGCCATTACTATCACACTCCGGGGTGAAGTTTCCCCTAGATCTAGGATCATCTTCCCCTTCCCCAATCTTCACCATTAGTGGGGGAAATGCAAAACTGACTCAAGATCAGCAGTGGTCACCAACCGGTCGATCGCGATAGGTCCATCTCCAAGCCATTCCTAGTCGATCACCAAAACATTTCTGCAAAAAAACGAATGATAAAGCCTTGCGTTCCTGTTTTTTTATTTGTTTCATGCTGTTGGGGTAGGTGCACTTGATTCAGCAGCCCTAGCGCCAGGAAGGCAAAGTGTTACCATTTTGAACAATGTCTGAAGGTAGAACTCCGCCTACCCGGCAGGCCCAGAGAGCAAATCAAGTGCACGTAAAGGTCTACCGCTAGCCAATCACATAGCTCAGATTTCCGTGTCTACAGTTTCCTTGCACCATAGACTGTAAAAAGAAGCCTCGAACGCACAGCAAAGTTGGTAATGTGAGATTTAAAAACTTTTAAAACCATGACTAGAGAGACTCAACAAATACAACGAAGTGCTGATGTTTTTAGAAGGAGTTCCTGTTTAAGTTGTTATTCAGCACCATCAACACTTTGTTCAACAGTTTTATAAGTCATACAATGTGCGTTCTCCCTACTTCCACTCACACTACAACCAGCAATGCAGCTGCAATGAATGAGTATAGCAAAGTGTTTCGATAAGCTTGCATTGTTATTATTAGTGGCTTGTGGCTTTTTTGCATTGCTTGCTGTTTGGGGTTTTAGGCTGGGTTTCTGTACAGCACTTTGTGACATCAGCTGATGTAAGAAGGGCTTTATAAATACATTTGATTGATTGATTTAATATCAAATAATATTTCACTTCTCTGGTCATTGGAGTAACAACATGAATTGGTGCATGAGGCAGAAATAATGCAGTGCAATTTAAGTTTCGCCATCAGCTGGAAGACTGTGTCCCCTTTTCCGAGCTGAGGGAGAGAGAGAGGAGGGATGGTGAGTCGGGTAAGAGGCAGCCTCAACGCTGCTCCCTCCCTCCCCTCAGATTGACCATCAGACGCAGGCCATCAGTCTAGTAAAAAAATATATATATATTATTATGCTCATTATTATGCTCATTCAGCTGTGCCTCACAAGGAATATAACAAATGATCTATTACCAGTGTGATCATATACCAAACTGTCACGCCCTGATCTGTTTCACCTGTCCTTGTGATTGTCTCCACCCGCCTCCAGGTATCGCCCGTTTCACCATTATCCCCTGTGTATTTATACCTGTGTTTTCTGTACGTCTGTTGCCAGTTCGTCTTGTTTTGTCAAGCTTACCAGCGTTCGTCCTGACCCTGTAACCGCCCACCTGATCACTCTGCCCGTCCCTGAGCCTGCCTGCATGCCGTCCTGTACCTTTGCTCCACTTCTGGATTACTGAACTCTGCCCGTCCCTGAGCCTTTCTGCCGTCCTGTACCTTTGCTCCTACTCTGGATTATCGACCCCTGCCTGCCTTGACCTGTCGTTTGCCTGCCCCTGTGGTTACATTAAACATTGTTACTTCACACAACAACTTTGGCAGGGCAATTCAAGCGTAGCCAATATGCAGTGATACTATATTGGGCATTTAGCCTACTGCATAAACCTCATTGCTACAGAACTGTTTTTAATTGGTTCATTTATTTATTTTATTTTACCTTTATTTTACCAGGTAAGTTGACTGAGAACACATTCTCATTTACAGAAACGACCTGGGGAATAGTTCCAGGGGAGAGGTGGGGGATGAATGAGCCAATTGTAAGCTGGGGATGACTAGGTGACCGTGATGGTATGAGGGACAGCTTGGGAATTTAGCCAGGACACCGGGGTTAACACCCCTACTCTTACGATAAGTGCCATGGGATCTTTTAATGACCTCAGAGAGTCAGGACACCCGTTTAATGTCCCATCCGAAAGACGGCACCCTACACAGGGCAATGTCCCCAATAACTGCCCTGGGGCATTGGGATAGTTTTTTAGACCTGAGGAAAGAGTGCCTCCTACTGGCCCTCCAACACCACTTCCAGCAGCATCTGGTCTCCCATCTAGGGACTGACCAGGACCAACCCTGCTTAGGTTCAGAAGCAAGCCAGCAGTGGGATGCAGGGTGGTATGCTGCTGGCTGTTAGTGTTGCATTGGCTTACGTTTTTTTTAAGTCACGTTTAAAAACAAATCTGAGCGGTAGATCTCGACTTGCATTTTGACTCAGAAATGGTTGGTGACCAATGGTCTAGGGGCAACTTCACCCTACACCTTACAATCAGTCTTCTGTGCCAAATGAGTCCTCTAGGTTTTATAACTGGCTTTAGTGTACACTGCAGAACCTTGAGGTCGTTGGGGTAGTGGTGAGTCCAGGCCAGCAGCATCGCAGCAAACAGGTCCCCTGTCCCCACAAACACAGCGTCCACCTTGGGGATCTCCATACGGACCCGCTGGGTAGACTTGGTACCATCAGGCATCACTGGAGATGCAAGAAGAGGAAATGTTCCACCAACGACCAATGATTCACAGATGGGACATAAAACCATGACAGTTACATCAATTACTCATTGTCATTGTTAGTTTGCCCACTCTTGACCACCCACACACACACACACACACACACACACACACACACACACACACACACTTACACGTCCTCTGGCTGCCCAGGGACACAAGGAAGCGGTCACCCAGACGCGAGGGCAGGTCAGAGCTGGTGATGACCACCGTGTCAGGACCCATCTTATGGAGCAGGTCCATCACCTGGGGAAGGAGGCAGCAGCCAGGGGAAAAGGGTCAAAGGTCAACTCCCTGCTACAAAGGTCAACTCCCTGCTACATCTAATGGTGCCACGTCCCTATTCAAAATCAAATACTTAAAAAATGCACCCTTCTGTGCAGAGCCATGGTTTAGTTGGTAACACCCAGCACATATTCTTTCCTCCCCAGCAGAGACAGGGCTTCAATCCCCGTCTCCACCCTTCTTGGGAATACAGATATGCATCTGTCGGTCACAGATACCTTAAAAAAAAAGGTAGGGGCATGGATCAGAAAACCAGTCAGTATCTGGTGACCACCAATTGCCTCATGCAGCGCGACACATCAACTTCGCATAGAGTTGATCAGGCTGTTTATTGTGTGGCCTGTGGAATGTTGTCCCACTCCTCTTCAATGGCTTTGTGAAGATGCTAGATATTGGCGGGAACTGGAACATGCTGTCGTACACATAGATCCAGATCATCCCAAACATGCTCAATGGGTGACATGTCTGGTGAGTATGTAGGCCATGGAAGAACTGGGAAATTTTCAGCTTCCAGGAATTGTGTACAGATCCTTGCGACATGGGGCCGTGTATTATCATGCTGAAACATGAGGTGATGGCGGCAAATGAATGGCACGACAATGGGCTTTAGGATCTCGTCACAGTATCTCTGTGCATTGAAATGACCATCAATAAAATGCAATTGTGTTCGATGTCCGTAGCTTATGCCTGCCCATACCATAACCCCACCTCCACCATGGGGCACTCTGTTGACAATGTTGACATCAGCAAACCGCTCACCCACACAACGCCATATACGCTGTCCGCCATGTGCCCGGTACAGATGAAACCGGGATTCATCCATGAAAAGCACACTTCTCCAGCGTGCCAGCAGCCATCGAAGGTGCGCATTTGCCCACTGAAGTCAGTTACGACGCCAAACTGCAGTCAGGTCAAGACCCTGGTGAGGATGACGAGCACACAGATGAGCTTCCCTGAGACGGTTTCTGACAGTTTCTCTTCGGTTGTGCAAACCCAGTTTTATCAGCTGTCCGGGTGGCTGGTCTCAGACGATCCCGCAGGTGAAGAAGCTGGATATGGAGGTCCTGAACTGGCGTGATTACACGTGGTCTGCGGTTGTGAGGCCGGTTGGACAAACTGCCAAATTCTCTAAAACAATGTTGAGAAATTAACATTAAATTATCTGGCAACATCTCTGGTCGACATTCTTGCAGTCAGCATGCTAATTGCACTCTCCCTCAAAAGTTGAGACATTTGCGTAATTGTGTTGTGTGACAAAACTTCACATTTTAGATTGGTCTTTCATTGTCCCCAGCACAAGGTGTACCTGTGTAATGATCATGCTGCTTAATCTGCTTCTTGATATGCCACACCTGTCAGGTGTGTTCAGTGTAATAAAGCATTCAAAATATATATCTTTTTTTTTTAAATACACCCTTCATTTATTTTTGCCTTGAGGAAATCACAGCTGTCACGGAAGGCTTGGTGAAAACAATGGGGTGAATACCTCAAGGAAGGAAGAATCCATTTTATTGGTATTTAAACAAGGCCCATTGATTATGTACAAACATAATATATCTGTTGCATGTTCGATGGTGTCTAAGACTCACCTCCACTGCATCTTTCTCTGTGCTAATGTTCTTCCCTGTCAGGAGCCTGGAGGACAAACACAGGCACATTAATAAGGTCACACACACAAACATGCCCACGGTAATTTAACCTTGACACCAGAGGAGGCTGGTGGGAGGAGCTATAGGAGGACGGGCTCATTGTAGTGGCTGGAATGGAATAAATGGAACGGTATCAAACACATCTGTTCCATTCATAACATTCCATCCCCCCCACCAGCCTCCTCTGCTTGACACTAACACCACATTCATTGGAAACAGCAACCAACAAACAGTCTAAGGAAGAGTCTGTATGGTGTTCTAGTGCCATAGTGAGAGACAGTGAGCAACATTTACTCTATCATCTCCAAGTTAAACGACTGAGACTATCATTAGGCTGTGGAAACACTTTAGACACAATGTACTGTACAGTATATCATTATTCATCTGTAATTCCATGGGTATCCCCCAGAGGGACCCTGTGCACCACTAGAACTGGGATTGCAGTGACGAGCGAGTTTAGAAGTAGGGTTGAAAGGAGGGAGGGGAGAAGCAGTGGAGCACACACAAACCAACCAACACAGGAACAATGATGGAGGAATACAGATAAAAAGACAAGCAGTCAAACACAGAGAGGAGTGACTGGGTATCAGTAACCATCAACTCAGTGTAGCAGCCATCTTACTGACATGCTACACACCATACATAGGCCTTTAGTGTATCTGTATATCATTTGATAGGATATTGAGTAAAACGACATCAATGTAGCTGATTAGGATGTGGATGAGGCTTCGTGATAGTGGTAGTAACAGAAACGATACAGTCCCTGTCATGGTTTAACTCCGTCTCTCACACACAGACACACACAGGCACACACACACACAGGCACACACACACACACACACAGCAGCTGTATATAGGTTCACTATTACTCACTCTGCTTCAAACTGATTGGGTGTGATGATGTCGGCCACTGGCACTACCTTGTTCTTGTAGACCGGGTGCAGGTTCTCAGGAACGTACTGGAGACAGAAAGAAACACATCAGTACCGGTGAGCAGCCACACACACTCGCGCACACACACACGCAAGCACACACACAGGGTGCATCTCAATCACCTGAAGTGGCTGCCTCTCCTCATCAGCCCTTATTTATCTACACCGAGCTGATATTGCTGCCTAGCTCAGATCAGAGCAGACCAAGGAAAGGGGACAAGGAAAGGGGACGAGGAAAGGAAGCAACTTTAGACTACTGAGATGCATAACAAGGAAAGGATGGATGCATTGAGTCAATCAGAATGATGAGCACATCTTGTCCAAACAAAGTATACACATAATTTTTCTCAATGTCACTATATACATCAACAAACATTATGCATGTATGCCCTTGTGCTCTCTCTACCTATCAAACACACACACAAATACTAGTGTAAACACACACACACTGTAACACGTACGCATGCACGCACAATGAGTCACAATTGAGAAAATTATTCCGCATAATTCTCTCTGTACAAACAGCGAGGGCAGCTCCGCTCATGCTAATTTCATCTGTCCCTGTGAAATGAGATGTGGTCTATCCTTCCCCAATCCACCCTCCGCAACACACACGTCTCACACACACACACAAACACACACACACACACACACACCTTGATGCAACAATGACATAATGTCGACTGATCCCTGATGCTCAGCCCATAAAGGTAAGAGATTCCAGTAAGAGAGGGGGAGCGAGAGAGAGGGAGAGAGACAGGGACAGGAAGAGACAGACAGAGAAAGGACAAGGGATAGCAGAAAGTGAAAGTGGGTATTGCGATTCTGTGTCTGAAAAATTTGCCAGTGGTTTTTCAATGGACAATGGAGATCATTATCCGTCAAAAAACGCTCAATATGCCTTTTTACATATGCAGCTCAACAGACAATTGATGAATGCATATAAGATTTCCGTTTATGTGTCTCAGTGTGGCTACCTACCACTGTCAGTGTGGGTTCAAATCCGACCCACTGTCTATGATGAACTCTTCCAATGAACTCTTTCCCACTATTATCTTTTCATTATATTTTCTGCTCTGTTCAATAAAACATTCAAAATACAGGCAGCGTAACACAAAAACACAAAGTACTCACCATGGAGCCATGGTCCCCCAGCACCGGGTCACACACTGAAAAGGCAAACGAGAACACACTCAATCTCTAACACAGATCTCTCAAGTTTTTCACAGACATTACAGATGTTTTATATCGAAGTTAAGCTGACCCAAGATGTCTTCTGATTATGTTCATCATCAGCTAATTACGTAAAACACCTGGGTCGTATTCACTAGACACCAAACAGAAAATAACGGGACGAAATGGGGTTGGACTACATGAACAAAGAAATGATTGTTTTAATTTTCCCGTTGCAAAATGTTTTGCTATGTTGCGCACTAATGAATACGACACTCCCCTCAGAACAGACTGTAAACATGTGCTACAGCAGCTTTATCCATCCTGCTCCTACATGTTGTTCAACTAATTTCCATGGAAATGCATGGGCGTTATTACATTATGTCAACTTTGATCTTAGTTAGCAGCTTAATTGAGAATGATCTACTTGGGACTCGCTGATTCAGATACAACTGTCCTGTCAGCACTTTTTCTAAATGCAGTAAGGGCTTAAGGCGTCCGCATACTTAGGTTCAGTTTGCTTCTAGGAGAACTTGGCTAGGCGAAACAAACGTCTGTGGTCACCTGTGGTAAATTCAATTGATTGGACATGATTTGGGATGGCATACACCTGTCTATATGAGGCCCCACAGTTGACAGTGCATGTCAGAGCAAAAACCAAGCCATGAGGTAGAAGGAATTGTCCGTAGAGCTCTGAGACAGGATTGGGTCAAGGCACAGATCTGGGGAAGGGTACCAAAAAATATCTGCAGCATTGAAGGTCCGCAAGAACACAGTGGCCTCCATCATTCTTAAATGGAAGAAGTTTGGAACCACCAAGACTCTTCCTAGAGCTGGCCGCCCGACCAAACTGAGCCATCGGGGGAGAAGGGCCTTGGTCAGGGAGGTGACCAAGAACCCAATGGTTCCTCTGTGGAGATGGGAGAACCTTCCAGAAGGACAACCATCTCGGCAGCACTCCAACAATCAGGCCTTTATGGTAGCGTGGCCAGACGGAAACCACTCCTCAGTAAAAGGCACATGACAGCCTGCTTGGAGTTTGCCAAAAGGCACCTAAAGGACTCTCAGACCATGAGATGAAACCAAGATTAAACTCTTTGGCCTGAATGCCAAGCGTTACGTTTGGAGGAAACCTGGTACCATCCCTATGGTGAAGCATGGTGGTGGCAGCATCATGCTGTGGGGATGTTTTTCAGTGGGAGGGACTGGGAGACTAGTCAGGATCAAAGGAAAGATGAATGGAGCAAAATACAGAGAGATCCTTGATAAGGATCTGCAGAGAAGAATGGAAGACACTCCCCAAATACAGGTGTACCAGGCTTATAGCATCATACCCAAGAAAACTCTAGGCTGTAATTGCTGCAAAAGGTGTTTCAGCAAAGTACTGAGTAAAGGGTCTTAATACTTATGTAAATGTCCTATTTCAGTTTTTATTTTTAATACATTTGCAAACATTTCTAAAAAAAAAAGTTTTGCTTTGCCATTATGGATTATTGTCTGTAGATTGATGAGGGAAAAAACCATATCAAACCAATCCATATGAGAATAAGGATATAAGTAACAAAATGTGGAAAAAGTAAAGGGGTCTGAATACTTTCCAAATGCACTGTAAATCAAGGAAAGTAATTTATTTTGCAGTTTTTGCAGAGGAAGTCTTAGTCACGCAATTTTACATCTGACTAAGATGTTTGGTGCAGTATTTCTCATGTGAAAAACATGTGCATGAAAACTAGTTGTCTCTTGTTGAATGACAACCCTTCATGTTCTCACTCCTACTAGGAGTAGTACTGTTGACTAATCACCAACAAAGGGGGCTAGACTTCACCTACTGAACTTCGGCTTGCCTCAGGAAAAAATGTTGTGTGCACAAACAGCCCAAAAATAACCTGCTGTAGTCAATATATGCATGAACTGTTTTGACTGGGAAGCATACGGCAAGCTTTATTCTACATCAAGCTTGTCATTACCCTGAAACCTGGATGAAGGCAGCTTAGCTGTCGAATAACAGCTGTCAGAGCAGCTTACCGATCACTGCACCTGTACATAGCCCATCTGTAAATAGCCCACCCAACTACCTCATCCCCATTTTGTTATTTATTTTTTTGCTCCTTTGCACCCCAGTATCTTTACTTGCACATTCATCTTCTGCACATCTATCACTCCAATGTTTAATTGCTAAATTGTAATTATTTCGCCACTATGGCCTATTTATTGCCTTACTTCCCTAATCTTACTACATTTGCACAAACTGTATATAGATTTTTCTATTGTGTTATTGACTGTACGTTTGTTTATCCGATGTGTAACTCTGTGTTGTTTTTGTCGCACTGCTTTGCTCTATCTTGGCCAGGTCGCAGTTGTAAATGAGAACTTGTTCTCAACTGGCCTACCTGGTTAAATAAAGGTGAAATAAAAATAAAAATATAACAGGTTCTATTAAATGTATTGTTTCGGAGCCATGAGAGTGTGAGGCTTTTATTTTCTTTGCTACGTGTCCTTACGCTTCTACCATCCCCAACCTGAAGAGGATGATACAGACCAGTTCTCCCTGGTCAGGTCAGGTGGTCAGGAAAAACTCTTGGCCCTAACAATAACCCATACAGGCATCTTGAACTTGTGATCGGCAGTGGTCGAACCCCACCCTGTTGATTTGAACAGATGTGTAAGACACACACACATAGGGGTGACATAGCGAGGGATACACACCATACACAAGGTTAGGATTGGCCCTCTTCAGCTCTTGTACGATGTCCACAACCATCTCAAGAAAGGAAGTGTCTCGAGTGTACCCTGAGGGGAGAAGATGATTCTGGGTCAAAACCAACTCCTCAATGTCTCAAAGTTTTATACAGTTCACTGCAGACAAAACCAACCCCTCAACCAGGGCTCTAATGAGAGGATCAAGGATCACGGTGTGACAGTGAGTGTGTCAGTGCTTTCTCAGAGTGGACACAATAAATGCTTCTTCATGGACCATGTCACGCCTGAGAAGCTCATTGTATTTGCATAGAGGCAGGTGGAGTCTTTTCTGCAGTGTGTGTGTGCACGTGAGCAGGACCTGCTGACGCTGCAGTGCTGGCTGTACGTACAGTAGGTAGGAGATAAGAGCCAGAAGAGAGGAAGACAGAGAGGGAGAAGATTCAATGGGAATGCTGATGTAAGGCTTGTTTGTGTGTGTGCCTCACTTTTGTGCTCAGCCACCAGGCTCTCAGTGAGGGAAAGCCCATGTCCTCATGGCTAATTTAAACACACGGGGGCTAACTGTCTCAACACCAATTCCATTCCTAGCCCCTAGCCCTAGATTTTTGCCAATCTGACGGGTCTGGATAGGTATGAGTGTAAATAATGTCCCACTGCTTGCTTAGCGACTACTGCTTCCTCCTAATTTGGCTCATACCGAGGGCTCGAAACACAGGACCTCTGCCTTGCAAACATACCTGACCGCCCTCCTGAAGCTAGCTATTTGGCAGCGCAAGTGGGGACACTTCAGACTAAGGAGTGAGTTTCATACATCCCTATGCGCTACATGAGCAGTGTATTAGTTGAGCTTCCACCATATTTCTTACATTTTACCGAAGATTTAGGGCCATGGGAAGAGTTGGGAATAGGGAGCAAATTGGCACGGCTAGATCAAACTTCACTCATTCAGGTTATCCACTTATTGGATGATACACACAGTGTACTTCATGCCATGTATCTGACCGCAGATCCATCTGTCCCACTTGTAAGCTATGTCTCTTACAGACAAAGTTTCAACTGACAAATGCTGTCTGTCTCACACGCTAATAGTCTTGGTCACTTCTCAAATAAATCAAATCAAATAACATTTTATTTGTCACATACACATGGTTAGCAGATGTTAATGCGAGTGTAGCGAAATGCTTGTGCATCTAGTTCCAACCATGTAGTAGTATCTAACAAGTAAACTAACAAATTCACAACAACTACCTTATACACACAAGAGTAAAGGAATGAATATGAGTATGTACATATAAATATATATATAATAAATATATATAAATATATATAAATGTATCCTAAGAGTCTATAAATATATCCTAAGAGTCTATTCAAGGTGAACCTTTTAATTGTTGGTGATATACAGTATGTAGCCTAACTGATGTTTTTAGCTGTACTCACCTCTTAAGTCTCAACTACTGTATCCATGATATCTACTCAAGTGTATCCGTAACAATTACTGCCAAATGTCTAGTAGTCTGTCTTAATAAAGAGCTGACCAACCAATAGGCTGCTTACTAGAATGCAGCTGTTCCAACACATTCCAGTTTGGCTACATTTCACACCTCGACAGATTCACAAGGAAAGAATAAAACCATGACCTTCACTCTCTCCTCTCCTCTTCTCTCCCTTATTGTCTGCTCCCTCTTTCTCTCTCCCTCTCTCTTCTCCTCTCCCTCTCAAGGTGATAGGAGAGGAGACGTAATCCATCAGGGAGTGCCAGCGTTTCTGTTCCGTCTCTCTCTCTCTGGGCCAGGGGTAGCAGAGCACGACGGCTACCACAGAACAGTGGCTGTGGGTGAACATCTGACAGCCTGACTGACATTAGGTTCTGTAAACCCTGCAGCCGACACCATCTCTGTCTAGGTAACCTCATGAGGCTCATGTCCATCTACTGCTTCCTGTGTTCTCCCTGGAAAGCTACAGAGGGAGCTGAGGACTGATGAGAACAACATCTGTCTGAAGAGAATTTATGCCTTGGCCAGAAGCAGGCACTCTCTGAAGCTATTGACTTAGCTAGCTGCTCTCTATAAAATGTTTCTTCAGCTAGCTAACTGTTATCTCCATTTTTTTCTTGTTTCTTTTTTGTCTGTATACTGCAATTCAGCTTTTAGCAGCAAATGTGTATAAGACAATCTAACCAATCATAAATAAATACTTGATATAAACAAACAACCATCCCCAGTCTGCTAGCACTGCTACCGCTAGCCTTCACTTCTTTCTGTGTGTGCGCCTCACCTGTGAGAACATAGTCATAGTGGTGGACGTTGTTGAGCTTGATCCCCTCGTAGAGGACGTGCAGCTCATCAGCGGTCAGCACCTGGCCTTTCCAGTGGGAGTAGCCTAGGGACAGAGGTCAGGGGTTAGAGGTGAAGGGTCATGGAGACAACATGACAATCTCCACAACCGAGTGACAACACTTCCCCTGTAATGGATTTAACAATGGTGAAAACTCCCTCCACCAATGCTTTTAAATCTATGACGGGGATTGAGCCAGTGCAACTTTGGGGAAAGTGTGGAGAATCGGGACACAATCAGAGCAACTGACAGTTCACAACATAGGTTAGTATCTTCATTTATTTCTATGGTTTAAATGATGAAAACAACAGTTAACAGTTAACCGCCATCGATAAAAGACAATACTGTGGAGCCGTATTCATCGACCTGGCCAAGGCTTTCGACTCTGTCAATCACCACATTCTTATCGGCAGACTCAACAGCCTTGGTTTCTCAAATGACTGCCTCGCCTGGTTCACCAACTACTTCTCAGACAGAGTTCAGTGTGTCAAATCGGAGGGCCTGTTGTCCGGACCTCTGGCAGTCTCTATGGGTGTGCCACAGGGTTCAATTCTCGGGCCGAGTCTTTTCTCTGTATAAATCAATGATGTCGCTCTTGCTGCTGGTGATTCTCTGATCCACCTCTACGCAGACGACACCATTCTGTATACCTCTGGCCCTTCTTTGGACACTATGTTGACTAACCTCCAGACGAGCCTCAATGCCATACAACTCTCCTTCCTTGGCCTCCAACTGCTCTTAAATGAAAGTAAAGCTAAGTTCATGCTCTTCAACCGATCGCTGCCCGCACCTGCCCGCCCGTCCAGCATCACTACTTTGGACGGTTCTGACTTAGAATATGTGGACAATTACAAATACCTAGGTGTCTGGTTAGACTGTAAACTCTCCTTCCAGACTCACATTAAGCTACTCCAATCCCAAATTAAATCTAGAATCAGCTTCCTATTTCGCAACAAAGCATCCTTCACTCATGCTGCCAAACATACCCTCGTAAAACTGACTATCCTGCCAATCCTTGACTTCGGCGATGTCACTTATAAAATAGCCTCCAACACCCTACTCAGCAAATTGGATGCAGTCTATCACAGTGCCATCCGTGTTGTCACCAAAGGCCCATATACTACCCACCACTGCGACCTGTATGCTCTCGTTGGCTGGCCCTCGCTTCATATTCGTCGCCAAACCCACTGGCTCCAGGTCATCTATAAGTCTTTGCTAGGTAAAGCCCTGCCTTATCTCAGCTCACTGGTCACCATAGCAGCACCCACCCATAGCATGCACTCCAGCAGGTATATTTCACTGGTCACCCCCAAAACCTATTCCTCCTTCAGCCGCCTTTCCTTCCATTTCTCTGCTGCCAATGACTGGAACGAATTGCAAAAATCACTGAAGCTGGAGACTCATATCTCCCTCACTAACTTTAAGCATTAGCTGTCAGAGCAGCTCACAGATCACTGCACCTGTACATAGCCCATCTGTAAATAGCCCATCCAACTACCTCATCCCCATATTGTTATAAAAAAAATGTTTTGCTCCTTTGCACCCCAGTATCTCTTCTGCACATCTATCACTCCAGTGTTAAATTGCTAATTTGTACAGCTGATGTTTTTTCTACACAGAGGAGGCCTAGAGAAGCCCCCAGCCACAGTCGGGACAGGGGGCATGTTTGTGCCGTCAGCTCCCTCAAATGCAAAAATGTGCGGGGCTGTGGGGGAAACCAGCATTTTGTCAGAGACCAGTGTTGCTGCCGCAGGAATTGTGATGTCACACTTCAGGTGAGTCACCCAGCATATCACATGGTGTGGTGCTGGTTGCCTAGTAACAGGCCAGAAGAAAGCCTGAGGGGCTGAGAGCAATAAAGAGTTGCCGCTGCTCATCTCTGTGTGTGTGTGTGTGTGTGTGTGTGTGTGTGTGTGTGAGAGAGATAGAGGTTGGAGGGAGCCAAGGAAGGAAAGGAAGGGCTGGCTCTGTCGTCATAATTTTCTGCTGTCGCAATTGCATAACTCGCTGCTGGGAAGAGCATTTTCAGCTCGTCACAATCCAAGACACAAACACACACACACACACACACACGTTTTCTTCAGCACGTGCAGAGTGAAGAAGAGACAGAGATAGACGCTGCGCATCATTCCCCACTGGGAAGATAACCGCCACTGCGCTTTGAGCTGAATCTACCCATCAGGCCCTGGTTCTCTTTGCCTCCCTAAACCTAACACAGAGAGACACTTGCGCGCGCACACACACACACACAGCAAAAACACTGTTCTTTAAAACCTTGCAAGAATACTATTGGGCAAGGGAAAAGACAAAATGTTCCCAATATAGTGCACTACTTTTGACCAGAGCCCTTTTGCCACTATAGGGAATAGGGTGCCATTTGGTACACAGCCAGAGATAAAACTGCAGTAGCTAGCCTGTCATTCACACAATTAAAGTCTGAATCCTCTTCATTGCAGTAATGTATGATGTGTGATGAGCGGAGAGACCCTTATGACTGGAGCAGGGGTTTTGGCCTCCATTGCTAAGATGTTCCAGAATCTAAATGATGTGAGGTTCCACATAGAAACTCAATTAACTGTGTGTGATTGTGCGCTTATGAGAAAAAGACTACTGAGTTAGTAGATACAGTAATGATCCAATCGATATTGCATGTTCCTGTCTCAAAAGAAACTACAGTAAAAACCTGTGACAATGGGCACCCTTAAGCAGTAGTAAAGAGGTGGCATTCTCTCATCCTTAGCCAAAATGGAACTGCTTACAAAGGATAAGTCTGAGCCAAGTCTTTTCAAACACTAGTTTCCATAAACCCAGTGCTGGGACATCAGAATGGCAGCTAACAACAAAAACAACCCGAGGAATGAGTCTGATTTAGGTGGCAACACATTTTAAGGCATTCACAGATGGATAATTCATGAGCGATGTGTATGGCGTCTTTTAATCATTATGCACTTTTTGGGCATCATGATGTCCTAATAAATCTGTATTTTTGAATTTATTTGTATCTTTATTTTGACAGAGAGTCATGCTGAGACCGAGGTCTCTTTTACAGATGAGCCTTGTATCAAATAAACATCAATACACATCAATATAAACATTAACATAAACCAATACACAAAAAGCAAATGCAACCATAGAAAACAAAGACATTCTTCAGTAAAAATGTTCTTAATTAGCCGTTTGAATTGCCCTAGAGGCACCAACTCTTTTTTTCCCCTCTGTGCATTCAAACCTAAACCTGAACTTAATAACAAACTTAAGCTTAAATCACTCAGAGCACGTGTCAAACTCATTCCACGGAGGGCCGAGTGTCTGCGCGTTTTCGCTCTTCTCTTGTACTTGATTGATGAATTAAGGTCACTGATTAGTAAGGAAAATCACCTGGTTGTCTAAGTCTTTCCCTGACTCAGAGGAATTATGTAAACTTCAGGACTTAAAGCGGATTTAAACACGGTTGATTTGTACTGTTGGACTGTATGCAGTCGGTTAGGTGTGAACCCTGTATCAAAGCAAATGGGGGACGTTTACCCAATTACCCAGAAGCTGTAGGAGCGTGGGGAGGCTGAAAGGACACAGGGAGCAGTGTGACAAGTGGACAGAGAGGGCTATGGGACTAGCATATAGCATGGTGAGGGCTGACGGGCCAGGAATAAGCTTGGGCCTCAAGCCCAGAGAGGAGAGCTCTAATAGGGGTGACGATAGCAGGACAGTGCCTCCCCTCGTTAAACAGTACAGACTCTTCTAGATACATGTTTACCGTTATTTAACCAGGAAAGATCTTTGAGGTTAAAAACCTATTTTGCAAGGGCGACCTTGCACATTCAAGTGGATGAGGTCAGCACAGCCAAGCAGGCTCTTTGACACGGTTGTGCTCTCCAGGACATCTGCCCATGAATGAACACTTAGCAAGAACACCAGTGGGCACACGAAGCTGGCTGATTCCTAAGTTGACTGACACGGTGCCATAGATAGGGTCATTCCTCAAACCTACGTCAGATACACACAGTTTACTTCTCCCTCACAATCACTCACTTGTGCCCTAGCGGCATCCAGTGCATTCTGCTGTCACTATTGACATCACAACAGAGCTGGAGTTGCCTCTGCGGTGGATGTGATGGGCTCATGGGGCCGCCGGCTGGTGACTCGTGCGGCAGCGAGGCGTGAACAGGCAGCGAAGTGATTGGGCTGTGATTGGCGGTGCCTGGAGGTTGCGTCCAAAATGGCGCCCTATTCCCTACAT